>CM045769.1:137326979-138526979 GCA_025200525.1 Camellia lanceoleosa | reverse complement strand
TTTTAGTTGATTTTTGTTAATAATTTTTTTAAAATGATGAATTTGCTAAATGTTAAAATTTTGTATTTTTGTTAGTGATTTTTTCCCCTCTCTTTTGTCAGCTACATCAACCATTATCAAGCAGAGAAAAAAATAATAATAATAAAATTGACAGAGCTATTACCAAACAGGGATTGAGAAAAATACAACAATCAAATGTGAAAGAGTTGCGACAGTAGTTATAAATTTCAACTGGAAATTACAATTATGATAATTTTCTTTTGAAATCATAGATGCCAATGAAAACCACATTCCATGATCACCTTTTTTTTTTTTTTTTTTTAAAATTAGAAAATTGCTAGTAAGTATTTTTTCTAAAAATTATCATTGAGATGTATCAAATTTCAATGTAGACAATTCAGTCGTACTTTCGATAATTTATTCTAAAAAGATCAAATTCACATCATGGGATGCTCTATTCCAAATTTACCCATTCTCATTAAACTATGAATCACATTTTTATAACCATTTTTTATTTATTTAAAATCATTTTTTCCAATTTTTAAGTATAAAAAATTGAATCAAAAAACTTATGGATATAAGATTTACCATTTTCTATAGTCTCACATGTTAAAACATATATAATTTTACCGTTGTATCATTTCTCATAGTTTCTTTTGACTGAATATTAAAAAAATCAAGTTTTTTGAATTGCTTACCAAATATATATATTTCCCATGATGTGATAGGATGGAAAATGCTGAATTTTAATTCATAATTTTTTAATCCAATCATTTATACTTTTCTCTGATATAATTTGCTTACTTTTTTAAAATAGAAAATATCATTGCTTAAGTAAATTAAAATTGGTTATCAAAGTATATGTAATTCGTAGTTTAATTAAAAGGAGTAAAATATTTGAATTTTCTTTGAGCAATAAAATTGGTTATATGTAATTCACAATAAAATTTAATATGACCCAAAGGTGATTAAGGGAACAATGACATTGACTTAATAATATAAATATGGGTTCAATAATATAAAATTCGTTTGTATAATTTAACAAGTTGGAACTTGATGACTTGAAAGAGACTAAGACCCTAGTAATGATGAATCATAATGATCGAAATAAAACAAATCATAATCATTGACTTAATGCAAAAATAATAATAATAATAATAATAATTATTATTATTATTATTGAACCCAGAAATATTTTAACATGATTGAAATAAATGCCCTGTCCAAGGACAAAATGAAATTGGTGTCCAAGAGTATGAAATCAAGCACAAGTAATTTATTGTTGGAGTATCTAAAAAAATAAAAATCTTCTAGTTGAAAATTGAATTAAAATCATTTTTTTTTAATCATAATCAACAACACTACATCTTTATTATCTGTAAAGCCAACACCTCCCGTGGTGTGACAATCATGCTTTTTTCTCTAAAAAATGCCTGTAAAACATGATAATTATTTAGATTTTAACTGCTTTAAATACTTTAATATCTGATTAAATTACGAATTACACATACACCAAAATCACTGTCGTTTCTTAGTTATTACTACTTTAATTTTTATTTTTTTAAAATTTTATGTTCATTAACACTAGCTTAATACTAGCTTAACACTAGCTTAATAATTAACATTCGAGCTTAAAAATTTAAAAGAAAACTTTAAAATTGATGCTACGTTATTGTGACTTAAGAGTATCTCCAATGAGCTATTTAATAGTACATAATTTTAGATTAAAAAAAAAATTTTGAGTTCCATTTTTATTACTTTTTATCAGTTAATACACATTTTAGTACACATATTTTAGTCATCGTATTGAAGATGTTTTAACACTGTAGTTCGACAATAGATATACTAATTGGACTTACATTTGTTAATAATAAAATTTTTGATGTGATGGAGCGGCAAGAAGACTAATTACGTACATATGCAATGACCTAATCAAATATAACATTTTTATAACAAATTAAACTATCAAAATGATTTTTTTAATTTTTTTTTTTGGAATATACAATTTGTCTGTGGGGAAGGATTAGTTAAAAAACAGGTTTGAATAGTGTGTGCGACTTCAGTGACTAGAATGCATTCACATACTGTTAAAATTATAACCAGACCTCAGAAAAGGTTGAGTTTTTTTTATTTATTTATAAAATTAATGTCTTTTAATTCACTGGAAAATGCACCTTTTAAAGTCAATTTTCGCAAAAATATTAGTATGAAATTATCAAGTTTGTTTTAAATTCAAGAGCAGATGATTAGAAGATATAGTTTTACGGAATTTTGAAGATCAATTGGCAACAAAGGTTGACATTTTGTTTCCCGTGTTCCCTTTGTTCAGTGTTTGGAAAGCCTGCAGGCAGTGTCTGTCTTAGTTATTTTTTTGCTTTTTGTCTTTGGAACTGGGAATGACATCCTAAACAGCGATTATGCTAATAGTGATATCTCTAATTCAAATTAAATGCCAATTAACTTTTAAAAATTATCCAATAGTTCTGACGCAATAGGAGAGATGAACAGAATTGCCGAACTAGGTTTTGAGTGTAGATGAAAAAAAAATGGTTCTACATAGTGGGATTGTAAATTGGAGAGATTTTCTTGGTGAAATGCTCCCGTGATCCTGGCCCTGGGTTAAGGCAAGTAAGCCTTGTGCCATGAGCGCCTAAATTTTGGTCCAAAATAAGACCCCAAAATTTATTGGGAAAATTACATGTGAGTCCTATTTGAAAGTTGTGTACTCTATTTAATCCCAAAACCTTTTGTTTATACTCAAAAATTATGTGTGCGTTTTTCTTCTTCTCTTTCTCTGCGCCTTCATTCTTCTCTTTCTCTTTCTCTTTCTCTTCCTGATTTTCGGTGACCGGCGACTACACCTACCTTCTTCTCTTTCTCTTCTGATATACAGTCATCGGTGACCACCATCGATTGGCATTCACTAGCAACCACCGACTTGCTTCACCCTCACCAACGACGAAAGAGATGAGTTTTCAACGAACAAGATTAGTAGATCTACTCAAATCTGATATATATCTACTCAAATCTATATCAAATTTTAGTAGATCTATATCAAATCTGATTAAATCTAAACTATAAATAATTGTCGAAATACAATCATCTCTCTATATATATCTCTCCTTTGATCTCTCAATTTTTCTATTTTTTCTTTGCTACACATTTCTCTTTTCCTGTTTTTGTCACGCCCCTAATCTGGGCATGACCGGCCGTGGCCCACAGGGCCTTAGCCCAAGGCACACGTAAGCCTAAAACACGAATCCATAATCACATTGAACAACTAAACAATAGTCCAATAATAAATAACCAAAACTCAATCCATACATGCCACAATTGTAAACGGCAAAATCAACCGTAATCAAACCCATCCAAACTTATGGGATATAAACAACCCACATATCAAAAATAATCCTAAATGAATTTCAAAAAAAAAAAATAAATAAATATAAACATGCACAAACTCGACTAGCAACCTAAAACAAATTAAATAAATGCCCTAGAGGTCCATGAAATAGAGTCCCTGCTACGCCATGAGTCCACTCTAAGTCCTTCTAACACCTGGAAATGGTAAACAACTAAGTCAGCTGATAGCTCAGTGAGTAGCAACATAGATAGTAAATACAGTTTTGAAAACAGGGATAAATTCCAAAATAAGATATACATATCACAGAAACTAGATTGACATACAGTCTGGTAAATACAATCTGTTTCAAAAGAAGGTTCCACAGTTCAACACTTAAAATACTCATGTCTCGCAAGAACATGATAAACAACATTTTCCACTTAAAACAGATTATAACATGAACACCAATAATTTTCTGGGTACCAAGAAAAACAAATAGTATGCCACACGGTTCTCAAGGCTATAAGCCCCGTTGGATCCAATACCGAACTAAGAGTCATCCTCAGGGTAGCACCTAGGCCTTTTCTCAAAGACGATCCGATTGAAGGTTACCTAGTTGTTTTTAAAGGTCTTTTCTTTACAATCGTTGAGCACTAGAGTCATCACGGCCCAACCTAAATCTGTTCCCTAGTGGCCAGAGTCACCACACACAGTGGAATAATTTTCCTGGACTAAATACACACATGGTCCCAATAATCAATACACATTAGTTTCGCAAAACATGGTAGTTCATCATTATAAACATGAGACCAAAACAAATAGTTTACAGTATGCCAAATTCACACATGTTTCAGAAATAATTTGATTCCATTGATAATATAATAATTTATCAAAACAGTTTAGTCATGAAACAACAATTTAATTTTCCAACAGTTCAGGGTAGGGGAATATTTATAAAAATAAGTAGCATGAAACTACTCACCTGAAATCGAAATAATATAATCCTCGAATAGAGTGTAAAAGTCCAACTAGTGCCCTGAACCAGATATAAAAACTACACGTCACAACTAATTTAAAAATACTAAAAAAAAAAAAAAGAACTAAGTAACCTCAACTAAAGCGCACTAACGCGGCTCAACCCAACTCACCATTACTCTTAAATATTACCTAAGTTCATATTCTTCAAGGTTTAAAATCACCCAAGACATGGGTTCCGGTCAAAACTTAATTAATTGCAACTTTAAGATAAAACAGAATTTCAAACAAGCCTTTCCAACCTATTCGCTAACTTTGAAAATTACAAAAACCAATCCACGCTATTCGAAAAATTCCAATAACCTCCAGATATGATCTAATATATCCTAAGTTTCAAACCCAATTGGTGTCACTTGATTTGCTTATCAAAAAAATTATCTACAATTTATTATATCCAAACAGGTTGTTTTCTACACGAGCAATCAATGCAAGGCTAAAAACGTACGAAACTAGACTCGTAACCGGTTCTAATGACACTAATTTGATAATTTTTGGATTTATACCCGAAGAGAACAACATTCCCGAATTTACTGTTTTGGACTGGTTTCCTGGACAGATTTGAATACCTTAATTTATATGGATTTTGACTCCCAAAAATTATGAAAAAATTCAGATATGTAATTCAATATGTAATTGATCTACTGTAAAAATTTCAATTTAAAATTCACTCGTTTGATATGGTTTCTTGATTTTTAAAATTTGCAATTCTGTGCAGAATTTTTAAACTAAAAATAATACCCATTCTTTATACATGAATTTAACTCCTCAAGTTTCTTAATAGGATATCTATATACACAATACATAAACCTACAACCTCTCCATCAATGAACTAAATAATCATAGAGTAAGGATAAAGAACAAAACCTTAAGGAAGAAGAAAGATAAATATTTACTACACACCCAAAAATCCTTCCCTCTTTGCAATTCTTTTTTTTTCTTCTTCTTCTTCTTCTTCTCTCAATTCCTTCCCCTGGCTGCCGCTATATTGTTTTGTAAACTAATAAGAGAATTAGGGTTTTGTAGGTTTTGTATATATTTTATTTTATATTAGTTGTGGGTCAAATAAATGGATAAATATACAAAATATATATATATATATATAAGTTAGATGTAACTCAAATGGTAAGAGCCTTATTTATTCATTTTGTGGTCTAGAGTTCAAGTCACACCCTCTTCTCTTTTTTTTCTTTTTTTTTTAATAATAAATTTTGTCTCCAAACTAAAGACTTTCACCATAATTTATTTTCGGATTTAAAATTAATTAAAAGACCTTCTAAATATGTAATTTGCACTTTAAGATTCACCGTCAAAATATTTAAGATTTGTAAAATTATTATTATCTAATTATTTATTTAATTTTTATATTCGGGTTCTCACATTCTCCTCTCCTAAAAGAAAAGTTTCATCCTCGAAACTAACCTCAGTAAATCATGAGAATAGATGTGGGTACTTCTCGCGCATCTCGTCTTCGCGTTCCTAAGTCGCCTCTTCAATTAGATGATTACGCCACACTACCTTAACCAATTTAATGACCTTTGTACGCAACATTTTCTCCTTCGAATTCAAAATCTGAACAGGTATCTCCTCATTCGAAAAATCCTCTCTAATCTGAAGCGGCTCAATATTCTATCACATGCGACAGACTGTGCACATATTTCCTCAACATAGACACGTGAAACACATTATGCACTCCTGCCAACCTAGGGGGTAGAGCAACACGATACGCAACCTCACCAACCTTCTCCAATACCTCAAATGGACCAATGTATTTAGGACTCAACTTTCCTTTCTTTCCAAACCTGATCACTCCTTTCCATGGTGATACTTTCAAGAATACCATATCCCCCACATGAAACTCTAAATCTGATGATCAACATAACCTTTTTGTCTACTTTGAGCAGTCAATAATCTCTCTCTGGTGGTGATAATTTTCCGTGTGGCATCCTCTACCAAATCAGGTCCAACATTTGCCTCTCACCAACCTCATACCAACACAAAGAAGACCTACACTTCCTCCCATACAAAGCCTCATAAGGAGCTACTCCCAAACTAGAATGATAACTATTATTATAGGCAAACTCCATGAGCGGCAAATAATCATCCCAATTATCTCTCCACTCCAAAGCACAAGCTCTCAACATATCCTCAAGGGTTTGAATAGTCCTTTCTGATTGCCCATCTGTCTGAGGGTGATAAGCTGAACTAAAATTTAATTGAGTACCCATAGTTGACTGTAATGCACCCTATAACTTAGACACAAAATGAGGGTCCCGATTTGACACTATTGACATTGGTGCACCATGCAATCTAACAATCTCCTTCACATACAACTGTGCAAATCGAGCTAGAGAATAGGTCATCCGTACTGCAATAAAATGTGTTGATTTGGTTAATCTATCAACAACTACCCAAACTGCATCATGATTACTACTAGTACGAGGTAATCCGCACATGAAGTCCATGGTAACATGATCCCACTTCCACTCTGGTATAGGTAAGGGTTGTAGTTTCCCCACAAGTTTCTAATATTCTACTTTAACCTGTTGACACACCAAACACTAAGCCACAAATTCTGCAATATCTCCCTTCATACCATTCCACAAAAATGTTCATGAAGATCCCGATACATCTTAGTGCTTCCAGGATGAATGCTGTAACTAGAACTATGTGCCTCCGTCATAATCTCCTTCCTCAAATCACCACTAGCAGGAACACAAATTCAGCTACGGAATCTAAGCAACCCATCATCACTAACCACAAAGTTTACATACTTACCCTCTGCCATCTCTCCTTTAATACGCTTACACTGGGGGTCAATCTCCTGTGCTAACGAATCTGTTCTCTCAAGGTCGGCTGAACTGTCAATTGACTACAATAAGCCCTATTACCAGGTGTAACAACCTCAAGCCTTAAACATCTCATGTCTTCCACCAAACAACTCTCAATAGACAAAGCAGCTACATCTCCAACTGCGACCTTCCTACTCAAGGCATCTGCAACCACATTTACCTTCCCCGGATGATATAAAATATTCACATCATAATCTTTTAGTAACTCAAGCCATCTTCTTTGCCTCAAATTTAGTTCTTTCTGTGTGAAAACATACTTCAAACTCTTATGATCAGTGTAAATCTCACATGACTCTCTATACAAATAATGCCGCCAGATCTTAAGAGCGAAAATCACTGCTGCTAACTCCAAGTCGTGCGTAGGATAATTTCTATCATGTACTTTCAACTGTCGTGACGCATCAGCAATCACCTTCCCATACTGCATGAGTACACATCCTAAACCCTGTCGTGAAGCATCACTATAAATCACAAAACCAGCTCCATCTGTAGGTAAGGCAAGGATTAGAGTTGATGTCAATCTCTGTTTAAACTCTTGGAAACTATGCTCACAATCATCATTCCACTCAAACTTTACCCCTTTCCTGGTGAGATTGGTAAGTGGCAAGCAATACGGAAGAATCCTTCCACAAACTGTCTGTAATATCCAGCAAAGCCCTAAAAAGCTATGTACCTCTATCACAGAAGTAGGTAGTGCCGATCAACAATTGCCTCCACCTTCGTGCTATCCACAGATACCCCACCTTTATTCACCACATGACCCAAAAAGGATACACTGCTCAACCAGAATTCACACTTCTTAAATTTTGCATACAATCTCTTCTCCCTAAGGATCTGCAGTACTACCCTCAAATGCTGCTCATGCTCCTCCTTACTCGATTAAATTAGGATGCCATCAATAAACACTACCACAAATTTATTCAGTTGGGGTTTGAATACTCTGTTCATCAAATCTATGAATGCAGCTGTTGCATTTGTGAGACCAAAAGGCATCACCAAGAACTTATAATGCCCATAACGGGTTCTAAAAGCAGTCTTAGGAACATCCTCATCCCTTACCTTCAACTGGTGATAGCCTGACCTCAAGTCAATTTTAGAGAATACTTGAGCTCCCTGCAACTGGTCAAATAGATCATCAATGCGTGGCAAAGGATACATATTCTTCACTGTGACTTTATTCAGCTCTCTATAATCAATACACAATCTCATAGACCCATCCTTCTTCTTCACAAACAACACAGGTGCTCCCCAAGGTGAAACACTAGGCCTAATAAAACCTTTGTCTAGCAACTCACATGGCGAGTTTGTAACTCCCTCAACTCCAATGGTGCCATTCTATAGGGTGCTTTAGAGATAGGTGTTGTATTAGGGATTAAGTCAATGGAAAATTCGACCTTACGGTCTGGAGTAAGACCAGGTAGATCCTCTGGAAAAACATCAACAAATTCCCTCACTACAGGCAACTCCTCTAACCTCTGCTCTGGTTGTTCAGTACTCACCACATAAGCTAAATAACCATGACACCCTTTTCTCAACATTCGATTGCTTTGAAGGGAAGAAATAAAACAAATAGAAGACCCTTTTCCATTTCCCTGAAAGAAAAACTCATGTTGCCCTGGCATAGCAAAAACTACCCTCTTTCTAAAACAATCAATAGAGGCATGATGCTTCGTTAACCAATCCATCCCAAAAATCACGTCAAAATCCTTCATCTCTAAAGAAATCAAATTCACTGGAAAATTTCTACCATCCATCTCTATCTCACAAGATCTACAAATATCTCCTAACACTACTGTTTCTCCTAATGGAGAAGACACAACAATAGCTACATCCAAAGGCTCACAAGGAATAGACAAATGACGTAGAAACTTAGGTGCAGCAAAAGAATGTGTAGATCCTGAATCAACTAAAACTCTGGCAGGTACAGATGATATAAGGAGTGTACCTTGCACCACAGATGGAGCAGCCTCAGCCTCCTCTCTAATGAGAGCGTAAACACGTCCTTGGGTAGCCGTTGACTTTTTATCCTGAGCCCCATTCCCGGATGTCTGCCCTTGGGTAGTCCCACTTTTGCCATTATTCTGCTTCTGGTTAAACCCACCGCTATAAAAAGTTCGTCTCTGCCCTTGCCCTTGAAATGACTGTGCTACTGACTGACCCCCTAGTCCCTTAGACCTACATTGTGCAGAGAGATGCCCAGGCTTGCCACACTTAAAGCATATTCGAGCTGTGCCATCACAATTATACCCAACAGAATGTGTCCTACCACATCTATCACAATTCTTCCGATTCTGCTGCCTCATGCCATTGCTAACCTGACCTTGGGTGTAAGGCTTCTTGCTAGGATTGCTACCACCACCACGATGCTCTACTTGTCTCTCCTCTCTAAGTCTCTTGTTCTGTGGTTCCTTGGCCTTTTGTTCCTCAGCTCTCTTTTCCTCTTCTGCTCCCCTTTCAGCTAGTAATGCCTTGCTTACCAATGCAGAATATGTCTTCATCTCCAAAATAGCTACTTTTGCATAGATCTCTGACCGCAAGCCATTCTCAAACAACATCACCCTATCTTCCTCTATGGCCACCTGATGTGGGGCATACCTCGACAACTCCGCAAACTTGGCTTCATTCTGAGCCCCTGACATGTCATTTTGCTTCAAATTGAGAAAATCCACTTATACGCCTTTCGCACCGCTTCAGAAGTATTTCTCATTAAATGATTCGAAACTTGCTCCACACTAGCTCTGTTTCTCTACCCTCATATTGACGCTTCACCATGCGCCACCAATGCTCTACTTGGCCCTTGAACCTAAAAGCTGCAAAGGCCACCTTTTGGTCTGCTGAACAACCTAGAACATCAAATATTTTCTCCATCTCTAGTACCCATGCCTCTGCCTCCGTACGGTCCACTGTTCAGTGAAATTCTGGAGGTTTTGCCTTCATAAACCTCTCGAATAAGGAACCTCTATCCAAACTTAAAGTTGGTGGAACTACTGGTTGTGGGGCTACATGATTGTTCAGTAATCCTAACAACGATTGTAAAACCTGTGCGGCTGGTGCAGTAGGAACAACTCCTGGTGTTTCAGGGACCACTGGAGCAACAGGTGGTGTAGTAGGGGGTATAGGAACAGGGGGAACTCTACGATTAGCGACTGATTGATCAGTTCCAAGAGCATTGACACTTCTTCTCTTAGGTGCCATTGCTTAACCTTCAAAATGAAATAAAAAAAAAACTCAACACAAGCTTAAACAAAACTAACTTAACCAGACACTATCAAGGACTATAGGGACTCGGACCTCGTCTAAATGATGTAATGCAAGATATGTAACTCAATAAACCTACTGCTCTGATACCACAATTGTCACGTCCCTAATCTGGGCATGACCGGCCGTGGCCCATAGGGCCTTAGCCTAAGGCACACGTAAGCCTAAAACATGAATCCATAATCACATTGAACAACTAAATAATAGTCCAATAATAAATAACCAAAACTCAATCCATACATGCCACAATTGTAAACGGCAAAATCAACCGTAATCAAACCCATCCAAACTTATGGGATATAAACAACCCACATATCAAAAATAATCCTAAATGAATTTAAAAAAAATATATATATATATATAAATATGCACAAACTCGACTAGCAACCTAAAACAAATTAAATAAATGCCCTAGAGGTCCATGAAATAGAGTCCCTGCTACGCCATGAGTCCACTCTAAGTCCTTCTAACACCTGGAAATGGTAAACAACTAAGTTAGCTGATAGCTCAGTGAGTAGCAACATGGATAGTAAATACAGTTTTGAAAACAGGGATAAATTCCAAAATAAGATATACATATCACAGAAACTAGATTGGCATACAGTCTGGTAAATATAATCTGTTTCAAAAGAAGGTTCCACAGTTCAACACTTAAAATACTCATGTCTCGCAAGAACATGATAAACAACATTTTCCACTTAAAATTATAACATGAACACCAATAATTTTCTGGGTACCAAGAAAAACAAATAATATGCCACACGGTTCTCAAGGCTATAAGTCCCGTTGGATCCAATACCGAACTAAGAGTCATCCTCAGGGTGGCACCTGGGCATTTTCTCAAAGACGATCCGATTGAAGGTCACCTAGTTATTTTTAAAGGTCTTTTCTTTACAATCGTTGAGCACTAGAGTCATCACGGCCCAACCCAAATCTGTTCCCTAGTGGCCAGAGTCACCACACACAGTGGAATAATTTCCCTGGACTAAATACACACATGGTCCCAATAATCAATACACATCAGTTTCGCAAAACATGGTAGTTCATCATTATAAACATGAGACCAAAACAAATAGTTTACAGTATGCCAAATTCACACATGTTTCAGAAATAATTTGATTCCATTGATAATATAATAATTTATCAAAACAGTTTAGTCATGAAACAACAATTTAATTTTCCAACAGTTCAGGGTAGGGGAATATTTATAAAAATACGTAGCATGAAACTACTCACCTGAAATCGAAATAATATAATCCTCGAATAGAGTGTAAAAGTCCAACTAGTGCCCTGAACCAGATATAAAAACTACACGTCACAACTAATTTAAAAATACTATAAAAAAAAAAAAGAACTAAGTAACCTCAACTAAAGCGCACTAACGCGGCTCAACCCAACTCACCGTTACTCTTAAATATTACCTAAGTTCATATTCTTCAAGGTTTAAAATCACCCAAGACATGGGTTCCGGTCAAAACTTAATTAATTGCAACTTTAAGATAAAACAGAATTTCAAACAAGCCTTCCCAACCTATTCGCTAACTTTGAAAATTACAAAAACCAATTCACGCTATTCGAAAAATTCCAATAACCTCCAGATATGATCTAATATATCCTAAGTTTCAAACCCAATTGGTGTCACTTGATTTGCTTATCAAAAAAATTATCTACAATTTATTATATCCAAACAGGTTATTTTCTGCAGCACTTTAAAGAAATTGACGGTCCTCTTAATATATACGAGCAATCAATGCAAGGCCAAAAACGTACGAAACTAGACTCGTAACCGGTTCTAATGACACTAATTTGATAATTTTTGGATTTATACCCGAAGAGAACAACATTCCCGAATTTACTGTTTTGGACTGGTTTCCTGGACAGATTTGAATACCTTAATTTATATGGATTTTGACTCCCAAAAATTATGAAAAAATTTAGATATGTAATTCAATATGTAATTGATCTACTGTAAAAATTTCAATTTAAAATTCACTCGTTTTATATGGTTTCTTGATTTTTAAAATTTGCAATTCTGTGCAGAATTTCTAAACTAAAAATAATACCCATTCTTTATACATGAATTTAACTCCTCAAGTTTCTTAATAGGATATCTATATACACAATACATAAACCTACAACCTCTCCATCAATGAACTAAATAATCATAGAGTAAGGATAAAGAACAAAACCTTAAGGAAGAAGAAAGATAAATACTTACTATACACCCAAAAATCCTTCCCTCTTTGCAATTCTTTTTTTTTCTTCTTCTTCTTCTCTCAATTCCTTCCCCTGGCTGCCGCTATATTGTTTTGTAAACTAATAAGAGAATTAGGGTTTTGTAGGTTTTGTATATATTTTATTTTATATTAGTTGTGGGTCAAATAAATGGATAAATATACAAAATATATATATATATATATATAAGTTAGATGTAACTCAAATGGTAAGAGCCTTATTTATTCATTTTGTGGTCTAGAGTTCAAGTCACACCCTCTTCTCTTTTTTTCCTTTTTTTTTTAATAATAAATTTTGTCTCCAAACTAAAGACTTTCACCATAATTTATTTTCGGATTTAAAATTAATTAAAAGACCTTCTAAATATGTAATTTGCACTTTAAGATTCACCATCAAAATATTTAAGATTTGTAAAATTATTATTATCTAATTATTTATTTAATTTTTATATTCGGGTTCTCACAGTTTTAATGGAAAAAAATTTCAAGTTCTGAATAAGTTGTATTCGAGTTTTAGAAACAGGTGGTGAAAACTGTAAAATTTTACAATTTTAATTATTTTTTTTTTTTGCTGAAATGAATCATGCTTTAAAATTATAAAATTTTGCAGTTTCATAATATGTTTTTTAGTTTGATTAATAAAAAAAAATACTTAATAGAATTATACTTTGAAACTGTAACAATTTTACAGTTTCAAAGATTACTTTTTCAGTTTTGTTAATATTGGAGATTATTTGATTAAAAACTTACCAAATTTTTTTTTAAAAAAATAACATATTTTTTTCTCATTGTTGCTGTTTGTTATTGTTACATTTTTTTTTCCTTTAAATTTAACAATATTTAGTACATTTTGCTATATTTTTTCGCTATAATTTCTCCATTTATTCTTTTTTTAAGGTAATATTCTAGACATTCCGGTGAGTCTCCGATAATATTCTTAATGACCAGCGAACGTTTTCAGCAACTTCTAGTGATGTTCATAACACTCCAATGACTTCTCGATGGTGTTGAACATTCCAGCGAGCCTTCGGTAATCGTATGATAGAAGTCCGGTGATGGTTGGATGTAGTGGCACTTTTAAATTATTTTTTTATTTTAAAAAAAGGATTTTTAAGTAACAATTAAAAATATATAGGACGAATTGTGCAAGTGTTTTTCTTTTGAGACTAGACAAGTTTTGAACTTTGTATATGGGACCTACAGGTAGATTCCCAAAATTTGTTAGTTCTATATTATATTAAGAGCAAATTACTACGAAGTCCTCTTTTAAAAAAGTGTGACCTATTTAGTCCCACCACCTTTTGTTTACACTCAAAAGTCTTATAATGTTTTTCTTCTTCTCAGCCTTCGTTTTTCTCTACCTCTTCCTCTTTCTGATTTCCGACAATCGTCGATGGGCAGCCACATCTTACTTATTCTCTTTCTCTTTCTGATATATAGTCACCAGCGACCGACGACTACCATTGATTAGGGTTTACCAGCAACCACTGACTGTCGACTCTTTATTTCACCCTCACTGACAGTGAAGAAGATATGTTTCCAACAAAGAAAATGAGTAGATCTATATCAAATCTTATGTAGATCTACATCAAATCTGAGTAAATCTACATCAGATTCAACTAGATCTAAACAAAAAATAGCTGCCGGAGTACAATCCTCTCTCTATATCTGCCTCTCTCCTTCGATCTCTTAATTTTTCTACATTTTCTTTGTTATACACTTCTCTTTTCCTGTTTTAATGAAGAAAATTTTCAAGTTCTAAACAAGTTATTTTCGAGTTTTAATTACAAACGGTGAAAAATGTAAAATTTTGCAGTTTCAATTTTTTTTGGTATGGGAATGAATCATAGTTTAAAAATGTAAAATTTTGGAGTTTCATAACATGTTTTTCAGGTTTGATTAATAAGGATAAATGTTTAATAGATTTTTGCTTTGAAACTATAACATTTTACAGTTTCAAACCTTGCTTTTTAGTTTAATCAATATTGAAGATTATTTGCTTAAACCCTACAAAAATTAAAAAATAACATATGTTTTTACCTATTGTTGTTATTTTTTGTCGTTACATTTTTTTTTTCCTTTTAGTTTATCAAATATTTAGCACATTTTGATATGTTTTTTTCACTATAATTTCTCCATTTATTCTTTCTTTTTTTTTTTGGGCAATATTCTAAACATTCCGGTGAGTCTCCAATGATATTCTTAACGTCCAGTAAATGTTCTGGACATTTCGGCGACTTCCATTGGCGTTCAAAACACTCCAGTGAACTCCGACGACTTTCCGATAATGTTGAACATTTTGGCGAGTCTCCAGTAACGTTCTAACAGAAGTTTGACAGTAGTGGAATGTAGCAGCGTCTGTAAATTTAAAAAAAAAAATGAAATTTTTTGGTAACAATTAAAAATATATAGGACTAATTGGTGCAAGTGTTTTATTTTGAAATTAGATAGATTTTAAACTTTGTATATGAGACTTATAAATATTAAGTTAGGTAAACTACTAATAGGTCCTAATAGTTAGACTTAATTTCCATCAAGTCCTATTGAAAATAAGTCTTGGTAAAATTGTGGCTAAAAATTATTTTTTTGTGAACATTTTTTACATACGTCGCTAAAAATTGACAATTAGTGACTGTTTGTTGTCATAATTTTTATAAATTGTTGCTAAAACTTACAATTAGTGACTTTTTTGTGACAAATTTTTTTCGTAGGACTTATTAAATAATAAGTCCACTTATTAAGACCTACACGCCCCTTATATTGAAAGTTTCAAGCCCAATCTTTTTTTATTTGTTTGAATCACAGTCTAAGAGGCCTAAAAAAAAGGGGGATTTGGTCATAGCCCCCTCACTATCTAATTTGTCTTTCAAAAGGACAAGAATTATACAAGTACTTTCAAAACCCCCTGATATTTTAAAACTTGTTTCTTTTACTATATTACCCTCATATCTATCCGCTCTTCTATTAAGCCATCTTCTCTACGCATGTCAGAGTAAAATTTTACTCTGTCTGAAAGTAAAATTTTACTCTGCATGAAAGTAAAATTTTATACTCTGAAACTAAAGTAAAATTTTACTCTGTATAAAAGTAAAATTTTACTCTGAATGAGAGTAAAATTTTATACTGTGAAACTAAAAGAAAAATTTTACTCTGTATGAAAGTAAAATTTTACTCTGTATGAAAGTAAAATTTTACTCTGGTTTTGTCAAATGAAAAAAACAGAGCAATAGAACCAGAGTAAAATTTTACTCTGGTTCTATCAAATGAAATTTGATGTTTACTTTGAAAAATCTGTGCAATCATTCAAATCTCCGATCTTAAAGACTCAAAACACACATATATATAGATATATATATATATAGATTAGAGATCGGAATATATACATATATATATATATATTCAAATTCAAATCTCAAAACACATATATTCGAATTCAAATATCAAAACACACAAACACACACATGTATATAGATATATATATATACATAGATATATATTCACAGTTTTGGTTGAAAATCACGAGAGCTCCGAACGAATCCAATCCAAACCCTAGGAATGGAAGAGAGAAGGAAAAGAGAGAATTTTCGATCTCCTTCAGGTACTTTGTGTCCACTACTGGTGCTACCACTGCCATTGGAAGACCTATCGAACTATCAATGAAACCGATTTAGGTATATACGTACATATATATACTATACTCCCATACACGAGAGAGAGAGAGAGAGAGAGAGAGGATCACCAGAAACTGAAGAAATGAATATGCGAAGGAAGGAAGAGAGGACTAACGACGATGACGTTGAAGAGAGTGAGGAAGAGAGAGTGGGAAATTAGTTGAGGGTATAATAGTCATATAAAATATTTAAATAATAAATTTTGTCCTTTATGTAAGATTTTATAATTATGAGGGGGTTTAGAAAGTATAATTTTTTTCTTAGTCCTTTTAACAATGAAAGGAAGGTAAAGGGGGTTTATAGCCAAATTTCCCTAAAAAAAATCCTGGATCCAATTGAAAAAATATATATATAGAATCATTGTTAGGCCTAATTAAAAAATTATATAGCCCAAACAAATTGAAATATATTTTATAATGAATCCAAAATAGAATCTAATGTCAATATTTTAATAAAATAAATAACTTTATCTTAATTTTTTTGCCCTTTCTCTTTATCATAACTTAATTAAATGATTTTGTCTTAATTTTTTTTTCCAATAATTTGTATTTTGCTATCAAATAGACAATAGATTGGGATTTATGTGAATTATGATTGTGTTATTAGATATCAAATTATAATAGCATAATCATTTTGTTATCAAATATTAGTGGATTATATTATTTGTGTTGATTATTGTTAAACTATATATAATAAAATAAAAAACATGACCATATTTTATAGAAAGCCCCACTTTCGAAATTCGTCTAAGGCCAAATAAATCTCAGGGCGGATCCTGCTTGTGATTTGATATACTAGGGTTTTGTTATATCTACTGCTCAGAGGTCAAGAAAGGTTTGGCCTGTCAAATATCCGGGTTAGAAAGTTTTTTTTTAATTTACTGGGCCTGACCTGGTATATATTGAGTTTACCTAGATGCGATATAATTCCAAGTAAACTTTTGACGTATCATAATTTTGGTACAATCACATTGGATTCTCTTAAATTTTTAATTCACTTAATACTTAACTCTCTTTTCATCAATAATTCATAAGTTATATGAATTGATAAATGATATTTTCATTTTTTTTATATTTAAATATATATTTTAGGACAAATTACACAAATAGTCCCTATAATTTGAAACTCATGTCACTTTGATTCCTAACTTTTAAATTATGACACATTTAACCCTGAATTTTGAATCTTATTTCAAATAAGGACAATTGAAGATACCATTATTTAATTTCAATGTCAAAATCGTCAATTTAATAAAATATAAACTAATTTGACAAAAATAAATGTTAAAAAAATATTTTTAATTTTTTAAAAATTATTTTTATCCAGCAATGATAAAATTATGTAAAATTGATAAAAATTAATAAAAATTACATGATTAATTTTTTAAAATTAATTTTACATGGTCATCATCCAAACACATAATAAAAATTAATTTGGTAAAAAAAATGTCTAAAAGATTTATCAATTTTACATAATTTTATTTTTAATGGGTAAAAATAATTTTTAAAAATTCAAAAATATTTGTTTGAAATTTATTTTTGTCAAATTAGTTTATATTTTATTAAATTGACGATTTTGTCTTTTAAATTAAATAATAGTATCTTCAATTGTCCTTATTTGAAACAAGATTCAAAATTCATGGTGAAATGTGTCACAATTGAAAAGTCAGGGACCAAAGTGACACAAGCCCTAAACTATAGGGATTATTAGTATAATTCATCCTATATTCTATAATGTTTATCTTTGTGTCTTCACATTATTTGTATTAATTCGATTCCTTAAAAATTTACAAGGAAAGTAGATATAATTATGTTAAAATTGTAATATTTATTGTATTTTTCTTCAAATTTGAAGGAAAACCAGTGCCAAATTCAATTTTTTTTGTGAAATGTTTAAGTGATATATAATAGCCTTTTTATTCATTTATTGGACTCCCAAATGTTATGAAAAAACACACTTCATTACCATACCCAAAAGTCCTCCTCAACAATTTCTATAAATGTGTATTGTATGTATCAAGAAGGTGTGTTGAACCAATTTATTGAACATAAAATTTTGTACATAAATGAGTTTTTTAATTAATTTTTGTACGAGCATAGAAATAATCTTCTTGTATAATCCTGTTGATCAAGTTTGCACTCCTCTAAACGTCGTCGCTTAGCCACCTAAAAACACAAACGTGAGCTAACCGGCGGGTGTGTGCCAGAAACCCCTCCGATGCCTAAGTCAGCAACTAGATAATAGACAATAAGCTCTGTGTATTCTAGAGTAAGAATTGAGATATATGTACATAGGTCCTGCTATGAGCTTTTATAGATTCTGCCTAACACAATCCTAATAGGATTCCAACTTTCTTTATAAGAGTCCTCATAGGAATCATACTCCCAATGAAGAGTGTCTATCATAATAACACTCTATTCACTACCAACCAAGTGAGATGGTTTGTACAATCCTAGTAGGACTCTACTCTTCTTAGCAGAGTCCTCCTAGAAATTACATTCCCAAGGATAATGCATATTCTGATAACACCCTACTCACTACCAACTAAGTGAGATGGTTATCACCATGCTTGCCTCGCTACACCTAGCCGAGCTATGTAGCGCAAATACCCTGATTGGGCCGCACGATCACCAATTGCTTTGAGTCCTCTCGTCGGGCTACCTCTAGCTCGGCTTCCTATATGTGGCCGACATAGCACTTCGGCTCACCCACTGACCGCAACTGGAGCTCACCGACCGGCCTATCAACCATTGTTCCCACACCGAGCTATCCTAAGCTCGTAACTTGGCCCACAATGCAACCCAATATTCAGAAACAATGCTTCCTAGCTTAGCCCAATTTGGCTATACAAATTACCCTCTCAATTGTCTCTTAATTCCATCTGGGAAGCAAGATTGGGATTACTTTCTTCTAGCCGAGCTAAAAATGCTCAACTTTGCCGAACTAGAGAAGTTGTTCGGTTTTACAACTCGTTCAGTCCCAACTAGTCTTGTCAGTTGCTTAGCACGTCTTTCCACTAATCTGGCATATTTGATACAACGTCATTCCTAGGACACGTGGCGTGCCCCTATTAGCCCCGTTCTCATGTTATAGCTGTCATGTACCTCCCAAAAATTTGAATAGCCCCGCATTTTTGCCTTCAATGTATATAACTTTCGAGTTCGCAATTATACGGTGAGTCGTTCTTTTTGTGTCTCGCCGAGCAGACTAACTCAGTTTACTAACCCTGCCAACCTTTCTTGGCCGAGATAACCATCTTGGCCCAAGAGTTCAAAAATTTGTTGGTTAAACCTGTCAATCTGCTTTGACCGAGATAACTATTATCCCAACCAAAGAGTGTAAAAAAATTTGTTGGTCAAACCTGCCAACCTGTTTTGGCTGAGGTAACTATTATCCCGGCCAAAGAGTACAAAAAATTTTGTTGGTCAAGCCTGCCAACCTACTTTGGCCGAGGTAACTGTCATCCTGGTCAAAGAGTGCCAAAAATTTGTTGGTCAAACCTGCTAACCACCTTTGGCTTAGATCCTTATCTTGGCTAAAGGGTGTGAAATTTTGTTGGTCAAACCTGCCAACCTTCTTGAGTCTAGATCTTTATCTTGGCTGAAGAAAAACGGTCTTGAGTCTAGATCCTTATCTCGGCTGAAGAAAGGAAAGTGTTGGTCAAATCTGCTAACCTTCTTGAGCCTAGATCCTTATCTCGGATGAAGAATGAAAAAATGTGTTGGTCAAACCTACCAACCTTCCTGAGCCTAGATCCTTATCTCAGTTTGAGAAAGATAAATGTGTTGGTCAAACCTGTCAACCTTCCTAAGCCTAGATCCTTATCTTAGCTTAAGGAAGAAAAAATGTGTTGGTCAAACCATCCAACCTTCCTAAGCCTAGATCCGTATTTTGGCTAGAGGAAGAAAAAAGTGTTGGTCAAACCTGTCAACCTTCCTAAGCCTAGATCCTTATCTCGGCTTGAGGAAGAAAAAAGTGCTGGTCAAATCTGCCAACCTTCTTAATTGCCCCCTACTCAGGTAAAGATTTGTTAGAAAGAGTTGGTCAAACCTGCCAACCCACTTTGCCCCCAATTGGGCAAAGACTTTGCGTGGTCGGTCCTACTTGTCAACCGTGTTAACTCTCGCCAAAGGCTTTTTGTCTGGTATCGCTGTTGTGCCGGACTCTTCCTTGGTGTACGCCCCATCTTCCTCTAGCCAGATGTGTTGGTGCACTCTCTTCACCTGGGTTTCCATAGTAAAGGGTGGCATCATTGTCATTGAATCCCTCAACTTATTGCCAGCCGGCAAATCTCGTTTGTACTGTGCGATAGCTAGGTTTGTGGGGCAATCTCCAATTTGATTAAAAGTCTCATAATACCGGTTATTGTAAGACCTCAATGTTTCCTTCTCGCCCATATCTATGGAGAAAAGCTGGTCAATCTCTACAGGTGTTTTGGTGTTTGTTCTGAATCTAGTCACAAATGCCTCTGCTAGTTGCGCCCATGAAGCTATGCTACCTTCTGGCAACCTTTCAAACCATGTTAGACCCAGGTCACCAAGGCTGGAAGGAAATATGATACACATTAGAGTCTCGTTTTGCCGATACATCGCCATAACCTGGCGAAAGTGCATGTAGGGGTCCGATTTTCCCTCATACATAGTGAATTTAGAGTGGTGGAAGCTGGAAGGTAATGGTGCGTTCTCTGTCGTCAGAATGAACGGTGAGCTCTGCAACCTTGCTAACGTTTTATCTGTCGGTTCATAGGCAAGACGCGGCTCTGGCATTCAAACCTCGACGCTCCCATGTGTTCTAGGATCCAATTGTTGTAATGCGGAGACTTTGCGGGGGTCTCGAGCCTGAGTGTCTTCTCTCTTTTGAGCCCTTTCTTCAAGCACTGTCCGCAAGTCCGCCGACCTAGGCAACTTTATGTGCCTAGATGTCGTTTGGTGTGAATGTGTGGGCCGATAGTTGCTTCCTTCTGTGTAAGACCTTTCAGTCCTCCTTCTCTCAAACCTGGAGTAACGAGTCTTGGAAGTCCTCGATTGTCTATTGCCTGACCTGGAGCTTCTACTTTCAGCTTGTGATGGTGTGACTTGTCTGTCACGATTTTTTGAGTGGCGAAGGTGTGCCCTGCTCTTGCCTACCTCTTCTTCCGTCGCCCCTTTGCCCTTTATTTGGCACTTCATAGTCTCCATGTCTGCCGCCATCTTCCGTATCAATTCGTCTTGCTCCCTTATTCAATCCTCTAGAACTTGAGGATCCAACTTTCGCCTCTGCTTTTTAGGGCTTTAGGAGCGATGAGGACTGGAGCCCTGTCTTTCACAAGTATCCCTCCGCGGGTTCCGTTGCTGGGGATCTAACTCTGCCATGAGCGGGATAAAAGGTAAGCCTTTGCGCCTTCAACTCCCTTCCGGGGTTTGCCCAACAATGGTAGTGTGTGGTAAGTCTTCATTGTGCGCCATTGAAATCAGTTAAAAGAAAACTTAATCAAGAAGTTCGTTCTTTGTGATTGCAATTCCCACAGACGGCGCCAATTGTATGAGCATAGAAATAATCTTGTTGTATAATCCTGTTAATCAAGTTTGCACTCCTCCAAACATCGTCGCTTAGCCACCTGAAAACACAAACGTAAGCTAATCGGCGGGTGTGTGCCGGAAATCTCTCCGATACCTAAGTCAGAAACTAGACAATAGAGAATAAGCTCTGTGTATTCTAGAGTAAGAATTAGGATACCTGTATATAGGTCCTGCTATGAGCTTTTATAGATTCTACCTAGCACAATCCTAGTAGGATTCTAACTCTCCTTATAAGAGTCCTTCTAGGAATCACACTCCCAATGAAGAGTGTTTATCCTGATAACACTCTACTCACTACCAACCAAGTGATATGATTTGCACAATCCTAGTAGGACTCTACGCTCCTTAGCCCGAGTCCTCTTGGGAATTACATTCCCAAGAATAATGCATATTCTGATAACACCCTACTCACTGCCAACTAAGTGAGATGGTTATCACCTTACTTGGCTCGCTACGCCTAGTCGAGCTACCTGGCGCAAATACCCTGACCAGGCCGCACGATCACCAATTGCTTTGAATCCTCTCGTCGGGCTACCTCTAGCTCAACTTCCTATATGTGACCGACATAGCGCTTCGACTTGCCCACTGACTACAACTGGAGCTCACTGACCGGCCTATCAACCATTGTTCCCATACCGAGCTGTCCTGAGCTTGTAACTTGACCCATAATGCGACCCAATATTCAGAAACAATGCTTCCTAGCTCGATCCAATTTGACTATACAAATTACCCTCTCAATTTTAAATACAAAAATAAGGTATGAATATTACGTGTATTTAATAATGTAAATTTAATTATTTTGTATTTTTTTAGAATACATAAAGTAATTATATTAAAATAAAAGCAAATAATAAACAGATCAAGAAAATGAAAAACAATAAGACTTCAAAGGTCCAAACAAACCATCTAAAAAGAACTTCAAAGAACAAACAACAAAATAAAAAGCTGCCAAAAATATAACGATTTACGCTGTGTTTGGTTGGGGGATTTGGAAATGGAAATGGAAAAGGAAAGGAAAAAGGAAAAGGTGTGTGAAACTAAGTGAAATGTAAATATATTTTATTCATATTTTACCTACATTCTTTATTTTTCTTTTCAAATCCCTTCTCAAATTTCACAACCAATCATACCATTAGGGAAAAACCATTGATCTTCTTACAGTTGTGCTTTGGAAAAGCAAAATTTGCCTCAAATCCGTTGTTGCCATTGCCATCATACTCATTGTCACTGCCTAACTAGGCCACTACAATTGCTTTCGTACTTTAGTCACTGCTAAAAATTAGAATTGAAAAGATAAAATACTCAAAGTATTCTGGGAAAATGATTGAGAGAAGAAGAAATTATTGTGAGTGTTAAAAATTTTAAAAATTATGTCGATATCGGAAGAAAAACTCTCAAAAACACCCCCCCCCCCCACACAACACAACACAACACAACACAACACATTTCCCCAAGATCTACACGTTAAACGTGTTTTGAGAATTTGTTGGAGGAGCGCCCGAAAATCACTGGAAGGGCGCTGAAAATCGCAGCACCTCCTATCTTGAAAGTGTTTTTTGTGCTTAGGATAATTATTTTTTGTATTTAGCATGTCTGAGAACTCACAAAACTAAACTTGGAAACCTTTTGGAGTGGGTCTTAGTAAGGCTTTGTTTGGTTAAATTTTTTTTTTTTTTTTTTTGTATTTTTAATGTTTAGTATGGTAAACAATAAAAATTAAAAGAGAATATTTTTCATGTCTGAGAACTCACAAAACTAAACTTGGAAACCTTTTGGAGTGGGTCTTAGTAAGGCTTTGTTTGGTTAAATTTTTTTTTGTTTGTATTTTTAATGTTTAGTATAATAAACAATAAAAATTAAAAGAGAATATTTTTCTTGGTCAATAACAAATAAATTCATTTAAACACAAAATATTTACTACTTTTAAAAGGTAAAAAAAAATTTACGAATTAAAATCTTATTAATGTCATCATATTATCACCGTTACTCTCAATCCCATCATCTCACCACGGTAGGGGTGGTCGTGGATCGGTTTTGGAGGGTTCAGTTTACGGTTTGTATTCACCTGCATGTCTGTGGTTTTGGAAAAATTGAATCTACAACCGCCCGTAGTGCGCGTTGCAGTTTATGCAGATAAGGTTCGTAGATATGTGAGCGGTTGCAGGCAATTTGCGGCTTGAACTTTTTTCTTTAAAAGGCAAAACTTGGGCATGTTTTTCTCCATTACTTTAAACATCAATAATTAATGAATTAAAATTTATAAAATTAAAAATACAACAATTATATGTATATATTATGTATGTATATATGAATCTTTAATTTCTCTAAGGCAATGAAAAAAATAGGCGAAATGAAATTATATAAACATATATACAAATAAAGAGGACTTTCCCTAATACTACTTCTATATATAATTGTGTTTTTTTGCATTTAGAAGGTAAATAGAATAGTATTAAACAATAATAAAAAAGAAAAAGAAAAGAAAAAATACTGGGATAGATACTGTATTAAATGTTCATTTACACCAGCATCAATAATAAAATAAAAAAACACTAATAATTGGGAGTTCTAAATTAAGAATTCTAATAGTTCTAATTGATATATGGGTCTCATGTGATGTAATGTTTTGGCCTTAATTTGTTTGTTTGTTTTTTTTTAAAAATTTTTTTCACATCATTAGTGCTCTTTAGAGTTCATAAATTAGAGAGATGTATCATTTCTTATTAAAATATAGATCTCTTCTCATCTAAGATGTTGAGCTCAGTTTTGTCAAATTGAATATTCTGCCTAAAAATTAAATTTGTACAAACATCAATGATTAAAGCAAATCTCAAGTTTAAAAAAAAAAAATGTTTAGTATGGACAAATGCTGACGGGTACAGGTCTCACAATCCATTCGCAATCCACAATGAGAATAATTTAAAGTTGGGGAGTAATTTGGAAGGATCTAAATAAGTATATTTTTTAAATTTTTATAAAATATATATTAGGTATAAGTTAGATTTGAAATAATATAATAGAGAAATAATATAATTTAAATAAAATAATAATTTTTTAATTTTTTATTTTAAAATTATAACAAACGAGAGCCTCTTCTATACTTAAAACCGTCTATTTATATCCTATTCAAATTAAATTAGATAATTTTTACGCCATCATCACCCTAAACCATAATTGGCCGCCCCTCCACATCCGTCCCACCACTGCTACAGAACATAAAAAAATATTTTGTGTAAGAATTTTTTTTTCCATAGAAAGTATTTTATGTTAAAACTGTTTCCCTAGTAAGACCGTGTTTGGTTGGTTCATAAACCCAAACCCTAAAACCTCCGTCCATCTGCGTTGTTCGGTGGCACCCTTACGAGTTCCGAACCCTTCACTCTCCTTCAGTTCCAGAGGGCATTTCCATTTCCATTATTCGATGAATCAAACTCAAACTCAAACTCAAAATCAAAATCAAAATCAAAATCAATAACTACCATTGTCATCATCATCACAATGATGTTGATGAGAAAATCGCATTCGTCAATAGCATGGTCTCGTGTCATTCTCAACCAACTACGATCGACTCTCCCAGGAGAATCCCCAATCTTCACCAACACTTCACCACCCCACCACTCTTCCGATTTTCCCACCACCCAACTCCGCCGCAGATTTCGTTTTCCGGCGGAAAATCGGTCCTTTTCCTCCGCCAGAACTATCCAAGAGCTTCTCGCCGATGTGGAGAGGTCAAAGCACAAGGAAAGAGAAGAGAAGAAAAGGATCGGCTTAGACGCTGCAGACATTGATGCCGAGGACGAAGAGGATTACATGGGTGTGGGACCGTTGATCGAGAAGCTTGAGAAGGAGAAGCTGAAGAATTCTGGGGCTGATCAACTCAATATGTACGAAGAGCCTACTGATTCGGAGAGTGAAGACGATGAGAGGTTCAGTCCTGAGGATATCAAGAAACGAGCCCAAGTGTTTGAGAAAAAGTTTAAGAGACACGAAGAGCTTCTCAAGAACTTCACTGAGGCTGGTATGTACCACCAACAGTTCAATTTTTTGTGAATTTTCAGTTTATGGTAGTTTCTGTTTGCACTTACAGCACAAATAACTAGTAGGTAGTACAGATAAACAATGATGAACAACTGGGAAAAGCATAAAATACGGAATCATAAAATGGGTAACAATATATAAAGAAATGTGATTGGAATAAACAATGGTAATGAGAAACTGGCCTGTGATTGTGGGAAATTGAGAGGCGTGTGATCACTGTCTTAAAAGTCACTTGTCCGAGAGAGTGAGGGAACTTCGGAATGGAGAGAGAGAGAGAGAGAGAGAGAGAGAGAGAGAGAGGGAGAGTGAACGCAGAGCTTTAGTATTGTGTACAGTATAAACAATTATCACGAAAACCATATTCTAAGATCACATTATCAAATTTAATGTATCTTTGTCTAGGGTCTTGCTTAAGACCATATAAAGATTTTACTATCCTATAAACCCTGTGTTCTTGACCATTTACCACAAAAGCCTCAAGTTGTTCTATATAGATCTCATCATCTACGTTACTAATGTTCGAGAATGCAATCTTTACATTCCTTTGATGTTTACAAATTGATGTTAAGGCTATTAGGGTCTTAATGGTGACAATGGTAGACACATATGAATATGTATCAACATAATGAATCCCTTTCTTTTGAGTAAATCCTTTAGCCACCAATTTGACCTTGTACTTAACAATACTTCCATCATAATTTAACTTCTTCTTGAAAATCCACGTACATCCAATAGCCTTATACCTAGGTGGCAAACCTACTATCTCTCAAGTATTGTTTTGCATAATTGATTCTCTCTCGCTATTTACAGTCTCCTTTTAAAAAAAATGCATCTGTAGAGATTTCAAGAGAAACACTAGAAATCTATTGGCACTATTATTTTGGGTAGATTCTAAGGAAATAGTGTCTACAAATCTTGGGCCTTGTTTTTTTCCTCTTAGGTTCTTGTACACCTTAGCTAAACACCCCCACAACCCCACACTCTCAAGATACTAAGAATCTAAGATTATGAGCTCACTTCTTCCGAATTTCATAAGGAGCCTTATTATTTCTCTTCTTAATTACTCTATATAGGACAAAAGCAATTGCTTCCCCCCTACAAATTCTTAGGTAAACCAGAATTGGACAACATTGCACTAGATTCTATTCTTTCTTCCAGTGACTTCATTAGATTGGGGCAAATGGGGTGGTATTACCATATTTGTTATCCCATCCTCTTCACAATAAGATGTAAGATCAGTAAGGGTATACTCTCCTCTATCAGAACTAAGAATTTTCTTCTTATTCTCTAATTGATTTTTACCTTAATGTTGTGCACCTTAAACTTGTTAAACACCTCATCTTTCATTTTAATAATAAAGGGATTAGTCACATAACAATACCTCGAACAATCATCAATAAACTTTACAAAGTATTTATTTTCAGCGTTAGTAGGTGGCCTAGTTGAGTCACATACATCACTATGGATTAACTCTAAAAGTTGGGTATCTGTATCCACACTATTGTTAGCTTTTCTAGTGTATTTTTGGCGTGAACATAAATCTCACATTTATGCGTAAAAATCCACTTGACACTTATTAAGAAGATCAAAATCCATCATCTTTTTTTATTTTTTATAGATTGATATGACCTAATCTTCCATGCCTTACATTACAAGATTGAACATTCAAAACTGGAGAAGAAATCTCATTAAATTCCAAAGTAATATCCAATTTAGATAAACCATAAAAGACATCATTTCCCACTAAAAATATAATTCTTGGCTCGTAAAACTCAATTGGACTCCAAGACAACCTTATAACCTTGTTGTACTAGACTAGATTCCACCTAACTTTAGGAACATGGCACACTCCTCTATGGATCATTGTCATCTTTATTTCTACATTTCCAATTTCATTCACTCATGAGGTTCAAATATTTTCTAAGGCTACACTTTCTCTAGTTGATTCTTGATAAGTTTTAAAAAGTTTACAATCAAACCAAACATATATATTAGTTCTCGAGTCTTACTATCAACTCTTATTTTGATAAGTAAAATTCTATAAAGGTGAACTATACTTTAATGATGGTTTATCTTGATTCTCCTCTAGCACATTCACTTGGGCCCTTGGATTTCTTTGATTTCGTGTTGGCTTAGTTTTCTTGAAGTCGCAATCCTCTGTTTAGAGGGATTCCTCTTTTTTGATTGCAGCAGATTGGGTATCAATTTGTGATATATAGGCGGTGTTTGGGAAGGCCTGGGGTAGGCTATTTTAGCCTCAAGTTTGAAAAAAGCCTTTTAGCCTTGAACAGTAGCTGAACCATTGAGTTATATTAATAAAATAAAATAAAAAAAATGTAGCTTGGCAGCCTACATTCAGTGGCACTGCAGCCTACCACTGTCACCGTTCCGGCTGTCCCACTGGTAGTAAATTACATCAATTTTGAAAAAAGTGGGATTAGGGACAAATTTGTTATTTCGACCTCAAACATCATTTCAAACACATTTTTCAATACAATAATTCAAACAGAAATTCATCCCATCTTTACAAACACAAAAACTATAATAGCCTACTAAAATAGCCAAAAAGCCTAAAAAATAGTCACTTCCCAAACACCCACATAGTGTTATCTTGTCTTGGTGGTTGGTTTTTTTTTTTTTTTTGGATTTTCATCTTCTTTCACTGTTTTGTCTTATTTATTTTATTTCTTCTTTGTAGAGGAAATTTCATCCTCGCCTCTTTTTGGCTTCATGTCTTAATAAAATTTTGTTGTTGCTGATAAAAAAAGTAGCAATCTTTGGCAACATTATTAGTTCTTCCACAAACAAAGCAAGGCTCGACTCTTCTCCCTAAACCCTTGGGTTTGTCTTTATTTTGAAATAGGTTTTCCTTTAGCTAATACTGATTTTATTTAATTTTTATGCTCAGTGGCTTTAGATTGTTAGCTCCTACAACTACCTCCAAGATTCAACCCAATATGCTCACAACCTTCCTCTTCTGGTGTTCACGCCCAACAAGAGGATAAGAACCAAATCACGAACTAAAATTGTCCAAAATATAGTAAACAAGGTTTTAAAAAGCGGCCGCAACCGTTACGTAACGCCGTTACGTAACGGTTGTAATAGTTACCGCCACCCGTTACGGCCGCTTTTGCAGTGTGATTGAAATTCACAGATGTATCGGCCGTAGCGGTTGATATAGCGGTCGTAATGGTGCCGTAATGGCCTGTTACGCACTGTTACGTAACGGTTCCGAATTACTTTTTTCGAAAAAACACAAACAAAAAAAAGTAGAAAAATGGGAAAGAGAGATAGAGAGAGAAGAGAGAAGATGGAGGAACAAGAGATAGCGAGAGATAGTAGGGAAGATGAAGAACATGTTATTGATTTGTTGAAATTGTAAGACCTATGCTATTCTATTCAGCTGCTATCACTCAACCATTTTGTTTATGTGTGTCTATCTATATATTGTTTGAAAATAATAATAATAATAAGTGTGGTCATTATTTATTTGACTTAATTAATATATATATAGGTTTTTATTTATTCTCTTACTTTTGTCATTATTTATCTTATATATAATAGTTAGTGATTATTTTTTGTATAATATAAAGTCATTAATTATTAAAATAAAATGTAAAAAACTCAATTTATAGTTATTTAAAAATATGAAATATATTAGATCAAACTTAAAAATTTATAAAAATTAATCAATATTTATTTTAAAACCCAATAAATATGATCATGGAAAAAAAATGTGCATATCAGTAAGTTTTTTTCAAATTGTGTGAAAAATAAAAAAATTTACGGTTCCGGTTACCGCAACCGTTACACTACGGCCTTTACACCCCGCAACCGCAACCGCGCCACCGCCACCGTTACGGTGACCGCAACCGTTTTTCAGAACCTTAATAGTAAAGGAACAGAGGAGAGAGTGAGGGAATTTTAGAGAGAGAGCATAGAGCTTCAATACAGTATATGGGAGTGTTTTTTCACTGTTGAAAACTGAGTATAAGGCTGGGTATTTATAGGAGTATATAGGTGGCCGGTGTGCACCACACCAAACCTTTTTTGTCCAATCAAGTAAACCCTAGAATGTTGGTGTATATGAACCCAAAAAAATTTCTCCTCTTTTATTATGAGACGAGAAGCTTTTGGAACTTTTGAAAAGCTCAAAATTTCTTCCACTTTCTGCTTTTTGATTTCGTGAAAAACTAGTGCAACATGTGTAAGTAGAATTTGATATCTGATTATTATTAGTTGTTTCCATGTAGTCCATTTTCTTAATGAATTTGTTGTATCTACAATTTTGGTAGAGACGCTGGATGATGCTTTCAAATGGATGAACAAAATTGACAAGTTTGAGCAAAAACATTTACAGCTACGCCCAGAGTATCGAGTCATTGGCGAGTTGATGAACCGCATGAAAGAATCCACTGGCAAGGATAGATTTCTTCTCCAACAAAAACTAAATAGGGCCATAAGGTTAGTAGAGTGGAAGGAAGCTTATGATCCTAACAATCCCGCGAATTATGGGGTCGTTCATCATGAACAAATGGGAGCCTCTGCTGATCTTTTGGAAAATGCTGGATTTGAAAAGGAAAAACAAATGATACAAGGGGGATTGGATGAAGATGATGATGAGGAGTTTGATGACATGAAAGAGAGGGATGATATACTGTTAGAGAAGCTGAATGCTATTGACAAGAAACTTGAAGAGAAGCTAGCAGAGTTGGATCATACATTTGGAAAGAAGGGAAAGGTTTTGGAAGAGGAGATTAGAGATCTGGCTGAGGAGAGGAACTCATTGACAGAGAAGAAGAGAAGACCTCTTTACAGGAAAGTAAGTATATGTATCATCCTTCCGTGTTTGCATTCTTTTCTTGATTTAGCATGTGTGCCTTTTATGTCTTTATCCTCTGGTGAACTAACCTGAAATCATTGAAATTTTGTCTTTCTTATAATGCCTTTTTTGTTATCTTTCTATCCTTTATCTTTCCTCCTTCTACAAATATTGATCAAACTTGATTGGCCATTTAATTTAAAAAATAGTATAACATGGAATGTTGATGAATTTTTTTTTTTTTTTTTCCCTTCATAACTTCTTTGATAAGTAAAATAAATTATTATTTTCATTTAATAACTTCTCTTGCTTGCGTTAATTGATTCTTATGGTTCTAGGATTTTCCAATTTAGGCATATTGAATGATTGTGAGGGATGAGTTGCAGCTTTTAAAAATATATGTTCTTTCCTTTCACCATTGTTGCTGATGTTCTTTGTGGGATTTGCTCTAATCCACATCTAACCAAAGGTTCTTCATGGTAAAAATAATGTTTTAAGTCCCTCATTTTAATTTGTCAGTTGTTTGATAACCCATAAAGTACTTTAACTTTTTACTTTCATAAATAAATAAATAAAAGAAATGTTGCTTAAAAGTTTTCATTGGGTATGGGAACTAAACTCCCATGGTGTATGCTTGGAAAAGAAGGAAAAGGAGGAACATCCACGTAGGCCATCGTCATATAAAAATACAATGCCTTTGGGAGGAGATTAAGTTGTCTAGGTTGGCTAATAGATGGACCATTGATCAGACAAAACCTCAATTGTCACTAGAGGAGCTTATGTGGGAGTAGAGGCTTGGCCAGGTGTAGGGGAGTATGCCAAAGGGGATGCAGTATGACAAGGGGTGGGTGAGCTGATTCCAGTTGAATGCTCATCCTTGGTAGTTTCTAGATTTTGTGTTAATGGCGTGGATAGAATAGGACAAATGGAAAGAAGGTCCTAAGTGGGTGATGAAGAAGTAGATATATTCATGTTTCTTGTGAGGGGTATGAGGATGTGATGAGGGTGTTTGGAGATATTGAGAGAAGGTGGAGATCACAGATGTGGGTGGGCGTGTTGGAGAAAAAGAAGGGGAACAATTTTGTATCAAGGAAGGAGATGGAGTTGTGGAATCTGTCTTGTATTGTGAATTATGAAGCCATAAGTAGGCAGAAGTGGGAGTAAAAATATATGTATATATATATATATATTTGGCAAGGCAGAAGTGGGTGGGAGTAGTAAACTTTAAATAATATATCAACAAATCTAAGTTTAATATCAATAACCTATTTCCATATTTTATTTTTTTTGGGTAAGCATATGATATATTTCCATCTTTGACGCAGATGTCTATCTTTCATAGTGCTATATCTCCTGTGATTTTGTTGTAGATTGTTTCGAAGCTGTAATTTATTTGGCAATTGCTCATTCATAACTTGTGATATTTGTTTTCAATGTTAATGTTATTTATATATGTATGTATTATATGGCAACTTACCTAGCAACTTTGGCAAAAGTCTTGGACCCACTGAAAGTTTTTTCTGGTGCTACTACTAATGGAACTACACATCATCTTTATTTCAGCAACAATCTGTGGTCGTGCATTTTCATTGCCCTTGTTCTGGTGTGCCCATCGTTTTTGTTTAATTGTTGTTTTGTGTATGTAGATGCTTTTGCATTTTTCCATCAAATTTATATTTTAATTCACATTGTCTTTAAAAAATGGCGCAGGGTTTTGATGTGAAACTAATTGATGTTAACCGAACTTGTAAAGTTACTAAGGTATTGCTGCCTCTTTTTGCAATTTTTTTTCTTTTAATCTTTTATATGAACTGCTTTATAACTTTTGTTTACATCTGATATGCTGTAGGGAGGACAAGTGGTCAAGTACACTGCTATGTTGGCTTGCGGGAACTACCAAGGTGTAGTTGGTTTTGCAAAAGCAAAAGGTCCAGCTGTTCCTGTTGCCCTTCAGAAGGTATCTTGTGGATTCTTTTGCTTGAAAGTCATTTCTCAAGGCCGCACGTATGGACACTATTTATCCATCAGTGTATGTTGTGTGTCATGTTTTGTATTCCATTTTACTGATGGATTTTATTCAACCAGGCATATGAGAAATGTTTTCAGAACCTTCATTATGTGGAACGACACGAAGAGCATACAATTGCACATGCAGTTCAAACTTCATACAAGAAAACCAAGGTTCCTAACCATTCTATTAGTTTCTTCTAATTTTGTTTAGTTACATGTGCATAACTGTTCTCTCTGTGCATATGATTTTGCTTGGACTTGTTTATGTGCATTTCAGCTGTATCTTTGGCCTGCTCCGACTACGACGGGGATGAAAGCAGGCAGAACGGTCCAAACTATTCTACATTTAGCTGGTTTTAAAAATGTGAAGTCTAAGGTAATAATAATCTGCTAAATTGAAATTTTGTTAGAAAAATTCCTAATAATCTGGGCTGTAATTTTTACATCAAATCTCTTGTAGGTTGTTGGATCGAGGAATCCTCATAACACCGTTAAGGCTGTTTTTAAGGCGTTAAATGCGGTAAGATGTTTTGCTCATAAATTAAAGCCTCTTTTGTTTTTTGTTCGTTCTTTTGTTCATTTTTCTTAATTATCTTTCTTGTGTACTGCTTTTGTTTTACTTGTTTCAGATTGAAACTCCCAAAGATGTACAAGAGAAGTTTGGCCGGACCGTTGTTGAGTCATACCTGCTATGATAGGTATGTATTACCAATTCTTGGATCTGAAGCACAAGGGTTGCCCTAGTGGTAGTGGTGGTTGTACCTTGCTCATGTGTTTGGGTTCAAACCACAGCCTCTTTCCCAAAATGAGAAAATATTTTTCTTTTCTTGTTCTTCCCAAAATGAGAACTCTTGAATTTAGGAGAGGATTATAAATATTGTCTTGAAAGTAAAATTGTCTTTTCGACATTTGTAGTGCCTATTTTAAAACATTTTTGTTTTTTATTTTCTGCTTTTGACTTGAAAGTTGAAACAAGAATAAATACTTTTGTTGCTGAAAAATGGCAGCAATTTTCAAAATTTTGAGGCAAAAAGGAGGAAAAATACAAAAAATGTGATGCTTGAATTCAAGATTTCATTCCCTCCCGGCTCATGTTTGATTGGGTATTGTTATTATGATGTTTTGATAGGTAAAAAAGTAAAGCAAATGTGAGAGAGATATGAGTGGGATTTCTTTTTCTTCTTTTGTAATTTAAAGAGCATCTCGGTATTGTAAATATTACCAACTAGTTTGTTTCTTACCAAATTTCACTACTTTTGGTGAGAAATGAATGGGGCAAAATAAGAAAGTTCTCTTTCTTATTATTTTTCACATAGTTTATAAACTAAAGATAAGAAAGAATGCTATTTTATTTTTTGTCATTTCTCACCAAACGAAGTGTTAGTATATGGAATGACAGGGACGGGGACTCCATACTTGTATGGTTCTAGTTTTGCTTTTAAACAAAAATTAACTTCATTACATGTAGACTTAACTGTAGTAATTAGAGTCCCGTTATACAGTCCTTAATTATACTTAACTAGATGAATTTTAATATATTACATAAATAAATATTTAAATTATTATTGTTGGAAAATAAATTTTTTTTTTTTTTGTAAAGTGGTCCCCCCGCACGGCGTTTCTAAAATTGAATTGCAATGTGATTATTAAATTTAATAGATTGTGTTATGTTAGTTAATTTATGTGACCTGATTGGCTGCCTATATTATTTTCATTATTGGATTGTGATTTCCAATTTTTTATGGTATGATTGAATTTCAACCTTTGGCTTCTAACCAAGTTTTTATTATTGATTAGTAATCCTATTATTATAAAACTTAATATTTACGTATTTTGTAACCCATTTACTAAACGAACTTAAAATATTAACCCAACTCATTCCTAAGAGCTGAAATACCCCTCCCAAGCCTTTGGAAAATTAGGGCTGGGCTAGGTGGGGTCAGCGAAATACCGCTAACTTTCGGACTAAATAGCACTGCTGTCCAAATTTGTGAAATAAAAGTAGGCACAGTAATGAATTTTATTTGACAACACGTGCTGTATAATTTCATCACTAGAATTTCCTGTCAAACCATCATTCCAGGATTTGCAATCTGATACATCCAAATGCCTCACATAGCAATATGACAGAGAGATCAAAATCTTTCAAACAATCTTTTTTCATAAATGGAAACAAGAGAATCATAAAACATCTCAACCGTTACTCCGCTACGTTTTGCTCAGGTCCAGCCCAGTCACAATGGAACCCCCAATACCTGCTGGGACATGGGATGAAAAAAGATGAACAATCTGCTGATGCAAAGCCTGGACTCAAGCCTGATAAAGAAAATTAGGAGGAGGAAGGAAAAAGAAAAGAAAAGAAAAAACTGTTATAATTTGAAGTTTCCCTAATCATCATGCACATCACTTGCAACACTGAAGAAAGAGAAAACATCAAGAATTTTCCATGACAGGCATACACATTACTAAAATTTAACATCATAATACATGACAAGGCTCATACAAGAGGACTTTAACAAACACAAAATGTACTTTGTTCATCAATTTGAGTCTGAATGGGCTGAATTTATTTGTATTCTCCTTTTCTTTTCTTTTTTTCTACCCCTTCCTGTAAGAAGCAAATGCAGAAAGAACATCGAACAGTTTTTTTTGGTCTCCTGTTGAGCTTAATTGGAGCTGTACAATAATTCCGTGCTTAGAAAAGAAAATTCTTAAACCTTCAAGTTCCTATAAAGTTTTTTTTTGCCAAATTGAGTTAAAATTTTAGGTTTTCCCACAGGCAGCTGATGAATGAGAACAAAAATCAAAATTTAAAAAAAAATTACACTACTTTTAGGCCTTTGTTGAAAAGAAGTTTAATCGTCTTTCCAGTGGCGTTGGCATATATGATATCATTGCGTGTTTTCGTTTTCAGTTAACATTTCTTTCCAAAGAGTTTCAAAAGTTACAACCTCTTTAATGTAGCTCTCGACTTTTTTCCCCTTGCCACTCAACGAAATCATGGACTTAAAGTCTGGTTGCAAGTTATTTATCAGCAATGATTGACCCCTTTCTCATTTCCTTTTCCTCTTTCTTGGGCATAACTAGTTTTGATTCACAATTATGTTAGTAATTGCGATATCAATCTGACCAAAATCCAAGTCACATTAATCTGACCAAAATCCAAGTCAAATGTGACGCAAGGCAACAATGCATGTAGCCCAAACAACCCCATAAGCTCATTTTGATATTTACGATTACAAAATTACCGTTGCATTTGAACAAAAAATGGCTTTCCTGCTCTAATTTCCAAATTCTGGATTTTAACTTAGTAGTTGGTAGATTATGCACAAAACATTGGGCACTCAGAGCATAAATAATTCTAAAAATGACATACCTGTATTAATAGTCTCTGTCTAATATATCTCATCATCGGGAATATCAGGAGTCAAAAATTTCCCCGGGTCTTTGCTGATTTCCTCATAATTGAGTGTAGATTTCACCCTTTCTGGCATGGGCACAAGTGGAATAATACTATCTCTATCAATAACACCATCAATTATTCCATATTCAACTGCTTCAATAGGAGACATGTAGCTATCCCTATCAATGTCTTTCTGAACTTGCTCAAATGGGCGACCAGTGCAAGTTGATATTATTTTTGTGACATTATCCTTGTTATGCATGATTTCCCGGGCTTGGATTTCAACATCTATCACTTGTCCACTTGCACCTCCAAGAGGTTGATGTATCATTATCCGTGTGTTGGGCATTGCAAGGCGCTTGGCTTTGGTGCCACCACCAAGGATTACGGAAGCTGTTGATGCCGAAATGCCCAGTGCAACTGTGGAAACATCAGCCCTCACAAGCTTTACGACATCATAGATAGCCATTGTAGCACTGATAATGAAACAGGCAAAGCAAATTAACAAAGGAGAACAGAAAGCTGTGGTGCAACCAAGAATTCAGTTTATCTAGCATGACACACAATTTCAAAGAAGAAAACAATCAGTTAAACTGTTACATATATACAGCCCATCAAATGGCTTGCATCTGGCATGGTCATTCTTCATTTACTTTGTAACACGAAATCCATCAGCAACTTCTCATTTCTACAAATAAATTTGGGGTGCTGCTACTAGCATCCCACTTTTTTGTTTGGACCTGACTCATAATTTGTTTTTAATTACAATTTTATCTGATCATGGAATTCCGAGTTTGCCTCCCTCCCTAACCTCCCAAACCTTATCCATAATCCTTTCCCACTCTACCCAGACGCCACCCCCAACTCCAGTAACCAGCACCAGTGCCTCACCAGCCTCCCCCAGCTTTGGCTGCCACCCTACCTCAGACATCCTCCCTCAGCCCCTTCCCTCCTCTGCACACATCAAGATTAAATTTGATGAATTTGTCGCCATGGATTTAAAATTACAATGTACAAGTAAATATGTCAAATCCTTTATTTCAAGGTTCTAGTTCTACAAGAATATCTCTATTTATCTTCCCCATTAGTTTCTCAACACACCCACAATATCATAATCTCCTATATTTTTATAAAATTCAACATAAATCCCTTCATTGAAATCCATCCATCCATCCAAACAGGCCCTTAATCAATTTTGTAGTCATTTATAAGCCGTATCATGAATTTGTAGATTTATATTGAAAATTTTCTCAAATTTGACAAGTATTCACACTAATAGACACCAACAACATGAAATTACATAAAATTCAAGCTCAAAACATGGAGAGAAAAAAATGTAATGAATCGTTCGAAGCAAAGCTAATATAGATGGGTCTTGAGCATCCAACAATAGCAACTGACTGATGATAGCGTCGGCAACAAAATCATCGATTTGGTTGCCCAAGAAGACGATCCTCTCCTTCAGCAAAAGCACCATGGCATCGGACTCGGCGCCTCTCATCGCCGTCGCAGGAGTCTGCGGAGCCGACAAATGCAGATAGTAGTTGAGTTGTTTGAGCTCGAACCCTAGCGAATCGCCGAATTGGGTTTTGGGATTATTGGGTATTTGTTGAGAAGCAAGTGAGCATTTCGAAGATGGTGAAGTATAGGGTCGGGAAGAGAGTTGGGGTTTTAGAGAGAGAGTTGAGGAGCTTGAACGAAGACAAGGATGGGGGTGATGAGAGAGAGTTGGAAGAGAGAGGAGAAGAGATGGAGAGGAGGTCCATTGTCCAGTGACTGCGAAGCACATAGACAGAGACAGAGAGGTGCGGGGTTTATGCAAAGGTTTGGGGTTATGAGGCAAATTACTATTTACAAAATTATTTCTCAAAAATGCAGCCTAGGTTGTTTTTTATTTTTTGAAAAACACATTTTTTGTTTGGATTTATTACATTTTCTATTTTTGAAATATCGCTTAATTGTTGACTTAATCTTGAACTATTGATTGAGCCTATTAAGACTATGTTTGGATGTGTTTTGAAATTATATTTCTATTCTATCACTCCCGCTTCACGTTTGGATACCACTTTTAAAATAGAATTTCACCATATAATTCAAACTATAATTTGAAAATCCATTTGGCAGCTTTGTGATTCATTTATCCACTTTCAACATCTTCAGCCTTCTTCCTCTTCCTTTCTGAAAAGCTTCCATGTTCATCGTCTCTGAAAAGGTTCACGTGAACTAATCTACTCATCTTTCTCTGTTTCAAAGATCAGGACTGAAGATTCGTCACGGGTAGTGTTCGTAGAGAACTCAGACCATTTTATAAATCATGAATCATGTGAACCCGCTCCCTATTCATACCATCTCCCACAAATCAAGTGAGTTACAATTTGTGCGTTGTGGAAGATTCATTCTACGAGCAATCAAACAACGACGACACTGAGGTCAAATAAATCACAAATTTATTTCACATATTTTCTTACAGGTCATTGATTTGAAAAAATCATCCCTAATTTTATTCCCAATTTTTTTTGTCTCGGGTCAAATTTATCAAACCTATTGTCGAGTCAAACGACTACCAAAGAGTCGCACATTCAGTTACTGTACCCACTCCATCACCGGTGATAACTATTCAACTCCCACTAATCTGGTAAGTATATCCTTCAATCATCTGTTATGTGCAAATGAGTTCTGAAATAATTTCTGAGAAGTCCAAACGAGTATAGAGATAGTTTCTAATCTGTCTGAACTCTTTGAACGGTTGAAGCTGAGTCGGTTGTCCCCTGGGTTATCTGGCCGGTCGTCCCCCGGGTCATCCGGCCGGTCGACCTCCCTACTCATCCTTCTCTTCAACTCTTCTTCTGCTTATTTCTTCTCCTCTTCTGCTTATTTCTTCTTGTGGCGTTCTTCTTCTGCTTATTTGTGGTTATTTTTTTACTGTATAAACTTGCTTCACAAACTTTTTATAGACAATGTTATATGATTTTTATTTTGTCTCTGTTTTGGCTTTCAAATCATTTGTCTTTCCTACAATTCAAATAAACATTGATGTTATGTGTTTTTATTTTCTCTCTGTGTTGCCCTTCAAATCATCTGCTTCTCCTAACATTATTTAATAAGTTGAAGTAAATATTAATGTTATGTGGTTTTATTTTTTTATTTGTGTTGTTGCCCTTCAAACCATCTGATTTTCTTAACATTATTTACCAAGTTCAAATAAATATTAATTTTGGTTCCTACATAAATAATTGTAATTGGTTTTTGCTCTGTTATTTTTTTATATCCACTCCAAAGTAGTTTGCTCTATTATTCTTTTATATCCACTCCAAAGTAGTTTAAATATAAATTGTATGTTTATAGATGGATGGAAACAATTCCGATGACAATCAGGATACAAAAATGTACTCCCAGAATTGAAATTAAATTAATAAACATGTTGAGAGAAGAGGTTAAAAAAAATCAAACAACAGACCGTACTATTGTATGGACAATTAGGCATTGGAATCATTTTGCAAATCACTTGCACAATCTGTATGGATTTCGGTATACAGCAAAGCAGATGCGACAAAAATATCAGCGATTGAAAGCTGATTACCAGACATTTAAGCGACTGCAGGCACAGACTGGTCTGGGATGGGATTCCATTGTAGGCATTGTTGTTGCACCTGATGAATTTTGGGATAAGGTTTTTCATTAACCTGTACCATTTTTAATTTTTTTTTTAAAACATTTCATCACACATATAGTATGCTTAATTCAATATTTTCAATTATTGTAGGCTACCAGAAATGTAAAGAAGTTTAGGGGAAAAAGATTTGAGTATTTCCAAGAAATGGCAGAAATTGTTGAAAATTGTTGTGCCACAAGGGCATTGTCTCGTGCATCCACACAAGGAGCCCTTAACTCAGATGAAGAAGAAGAAATGCTAAATAAATTTTGGAATCCTGAAGTTGATGGGAGTAATGTTGTTGAAGCCATTCCTGTTGACTTATTTGGCGATGAGTACATGGATCCAGCGAAGGGCAAAAGTCACAAGAGAGGCCCTACAAGCAGCCAGACTGATAGTGGTCATTCGAAAAAGTCACGGTCAAGTGGGTTCGATGATGTGTGCGCAGCTTTCACATCCTACGTACAGGCAAAAACAGAACATTCACGTGCATGATCAAATGAGACAGAGGCTGTAAGTGCAGGTGGTGATGAGTATTCTCTTGATATATGTCAAGATGCATTGCTAGAGCTTGGGGGCATACTACCGGTGCAGTACGTTAGGGCACTGACACTGTTTAAAGACAAAGAATGGCGAAGGTTTTTTAGGTGTATCCTTACCCATATACGCCTAGCTATGAGCCTCGCTTTGCAATGAAGTGAGAAGTTGTGTTTTGATTGTGTTAGCGAATCTCCTTGTCGTTCTGCAAGATGATTTGATGATTCTTGATTTGTTTTTTATCATTTTTTTCATCTCATGAGATGCTCTTTCTTTTCCATCTTCTTATATTTAATTTTATTGAACTTTTAAGTAGTTTTTGTTTTACATCAATATGTTGTGTTATTACAAGATGACTACATATTAAACAAATTTTCTTCTCGTATATATTTTGGTGGATACTGGTAAATGACTAAGGTAGACTATTCATGTAGCCACTTTTTAATTCAATTTCACCAATAATGGTAAGCGTTAGCATATTGTTAAACATTATTTTATAATTATGTTTTTACTATAATGTAGACGAAACAATATGTCATCCGACACAGAAAACAATGCAATGGAGATATCATCAGAGGAAGATAACGTTATTAAAGATTTTATAGATTTTTTGATGATTGCTTTCATGCATGACCATATCAACGCGTCAAGTAGTCGCCGACCGCAACGAACTTGTTCATTCAAAGGTGATGATTACATCTTCAACTTATTAAATGGCCATCCAGAAACAATGATGGACATTATGTGAATGAATGCACAAACATTCATTTTATTAAAAGGCACCTTACTCCAAAATGGCTTTATCAATACTGAACATATGCATATCAGTGTCGAGGAATCGCTTAGAATTTTTTTATACACTTTTGCACAAAATGATCGTCATCGACTACTTGCAGATAGATTTCAACACTCTACGGAAACAATTTGTCGGCACATCAAAATTGTTATGTGGGCATTGTGCGAGCTTGCATCAACGGTTATCAAACCACGTAACCAAGATGAGATACCGGCAAAAAATTTAAATGACATGAGGTTTTTTCCCTGGTTCAAAGTATGAATTTAATGATTGTCCTGTAAGTTTTAAATAACAATAAGAGACGATTTTTTTTTCTTCTGTAATAAAAGTAATATCCAAGTTTGTTCGCTTTTAATGTCAAACAGATATCTTTCAATTAGGATTGTGTCGGTGCTATCGATGGCACATTGGTGGATACATGGGTCCCTGCTTCAAGACAAAAATACATTCTGCGGTCGCAAATCTACGGTATCGCAAAATGTACTCGCAGCTTGTGACTTCGACATGTTGTTCACATTTATTAATTTTGGATGGGAAGGTAGTGCTCACGACAACACTATTTTAGTTGACTCTATTACAAGAGCTGATCTACAGTTTCCACACCCACCCAATGGTGAGTGTCACGAAATAACATAAGGTACACTTTTCAGAATTATTTTTTTGTACATCTGTTTGACAGAACAGTGCATTCATTATTTACATGTAGGCAAGTATCATTTAGTGGATACTGGTTTCACGAACATGCCTAGATTTCTTACCCTATTTCGTTCCCAACGCTATCACTTGCAAGAGTTTCATGGCCGTCATTATTCAGGACCTAAGGAATTGTTTAACCATTGACATTCGTCGTTACGCAATGTCATAGAAAGAACATTTGGTGTTCTGAAGAAGCGATTCCCAATATTGCGGTCCATGCCAAATTACAAGTCTACAAGACAAGGCCCTCTTGTGATTACATGTTATGTACTGCACAATTGGATCCATTTACATGCAGATATTGACCCATTCTTCATGGAAGCTGATAATGAAATGGTGGCAGAAGCGGAAGCAGACGGGCTTGTTGGAGACCGAGCTGACTATGTTGACATGTCAGAACATGGGTTGACGTACCAATCTAACTTTAAGGATGCAATTGCTACTGCTATATGGCAAAATCATGTTGGGCATGGATAGATTTGTGATGTGAACAAGGCAAGTGAATATTGTAGTGACTAATGGTTTTAAATGTATAATTATTTTACTAGTTTCAATCATTATGACACTTTTATTACATAACTTTGCCCACTTTACGTAACTGTGAATTTAATGACTTCTTTCCTCTTTTTGTAGGATAACTAACAATGAGGACAACGATTGGGCTAATGGCAATTAAAGGAAATGGAACACAAAGATCATCACATGGTCAATTAACAAAATGTTATTACGTTCATGAAGACACTTAAATATGTTGTTGATGCAATGTATAATATGCAGGGTCAAACACTTTATTGAATTTGATGGTTGAATGATGCATACAAAAATTGTAGTTTATGATATTCATTCCATCCATGATGTTCATTAACTTTTTATTAAAAAAAAATTGTTGGCCATGGATAGATTTGTTATTAATTTTAATTTTCTTTATTAATTTGTAAATGACATTTTTTTATTACTTTATTTTTTTCATTTTATTGAAATTTTGGCTTTGTTATTTATTTAAATGTCTTTTTATTAATATTTTTTTTATTCATGTTATTAACATAATGGTTTTGTTAGTAATTTTTATACCAATCAAGTTTTTATTAATTTTTTTTCCTTCTTATTAAAGAAAATGTATAATTACTAATTTTTAACTTTTTTTATTTCATTTTAGCCGAATTTTTTTTCTTAATTTGTTTTTTTCATTTCATTAAAATAATGGTTTTATTATTAAATTAAATTTTTTAAAATTAACTTGTAGACAACACATTTTTATTAATTTACTTTTCTCATTTTAAAACAATTTGAAGGCTTTGTTATTAATTTTAATTTCTTTTTATTAATTGTTTTTTTATTCATATTAACATAATGGTTTTGTTATTTTCAGATATTATACCAAACAAGTTTTTATTAATTTTCTTTTCCTTCTTATTAAAGAAAATGTATAATTACTAATTTTTAACTTTTTTTATTTCATTTTAGCCGAATTTTTTTTCTTAATTTGTTTTTTTCATTTCATTAAAATAATGGTTTTGTTATTAATTTAAATTTTTTAAAATTAATTTGTAGACGACATATTTTTATTAATTTACTTTTCTCATTTTAAAACAATTTGAAGGCTTTGTTATTAATTTTAATTTCTTTTTCTTAATTATTTTTTTGTTCATGTTAACATAATGGTTTTGTTATTTTCAAATATTATACCAAACAAGTTTTTATTAATTTTTTTCCCTTTCATTAAAGAAAATGTATAATTACTAATTTTTAACTTTTTTTATTTCATTTTAGCCGAATTTTTTTTCTTAATTTGGTTTTTTCATTTCATTAAAATAATGGTGTTGTTATTAATTTAAATTTGTTAAAATTAACTTGTAGATGACATATTTTTATTAATTTACTTTTCTCATTTAAAACAATTTGAAGGCTTTGTTATTAATTTTAATTTCTTTTTATTAATTGTTTTTTTTTTCACGTTAACATTACGGTTTTGTTATTTTCAAATATTATACCAAATAAGTTTTTATTAATTTTTATTTCCTTTTTATTAAAAAAAAGTATAAATATTAATTTTTAACTTGTTTTATTTCATTTGAGCCGATTATTTTTTAAATTTTTTTTTTCATTTTATTAAAATAATGGTTTTGTTATTAATTTAATTTTTTTGTTAATTCGTAGACATTTTAAATTTAAATTTTAATTTAAATTTTTTCATTTTATTGAAATGAAGACTTTATTATTAATTTTAATTTCTTTTTATTAATTTTTGTACGATTTTTTTTTTTTAATAATATAACTCACAAATTGTTATAACATTGTCATTGGTTAATTTTACAATGTAGAAAAAAAAATTTACTATTCATTACGTCAATACAAAAGATTACAACAAAATAACAAAATAAAATAACCACAACAAAATGAGAAAACAAAATAACCACTACAAAATAAGAAAACAAAATGTAACCACAGCATTTGTGAACCATTTAAACATTCATTAAAACAAGTTAAGCATCATTGTCAGGTGGTGGTGGAGGTAGAATGAAGTAGTGATAGTACACCTGAGTGACTCGATGGTCAATCTGATTAATGCGGTTCCTTGTCACTTCATCATGTCTCCTTGAGTCTACACGAAACTCACCAAATTGTTGAATTAGTGAGTTCTGAGTGGCGGCAAATTCATCGAACCGAGTACCCAATGTATTGACCTGATTAGCCATTTGTTGTTCCCATTGTAGGCACTGATTGTACTGTTCTTGTTCCAACGCTAAATAATCAGTCCAATATTGGGGTTATTCATTTGGTGGCATGGCATTGTCATTGGGTTCTTCCTTATCAGGTATTGATTCATTTTCAAATTAATAGAGCCAAGTAAGTTTTCAGCACCACCAGCTCGGGTCAGTGTGTACTCAGAAATTGGTAAAGTGTTTCTTACATCTACTTTACCTTCAAGGTTGACATGATGTGCTTTGAAAATTTTGGTTAACAAAGCTCCAAAAGGTAGTGACCGGCCACTAAGAGTACCAAGTTTTGCAACTATTATTTCTCTCAGTAATATGTAGCACAAATCTAATTTTTGTCCAATTTCAAAATAATATAACAAATAAACATTAAAACATGGAACAACATCAAAATGTCCTTTTTTGAGAGTGACATTTTCAACTATCCATCGATGAAGAATACGAAAGTGGGGTTTTAAATGTCTTGCTTGTAAATTAGTGTCGGTGAATCGGCTCTCACAAATTGTGGTATAAACCTCAGTTAGATCACCAACAATATTAGCTAACTGAGCCTCAGTTTGAAAATGGCATTGCAAATCTCATGTTTCAACTCCAATAATTCGTACGAAAGTGCGGGGAATGAGTGTGATTACTTCCCCCTTCACATAAGAAGTCAGACTAAACTGTTCCACTTGTTCCTCAACAGATGTCAAGTGAAGGTAAAATAAATATACAAGACGGAGATATACCTTATGTCGTAAATTAGTTAAAGTTTACCATTCAATTGTATCCAGCTTGCCAAGCAACAGTGGATCATATTGAGAAGGTAGATTTACCTTTCTTCCCGTAACAATTGGTTGATTAGCAAAATTTGAATAAGCTTGTTCGTGATTATATGTGAGAAAATCAATAGTTGGATAGCGATGATGTTGTTGCTGTGGTTGACGTTGTACAGGGTTAGAGGTTTCGCCACGTTCGGGTCTCGTTCTTTTTGTTCTTTGCATGATGACTGCAAAAGTTATGAAAAATGTATAATAAAATGTATGATGTTAGTGTAAAAAAAAATAAGAACAGATAGGCAAGCTGAGCCTCTACTAAAAGGCAACCAACAGATAACGAAACTGAGCACAGAAGGCGAACTGGTGGCTGAAACTGGATGACCGGCCGGTTGTCCCCGTATGGTGGATTCTTTGCCTTCCTGTAACTCAGCTCTGAAGCTATTAAGAATATAAACTGTGCTTCAAACTAACTTCTTCTCTCTTCCTTCACACAGATATGTACACTGAATGTAGTCAATATTGTAGGGTGAAAGAGTTGCTGAAGTTGTTGGAATGAGATGGTGAAGATGGTGTGGTTAAACAAATGGAGAGGTACTGACTTATATAAAGGCTCTGGTTCAAAAGGTCCAAAAGGGGTTTTTTTTTTTTTTCTTCTTATTTACTTTTCATTTCTTACTGGTTGTTTTTTTTTTTTGTTTTCCTTACTTATTTTTAATTTCTTCCGTATAATTATTACTGACTATGTGTGCAGGTTTTTGGCTTCTTTTTTCTTTTCCTTTATCGTACAGTGATGAATTGACACCCAGCATGGGAGGGGGTGGGTCTATTGGATAAGCGAAATTACAGTATTACCCTTTTCATTTTGTTCTTACATAACAACCTACCATTCAAATCAAGAGGGGCGAATTGGTCATTTTGTACACAAATATCACTCTTGCCCCCAATTATATGACCTTTACGGGTGGGTGAAAGTTAGGTGACAATAATGCACCAACAAAAAGAAACGATTTTTTTATTAAATTAATAAAATTTAATAAATGAAAAAATGTTGATAATGTTTGGTAACGTTTACGTTTTGGTTTGTATTTAAAAATATTGAACACACTGATTTTTGTTAATTTTTATCAATATGTAATCTCCAAAGTTGTTGACTTCAACAAAATTTTTGAAAAATATTAAAAACGTATTGTACAAAATATTTGTACAGGCTTAAAAAATGAATTGACAGAAAAATTAATTGACACAAAATAATTGACATAGAAGTCATTTAAAAAAAAATTTATTTGAAAAAAAAAATTATTCAAAAAAATTCCTTAAAAACAATTAATTGAAAAAAAATTATTTTTTTATTTGAGTAGTTTAAAAATAGTTTGGTTATGACTGTTGATAAAAAATACGGATATCGATATATGAGTTGTGTGTTTGATTATTAATTATATGTTGAATTAAGTTTTGAAAACTCATCACCAAACAAATTTTCTTATTTTACATGTCACATCAAACTTTCAAAACTCAATTCCATGTACAATTCAAAATTCAATTCAACACTCTATTCAAAAACCATAACCAAACAAATTTTCTACACTCAAATCATAATTTCACAACTCACAAACTCAAAATACAACTCATACTCTCAAATCGTATTTACAAAACTCTACTAAACGCAACCTAAAATTTTAAAATATATAAATCAAAATCTATTTAATCTCTCAACTATCGATTGGGTTATTACGTTCTTAAAGTATATAAATTAAGATTTATTTAATTCTTACACTATATATCAAATTGTTGGCTTTTTTGGCTTTCGAAGGTTAGTATTGTAATTTTAAGCATGCCAACAAGGATTAATCAGTCCTTATAGATAATTAATTGCCAACCAATTATCAGACGATTCTATTTCAGTTCTTTTAGCCTCAACGAATAAGACTTTTACTGGTGGCTTTATTTAGGAGAATTTAGCAAACAACAATTAAATAAAGAACAATTGTAGCATTTTATTAAGTAAAAATGAAAAACTTACAATGATCTAATTTAGCCTCATAGAGGTTTACAGCAATAAGCTACTTGAAACTATTTCTATGAATGAAGTGCAGTGTAGGAATTTGAAATACATAAATGTAAAGAATAAGAAATGTAAAAACTGGAAGGAAAGTAGATAAAAATTGATTTCTGGATCTAAGTCTGGGTCCTTCTTTCTGAGGTCTTCTCTGCTATTTATATTTCTCAATGATAACCGTCGAAATGAGCTTCTAACCATCGAATCATCTCTTCATGATTGCTGATCACGTTTTCTTACAGTTAGCTCCACTACGCCATGTTTGCAGTTAGGCTTCCCTCCTGATTTTGAATTTAAATATATGAGTAACTGTTAAAGTCACATTATCTTGCATCTCTTTGTTGATCTAGTGCTATGCAAATCCACAATAACCAATGCTAACTGTCACGTGTGTGGTTACATCTGAAAATTTGAATTGTCTTCCCGTATTGCCCTCATCCTGCCACGTGTTGAACTGTGATTGGCCTATACAAAATATGTAGCCAACACAAATCTATTAAATTCATAAAGTGTTGAATTCATTTTTTTTTTTTAGAACGAGTAACATCAAACTCAAAACAAAGACTTAGAAGAAATGAGAAAAACAAAGCTGGTGGAACTTCTTCCATCTAAATAGTTAAGTCAAACAATGTAACCCCCATCCTAACCAAACGGTGTGCCACCTTATTCCTGAGTCATTTGGTGTGAGTAATGCAAAGCCGCTAAAATCAACCACACTTCTCAGAGGCCTCTAGCAGTATGTGTCCTAAAGGAGAAAAAGTAAACTCACCTGTTTGAAGGGCCTTTATGATTGTAAGAGTGCCTTCAAGGTGGACAGGACATCCCTTAATCGTAAATTCGTTGCAAAAGCTATCGCCCGCGAGAGCGCAAACGCCTCTGCCCATCAGCCTTAGTCCAATACAAAATCTTCTATGAAGATACAATCACCCCTCCTACATGATCCCAAACATTGATACCGACCCCAATCATTTAAATCTATTTAAGTATTAGTTTTTATGGTGAATTTCCTTTTATAACAATGAGGGTAGTATTTTCTTACAGATTTTCTATAATGGTTACTTGTTTGCTTTTATATAATATTATGCACCGAATTTCGTTTATAATTTCTAATTGAATGTGTTTAAGTTTTTTGTTAAGTTTATTTCATAACTTAATTAATTTACTATTTTATTCTATTATTATTTTTAGTAAAGTATTAGTAATATTTAAATTAGGCTCTGCTAAGAATGGTGAAGGTAGTTACAGCCATTTAAATCTTTGTGCTATCTGCTCCTGTTATTCATTGTAGTAAATCCAAGCCATTCGGCCTTGCCATCTTTTGTTCACAGCCAACCATCCACAAAAAAACTTGCATTCCTGGAAACCCACACTATTAGGAACAAAATTTATAATAATACAATATCATTTTGTGCAGTAAACCACCATATTCATGTTTCTAAATGTTGAAGTTAATATCAGTACTGATAGATAGTTTGCTGAGTAGGTCCTGAGCTAAGGCGATAGAATGATGGATAGTAAATTTCGAGTCATGAATAATTGAATTGTTTCTTTGCATCTGGAAGGTCCAAAGAATGGCAATAGAGAGTCTAATGAATTCGTCCTCATGCACCCTCTCCTTCCATTTCCTAAACCAGTCGCTAAAAGGAAGTGGGTCTCCATTAGTAAAATGTAACCCCAACAAACTGTCTTGCCAAATTATTTGTGAATTTGGACATTGAAAAAAAGGTATGTTCCAAAGTCTCATCTGCTTACCACAGTTCCAAAGTCTCATCTGCTTATCATAGGGGGTGGGTGCGTGAAAACACTAGATTTTTTAGTAGTTCTCTTTGAAATCTAACGCTGTATTCCGATCAAAACTTGGCCTTACTGGAGGTGGTTAGTGAACTCCATTAGTGCTTCGGTGGTGGGTGTGAGAATTAAAATAATTTTAATTCAGAAAGAAGAATACCAACATTGTGAGAATTAAAATAATTTTAATTCAAAAAGAAGAATACCTACATTGTGAGAATTAAAATAATTTTAATTCAAAAAGAAGAATACCTCCTTCCATGATATTCAAGCCTTTGAATCTTTATCCTTGAGTGATCAAATTTTGAATGTATAAACAAAATCCACTCACAGAACACTTTTACAGAACCATATGAAAAAAGTGAAAGGAATAAAGTTTCAAGCCTATTCTATTCATAAAACAACTTCTGCTTTTGATGGCAATCACAGGCATATATATACATAAGCTTGGACCCATGATCCATTGTAACTCCTAATAACTTCCCATCATTAGGAAAGTTGTAACTTCCATGACTCCACCATATTGGGTAGTGGGTATCACATATGTTAGTTACCCAAATAATACTAATTAAATAATATATAAAAATATATTTAATATTTCTATAATAATATAAATAAAACTAATGTGGCATGTGGACCACTTTATGGAGACATACTTACATTCTCCCACTTAGCATATGTGCCACATTTTGCTAACTTTTGGGTAACCAACAAACTAATTATGCCCATTAAACAAAAATACTCAAACCTTATAAGAGTCATAATACACGAATCATGACGGTTATACTCTATCAATTGAGTATTTCCTTCCATGTATTACATTGTATGATACTCTCAACTTTATGTGGTGTCATTTCTTGATGAATAACTTCTAATAAGTTGTTCTAGGTCCAATGATCCCTATGGATCAATAGTCTCAATGGACTGCATAGCATCACAAATACTTTAGGTGCACAAAATGATGCTTTTCACTAATAATAATCAAAATGTCATGACAAAATAAAACAAAACAAAACAACAATTACAAAAATTATTGAGCTAACCAATCAGTCCCATGCCTTCAACGTGTTTTGAAAACACCTTTATAGAAAGACCTTTGGTCATGGGATCTGCAACCATCATATCGGTACTAATATGCTCAATGCTAACTTCTTGCTTCTTAACACGGTCTAGAATAGCAAGATACTTTATGTCAATATGCTTGCTTTGGCTGCCACTTTTGTTGTTGTTAGAGAAGAAAACTACAGTCGAATTATTATAGTAAACCTTTAATAGCTTAGAAATTAAATTCACAATTCGAAGCCTTGTGATAAAATTCCTTAACCAAATTACCTATGATGTTGCTTCAAAGCATGCTATAAACTTTGCTTCCATTGTTGGCGACGTAATTATCGTCTCTTTGGCGCTCTTCCATGAAATAGCATCACCTACTAGCAGATAGACATATCCTAAAGTGGATTTTCTAGAATCTTAACAACTCGCAAAATTCGAGTATGAATATCCAGCCACCTTAAGATAGTCAACATGCTTGTAAGTCAGCATGTAGTCCTTGGTTCCCTTTAAGTGCCTCATGATTTTCTTTATAGCCTTCCAATGTTTCATTCTTGGATTGCTTTGGTATCTTTCAAGCATCCCAACTGCAAATGTAATGTCAGGTCGTGTACAAGCCAGAGCATGTATTAAACTGCCTACGGCAGACACATAGGGAATACTAACCATTTGTTTCTTTTCCAAATAATTATTCGAACATTGACTTAAACTGAATTTGTCACCATTTAAAATGGGCGCTGCATTAGGAGTGCAATCACTCATCTTGAATTTCTCCAAAACTCTTTCAATGTAGGCTTTATGAGACAGTCCTAATGTCCTTTTCGACCTATCTCTGTGAATCTCTATGCCAATGATATAAGAAGCTTCCCCCATATCCTTCATTTCAAAATTTGGGAAATAGATTGTTTAGTATCATGCAACAATCCCAAATCATTAGATGCAAGTAAAATGTCATCCACATATAGAACTAGAAAAATGTATTTGCTCCCACTAACCTTAAGGTATATACAGTTGTCCACAACATTCTCCGCAAAACCATATGAAGTAATAACATTGTAGAACTTTAAATACCATTGTCAGGAAGCTTGTTTTAGTCCATATATGGATTTCTTGAGCTTGCAAACTAAGTGACTATCTTTATCAGAATAAAAACCTTCAGGTTGCTTCATGTATACTTCTTCCTCAAGATCCCCATTCGAAAATACCGTTTTCACATCCATTTGATGTAGCTCTAAATCAAAATCAGCTACTAATGCCATGATAATTCGAAATGAATCGTTCTTAGAAATCGGAGAGAATGTATTATGATAATCGATGCCTTCTCTTTAAGTAAAACCCTTGGCCACAAGTCTAGCCTTATATCGTTCGACATTACCATTTGAGTCTTTCTTGGTCTTATAGACACATTTACAACCAACAGCTTTAACTTCTTTAGGTAACTCGACAATTTTCCAAACTTGATTATTAGCCATAGATTCCAACTTTTCCTTCATGGCATCATACCATAATTTAAAATCATCTCTATTCATGGCATTGGAAAACGAAATAGAATCATCTTTAGGTCCGATGTCAAAATCAGACTCCATTAAGTATACAAAATAATCACCAGAAATTGCTAACTTTCTAGCTCGTGAGGATCTTCTTAATTCTATAGTTTCAATTGGGACTTGAGCTACAGGCTTTATGTTGACTTGTTCCTCTTGTGGTGGAAGTTCTTAAATTTGTTGAATTTTCAAGGATATCAGATTGATTATCCTAAAAGACAACCAATTCACCTATATTCACGGGTGTTGTATCTGGATCCTGTGACTCCTTCCACTCTATCTTTCGAGAGTAACTCCCACTAGGGTCAACTTCCTCAATAAACTTAGCATTTCTGTCTTCAACAATTCTAAGTGAATTTGTAGGATAATAAAATCTACAGCCCTTGGAGTTTTCCGCATAACCTATGAAAAAATCACTAACTGTTTTGGGGTCTAATTTCTTTAAATGTGGGTTATACACCCTCACTTCAACTGGGCAACCCCAAGCGTATAAATGTCTTAAACTTGGCTTCCATCATTTCCATAACTCAAATGGTGTTTTGGGAACAACCTTGGACGGAACCTTGTTTAAGATATACACTGCGGTTTTCAAAGCTTCACTCTATAAATTCATAGGCACATTAGAGTAACTAAGCATACTCTTTACTATGTCCATAAGTGTTCGGTTCTTTCTTTCAGCAACACCATTTTGTTGTGGTGTGCCAGGCATTGAATATTGTGCAACAATATCTTCTTCTTTAAGGAACTTAGCAAATGGACCTGGTAATTCTCCCAATTCTGTGTACCTCCCATAATATTCTCTGCCTCTGTCTGACCTCACAATTTTAATTTTCTTTTCTGTTTGTTTCTCTACCTCTGCTTTATGCACTTTAAAGGCATCAAGTGCCTCGGCCTTATCAAACAAGAGGTAGAGATACATGTATCATGTAAAGTTATCAATAAATGAGATAAAATGTAACATCCTTATTTTTGAATACTTTAATCTGAATTAGTATAAAATAGTTAAATTGATACTTGGAAAAGAATATTTAATTTTATAATTATATTTATCCAAATGTAATTTAATTAGGGATCATAGTGTGTAATCAAAACAAAAAAAAAAGATGACCTATGTAATTATGTCAACTTATGGGCCATAAGGTAATAAGGCCTAAAGGGTTGCATGAGCTATCCTTTTTGGGTTATCCATTAATCAATGAATCTATATAGGGAATAAAGGTGGCATTGCCTTAGACAAGCAACGTGGTAACCACCCTGCAACGTGGGAGGTCTATCAATAGGATAATTATAGTAGCTATGGTAAGAAGCTTGGTATAAATAGTGAATTGAGCTCATAACCTGGGAGCAAGGAAAAAGAAGAGTGAGAAAGTAAACTAGGCAGGAGTGAAGAAGCCATAGCAGAAGAAGAAGAAGGAGGAATTTATATTAAAGTGAGTTATATTATATCTTGAATTACCATTATATGTTTTATATATGTTTTAAATTACTTTAGTTTATTTTATGTAAATGGTGTTTTATATATTATATTAGCATTTTTAATTATGTTATTTATTTATGAACCTTATCTGATATACTAAGGAAAACCCATGGATATAACTGTTTATTAAAATGTGTTTTGAGTAATTATTTCATAAGTACTACCACGGAGGTCCCATGCCTTGGGGGATTTAAATAACTATTGGCCCTTTGATTAGTCACATTGTGACTCTCTGTCTGTCATGGATCCACTAACACTCTAATTTCTGGTGTTGAGCAAAGTGCTGCACGGAGCTAAGTGCTACACTATTGTGGGAGCCACCTCTAGAGTTCGTACGAGTCACCTCTTGAGTCCATACATATGTTCTGTTTCATTATGTACTGTGGTTATGATTATTTTGTATTATATGTTAAATGATTTCCGTATTATATATTATGTATTTTAACATCAAGTTCTGTTTAGCCAATAATTATCCATGGTGAATTTTATGCCCTTATGCTCTTAGTATAATATTTCTCACTTTGCCATAGGCTTATAGTTGTTTGCCAATTTTCAGGAAACAACGCAATTCAAAAATAGTTTTTGGAAAGTCTTAGATGCGGGGTTGCGGAATAGACACACACAACACTTTTATGATATTTTTATATGTAAATATCAGCCTTTTTGGTCAATAAATTTTGTAATAAAAATAGAAACTACGATGATTATTTTGGTACCCTCACTTAAATATTATTTCCGCTCGCGTTTATTAAATTGTTTAAGAATTGACTGGAGGTAACTTCAGTTACTGGCCATCACGATACTTAACCCTTGGCTACGGGAAGCGGGTCGTGACATAAAATATCTCTGACCATTCAGACAAGGTGGAGTAAATGGTCCACAAATATCAGTGTGTATGATTCCAAGAATTTCTTCACTCCTTTTAGTACCTTTACTGGTCTTGTTGGTTTGCTTTCCCTTTATGCAGTTCACACAAATACCAAAGTTAGTAAAATCAAGAATCGGAAGGACTTCATCATTAACCAATCTCTTTATTCTCTCAATGGAGATATGTCCCAATCTCCTATGCCAAAGAATGGAGGAGGACTCATCAACAATATTACGCTTAATGCCAATATCACCATGCAAGGTTAAAAGATTTTGTTCAAAAACATGATCCAAATTTAATTTGTACAAACCATTAATTAAAGTACCAAATCCTAAAAAAATAGAGTCTTTAAACAAACTAAAATTTGCACTAACAAACTGAAATTCAAGTCCAAACGGTATTAGTCTAAAAACAGAAATTAAATTTTTAGAAAAATATGGAATGTAAAAAGTGTTTTCAAGATCCAGAACAAAGCCATTTTTTTAAAACAAGTTTGAAAGTTCCAACAGCTTCAACGTGCGAACGCATCCCATTGCCCGAATAGATGCCTTGTTCACTTCCCGTCAGTTTCCTTAGGCTGAGGAAGCCCTGCATGGTATTAGCAATGTGAATTGTAGAACCTGAATCAATCCACCAATCATATTGATGAGTATTAACAAAATTAGATTCATAACACACAAGAGATATGAGATTACCTTTCTTCTCAAGCCATTTCTTATACTTGGGGCGGTCTTTCTTCATGTGATCATTTTTCTTGCAGAAAAAGCATGCCATGATTTTTAAATGGCACTTTACCAAGCTTCTTCCATTTCTGATCACCTTTGCCCTTTTTCCATTGCCCTCCTTTATGTGTTGCTAAATAAGCACTTTCCACTTTTTCATGCTTCAATCTCTCCTCTTCTTGAACATACATGGTCAAAAGTTCATTGATAGACTATTTTTCCTTCTGTGTGTTGTAAGAAATTTGGAATGCTCCATATTCCACAGGAAGAGAATTGAGTATGAAATTGAAAAGGAATGACTCAGAAATCTCAATCTTTAAGGACTTAAGACGAGCTGCAATGTTCCTCATTTTCATAATGTGCTCACGCACACTCCTAGAATTGTTATGCTTCATTTCTGATAGTTTGTTCATTAGGGTGCATGCCAATACTTTATCAGAACTAGCAAATTGCTCTTCAATAGCCCTCATGTAGTTCTTGACCTTATCAGATGGTGGGATTGAGCCCCTAATGCACTGGTTGATATGTGACTTTATGAGCATTAGACTTAAGCGATTAGATCGCTCCCACTTATCATAAGCGCTCTTTTCTGCAGCGGAACTCTTATTCATGGGTTCAGGAGATTCATCCACACGGAGTGCCAGATCGAGGTCCATGCACCCTAATGTTAGAAGGATTTTGTTCTTCTAGTCCGAGAAATTATCACCATTCAAGAATGGAATACGAAAAGACTCATTAGATAGTATAAAGGTAGAAATCACTGCAATTACCAAGAACATTATTAATGCTTTGAAACAATAACTACAGTCTGAATCAACTAATGTCAAATTCAGTAACAAATCTAAACCTTCCTGTGGGTAGAGGTCACTAAACTGTATTAGATTTGCTATTACTTTATAATAAGACTAATGGGTTCTGAAATATTTAAGGAAAAGAAAACTCATACCTGTGGGTTTGGAGTGTTCAATCCCTTTAATACGCCATTCATTATCTTATTCCAATTAAATTTCATAAATAATTACTTTCTTGTGGGACCAAGAAATTATTTATAAAACATAGTTGCAATGTAAAAATGCCAAATTAATTTTTAACTTTATGTGATCAAAATACTGAGGATCACATCTTTATGTCTTAAGATGTTGTGGCTACTCTTAAAACATAATAAATTTTTTAAATATGGCATAATTTGTTAATGTGAGCAAATCCTTATAGTCACAATAAATACATAATCTTTTAATGCACACAATGTATAATACATACAATCAGAGTAATATCACATGAAAAATCCCAAGACCAAACACATGTAATTCAACATTATACTAGATTTTGCTTAAAAATTGGACCAAAATAAATTCCATAGGCCTAACACATAGTGTATACATGCTCTTATTTCACATGAATTTTCAATGCATAAATAATTACCTTAATGCATGTAATATAATATTACATTATTTTAGATAACATGCTAATGAATCTAAAAAATTATAAAAATTATAAAAGAACATGTTATAATTCACTGTATGAAATTCAATTAAATTTGCTCATTACTTTCACACGCAACTATAATAAAATGTCTTTAATAACATGTCATTCCTACTATAATATTTAACAATAAATTAAACTGGCGTAGGTTTCAGAGGTTAAGGTTAAATATTGATCTACTCATAACCACATACACAGGACTAATTGTCTAATGCATATAAAGTTATCAGAATGCAAAATATTTGATCAACGGTAAAACCATAATTACAAAAGTCCAAAAATAAAGGAAACAATTATAAATCAATTTGATCTCCACAAGTAAAACCCAATATAAGTTGATCATCTGCTACTTTTCACGTTTATTATACATATAAATTCACTAAATCAATGGAAAGAAAAATAGATTTTAATAAAGTTGGTTCCACTGGAAATCTATTATTAGAGGTGACGAATAAAAAACAGAAACAATTTGGTGATTCAATCCTTCATTCCTTCTTTCTTTTTTTTTTAATTACGCAGCAAGATATGTTTTATACCCATATAGATATTAACCAATCTAAATGTCCCAAACCATTACACACTTGCAGAAGCAATTTCGAATAGTAGAATTAAAATAAACAAGTTTCATAAATTCTTGAAACTGAAAATAATAATTGAAAATAATTTTGGTTCTCTAATTCTTTATACCACAGTTCAAACAGAGTTTTTCTAATTAAAGATAAAACGAGAACTCTTACCACAGTAGTGTGATAGTGATCAGGCCATTATATTATATGGTTAGCATAAACGAAAACAAAATAAAATATGATCTAACAAGATTTGGCCTCCATAAATTACAGTAATGCTAAACAATAAACAGAAGGAGGCTCTGATACCAATTGTGAGAATTAAAATAATTTTAATTCAGAAAGAAGAATACCTACATTGTGAGAATTAAAATAATTTTAATTCAGAAAGAAGAATACCTCCTGCCGTGATATTTAAACCTTTGAATCTTTATCCTTGAATGATCAAATTTTGAATGTATAAACAAAACCCACTCACATAACACTTTTACAGAACCATTTGGGAAAAGTGAAAAGAATAGAGTTCAAGCCTATTCTATTCACAAAACAACTTTTGCTTTTGATGGCAATCACGGGCATTTCTATAGATAGGTTTGGACGCATAATCCATTGTAACTCCTAATAACTTCCCACCATTAGGGAAGTTGTAACTTCCATGACTCCACCATATTGAGTAGTGGGTATCACATTCGTTAGTTACCCAAATAATACTGATTAAATAATATATAAAAATATATTTAATATTTCTATAATAATATAAATAAAACTAATGTGGCATATGTGCCACTTTATGGAGACATACTTACAAGTGTTGGGTCTCTTCCTATGAATTGGGTCAAGTCAAGTTGGCAACTGATTATCCTAGAATCTGAGTCCACAGATGCTATGATGACACGTATCTTTTTTCTGGATCAAAAAAAAAAAAAAAAAGTCTCATCTGCTTCTAAATAACACGAGCATGTGGCATCTCGGGTGATTCAACGTGATTTCAATACACACTTGAAGCCCCACCCTTTTGTCAATATTTCATTTTAATTAGTCTAACTCCACTCTAAGCATTAACCTTTTAAACCATAATTATAATTCTATATCATGTTGGGTATACCTCCTTATTGGAGTGTGGGACCCACTGGGTTTTGAAAAAGAGTTTTAATTTGGCTTGGTTTAGGTATATTATATTTTTATATATTATATTTGTGGAGGCCCAATTCAATCTGGATACAATTAGGGTTTGATTACAAAACTCAAAATTTAATAATATATATATCTAATATATATATTATTTTTTTGTTCTATACGCACATGAAAAGGTGCGACGGCTTACATGTCTTTGAAAACAGTGTTGAAGATTGGGAGTTTGGTTCAATTTCGGTTGTTTGGAAGCTCTGTTTTTTGGGGCATCTTCGATTGGTGTTTGGTTCGTTATTTTTGGGTCTTCTTCAACTTTGGTTCTGAAGATTTTGGTTCATCTATTTGGTGAGGTCTTTCCTCTAGTTTATTTTGTGACTATTTGGAATTTACCTAAGGGTGGTTTTGTGAGACCATTCGTGTCTCGTTTGTAATCGTTTGGAACTTATTTGGTTGATAGTGGAATCGGATTTCGATCCCATAGACGTACCTCACATCGAGGGAACCACGTAAAAATTCTTGTGTTGCCTTTGATTTAATTTTTCAGCATTAATTTTTATTCCCATTGATTGATTTACTTGTGGGGAATCACATCAATTTTCCCTAACAACTGGTATCAGAGCTTACGGTTTATTTGGGTTTATTTATTTGTGTAAATCAATGGAGGGGAATGTGGGTCGCATGTCTAGCTTCAATGGAAGTAATTAGGTAACTTGAAAAACTAAAATGGAGGACCTATTATTTTGTAAAGACTTGTATGGACCCATTGAGGGTGATAGTGGCAAACCTGCTGATATGAAAGATGATGAGTGGAAGAGGCTTAATCGAAAAGCCGTTGGTGTTATCCGTCAATGGATTAATGACATGTGTTTCATCATGTTGCTACTGAAACTTCGGCACATGATTTATGGAAAAAATTAGAGATTCTTTATGATAGAAAATCAGTTACAAATAAAGCCTTTCTATTTCGTAAGTTGATTAATTTAAAATATAAAGAGGGCAGCCCTATTCCAGAGCATCTGAATGAAATAAAGAGTATTGTTAACCAACTTGCTTCTATGAAAATTATTTTTGATGATGAGTTGCAGGCTTTGATGCTACTTAGTTCCTTACCCGAAAGTTGGGAGACTTTGGTTGTGACAGTTAGTAATTCGACACCTGATGGAGTTGTCACAATGGGCCAAGTCACTAGTAGCTTATTGAATGAAGAAACTAGAAGAAAATCAGCCGGTTCCTCTCATTCGGAAGCATTTTTTGTGAGAGGCCAAAGCAAAACAAGGGGGAGGAGTAAGACTCCTCATGGTCGTGATCAAAGCCATGACAAGTCAAGAGATGGTTCTCTTTCAAAGAAAGACGTTGAGTGTTATTATTGCCATGAGAAAGGGCACATGAAGCGGGAATGCCGAAAGGTCAAGAACAAGGAAAAAAGGCGTGACAAAAGTGTGGATAAGAAGCAAGAAGACAAAACGGCAGTTACTACCGATGATCTCATGGTCATTTGTGAAGATGATTATATCAATTTTGTGGGCCAAGAGAGCAGTTGGGTGATTGATTCTGCTGCTTCTTTTCATGTGACTTTTCGAGTTGATTTCTTCACTACCTACACAACAGGAGATTATGGTTCTGTTCGAATGGGTAATGAAGGTTTGTCCAAGATTATCGGCATGGGTGATGTTTGCTTGGAAACAAATTTGGGCTGCAAATTGTTGCTTAAAGATGTGAGGCATGTTCCTGACATTCGCCTCAATTTGATCTCTACTGGGAAGCTAGATGATGAAGGCTTCAACAACAAATTTGGTGATGGAATATGGAAGCTCACAAAGGGTTCTTTGGTGGTGGCTAAGTGTAAGAAGACTCATACACTTTATTCGATGCAAGGAAAAATTTGTAAAGGTGTTATCAATGCACTTGAAGATGATACTTCTACTGAATTATGGCATAAGCGACTTGGGCATATGAGTGAAAAGGGGCTACAAGTTTTGTTCAAGAAAGAGCTTCTACCCGGTTTGAAAGGTATACATCTTAAAACTTGTGTTCATTGTTTGGCGGGTAAACAACATAGAGTTTCTTTTCATAAAAATGTTGCTTCTAGAAAAGAAAAGGTTTTGGAGTTGATTCATTCGGATGTTTGTGGTCCTTTAAAAGTTAGAACACATAGTGGTGCACTTTATTTTGTTACTTTCATTGATGATTATTGAAGGAAAGTTTGGGCTTATCTACTAAAAACTAAAGATCAAGTTCCAGAAGTATTTAAGCATTTTCAGGCCATGGTTGAAAGAGAAACAGGGCAGAAATTAAAGTGCATCCGATCAGACAATGGTGGTGAATACATTGCGCCATTTGATGAGTATTGTCGCAGCCAAGGTATTCGGCACCAAAAGACAGTTAAGAAGACTCCTCAACAAAATGGCGTTGCCGAGAGGATGAACCGCACCATTGTAGAAAGAACAAGGTGTTTGCTTTCACAAGCTAAATTGCCAAGATCCTTTTGGGGTGAGGCAATGAGTACAGTGGTTGACGTGATCAATTTGTCTCCTTACTATCCTTTGAATGGTGATGTTCCTGAAAGAGTTTGGACTGGCAAAGATGTGTCTTATGAGCACTTGAGAGTGTTTGGTTGCCGAGCTTTTGTTCACATTCCAAATGATGAGAGGTCCAAGCTTGATAGTAAATCAAGACAATGTATTTTTCTTGGCTATAGGCGTGATGAATTCGGGTATAGATTATGGGATCCGGTCGACAAGAAAGTCATTTGAAGCCGTGATGTTGTATTTCTTGATGACCAAACAATTGAAGACTTTGGTAAAGGTGATCAACCGGAGCCAAAAACTAGTGATCTCATTGACATGGATCCATCTCCTTCATCTCCAGTTGATGATGAAAATGGGGGAGATATGCAGCCATCTAATGAAGATGTAGAAGATTATGCTAATCCTAATGAAGTTGAGCCAGAAATTGAGGAAGAGCATCCAACTCAAGAACCGTCACCACAACTTGAGTTGAGGAAATCTACAAGGGATCGACAATCTTCAAGAAAGTATCCTCCCAATGAATTTATGTTGATTTCTGATCAAGGGGAGCCGGAGAGCTACCAAGAAGCAATTGAGCATGTAAAGAAAGGTGATTGGAAAAAGGCCATGGAAGAGGAGATGAACTCCTTACTTGAAAATCACACCTATGACTTAGTAAAGTTGCCTAAGGGGAGAAAAATTCTGAAAAATAAGTGGGTTTTCAAATTGAAGAATGATAGGAAGAATCTGAGGTACAAAGCACGTCTTGTTGTGAAAGGTTTTGGGCAAAAGAAAGGCATTGACTTTGACGAGATTTTCTCGCCGGTTGTGAAGATGTCCTCTATTCGGGTTGTACTTGGCATGGCTACAAGTATGAACCTTGAAGTTGAACAACTTGATGTGAAGACAGCATTTCTTCATGGTGATCTTGAAGAAGAAATTTACATGGAGCAACCGGAAGGTTTTGTGGAAAAAATGAAAGAGAAATTTGTTTGCAAATTGAAGAAAAGTTTGTATGGCCTCAAGCAAGCTCTACGGCAATGGTACAAAAAATTTGACTCTTTCATGATGAATAATGGTTTTTCTAAAACCACTTTGGACCATTGTGTGTTTGTGAAAAAATTTCCGGATGACAAATTTATTATTCTTTTGCTTTATGTTGATGACATGTTAATTGTGGGTCAAGATTCTACCATGATAAACAAGTTAAAGGTAGAGTTGAGTAAATCTTTTGCAATGAAAGATTTGGGACCGGCAAAGCAAATACTTGGTATAAAAATTGTTCGTGATCGCAAAGAGGGACTGATTTGGTTGTCTCAAGAAAGCTACATTAAGAAAGTTCTTGAGAGGTTCAACATGAATAAAGCAAAGCCGGTTGGTTGTCCACTTGCGGGTCACTTCAAGCTTAGTTCGAATCAATGTCCTACAAGTGAGAAAGACAAGGAAGAGATGCTAAAAATTCCTTATGCTTCAGCAGTTGGTTCTTTGATGTACGCCATGGTTTGTACAAGGCCGGATATTGCTTACGCCGTTGGTGTAGTGAGTCGGTTTCTATCTAATTCGGGTAAAGAACATTGGGCAGCGGTAAAATGGATTCTAAGGTATCTTCGAGGGATTTCGAAGGTGTGTTTGTGTTTTGGAGATGGTAAGCCGATGCTTGATGGGTTCACAGATTCTGACATGGCCGGTGATGTTGATTCTAAGAAATCTACTTCGGGGTATTTAATGACTTTTGCAAGGGGAACTGTGGCATGGCAATCTAAATTACAAAAATGTGTTACTCTCTCAACTACCAAAGCTGAATTTATTACCATTATAGAAGCTTGCAAAGAAGAGTTATGGTTGAAGAAATTTTTGCAAGAGTTGGGTTTGAAACAAGAAAAGTATGTGCTTTATTGTGATAGTCAAAGTGCTATTCACTTGAGTAAAAATTCTACTTTTCATTCGAGATCGAAACACATTGATGTGAGATACCATTGGATTTGTGATGTGTTAGATTTGAAATTGCTACAACTCGAAAAGGTTCACACAGATGATAATATTTCAGATATGTTGACAAAGACTTTGTCGAGGGACAAACATTTAAAGTGTCGAACTTTGGCGGGTATGGTTGATGTCTCCACCTAAGTCGGTAGGGGGAGAATTGTTGGGTATACCTCCTTATTGGAGTGTGGGACCCAATGGGTTTTGAAAAAGAGTTTTAATTTGGCTTGGTTTAGGTATAATATATTTTTATATATTATATTTGTAGAGGCCCAATTCAATCTGGATACAATTAGGGTTTGATTACAAAACCCAAGATTTAATAATATATATATATATATCTAATATATATATTATTTTTTTGTTCTATACACACATGAAAAGGTGCGGCGGCTTACATCTCTTTGAAAACAGTGCCGAAGATTGGAAGTTTGGTTCAATTTCGGTTTTTTGGAAGCTCGGTTTTTTGGAGCATCTTCGGTTGGTGTTTGGTTCGTTATTTTTGGGTCTTCTTCAATTTTGGTTCTGAAGATTTTGGTTCATCTATTTGGTGAGATATTTCCTCTAGTTTATTTTGTGATTATTTGGAATTCACCTAAGGGTCGTTTTGTGAGACCATTCGTGTCTTGTTTGTAATCGTTTGGAACTTATTTGGTTGATAGTGGAATCGGATTTCGATCCCATGGACGTACTTCACATTGAGGGAACCACGTAAAAATTCTTGTGTTGCCTTTGATTTAATTTTTTCGCATTAATTTTTATTCTCATTGATTGATTTACTTGTGGGGAATCACATCAATTTTCCCTAACATATCATCCCCCACTATTAAGATGTAAGAAAAATTTAAAAAATCGATCAAATCGGTTGAATTGAGCCAAATTGACTATATTTGATTAGTTTTTTTTAATATGAATCAGTTTGTACGATTTTTAAAATTAATTTTTTTTCAGTTTCAGTTTGATATCAGTTTAAACACCTTGTGTACCAAATTAAACCAAAACTGATCAAAAGTTTCACATATTAAACATAATATATAAATATATAATGAAGTTAGTTAAGTATAAGTTCAGTTGATTCACTTAATTGTTTATTTTTTAAAAAAATATTTCATGTTTGACAATAGATATTAACAATGTGATAAGTTATTAGTTTGTCACTCATATGTGCTTGAGTAAAGTTTTGCTACTACTATACCTATATAGCTATATCAGATATTTATATCGTTTTCAATTTTTTGTTTTAACTCTGCTTAAGATTTTAGTCAAAAAATAAAAAAGTTATTATAAGTTATCATATCACTCTCTATTTTTTTGCACATCTTTTTATAAATAAATAAAAATGTCAATTAAATTAGTCAATTCCCAAATGAGGTGGTTTTAAACTTAGGTTTTGCTTTAGTGTCAAAACTTTAGTTTTCAGATTATATTTTGTTTCTAATTCTATTTAGTTAAAGCTTAAACCCTTAGTATTTATTAGTTCTTTTATTTGTATTTTTGTGAATGGTTAGATAGGATATTGAAATAATGTACAAACAACTAATTTAATATTTTTATATAAATTATTTACTATACTATAAATTTAAGAAATAACTCAAATTTGAAATGTCGTAAACCAAAAATTGCACTGAGTCTAACCGTTTAAATTAGTGCAGTTTGGTGTGATTTAGTAAAAAATTCAGTTTGTATCAGTTCTCAATATAATAAAATCGGTATTATCAATTCGGTATAAAATTTCATTCAAATACCGACCGTCTCAAATCGATTACATCCCTATCCACTACCTCCACCTCCTCCTCCTCTTCCGCTATCATCCCTTCACAAATTTTATTAAAAAAAATAAAAAAAATTATTCTCTTTGTTTTAAAAATAAATTTTCATTATTTTTCCCCTCTTTATCTCTTTTGATAACCACCCATTATTCATCACCGCCACCACTACTTACCACATCCAACCACCTTTAGTCATAGCCCTATCAATTTTTTTAGACAATCATTTCTATTGATAATCATCCTATCTTATTTATTTTTAAAATATATATGTCAATACAATAATGTTAAAAATTCACATTTTATATTCATAAATACATTTGTAACCATATAACAAAGATGAAAGATTCTACATAAATGAATTTACGACGGTTATCAAATCATATCATCATCAATTGAATTGTGAAAATTTTGTGTCAAACATTTTCCTAAACCTTAGGGTGTGTTTGGTAACGTTTACGTTTTCAGTTTATATTTACAAAAATTTTATAAACTGGTTTTTGTTTATTTTTTATTTATTTTTAAAAAAACATAAATTATAAACGCGTTTGATAATTGACAAAATGTTTAAAAAAATTAAAAATATAAAAAGAGTGAGAAATAATAAGTGGTGGCAAGTGGCGGCGAAAGACGGTAGTGGAAAGTGGTGACGGTGGGTGGTGGGTAGCTGGTGGTGATGGGTGGTGGCGGGTGGGTGGTGGTAGTAGGTGGGTGGGTGGCGGTGGCAAATGGTGGTGGTGGTGGTGGATGGTGGCGGATGGCGGTTGGTAGGTGGGTGATGGTGGCGGGTGGTAGGTGGTGGCAGTGGGTAGTGGTGGTGGTGGTGGTGGTGGTGGTGGTGGTGGTGGTGGTGGTGGTGGTGGGTCGTGGTGGTGGTGGTGGTGGTGGTGGTGGGTGGTGGTGGCAAGTGGATGGCAGGTGACTGGTGGTGGTGGGTGGCGGGTGGTGGATGACGGTGGCAGGTGGATGGTAAGTGGTGGTGGCAAGTATGTGGCGGGTGGTGGTGGTGGCAGTGGGCGATGGATGGTAGTGGTGGGTCGTGGGTGGATGGCAAGTGGCTGGTGGGTGGTGGTGGCGAGTGGATGGCAGGTGGGTGGTAGGTGGTGGCTGGTGGGTAGTGGTGGCGAGTGGGTGGTAGGTGGTGGCAGGTGGGTGGTGAGTGGTGGTGGCAGAAGACAGTGGTGGAAAATGGTGACAGGTGATGGCTAGTGTTGGGTGATAAAAAAAAAAAAAAAACTGAAAACTCAAAATGGAAACACATTTTTTGGCCAAATTTATAAACTGAGATCACTAATTTATAAATCAAAAAATTTACCAAATAAATTTTTATTTAAATTTTTAAAATTTTTATAAATATAAACAGAAAATAGAAAATTTTTATAAATTTTTAAATTTTTACCAAACCGCACCTTAATGTTTGGTTTGTTTTTAGTGTTTGCAAAATTCTAAAGGGGCAACGTAGTCCATTCGGGGCAACATAATCCTCCCGCTTTCCTATGGCTTAGATTGGATCGTAGAATCTTCTTCACCAACACAAACCTTTCAAACACTGCAAAAAACACAAAAGCAAAGCCAAGTCCGAACCAAATCCTCTGATTACAATACGAACTACTGTTTCAAGCAACAAACCCCTCTTTCATGGCTGATGAAATCTGAACAACGACTCTAAAAAATGGCTTCCATTTCCACATTTTTCACCATAACACCCAAGTCTCACTACTTATCTTGTACCAAATCCTCAATTCTCCTCAAACCCACTTTGCAATTTCACTCTCTGAGGCATCAATCTTCGCTTCTTCTCAACAACAACAACCCATCATCATCATCTTTCAAAGTTCGGCAGAACAATAGGTGGGGTTTATTGGTTCCTAGTCTTGTTGTTAGGGCGAGTATTGATGTTGCGAGTACAGCAATCAAGCCCGGAGGTGCCGTGGAGAGCGATAAGCTTCCGGTGGATGTTCGGAGGCGGGCCATGGACGCCGTCGATTCTTGCGGAGGGAGGGTTACGATTGGGGATGTGGCGAGCAAGGCTGGGCTCAAATTGAATGAAGCCCAGAAAGCTTTGCAGGCCATTGCTGCTGATACTGATGGTTTCTTGGAGGTATTCTATTCGATGAATTGAAACTTGGGTTGTATAATAGTTTGTCATTTACCAGTTTTTTGTATGTGAGTTCCAAAAAAAACTTTCATTTTTTTGCAGTCATTGATTGGATATATAATATTATTGGATAGAGTGAGGTTGGTAGTTATATAACAATTGGGATAACCTTGTCAAATTTGTGTTATGCGAGTTTGACACTTGTGTGAGAGTGGATTTCGCATTGTTGAGTAAGTAGGAGCTCCGAGACTGAACTGGACTACCAGTTACAGAAATCAGCACAAGCAAGAACACGGTGAGAGTTGCCAGCTAGGGTTGGCTGGAAAACCTGTCTGATGCTGAAGTCAGGGTCTTGAGAGAGAACCAATGTAGAGAGAGTATGTGTGCCAAAAGAATGGAATGTCCTTCATAGAAGGATTGAGGTTACCTTATATAGGCTACACCTGCATTGCTCTCCAAGAGCTGTCCTACCCATCTGCTCCCTTGGTCCTCCTTTGTCTTGTCTGCAATTACATCTGAGCAGGGGGAAGGATGATGAGTCTGTTAAGCACGTAGGTCTATGGGAAGTGATCTGTGTCATCCTGTATGATGAAATATTCCTTCGAAGCCGTTTTGATAAGAATGGCGCATTGTGATGGCATGGCTTTCCTCATGCAACCTTGAATCAAGTGCAAGGCTTGTGCCTTTGTTCAGTCTTGCTCGGTGTGGGGCTGTTCCTCTGTTCGGCCAAACTCAACTGGTGACATCAGAGTTGCTTTGTTTGGCTTCATGTGTCTAGCACACATTACTGCTCGGCTCACATCGGTGGAACTAACTCCATTCAGTCCATCTCAGTGGACTAGGTGGGTTTGACCCAAGCCTTTGTTTGGCCTACATCGGAGTGGCCAAGTACGGTTGGTCCATGTCATAGTGCGGTCCACATTGGGGTGACCAAATAGGTCTAGCCCATATCTTTGCTTGGCCCATGTTGGTGGGTTGAACAAGCTTGGCCTACTGAGTTGGGCTTAATGGGTTTAGCCCATTTAAGGAGTTTGACCTAGTCTAGCCTTGCTTCGAAAGCGTCGACCCCCGTCAACACTTGAAGTATTTATTTTTTGTGTTGTTAGGTCATGTCACTTTTGGGTTCGTGTCAAGAACTAACCAATCCTAGTCTGCTAACTTTGTGTTTAGTCGTCTCGTGTTGAAAATTTCCACCCCTACTCGAGATGTTGATATATATATATATTTTCAAATGCAAGCAAATTTTGCATCAAAGAATTTGGAGGGAACATGTCAAATTTATTTGTATCCGTGGAGTGCTAATTTATTTATTGTTTGTCATTAATTTGTTTAATGGAGTATTTACTCATGAAATTTTCATTAGGAACTGATAACAACTAATATTGCCACATGCATAAGGCATATAAATGTAATTTATAACTCAAATGTTAGATGACTTCCATGGCTGCTGGGTTCTTCATTTGGCTATTGCCTTGGCTAGACTGGTTATGCTAACCACGATGCCAAACTGAAATTATTTATTTTAGTTATTGTATAATTCATTGGCAAGGTTCTCTTGTTATTTATAATTTTTAGTACGTTAAACATTTACCCTTTCTTTTCATCTTCATTTTTTGTTTTGTTTGAGTTGAACATAATATGGTCAAGACATTTGTTTTTTATTTCTATTATTTTCCACTTTGATGTTCTTGATTTCTTGAGTGGAATCGTTTTCAAGATGGCTTCAACAGGTATCAGATGAAGGTGATGTTCTATATGTTTTTCCAAAAGATTATCGGTCAAAGCTTGTAGCCAAGTCTTTTAGGATGAAAATTGAACCTTTTGTTGAGAAGGCAAAGGTATTAATCACCAATCACTTTACATCCTTCTCCTTAAATACATGTGGTAGTCTGTTTTCCTCAAGAATGAGACTTGACTGCCCCAACACTGTACTTTGACCAAATTATGATATCTATTATTTTTGGCAGTCAGCCGCTGAATATGTAGTGAGGGTTTCCTTTGGGACAGCACTAATAGCTTCAATTGTGATTGTCTATACTACAATTATTGCTCTCCTCTCAAGTAGAAGGTATGTTATTCTTCAATCCTTGCAAGTTCTGGCTATTTTATTTGTTCCATTGATTGATAAAAGAAATGCTTTACTTTTCATATGTAATTGTAAGAATAGTTTTTTGTGTGTAACTTTTATATTTTTTTTTCTTCCTTCTTTTTTTTTTTTTTTTGGTGCAACAGTGATGAAGACAATCGTGGTAGACGAGGCAGATCATACGATTCTGGTTTCACATTTTACTTGAGTCCAACTGATTTGTTTTGGTAACGTTTTTACATTACTGTACATCTTGGCTGGTTATTCATAGATTACTCTTGATTTTTAGAAAGGCCTTTGAGATGTTCTAGTTGGCCTAATTAGATGGTCCTTACAATTTGAGATAGTTAATTGGCTTTGGATTAACTTATTCAGGAAAGGAATATGCTTATGTCCAATATCTTTTATGTTTGCTATAATCTCCAATAAACCATATTTCCAATATTTTTCACTTCACATACTACATCATAAAGTTAGGTAGTTTTTACACTTATATTTGTTTGTTCAATTGGAATTGAATTGAGACACTTTAAAGTTAACTTGGATTTGAAGTTATACAGGTGTAAGTGGTGTAAATCTGATGATTTATGCAAGGTTATTTTGGGTAGAGTAAATTAGGTAAAGGTTAAAATTTGAGGTTATTACAGTTTTATGTGATGTAAAGTTTTCTTGTACTATACTTGGAGGTTCTGAACTTCTGATGGGAATAGATTAAGTGACATAAATTTGGCATTTTTGTTCATTATATCTTGGAGGATGAAGTATTTTTAAGAAATGTAAAACATGCATGGATATTGTCGTTATCTTGATTGATTTAACATGATATTATTTGAAAATATTAACACTGCTTGGATCATATGACATGAGGGTGACAAGATGTGTCTAACTGGGGGAGAAGGTTTTCAACATAATACTCTCAATTGAAATCCAAAATGGAACAATTATGAATATGGCACATTTATTCAGGTCTGCTTGTTTAGGTTTGCCTTGACTGTAAATTCTAACATTTATTTTATGTTTCAGTCATGCCATAATTAATCTCCCCAAAATATTTGAGCCCAAAATTCAGGTCATACATGGGTTTGTATATAGTCGGTATATCGGGCATGATGCCCCTCCCTCCGCTAACTAAGAAAATAATTTTTATGCTATCCATAAAATGTGCAATTTTCTTCTTGACAACTTTTACTCTTACGATTTGAATTAGCCATAGACTACCATGTAGATGTCCATCATCTTGTTCAAAATAGGCTCCAACACGAACATTGATTCGGACATTAACATTACCCTAAGATTTGTTTTTCATTTAAATGAACATATTAGTTTTAAATGTTTAATTTGTATGGAACATGAATGGGACCATTATTGTTAGATCACCACTAGTCCCAAAAGATTAAATTGTTAGGAAAAGGATCCAACAATGCATATCAAGCTCTTCAACACTCTCCCGCACGTGCAACCCCTGTTTTGCATGTGGAGATGCCATCATCAAACATAGAGAAGAACAAAATGCAAACAGGGAACAAATGCAGACTGAGAGACTTAAAAGACCAAGGCCTGCCCCAACTTGAGCCCTAATATGATGTTAGATCTCCACTAGTTCCAAAAACTGAAGCTGTTAGGAAAGGGGTCAAATAATTCATGTCAAGCTCTCCGACAATTGTTTGGTGCAGTGGTAAAACCTTAGGCTGTTAAGGGTGAGAACGTGAGCTTGATTCTAAGAGTAGCCACTTTGTGCATTTCAAGGTAGAGGTTAGGTCTGATCTAGTCCATATCTCCTAGAACCCTCGATTCCAAGGACTGTCATTGGAGAATGGCATTTTTTAAATGGTAGTTCAATGCTCCATGATAATCAAACTAATCAAATACACTGATTTGGTAGTGTCACGTAGTTTTATGTTTACATTCTTATATTGTTGAGTTTATGCTTGACATTATGTAATTTGTAGTCATCTTCTAGAGGTCCAAATCCTCTTGACATGAGTGTTGTAAATCTTTTAGATGCATTCTTTAACCTTTTTTACGTTTCCTAGCAAATGGCAATGTTTTGTAAAAACCAGTTGTGAATGGATTTTTATTTTTTATTTTTTTATGATGATGTGTCATATCTTTGTGCTTGTTTTTTACTCATGCAAGTATTTCTTTTAGGTACTGGGATCCATATTACTATAGGAGGCAACGAGTGCGAGCCGATGGTGATGGGATGAACTTCATTGAATCTGTAAGTGGAGATATTGAATAATTGATGTTTTTCTGGTTGCTTCCGACTTCCCAAGTCATATTTTACTCAATACATCAATGTTTTGTAGATTTTCTCATTTGTATTTGGGGACGGTGATCCAAATCAAGGTATTGAAGAAGAGCGGTGGAAGTTGGTAATAATCAAGCACTAAATTCAGTGGTCCGTTGCTTTCAATATTTTTATTTCAACTTATTGGTTGTGACTTTTCACATTCACATTTTTCATTTTATCCATCCTAAATTCCGAGCAACATCATTTTGATCTCTGCCTCCTTGTGAATAATTCAATTGAGGTAAAAAAGGCAGTTAGTCTTTCTTTTCTACTTCAAGAAAACATTCTTTTCTTCAAGCAAATTCAGAGTGTCTATATTTAGGGAAACAGAGTGTATGAGATTAGTTGTTAAAAATGGAAAGTGCAATGTGAGCTCAATTTATAAGGTTCTTTGTCATGTGGGGTGCTGCACTTTCCTTGGAAAGGCATACTAAGGACTCATTGAAGGAGCTGTTTTGCTTGGATACTTTCTTTGTAGCTATTCTGATATTAATAACCTAAGGAAGGTGATTAATGTTTTGATTAATTTCTCTTGTATGTATAAGGGTAGTGAGGATCATCTATTGCTTCATTGTGAGGTGGCTAGGGAGTTTTGGAACCTTTTGTGCTCATTGTTTTGGTTGCGTGTGTTTTCCTGTGAACAGTTTTTGAAATGTTGAATCGTTGGAGTTGGGTTGAACTAAGATGAGGTCTTGTTTGGTGCAGTGGCGGCTCTGTTAGACCTTTTTATTTTTATTTTTATTTTTAAGAAAGGGACTCTTTTAGACTTTATGTGGTGTATTTGGAAAGTCGGAGGAGCAAAAATCTTTTATTTTGTGTTATTATCTTTCTGGCTCAAAATCTTTGTCCTAGTTCCTTAGATTTTTGGTAAAGCTTTTTCAAAATTTATGCACGTCTATCATAGTAGGTGTTTTTTTGGGATAATTGTGTCTACATGGGTTGCATTCTTGCTTTTGGTAGTCATGGTGAGCAAAAAAGAGAGAAAAAAATTGGGTCTGGCAAGGTATGCCTTAAAAAGTGCAAACACTTCTAAGAAGGTGTTGCATCTGTGTAAGACTAAACTCTGACATGCCCCAACACATATCGGACATACTTCAAAAACGTGTCCTATTATTTTGTTGATATTTTTCTAATAAAACACACTTTGGATACTTGTGGATACATGTGTATATCACTTAAAACACATGAAACCCATATGGCCTTGGCTCAAGTTTGAAGAAAATAACTAGGGGGTTAATGATTAAACTTAGAACAGTTTGGATTTATACCTATTAATCATTCCTTCTTTAGCCCAAAATAATTCTAATTTGTTTGGGAATAGGGGTTTTAAAAATGGATATTTGAACTTTTTATTCACACTTTTTTCAACATATAAAATGTGGAAAATGATTTCTTACTATCTTGATATGATAAAATATTAATATATTTGCAACTAAAAATGAATAAGTTATTATTTAATATAAAAAATAAATTTATTTTCCGTTATATCCCTAACGTGTTGTCTTTTAATTTTTTTGAGAATTTTTGTGTCCTGTTTGTATCATATTGTATTTGTATCCTATTTGTATCTGTGCTTCTTAGGTTATGCCTATTATTGTATGTTGGCGATATTTGTGGCAACATAGTGGACTGCTTAATTATCCTGTGTCCATAATTAGTTTGATTGGTGCATCATAATGTTAAAATCCATTCAGTTTCCTGTGTAGATTTGTATGAAGTATTTGCATGTATTCTTTCGCTTTAAGATATTGCTGCAGTTATGTGTAAAAGAATATGTAGTATCTCCATCAGCAGCTTTTCCATATAGTGATACCGCCATTCTTATGTACTTTGTTTGGTCGGTCACACTGGTACTTGTGCGCGACACTGATTGTTTTTATCATTGACCTCGTATTGCTGTTATGCCACACTAACATGATATCATCTTTGTTGCTTCAACCACCATTGCTATTAAACACTGCAAGTATGTCCTAATGCTTGAAGATATTCATTACTGTTGTGAATCTCGAGGAATTTATTGTGTGGAAAACCATATTTTCTACTATCCCTTTAGGACCTGAGATTGAGAGGTGCATTAGGACTCTTTTGACATGTTGAGCTTGTCCATTATGCTCGAAGCCTACTTTGAAAAAACATCAATGACATGCTTAATGCATACTTTTGTAGAAGTCTTTATAAAATGATTTCTATTTAAGTTTCTTCAAGGAAACTACAGGATGGATATATATTGACATAGTGAAAACTACTGGAGAGGAAACCGATGCAGGTTGTGGTTAAAGTTCATTATTATGCGAGGGAATTTGCAGAAAATTGTGAGGCTCATAATTGGTAATTTTGCATGCCTTAGAATTGACCATGCAGGAAATGAGGTGCATAATTTTTTAAAATATCTCTTTTTATGCGACTTTCATAAATGTTTTGTTCCATCATGTAATTCATATGAATTTAGTTGGTTTATTTTAACAGAATTTTGTTGCAATATTGTACTAACAATGACTTTGAACTTTCTTGATAGCCTTTGATTTGTTCTTGTGAATTTATCAAGCTGTTATTAATTAGATAGAACGATTAACTTTTGACCATATCTTAAGGCAGTAATAGTTGACTGACACTTGGGGGACACGTGACCATTGCTTAGACACACATGAAAGTCATTATAAGTTTGAACTAAACAACTTGTTCATACATAAATTTGTGTTATGTAGTGTATTTTTATAAACTTTGAATGAAATATTCATATATGTATATGACTTATAATAAATATATAAACCATATATTTTGCTTCTCCCCCATTTTTTGAAATTGTCGTGTTAGGGTGTCCGTGTCGTGTCACATCTCCGTGTCTGTGTTTCTTAGCCCTTACCACACCTCAAGTAATTTAGTAGATAAAAATGTAATTTCATGCTTAGAGGTTTTCATCTTTTAATGATTTTGCTTATTCTAAATTATTGAATTATTCTTATTTTTATTTTATTTTTTTATGTTTTCCTTGTCTACTGATTATGTCATTTAATTTGAACTCTATCTACAGATTGGAGAATACATAGCATCGAATGGTGGTGTTGTCACAGCGGAAGAACTTGCTCCATATCTTGATTTAGAGACTACGAAGGAAACGGTATTTTTATGCTTGATAATCATTAAAAAAAACTAGTTTGTTGTTTTGCTCTTGCATTTGCAATTCTTGTTTGTGATAATTCTAGCTGGCAATAATGTTTGATGGGATTCTTTAGACAACTGGAAATTATCTTTTTATTGGATTACAATTCAATGTATGAACCTTTGCAATAGCTTAGATTATTCAATTCTAGAACAAGGAGCTATTTATTGCTGATAAAATCATTAAGGGCAAATTACAAACACCCCCCTTGAGGTTTGATAAAAATACAGATTCCCCCCTGAGGTTTGAGAAATTACAAATTGCCCCCTGAGAGTCAAATTTTCATAACAAATTAGGAAAAATTAGGGGGGAATCTGTATGAAAATAAAAACCTCAGGGGGCAATTTGTTATGGAAATATAAACCTCAGGGGGTGGGATGTAATTTCTCAAACCTCAGGGGGGAATCTGTATTTTCGCCAAACCTCGAGGGGGTGTTTGTAATTTACCCAATCATGATGTAAAAGAAGGAGCTATTTATAATTGTTGTTTTAGTTTCTCAGTCCTTTGGTCACTGATATTTTTCTCTTTTCAGAGTCCTTTTTTATTAACTCCTTTATTATTCAAGGAATGTCTAACTTCTGAAGTTTGATTTCAAAGCTTTATAGTTATGCTTGCAATAAAGAGCTTATCTTTCTTTTTATCCAGATTATTTTCATTATGAATGCTTTGATGTTTGTGTTGTGTGCATATATTGTGTTTGTCTACTTCCTACCAATTTTCTTTCTTTCTTTTGTCGTCTTCTTCTTCTTCTTCTTCTTCTTCCTCTTCTTCCCATTTTTTTTTTGGTATTTTTCTACATCCTTGAATAACATGCTTTCAAGAAATTAAAAATTTTCTGGCTTGTTATTTACTGCCTCCAGTTAAATTCTTATTGTGCTAACCATCCTTTTCTGGTTGCTTCCAGGCCGATGACTCATACATATTACCTGTGCTCTTACGGTTTGATGGTCAGCCAGAAGTAGATGAGGAGGTGTGTTAAATTGCTGTATTTGTAGAGAACTTAATTAAGGGTTTATGTTTTTAGATAGTTTTGTTCTAAATTGTTTCGGGACGCTCTAGTCTTGTGAGACATACTTAAAAGTTTCAAAGAGTTTGTGAAAAATGCTACAGTAGTTTGCTATTTTTCTTAAGTTGTTTATAAACATGTAGCTCTCATTTAAGGCCCTGTTGTCCCTACTCCATGTTACTTTCCATAGACTTATATTCCCTATTCTGTGTTAATTTCTAAGCATTGTTTGACAAGTTTGCATAAATGACCAAAATGTTATTTTTTATGTAGTCCATACGAAGCTAGTTTTAAGGATGATATCTTTCTTATGAAACATCTTGTAGCTCTTCAATTCGTTGAACTCTAATTCATAGTTGGAAGTTTAAAATCCTTGAGGTAGAAGAAGCTCAGGCTTTAAGGGCCCTTACCTTCTTCCCCAAAATCTCAGTTTTCATTTTCACACCCTTCTTTGCCTTTCACTGATGAAGCCACTCTTTTTTTTTATATTATTTTTTTAACTTTTCACTTGCAATTAATACAGGGAAATATTCTTTATCGATTTCCATCACTACAACGTACAGCTTCTCCTCAGAGGAGTGGAAGGAAGGAATATGTTGGAAGAAAATGGGCTGATTGGGTTGGAGGGGCTGAGAAGTTTTTCAAGGAGAATAAATGGCGATTCAGGTTTCCTATTTTACTTGTTGCTGTAATATTGGTCTGGTTAGGGTTTCATATCACAGTTTTCTGAAATGGGTTAGTGTTTATTATGCAGTAAAACTAGCTCATCTGAGAGGGCAATGGTCGTTGGACTGGGGGGACTAAATCTCTTTGGGGTTATTGTACTTGGTACCATGTTAAAGTACGTTTCTATTGACAATGCTTCTTAATTTCCAACTTCTGTAATTCCTCTGTACCTATCTAACATCTCTGCTTGCATATTTATTCTAAGGAATGTTGCAGTTACACCGACTGGATTCATTACGTTTGTTTCTGACATATTTCCTTTACTTCAGGTGGGAATTATTGTTTCATTTCCCAAAATAATACATTGCACTCTATGATCCAGTGAATACAATTATAGGTTTCCTTTCCTGTTGTTTCGTATTAATGTATCTTAGTGAATGTATTTAGTATGATCTCTCCCGCTGTGCATCCAATTGCTTTTGTGTCACGCTTTTTATGAGTAACAAATGATTGCATGTGTAAAGAGGCCATTGTCTGTAGTTTTAGATTTCAAGTTGAAAGAATAAAATTAGTTCTGTTTCTCTTATTTTATTTATTTGTTTTTGCAATTGATGGTTACTATTTTAATGACAGCATTGGGAGTATTATGGTTTATATTCATCCCCCTTTAGGTACCTGATTTAGAGGCAATTTTTTGGTACTTTCATCTTCAACCCCACTACCAAAACGTACCAAAAGACCTTTGGTTCTATTAGTCTGTATCCAAACAATGCACTGGTTTTGGATAATTCAATGTATTAACATGGCATGGTTGCTCACTTGTGAACCTGAATGGGCACCCAAAACTGGGTTTTTTCACTGATGCATTGATGTTGAGTGGATTGACATCATGATATGTTTTCTGCAAAAATGGCAGAATAGAGTTCAGTTTGGCCAAGTATTTGTTGATTTTTCTTCATTTGGCCTTCTGGCTATACTGCTGATGAATTGAAGTTGTACTGTTATATTCATTGAGTTGAAGTTCTTAGTATAGGCTTGGTTGCTGTTGAACTGATTTCCTCATAAAGGTCAGACTGATGCATTAGGAAATCACTTTTCTGTTAACTATATTTATTGGAAGCACCTATATATAATTTGATTTTCTTTGTCTGTATAGTCATTAGTTTAATTTCACAGATCTATGCTGCTTCTTTTTTCGCAATTCCTTTGGTCCGGTGGTTTTTCATTCGCAAGAGAAATGCTGACATAGAGAAGAGAAATCTTGCAAGGGAACAACGTGCTCAAGCACTTGAACTACCAGATATTTCTCTCAGGCGAAAGGTACTATCTGAAGGCCTATTCTACGCATCGTAATATCTTATGGTACCAATTGTGGTTTGCGGTTCTAATTTTCATTGGATAGTTTGGAAATCCTACTGTGTATGTATACAGTCAAACAGTCAGTTGTGAAATTTGACATGCACGATTGCCATAGGAAGATTATATATAATCTGGCAGTCTGTTTTGTAAAATATGAATCTGACAAAAAGTTATGAAAGGATGCAAGACTATAAAGCTCTACACCAAGTGTAAATGAATCCCTCCCAATTATTTCGCAAAATTGAGTGTTGGATTACATATTACTTTTATGCTAACCTTGTTTGTCAAGTTTAAGAATGTGGAAAAAAAAAATTGTAGTTAATTTTCATATTGGTAATTTAGATTATGTTGGTCTTTAATATTGAAATGTAAATTGAGATGCTCACCTTAATGAACTTGGCCCTTCAACTTTTGCTCTTTTGAATCTAGATTTTGTACTAGCACACAGGTTGTCATTTATTATATATTTTAGGATTGAATTTACATTCGCTTGCTAATTTTTTTTAACTTGCATAGAAATATTGTTCACCATATATATAATCCGTTGTGGCATAATTAAATTTAACTATCTGCTTGCGATCTGTTTCAGCTACTGAGTGCTCGGGATATGGCCCAGAGAACATTCATTGGACAGGATAGGATTGTCTATAGTACTGACAGGGACTTGATTGAGCAAGACTACGAAGCACGAGAGTGGGATCAGAAATTCCGAGAGATTGAGAAATCTGACTGAGGCTATGAATTCTTGTTTATTCATCGTTTTGCCCTCAATTAATACAATGAAAGAGAGTGAGATAATTTGCCATGTAGTGTTTTGCTCCTTGTATTACCATGTTCAAACGTCAAGACGAGGGAAAGGTGGGAAATTGTTAGCAGTAATGACTGTATATGTGTATTACGTATTTGTTCCAAAGGTGAACACATTAGATAATTTTGATTATGATATATATAGCAATTTGCTGTTCTATGATCACATCTCTCTTTGATATCAAACCATGTTGCTTGTGCTTTTTCTTTATTGTGGCTTGAGGTGTGTTTATGCAGAAATTCTTGGGCTCGATGGAAGATGTCCAACTATTTGTGGAAAGATGAAGTTGCTGATGTTCTACTTAAATCTTCGTTACATATTTTGTTTGCTGCATGAAGGGTGTGTTGAACAAGGGCTTGCAAAATTGTATGGGATTTGATTCTCTTTTTGGGTATGGTATGTTAAAATTTTGTGTCCAAGCAAGAAGAGACTGTTACTCATTTAACAATCTGAGTTCCCAAACTATGGAAATTGTTTCTTTGCACACAGGCAAGGCTTAATGCATCTAATCTTCTCCAGAACTTCGTGCAGTGGTCTTTTTAGTCCTCGACAAAAGGGAAACGTAGGTTTTTACACTGTTTGTTTTGGTGAATCACGTTTATTGGGTTTTATTTTATTTTTTATTTTTTATTTTTTACATTTTCTGAGGGTTGGGTGGAAAATGTTTATAAAAAATATTTTTTGGACTAAATTTTTTCTAATGCCACCACATTTCCATCCAAACAGCACTATCAACTAACACATTAGTTTCATAGTCACCACCAAACATAAGAAGATGTAATAGCTGTTGAGCTGATGTGTGCAGGCTAAGTTGATGTCAACCAATGAAGCATGCTGTCTCAGTAGAAGAACTCGCTGGATTTGGCTTAGCAATTATGCAAGTATAAATGTGATTTTGAAAAGTCCAAATATTCAAATATTGACATCAGAGTGACTGTCATATGAGTGCAATATTATATTTATATATTCTAAAAATGTTTCACAAAGGTCATGCATAGTAACTCTATAACAGTAAGCCGTGAATAACCTCACTATTAGGCTAATGTTAATGTTAGAGGAAAGCTACATCTGAATGAAGTCATTTTTCCAATCTGAAGGCAATGCTATATAGCAACAAAGCAAGCATCAGTAACCCTAATTCTACACTATTTCTTCCTCTTCTTGTGTGTCATCTGAGGCTAAAAGGTGATTAAGAGAAATCTTTGCCTTCTTCGGCTTCGTTGAGTTTTCTTTGATATTGTCTTCATCGGCCTTCCTCTTGATCGATTCATCCTCCTCATTTTCTTCACCTTCTTCTTCAGGCCTATTTCCAGCAATTTTTCCTTCAGAACCCTCTGCTTTTTCCTGCAACGATGATTGCAAATGATCTTCATCCGCTTTCTTTTTGCCATTCAAATCTCCTTTGTCAGTTTGCTTCTCACATTCTGCCAAAAATGAGCGGACTTCCTCACTGTTTGCAAGATCAAGAGGGGTTTTGCCTGCTTTTGTCTTGGCACTAAGACTTGAGCCTTTCTTTACCAAGTACTTGGCTAGTTCCAAATGAGACCCTTGAACAGCATAGTGAAGAGCCGTCATGCCCTTGCGATTGGAAGCTTTGACAGAGATCCCGCATGAAACGAGTATTCTGACAACTTCTAAATGACCCTTCTGGGAGGCAAAGTGAATTGCGCCCATGTCATCCATAGCAGCGGCACCAACATCTGCCTTGTTCTTGCACAGATAGCTTACCACCTGTGCCTGTCCAGACCATGCTGCTAAATGTAGTCTAGGGTCCAATCAAGTTAAGGAAACAAACAAATTAGAAGTAAATGCTAAAGTATGAACTGGTAAAATTGAAAATACTCAACAAAAAAAGAAAAAACTTTCACTGCTCTGGCTCAATACATTAAAGTACCATGAAACAGCAGAGGATTGAAAAATAGCTATCAAAAACACAAATAAAATGCAGCACATAATCGAGATTTGCAAGTAAACTACCTAACTAAAAACCAGCAGCAAGACTCCAAAAAGTGAAGGAATTTAGCCATCACAACCCACAGAGTCTTCCCTAGTAGAGAGTGATGGAAACACCCTCCTATCTCTCAACAAAAGACCGTAGAAAGCATTCACCTTAAACCCCACTTTCTCAGTACTGTCCAACATAAAGAATCTTGGCCCTTTCCAATGCCCCTTGGCCCATAAAGCAAATTGAGTTAGATTGATCAATTGATCCATTTCTCAATCTTACTAATTCCTTCTCAACCCAACATCTCAAAACATATCATGACCCAAACCTTGAGCTTAATCTTCTATCAAAGTGTCTTTCTCAACAAGAAGGTGTAATATAGTAGAAATTTTCACACCACCTATGCTGCCAAAACTTCACCCTATCTACCCTCCGCACCTTGAAACTAGAAAATTCTCATAAAATCTTTCCAAACTTGACAAATAACCTGTCTCATATGACATAGTTACCTCTAAAGAGGTCCAGTCACTTGTTAATAAAGTTTGACTTCCAAATCTAAGGGGTATTGAGCAATTTATAAGAGAAACAATTTTAAAGACATATATAGAAAGAGAAGGCTGTTTTGGACTTTTTCCTGTCACTTGAAGAGTAAAAAGAGTTTTATAAAACCTCTTCTTTCAAAAGGTATAGCCATTTTAAAAGGTCAACACATTATAACCTCAAGTAAATAATTTCATTGCCTACATTGGTGATCGGGGTCAAAAGTGGTGATCCTAATAAAGAAGCACAATGGAACAATCAAGGCCAACAAGAATCACCAATAAACACCCAGCAAAATATTTCATTTCCTTTTTTTCATCTAAAAAGTTAAAAAATCAAAATATATCCTCCAAAAGGAAAAACCCTTCGATGAGAACATTCAACAATTCTGTTTGTTTTTCTTAGAAAATGGAAGAAAGGACAAAAGCAAGCAACAAAAATTGGCTTTATATCACTCGTATTTTTGGTTAGTTTCCAAAAAGTAACAAGCACATAGCAACTAACTGACATAGTTGTGGCAGATTCAGTTGACTGCAGATTTACAACAATCCCAACGAGCACTTACAAGGGCATCTCCAACCCTAGATTTAAATCTACATCAAATTTAAATTTGGGTTAAAAATCACTGAAAAACCTCTCCACTCCTTGACTCAAACTTATACTATCAAATTGAGTTTTACCCATTTTTTCAAACCCAAACCAAGGCAGACCCAATTGTTTACTAAAAATTTTCAAGATCATTTTCTAACTTTCCAATTTACAACTCTGCCATTACTGAAACTTTTACCAAAATTTATGCTTAAATCTGAGTTTGTCCGTTGGAGTACTTCATATCAAATAAAGATTTTACACAAATTTGAGTAAGGGCTAGAGATGACCTAACAATTCTACAAAACCCAGTTCAAAAATTTAAAGAATCAACAAGCTCATCAGAAGATTAAAGCAATACATATGAGGGTTGGAAGCGTTCTTCGGGAGTGCTTATCAAATTGAGTTTTGCCCTTTTTCTACCCAAATTCCCCAAACTTTCAAAACTGAAATTTTTACTCAATTGGAGTGCTTCATATCAAATAAACCTTTTACTCAATTTTTTACTCAAATTTGAGTAAGGGCTAGGGCTGGCCTAACAATTCTACAATACCCAGTTCAAAATTTTCAAAGAATAGCCAACTCAATCAGAAGATTAAAGCAATACACACACATATATATATAAGAGGGTTTGGATACGGTGTTCGGGAGTGCTTATCTCTAAAATTGATTGCCAAGGGATTGGAGCTGCATATTGACTGCACTGCGACGAGGTCGCCTGACCTTGCGGCCGTGTGTAGATCCTCCGCTAAATTTGATGATTTCTGAGCTTTCGCCATTCTCTCTCTTCCTCTCCCTCTCTCTCTGCTTTGTTATTTCATACTAGTATTTGTTTTTTCTTTTAATAATACTGTGTGTATCAGTTAATATAGTAATTAATACACGAGAGATAATATATCATAATTTTAATGATTTTAAATATTTATAATTTGTATAGGATACAAGGTTAATAATAATAATATAATATTAATTGATACATACATTAACTAATCCATGTAGCCGTTAAATTTTTTTTTTGGGACTACATACATGATGGGTTGGGTTAATTGGGCCTCAAATACATCACAGAAACAGGGAACTTACTGATAAGTCACGTTTACAAAATTTAAAATTTATATAATTTTAAAATAAAATATTTGTACTAATTAATTATATATATATTTTTAATTATTACTAAAAAAATTAATTTAAAAAAAAAATTAAAAACATTGTTACATTTTACCATTGTCGGACTTCTATCAGATGGTTATCGAAGACTCGTCGAAATATTCAATATTACCGGAAAGTTGCCTGAGTATTCCCAAAAATTCGCCGGAGTATTGTCGGAATGTTCTAAACGTCATCGAAAGTCGTCGGAATGTTCAGAATATTTATTAGACGTCAAAAATATCGCCGGAGACTTACTAGAATATTCAGAATATTGCCCAAAGAAAGAAAAATAATACACTGAGAAATTAAAGTAAAAAAACATAACAAAATATGCTAAAAATATTGATAAACTGAAAGAAGAAAAAAAATCTAAAAGCAACAAGCAACAACAATGGAAAAAAAAAAATGCAATTTTAAATTTTTGTAAAGTTTAAGCAAATAATTTCAAATATTGATCAAACTGAAAAACAAGTTTTAAAACTGTAAAATGTTAGGTAGCGTTTGATAGAGTTTTGTAAATGTGATTTGAGAGTATGAGTTGTATTTTGAGTTTGTGTGTTGTGAAATTATGATTTGAGTGTAGAAAATTTGTTTGGTTATAGTTTTTAAATAGAGTGTTGAAATGTATTTTGAAGATGTATTTTGAATTATGTTTTGAAAGTTTAATGTGTTTTCAAAATTTAATTCAATCAATAATTTATAATCAAACACACAACTCTTATATCGATATCCGTATTTTTTATTAACAGTAATAACCAAACTATTTTTAAAATACTAAAATTAAAAATTGATTTTTTTTGAATTAATTTTTTTTTAGTAATTTTTGTTGAATAAATCTTTTTTTCAAATTTTTTTTTTCATTTTAAAATAAATCTATGTCAATTATTTTGTGTTAATTAATTTTTCTATCAATTTATTTTTTACGCCTGTACAAACATCTTGTACAATACATTTTTTATTTTTTATTTTTGAATTTTGTTAAAGTCAACAACTTTTGAAAATACATATTAATAAAAATTAACATAAATACACTAAGTTTAATAGATTAAAATATAAATCATACTGTAAACCTTACAAAATATTATCAATTTTTTTTCTCATTTATTACACGTTATTAAGTTACTAATAAAGGAGTAAAAACCAGACCATGAATTATTGAAGGACCATTATTGTACTTCCATAGACAGCACGCTCATATAATTGGGATGAATTGACCTGTAAAATTACTATTTTATCTCTCTCCATTTAAATGGGAAGTGAACAAAATATAAAGGGTAATTTAGTAATTTCATCAACCTACTACCTATATACTGAGCCAAAGGAAAAGGGACACGATGTACATCATAGCTGTGTATATCAGTGTTCACATGCACTATTATTAAAACATTATTAATATTATAAAAAAATAATAGATAAAAAATTAAAATTAAAAAACAAGCTGAACCTTCTGAATCTCAACTTTTCTATAAAATCTGATTTCTCATTCCTTTAACCGCACCATCTTCACCATCTCAGCTCCATTAAGAACATTAATTAAATTCCTTTGATCCTGCTGAAGGAAGATTTCAATTACAGGTTAGTTTCGTATTACCTTCGCATCTCATATTTTATTCAGACTAGCTTCAGATGGTATTAAGAGCAGTAGCTTTCGAAGAAGAAGATTGTGGCTGAGAGGGATATTTATGATCTGGAAATTGGGCCGAGGAAGCGGCCGAGAAGATTGGAAGCCAAATGGATCATTGAACCGAAATGATCCACGGTCCACCTAGAATTGGGCTACTAGAACCTGGGCTGGGTAGGTGTTGGGCCGAGTATGCGCCGCCCAGTCCGTGTATGAGTTGCTCGGTTAAGGCGACGCTCAGTTAGACCGAGCTACATGTGTGGCATAGACAAAGCCAGTCAGGTTGATTGAGCGGCGCCCGGAAAGGCGTCATCGTCCGAGGTGTGTGTCTGCTCGGCAAAGAGGCCAACCACGGTCGAGTTGTACGACCGGCGCCCGGAAGGCGAAGTCGGCCCGGACGCCCGTTTGTTCGGTAGGAAGGCCGACCGCAGGTGCTCACGAGATGTCTCGGGCTCGGCTATGCCGAGGTGCTCTCTAGCCCGGTTCCCTTGAGCTCGGCAAAGAAGAACATGGGCATGTAGCACAGCTCGGCCCTGAGAAGGGCAACTCGGCTGCCGAGCTCCTGCAGAGAAGGCTGGCAGTTGGGATTAGGTGATGTTCAGCAAGGTTTCCGCTGATAGACGGGATAGTGGAACCACGCGTCAGGAGATGACTGGGAGTGGATATGGGGCGCAGAGGGTATATAAGCACGTCTGCGCCCCTCATACGCTGTGAGAAACATCTTGAAGAAATTGCTTACACTCAAATACTCTCCCCTCTATCTCTTTATCCCAAGGTGTGTGCTAATTTGACCGTCGGAGGGGTTTTCCGGCCGCACACCGCCGGGTAGCTCACCGCCGTTGTGCTTTCAGGTGATCGGACAGAAACGGAGCTTGGAAGAAAGGAGTACGGGCTTGCCTGGATATTTGTTCCCCGTACAATTGGCGCCGTCTGTGGGAAAGCTTTGAAGACAAAACCTTGTCTTCCACGCTCGTGTGATCACCGACTATGGCGAACAACGAAGAGTTTCCGTTGTCCGCCATCGATGGAGTCACGCCGGAGTCCGGCAGGCGGAGAGAGGGGCATCCCGACATCATTCCGATGTCTAACCTGGAGACATTCCCAGGAGGGCAGTCGGGTGACGCGCGCGATAAGCGCGGGAGGAGTCATGGCCATTCACGGAGTCCAGACGGACATCGGCGGCGGAGAGACTCACACGCCAGGCACCTGGAGAACAAACTGAAGGACCAGGACTCCATCATCCGGCGCATGGCGGCGGAGATAGAGGAGCTGAAGCGGCATGTTAAGGGGAAGGGTGTAGCTGGAGTGGGAGACCACAGTGAGCGCACCCAACCCCGCCGTTCAGGTAGTCAGAGTCAGCGATACACTCTGTCCATCTCCATTACCAGGAGCTACAAGGTTGGTGATTCCGATGTGCGTGCGGAAAAGTCCAGCGCACAAGATAGCATTTACCACCCCTCACGTCCGGCGACGACGTCGAGGTACTCCTATTCCGCTTGCACAGAAGATTTGCAGGCAGTCTTGAAGGAGCGGGCTCGCCGCTGGGAGGCTCAAAGGATACCGGCGTTCCAGCGGTTATCCTATGGGGTTCATGCCAGTGAGGAGGTCGGAATGCCTCCACCTCGCCAAGCAGCACCGCTCCTGGTGGATTCCGATTTGGCAAGGTTGAGCGCTACCCCTTTTTCCCTAGAAATAGAGACAACACCTCTTCCGTCGGGCTTCCATCAGCCAAAGTTCACATTGTACGACGGGAAGACGGATCCTTACATGCACGTAAGCCATTTCCGACAGGTCATGGCCGGACATAGGCGGAATGACGCTCTCATGTGCCTCATCTTTCCATCCAGCTTGGGCGAACTGGGCCTGAAGTGGTTCGAGAGGCTACCGGAGGGAAGTATAGAGAGGTGGCATCAGTTGGCCGAAGCCTTTGTGACGCGCTTCAAAACCAACACCAAGACACCTAAGGAAGTGGACCACCTGCTGAGTGTCAAGATGGAACCGAGCGACACACTGAAGGCATACAACTCCAGGTATTGGGAAACCTTCAATGAGATTTTGGATTGCCCGGTCAACCTAGCAATCACGCAGTACAAGCGTGGACTCCCGGTCGGACATAGACTGCGAGACTCGCTTACCATGCATCAGCCGACGTCTATGGGCCAGCTCATGCAGCGCATTAATGAGCACATTCGGGTTGAGGATGATGCTTCGGCGTCTACCGCGAAGACAACTCTGGTAGCAACAGACAAGAAGACAGCGGGTAAAGTGCACGCAGTTGGACAGGAGTCTAGCCGCTCCAGTGACAGAGCGGAGGAATCGGACCGAGGCTCAAATCGTAAGAACCGGAGTAGAGGTCGTCGTAACGACCGGGATAATTACGCCCGAGATGACGTTGCTGATGCCGACAGAAGGTTGAAGGCAAGGACTGGCATCACCACGGTCTTCAAGATTCCAATCTATCGCATACTCAGTGAAATCCGAGACGAGGAGTACGTCCGGTTTCCTGCCAAGCTGGGCGATGGACAGAAGGGCTACAATCCGCGGTATCGTTGCACATTCCACAGGGAGAGAGGCCACCGAACGGAGGACTGTTTGCCTTTAAGGCAACATTTAGAAGAGCTGGTCGCGGCCGGACACCTAGACCTTTACATTGATGGCGGCGTAAAGCCGAATCATGCTCCGGTTGATCCTAGGGGACAGGATGACCGAGATGCGTCGCCACAAGGGGTTATTAATGTCATCCACGGCATAGTGGAGCCGGAGCGTGTTTGCGAACTCCGGGGAATGATCAAGAAAGCAGAACATATGAGGGAAGTTTTGTCGGTACAGCCCGCCATCAAGAGGGGAAAAACCGAAGAGAAGGATGTGATAAGTTTCACTTCAAGAGATCTAGAGCGTATCCAGACGCCACACAACGATGCTCTAGTAGTGACACTACGCGTCAAGGAATTTGATGTCAAAAGAATCTTGATCGATCAGGGAAGCTCGGTCGAGATCATGTATTACGATGCGTTCAAGCAACTTAAGCTCCGAGAGACAGACTTGGCTCCGGCGACTTCGCCACTAGTTGGTTTCAACTCACAGCCAGAGTGGCCCTTGGGCAAGATTATCCTGCCGGTCAGAGCGGGATCCGTCGTCAAGTAGGTGGAGTTTTGGGTGTTACACGTGCCTTCAACTTACAACCTCATCCTTGGAAGGGGATGGCTCCACGCCATGCAAGCTGTAGCATCGACCTACCACCAGGTAATGAGATTCCCCTCGGTCATGGGGGCAATCGAGGAGATCTGGGGGGATCAGGTCATGTCCAAGCAGTGCTTCGTGGCAGTGAACGGCAGCCGAGCTGCCAAAGGCTTCGTACAAATGATTGAAGGACCGGAAGACCGAGGCATTCTGGAGGATGTCGGCACCAAGGCAGAAGACAAGGCTGTGGAGGACTTGGTGGAGGTGCGAATCGATGTGGAACAACCGGATAAGTTCTTCCTGCTCGGTTCCAGCCTCGCCGCCCAGGAAAGGACTGAGATGGTTGAGTTCTTGATGGCCAACATCGAAGTCTTCGCGTGGTCGCCTTACGACATGCCCGGCCTCGATCCAGATTTTATCTGCCATCACCTCAATGTTTTCCCTGGGGCAAAGCCAATCATCCAGCGAACAAGGAGGTCAGCATTACACCACGCTGAGGTAGTGGCGGAGGAAGTCAAAAATTTGCTGGAGGCTCGCGCAATTCAGGAAGTGCATTACCCTAGGTGGATCTCCAACACCGTGGTGGTGCCAAAGAAGAATGGCAAGTGGCGAGTTTGTGTCGATTACAAGACGGTCAACCGAGCTTGTCCCAAAGATAGCTTTCCGCATTGACCAATTGACCCGACATGGATTTGACAATTTGGGCATAATAGGCTCAGTTTCCTGGATGCCTACCGCGGCTATCATCAGATCGCCATGCATGGGCTAGACCGAGAAATCACCTCTTTCACGACTCCGAGAGGACTCTTCTGCTACCGGGTCATGCCTTTTGGTTTAAAAAACGCCGGGGCAACCTTTCAGAGGATGGTGACCAAAATGTTCGCTCCTTTGCTTGGTCGAACAATGGAGGCTTACATCGATGATATGGTGGTAAAGAGCCGACATGAAGCAAACCATTTGTCCGACCTAGCCGAAATGTTTGCCATTCTCAAAAAGCACAAGCTACGCCTGAACGCGTCCAAGTGTGCCTTTGGCGTGGGATCCGGAAAATTTTTGGGATTCCTAGTCACAAACCGAGGCATCGAAGCAGACCCAGCTCAGATCAGAGCCGTGCAAGAGTTGAAGCAGCCCAGCTCGGCAAAGGACGTTCAGCATCTGGCCGGAATGGCCGCCGCGCTTAACCGATTTATAAGCCGGTCATCAGATCGCTGCCGTCCGTTCTTTCAGGCGTTGAAATCAAAGTTCTCGTGGGATGAAGAGTGTGACCGAGCTTTGGCTGAGCTCAAGGAATATCTTTCCTCTCCCCCATTGTTGGTTACGCCTAAGCTGGGTGAGGAACTTTACCTTTACCTTGCTGTCTCACAGCACGCAGTCAGTGCGGTGCTTGTCCGAGCTGAAGGAATCAAGCACCTCCCAATCTTCTACGTCAGTAAAACCTTGCTGCCGGCAGAGACGAGATACTTGCCGTTGGAAAAGCTTGCGTTGGCATTGATGATGGCTTCAAGGAAGTTGGCACATTATTTTCATGCCCATACCATCATCGTACTGACTGAGTTTCCCCTTAAGGCCTTGTTTGAGCGGGCGGACTTCTCCGGCCGAATTCTAAAGTGGGCGGTCGAATTGGGGCAATTTGATGTGAAGTTCCAACCGCGCACAGCCATAAAGGCCCAAACTTTGGCCGATTTCGTTGCAGAATTCTCACCAGGGACCCATCCGGTGTGCCTGGTCGATATTGCCGCAGCGGAAGACGCAGAGAATACAAGCCTCTCCGAGATACAACTCGGTGGAGTCGGCGTCGCGGAATTTGCGCGCCTCACCGAAGTGCCCTCAACTGGTATAAGTCCACCAACCGGTGACGCGATGACGGAGTCGGGTATTGTTGCCCCACCCACTCTGTCCGGCACTGCATCACCGGGGGGGGAGGTAAGAGACCTACTCCACACAGAACCTGCGGCCGACATAATACCGCAGCCTGGTGATTCGTCTACGGACTTAGGCATTGCAGATCGACTTGCCGAGTCCGGTGCCGAATCACCAAGGGGTGCAGGAGTAGAACCAGTCAACGCAGAACTTGAGACCAAACAACCGGACAACCGTGATCCCATCGCCCTTCGCAACTCTCAGGACCCATCAGACTGTTGGAAGCTTTTCGTGGGGGAAATGTGGAAGCTTTTTGTTGATGGAGCGTCAAACCGTCACGGCGCCGGGCTAGGTATCGTTCTTATCTCCCCTGACGGCCTAACCATTGAACACTCCATCACCCTTGGCTTCCCCGCATCTAACAACGAGGCTGAGTACGAGGCCCTGTTGGCCGGGCTCAAGAGCGCCATTCAGATGAAGGCTGCCGAACTAATGGTGTTCAGTGATTCCCAACTTGTGGTTAACCAAGTCTCAGGGATTTACGAAGCCAAGGATGACAGGATGGCGAAGTACCAAGCTCTGGTCAGGGAACACATCAAGCAGTTTCAGGCATTCAGAGTCCAACAGATTGGCCGTGAAGAAAATAGCCGAGCCGATGAGCTGGCCAGCCTCGCTTCAATGGTAGATAGTACGTCTCCAAACCCCTTGTTAGTTAACTTTCTTCCACGGCCAAGCATTGAAGATACCGGACGGACGGATGTTCTCTGTGCCGCGCTAGGCCCTTCCTGGATGGACCCCATAATTTTGTTCCTCAGAGACCGAACTCTGCCAACCGACAAGAAGGAAGCGCACAAAGTCCGGGTGAAATCAGAGCGGTTTTGGCTCTCTCTATCTGGTGCGTTGTATAAAAAATCCTTCACTGGTCCTTATCTGAAGTGCATACACCCAAGTAGTGTGGAGGCATTCTTGTACGAAATTCACGAAGGTATCTGCGGCAGTCATATAGGAGGCCGGTCATTGGCCTACCGAGCTATTTCGCAGGGATACTGGTGGCCGTGCATGCAGGTCGACGCACAGAAGTATGTCCGCAAGTGCGAAAAATGCCAGAAATTCGCCCATCAGATCCATCAGCTTGCTAGAGAACTTCTTCCCCTCACTAGTCCTTGGCCCTTCGCCATGTGGGGGCTAGACATAGTAGGGCCATTGCCAACAGCACCGGGCAACCGTAAATTCTTCATCGCGGCCATGGATTATTTCACGAAATGGGTTGAGGCTGAGCCCTTGGCAATAATCAAGGAAAAAGACGTGAAGCGGTTTGTCTGGCAGAATGTGGTCACACGGTTTGGCGGCCCAAAAATTTTGATATCTGACAATGGCACCCAGTTTGATGGTCGCCTATTCAGAGGATTTTGTGAAGATCTGAAGATTGAGTTTTATAACTCCACTCCGGCCTACCCACAGTCCAATGGTCAAGCCGAAGCATCGAACAAGACTATTTTGGATGGATTGAAGAAACGACTAGAAAAGGCAAAGGGAAAATGGGCTGAGGAATTACCTAGCGTCCTTTGGGCGTACCGAACAACCCCGCGACGATCTATCGGGGAAACACCATTCGCTCTGGCTTATGGCATGGAGGCCGTCATACCTCTGGAAGTTGGCATGCCCACCCTCTGACGAGTTTTGAGCGAATCAACGCCGAGGCAATTGCCTTGGAGCTGGACCTAGTGGAAGAGCGTCGGGAGAAGGCTCTCATCCACGTGGCCGCCTACCAACAAGAGCTCTCGAAGAAGTATAACAAGACGGTGCACGCCAGACCGTTCAAAGTTGGTGATTGGGTTTTGAGGAAAGTGATGGGCAACACCCTGGTTCCAGGTGAAGGCAGGCTGGGAGCAAACTGGAAAGGACCTTACAAGATCACCGGTCTGGTGGGCAAGGGCGCATACCACTTGGAGGACCTGGATGGCAGAGTAATACCCCGGCCATAGAATGCGGCCAACCTTAAACTGTATTATTTCTAGCTTTAGCTTTCTCTTCTTGTGCAAAGGAATTTTTGGCTTGCACTTCAGAATGTAATTCTTTTTGTCAATATATAGAAGTGATTTTGCTTTAGATTGTTATCTTAATGAAATAACCGAGATGATTTACTCCGGTTGAAGGAGTTGATGTTTTGTTCAACTTAGATATTTCTTACCGAGATGTTTTGCTCCGATTGGAAGAGTTGGTGTTTTGTCCAACTTAGGATTCCCAACCGAGATGATTTACTCCGGTTGGAGGAGTTGATGTTTTGTCCAACTTAGGATTCCCAACCGAGATGATTTACTCCGGTTGGAGGAGTTGATGTTTTGTTCAACTTAGATATTTCTTACCGAGATGTTTTACTCCGGTTGAAAGAGTTGGTGTTTTGTCCAACTTAGGATTCCCAACCGAGATGATTTACTCCGGTTGGAGGAGTTGATGTTTTGTTCAACTTAGATATTTCTTACCGAGATGTTTTGCTCCGGAAGAAAAGGTTGGTGTTTTTTCCAACTTCGGATTCCCAACCGAGATGATGCTCCGGTTGGAAAGGTTGATGTTTTGTTCAAATCTGTTATTATTAACCGAGATGAAGCTGTTTTGTTATGCTCAAGATGTTTTGCTGAAGGTGAAATCGATGATAACCGTGAAAACACTTAGCAAAAATATGAAGTTTTTTCATTGATAGAAAGTCATTACAAAAGGTGGGAACTGATCCCGGTTACATACGAAATACAAAAGGCAGACATACAAAAGAAAAGAAAACTAAACTAGGGGGAGAGATGGGTAAACTCGTCCTCGGTGGTTTCCAAGTTGATGGTTGGGCTCTTATCTTGAGCACCGGGCTCGTTGTTGCCAGGTTGCTCTTGCACCTCGGCATCATCTGCCTCCGAATCTGTCTCCTCGGTTTCTTCTTCAAGCCCTTCCTCGGCCTCGGCCTGCAACGCGCTGAAGACGTCATTTGCATAAGGCACGAGGTAGACCGGTAGGGAAGCAGGAGGAGGGTTGGTGAACACGTCGGTGCTGGAGCCTTGACCGAGATGCTCACAAGCAGATTTCCAGCCGGCTTTGAAGTAGATGTCCTGAGTTGCGAACACCTGTTTCTTGTAGCTTTCTTTGGCCTCGTTGAAACCAGCGTTGTTTGCATCTCGGCGGTCCTTTTTTCGTGATTTCTTCAGAGCGTCCAGCTCGGCCTGGAGCTCATCTCGTTTTTTCTCCGCCGCACTCAGCTGACCGTGCAGCCTGTCATTGTCTGAATTGGCGTTCTCCAGTGAAGTTTTTGCCCGGCCGAGCTCGGCTTAGAGGCTCTGGACTTGGCTGGCAGTGTCATTGGCCTTTTGCCTAAGTCTGTGGATGCGCTCCATCACCAAGTGTTGTTTTTGAATGGCCTGCAAGAAGCAAAGTTCATTAGAGAAGGAACCGGGCAAACACTTGTGGAAATTTCAAATTTCAGAGGTAGATTGACTTACCCTGGCCATCGACTTCACGGATGACTTTACCAGCCGAGTGTCAGGGACGTGGTCACTGCCGACCACGTCGCTCGGTAGTAGGAGTGCCTTGGATAGATCGAAGGCGAGCAAGTGCTCCTTGTCAGCCTTGATCGAAGCATTTGCCGGGATGTCCTGACCCCGGTGTTTCAGCTGTGGGCGCCAGGCCGGTATTGGGTTGACTGACTCAGTTTGTTGTTCGGTGGTGAGCTCGGCCACCAGCTCGGCAGAAGGATCCGCGCGAGCTCTTTTACTAGCCCGGCGTTGTCTTTGGTACTTTCTTTGGATGCCATTGCGGGAGTAGAAAGGACGATCACGGTGTCGCCAGCTTGCCCGGCTGTTGGTGAGCGGATGACAACGCTCGGGATCTCGGCTGATGTGGCGGTAAGCAAGTTCTTAATTCTGCTTCTTTTCGCCATCTCCTGCTCCTCGGTTAGACGGATGAGCGGAACGTCTGGAAGGGTTGGATCTGGTGGAGGTGATGGGGCGCGAAGAAAGTCTGTGACTTTACTCCGGCGGGGAGCGGAGTATCTGTACGTAGGGGTGTAGCCGAGCAACTGGTTGCAATCTCGGTTGCGATACCGGAGTGCGGTCCTGATTGCCTCGACGTTGGGGTAGTGGTAGTTGGCTTGTAATGCTTGGATTGCTGCAAAAAAAGTCCAGAAAAAATGATTAAATACAAAAAGAAAGAAAGGGGAAGAGTAAGACAACCGAGCTAAGTTGCACGGCTTACATGTGTTACCAAAGTTTTTGCTTATCATCGGCCCGTCTGCTTGTTTTGTTTCAGAGTGCTGACACCGTAAGAAATCATCGTCGTGAAGATCCTTATCCGGAGTGCCGGTTACGATTTTCTCCCTCCCCGGTCTTATTTTGAGGTAATAGGCGAGACTGTCGCCGGTGTGGCCTAGTGTGTATTGGCGAAGAATCTCGGCTAGACCTAGGCTTATGCCTAGCCAGTTGTTCAGTTCGTGCACGCCATTTATTATCCGGTATGTATTGGTGGATACTTGGGTTGGTGCCAGCCCGGTTCGACGCAGGAACTCGGTCATGAGGGGATTGACCGGGAAGCGGAGGCCTCCTTCTACTATTGACAGCACGGTGAAGGGGCATTGGTCAAGTCTGCCCCAGGGTGTTGTCTGCTCTGCCGCCAGCTCTAGATGGACGTCGGCCGGGATGCCGTACTCCTCTCTAAAGGCTTCTAGCGCGGCTGGAGTGTCCACTAAGAAACGGAATTTCCCCATGAGGCCGAGCTAGTGTATCTCGGCTGAGGGGTTTGGCACTGTGATAAATTGGATGTTGTTCAGTCTTGAGAGCCTTAGATGTGGTCAAAGGTCCCCTTGGACTCTGCAGGAAAAGGATGGCAAGTGTGAGTGTGAGCGCGGTCGCGCAAATTGAGCTTGACTTTAGCTCGGTCAGGTTGGGTGCCAAACCACCTCGGTTGTCCAAACTTATCAAGGAGCTCGGTCGCCCAAGCGGACTAGATATTAGCTCGGTCAAGCGACCAGGTCCCTTTTGCTATCTCGGTTTTTGCTAGGCTGGTGATAAACATGTTTTTTGTTCGGTTCGAAGAGCTTTTTGGATCAAGTGGAGACTAGGAGCCCGGTTCACACCAGTTCTTCAGTGTTCTTCAGGGAAAATGAAGAACGCCTTGAACGTTTGAAGGTTTTGGGTTGTTTTTGGTGCCCAAGCCCTAAAAGCTACGTTTTTCTACCCTCATGAGTAAAATATCAAGGAAAATGGCCTTAAAGGGGGAGTTGAAGGACTTACCAGGCTGGGGCGGTGACTTCTTCTCCTTCGAGCTCGAGATCAGCAACAATGAGGGATGGGCAAGGGCTCTGGAAGGCTTCGAATAGCTGAAGGTCAGTAAGGAAGAAAGGAATAGTGAAGGGGGGCATATATATAGGCGTGCGAGGCCGCCAAAATTTGAATTTCATTCGACGGCAGTTGGCCGCTCGAGGACGAATGGGAAGGCGCCACCTGTCGCCATTAATGGCGGCGTCAGAATTGAAGAGACGGGGGACAAGCGTCGTCGGTAGCGAAATGAAAAAAAAATTTGTAGAGTGAAGGGATCAACCGGGCTACATCTGAAGCAGAGATCGCCAACCGTGGAGCATAACCGGGCAAGTTAGTAAGCAGGAACGTTTAACTAGCCCGGTCACCATTTCGCATTCTGACAACCAGGGAGGTCTAATCCCGGTCGAAGTTAGTAATCCCAGTCACGCGTTTGCGGACGGAATTAAGGGGCAATTGAGAGGGATATTTATGATCTGGAAATTGGGCCGAGGAAGCGGCCGAGAAGATTGGAAGCCAAGTGGATCATTGAACCGAAATGATCCACGGTCCACCTAGAATTGGGCTACTAGAACCTGGGCTGGGTAGGTGTTGGGCCGAGTATGCGCCACCCAGTCCGTGTATGAGTTGCTCGGTTAAGGCGACGCTCAGTTAGACCGAGCTACATGTGTGGCATAGACAAAGCCAGTCAGGTTGATTGAGCGGCGCCCGGAAAGGCGTCATCGTCCGAGGTGTGTGTATCGCTTTCGGCAAAAGGCCAACCACGGTCGAGTTATCGGCCGGCGCCCGGAAAAGCGAAGTCGGCCGACGCCGCTTGTTCGGCGGAAGAAGTGGCCGCAGGTGCTCACGAGATGTCTCGAGCTCGGCTATGCCGAGGTGCTCTCTAGCCCGGTTCCCTTGAGCTCGGCAAAGAAGAACATGGGCATGTAGCACAGCTCGGCCCTGAGAATGGCAGCTCGGCTGCCGAGCTCCTGCAGAGAAGGCTGGCAGTTGGGATTAGGTGATGTTCAGCAAGGTTTCCGCTGACAGATGAGATAGTGGAACCACGCGTCAGGAGATGACTGGGAGTGGATATGAGGCGCAGAGGGTATATAAGCACGTCTGCGCCCCTCATACGCGAGGAGAAACACTGTAAGAAATTGCTTACACTCAAATACTCTCCCCTCTATCTCTCTATCCCAAGGTGTGTGCTAATTTGACCGTCGGAGGGGTTTTCCGGCCGCACACCGCCGGGTAGCTCACCGCCGTTGTGCTTTCAGGTGATCGGACAGAAACGGAGCTTGGAAGAAAGGAGTACGGGCTTGCCTGGATATTTGCTCCCCGTACAGTGGCCGACAAGGACAACCGGCCGGTCAACCGACCGGTCATCCCATCCCAATGCCGATTAGTTTTGTAGCTACCGATCTGTTCATGTTTTTCATATCTATTTTTCATATCTGTCCCATTTTTTTACACTAACATTATATTATTTTTGATATATTTTCTATACATTTTTGTACATCATACTATTTTCGATATATTTTCCATACATTTTTCTTAACTCATGTTTTAATATATATTTTTTATATATTTTTCTTTCACTGTTGCAGCTATCATGCTAAGAACAAAACAAACCAGACCCGAACGTGGTGAATCCTCAAACCCTGTACAACATCAACCATAGCAACAACATCATGACAATTTAAATAATGATTTTTTAACGTATCATCATGAACAAGCCTATTCACATTTTATTCATCGACCAATTGTTATGGGGAGAAATGTAAGACTACCTTCTCAATATGACCCGCTCTTAGTTGGTAAATTAGATACAATGGGATAGCTACCTTTAACTAATTTACCAAATAAGGTATATCTTCGTATTGTACGATTATTTTATGTTCACTTGACAGCTGGTGACCAACAAAATGAACCATTCAGTCTGACCTCCTATGTGAAAGGAAAAATAATCACACTCAATCTCCGTGCTTTCGCACAAATTATTGGAGTTGAAACAGGAGATTTACAATGCTATTTTCAAGATGAGTCTGCCTTAGAACAAATGTTTGGTGATGTCACTCAGATTTATACCACAATTTGTGACAACCGATTCAGCGGCACTAATTTACTAGCCAGACATTTAAAACCCCACCTTCGTATTCTTCATCGATAGATAGTTGAAAATGTTACTCCAAAAAAAGGACATTATGATACTGTTTCATGTTTTAATGTTTATTTGTTATATTGTTTTGAAACTGGACAAAAATTAGATTTATGCTTCATATTACTCAAAGAAATGATGCTTGCAAAACTCGATACTCTGTTTGGCTTATCACTACCTTTTGGAGCTTTGTTAACCACAATTTTCAAAGCGCATGATGTCAACCTTGAAGGGGAAGAATATGTCAGAATCACTTCACCAATTTCTGAGTACATACTGACCCGAGGTGGTGGTGCTGACATATTGATGGGCTCTATTAATATTGAAAATGAACCAATACCCGATGAGGAAGAACCCAATGACAATGCCATGCCACCAAATGAACAACCATATTACTGGACTGATTATTTAGCCGTGGAACAAGAACGGTACAATCAGCACGTACAATGAGAACAACAAATGGCTAATCAGCTCAATACATTGGGTACTCGGTTCGATGAATTTGCCGCTGCTCAAAACTCACTAATTCAACAATTTAGCGAGTTTCGTATAGACTCAGGGAGACATGATGAAGTGACAAGGAACCGCATTGATCGGATTGACCATCGAGTCACTCAGCTGTACCATCACTATTACCCTCCACCTCCAACACCACCTGATAATGATGCTTAACTTGTTCAAAAAACAGTTTAAATGGTGAAACAGATGTAGTGGTTACATGTTTTTTTTTTTCAATATTTTTTTTTTGGTTATTTGTTTTCTTATTTTGTTGTACTTCTTTTATTTTGTTAATTTGTTTTAAACTTCTGTATTCATGTCATGAATAACAAGTGTTTTTTTTTTTTAAGCATTTTAAAACAAGTTACAATGTTATGACAATATGTACGAAAAGATTTCGCATTGGAAAAATTATGGGCGTACAAAAATTAATAAATGTCTAACAAATCCTTCATTTCAATGAAATGAATAAAAATTAAACAATTAAAAAATAATTTGTCTGTATCAATTAATACAAAAAATTAAATTAATGTTCTAAAATTATTTGAAACAAGTTACAAATAAATAATAAACATTCTTTTTTTTTAATGAAAAGGAAAAAAAAAGTTAATATGAACAAAAATTAAAAAAAATAAGGTGTAAAAAGAAAAAAAATTTAAATTGATAAACCGAATTAATAACAAAACTTTCAAATTGTTTACAATTTAACAAAAAGTCAAAAACACGAATATGTCATGTACAAATTTATTTTTCACAAAATTGAAAGTAATAAATTGTAATTATTTTATTAATTTCAGTCATTATGAAACCTTTATTACATTGCTTCACCTACCACCCACCCACCACCCAGGACCCACCACCACCCACCTGCCACCCACCACCCACCTGTCACCACCACCCACCATCCACCCACCACCACCCACCTACCACCACCCACGACTACCACCTACCACCTACCACCACCCACCACCACTCACCACCCACCTGCCACCACCACCCACCTCTCACGCACCACCACTTACCACCCACCACCTACCTGCCACCCAACGCCACCCATCACCACCCAATACGAAGACATTTAAGTTAATAAGAACCTAAAATTACATATTACACATTACATAATGACTGAAATTAATAAAATAATTACACATTTAAAACCATTACTCAGTACGATATTGAATTGCCTTGTTGACATCCCTTTTCTATCCGTGGCCAACATGATTTTGCCACATAGCAGTAGCAATTTCATCCCAAACGTTCGATTGATACGTTAACCTATGTTGTGACATGTCAACATAGTCAGCTTGGTTTCCAACAAGCCCGTCTGCTTCTGCGGCCATTTCATTATCAGCTTCCATAAATAATGGGTCCATAGCTGCATGCAAACGGATCCAATTGTGCACTACACAACATGCAATCACGAGAGGCCCTTGTCTTGTAGACTTGTAATTTGGCATGACCCGCAATATTGGGAAGCGTTTCTTCAGAACACCAAATGTTCTTTCTATGACATTGCGTAACGACGAATGTCGATGGTTAAACAATTCCTTTGGTCCTGAATAATGACGGTCACGAAACTCTTGCAAGTGATATCGTTGAGACCGAAATGGGACAAGAAATTTAGTCATGTTTGTGAAACCAACATCAACTAAATAATACTTACCTACATGTAAATAATGAATATACAGTTATGTCAATTGATATGTGCAAAAAAAAAAAAAAAAGTGTACCATATGTTATTTGCGGACAGTCACCATTGGGTGGGTGTGGGAACTGTATATCAGCTCGTGTAATAGAGTCAATCAAAATAGCGTTGTCGTGAACACTACCTTCCCATCCAGAATTAATAAATGTAAACAACATATCGAAGTCGCAAGCTGTGAGTACGTTTTGCGATACCGTTGATTTCCGACCGCGGAATGTATTTTGTCTTGAAGCAGGGACCCATGCATCGACCAATGTGCCATCAATAGCACCGACACAATCCTAATTGACAGATATTTGTTTGACATTAAAAGTGAAACAAACTTGGATATTACTTTTATAATTAAAAAGAAAATAATATTTATTTCACTTACGTTATTGATATGTACAACTTACAGGACAGTCATATTGTTCATACCTTGAACCAGGGAAAAAACCTCCTGTCATTTAAAATTTTTGCCGGTATGTCGTCTTGGTTACGTGGCTTGATAACCGTTGATGCAAGCTTGCACAATGCCCGCATAATAATTTTTATATGCCGACAAATTGTTTCCGTGGAGTGCTGAAATCTATCTGCCAATAGTCGATGGCGATCATTTTGTGCAAAAGTGTATAAAAAAATTTCAAGCGATTCCTCGACACTTATATGCATATACTCAATATCGATAAAGCCATTGTGGAGTAAAGTGTCTTTCAATAAAATGAATGTTTGTTCATCCATTCGCATAATGTTCATCATTGTTTCAGGATGGCCAGTTAATAGGCTGAAGATGTAATCATCACCTTTGAATGGACACGTTCGCTGCGGTCGGCGAGTACTTGACGCGTTGATTTGGTCATGCATGCAAGCAATCATCAAAAAATCCATAAAATCATCAATAACCTCATCCTCCTTTAATGAGATCTCCATTGAATTATTTTCTCTGTTGGATGACATATGGTTTTGGCTACATCACAGTAAAAGCATAATTATAAAATATGCTATTCATGCTGTAACACATACCATTAATGGTGAAATAGAATTAAAAAGGAAGTATATGAATAGTCGGCCGTAGTTATTTTTCAGTGTACACTAGAATTCATAGAAGGACAAAATTTATTTAATACGTGCTCATATTGTAATAACACAACATAATAGATAAGAAAACATAAATTACTTAAAAGTTCAACAAAAAAAAAAAACAAAACATACGAAGATAGGAAAGGAAAGAGGATATCATGAAAGGAAAAAAAAATAAAAACCAAGTAAGGAATAATGAAATCATCAAACAATTCAGACGGGGAGATTTGATAACACAAGCAAAACAGAACTTCTGACTTCGCTGCAAAGCGAGGATCATGGCTAGGCGCAAATGGGTAGGAGTACGCATAAAAAACCTTCGCCATTCCTTATCCTTGAACAGTGCCAGTGCCCTAATGTACTGCACTGGTGGTATGTCCCCAAGCTCTAGTAATGCATATTGACATGCATCAAGGGAGTAATCATCACCACCTGCACTTACAGCCCCTGTCTCATTTTCTTGTGCACGTGAATGTCCTGTTTTTGCTTGTACATAGGATGTGAAAACTGCGCACACATCATCAAACCCACTTGACCGTGACTTTTTGGAACGACCCCTATCAGTCTGGCTGGTTGTAGGGCTCCTCTTGTGACTTTTGCCTTTTGCTGGATCCATGTACTCATCCCCGAATAAGTCAACAGGAATTGCCTCAGCAGCATTACTCCCACCAACATTACTCCCACCAACATTAGGGTTCCAAAATTTATTTAACATGTCATCTTCTTCTTCTGAGTCAAGGGCTCCTTGTGTGGATGCACGAGATAAGGCCCCTGTGGCACAACAATTTTCAACAATTTCTGCCATTTCTTGAAAATATTCAAATCCTTTTGTCCTAAACTTCTTCACATTTACTGGCCTACAACAAATACAAATAAAGAATTAAGCACTGTATGTATCATGAAATCTTTAAATTAAAATTATTTAATAGTACAGATTAATGAAAAACCTTATCCCAAAATTCATCAGGTGCAACAACAGTGCCTACAATTGGATCCCATCCCAAACCCGTCTGTGCCTGGAGTCGCTTAAATGTCTGATAATCAGCTTTCAATCGCTGATATTTTTGGCGTACCTGTGTTGCTGTATACCGAAATCCATACATATTGTGCAACTGATTTGTATAATGATTCCAATGCCTAATTGTCCACGAAGTAGTACGGCCAGTTGTTTGATTTTTTCTAACCTCATCTCTCAACATATTTATTAATTTCGTTTCAATTCTGGGTGTCCACATTTTTGTTTCTTGGTTGTTATCAGAATTATTTTCATCCATCTATAAACATACAAATTAGATTTAAACTAGTCTGGGGTAGATATACAAGACAAACAGAGCATAACAGAGCAAAATGGTTTCAAAGATAACACAGATAAAAAAAAAGCAGATGATATTATTTTAAGGAAAAAAATAGTGTAACAGATTACTTGAATTTAAATAGCAGAAATATAACCACAACTAATAAAAAAAAAATCAGGTAAAAAAATCAAGTAACATTATCTTTGAATGGTAGGAAAAAAAACCAGTAAAAAAGATGTAAGGAAAACCATTCAAAAAAACCAGTAAAAAAAGGGTGAAGGAAAACAAAATGGGGACGGGTAGGTCGACCGGCCGGATGACCCCGGGGACGACCGGCCGGGTGTCCAGGTACTGCCGACTGAAGTTGTTCACAAGTTCTTTTTGTGCAAAGGTTCAAACAGTTCAGAATAGAAAACACCAACCAATCTGAAATGAGAAATACGCGTCTACAAATTCTGAGAAATCATTTGGGAATTGATTTCAACTTCTCAAAAATTATTTATACATAACAGATTCAGATTGATTTACCAGCTTACTGCTATTCTTCTTGGCAAAAGGGTGAAACAGTTCAGGAAAATAGAAAACATCGTAAAATAAAAAAATAGTCGCCTATACTTCTCAGAAAAGATTTGAGAACTGATTTCGACTCGCCTAAAATCATTTGCACATCAGAGTTGAAGGATATATTTACCACATTAGTGGGAATTGAATAATTATCGCCGGTGATGGAATGTGTATAGTGACTTAATGTGGCACTCTTTCTTCGTCGGATTCGACAATAAATTTCATAAATTTGACCTGAAAGAAAAATAAAATAAAATTAGGGATGAATTTTTCAAATCATTTCTGTATAACAAAATATGTAAATAAATTTGTGAGTTATTTTACCTCGCAGTCGTCGTTGTTTGGTTGCCCGTAATAAGAATCTTTCACAACGCACAAATCGTAAGTCAGTCGATTTGTGAAAGATGATACCAGTACAGAGCGGGTTGGGTGGATTCATTATTTATAAAATCAGTCTTCTCTGTGAAGCCCACCGGTGATGAATCTGAAGTACCCGTGGTGAATCTGAAATACTGATGAATCTGAAGTAGTGATGTTTGATACAGAGAAGCCTACCCCTGATCAATATGAAGTACTGATGTTTGATACAGAGATGAGGTTCACGTGAATATTTTAGAGACGATGGAATATTTCAGAGACGATGGAGAAGACATAGAAGGACATGGAAGCTTTTCAGATCAAAAGAGAAAGAATGCAGAAGCGTTGAAAGTAGAGATACAAGCTGCCAAACAGGTTTTCAAACTAGAATTTGAATTCACACGCGGAATTGTATTTTGAGTGTCATATCCAAACGTGAAGCGCGAGTTCACCTGTTGAAAGCTAATTTGAAAATACAAACAAACAGAGCCTTACAGTTTCAAAGTATGATTCTATTAAGTATTTATCCTTATTAAACAAATTGAAAAACATGTTATGAAATTGTAAAATTTTACAGTTCTAAAAAATAATTTATTTCAGCACCCAAAAAATTAAAATTGTAAAATTTACAATTTTCACCTTCTGTAATTAAAACTCGAAAACAACTTGTTCAGAACTTAAATTTTTTTGTATTATGACAGGAAAATAGAAGTATGTAGTGCATAAAAAGTACTAAAACTGAGAGATCGAAGGAAAGAGACAAATATAGAGATATGCTTGTACTCTAGTAACTATTTTTTGGTTTAGATTTAATCGGATCTAACATTAGATTTGAGTAGATCTACTCATCTTCTTCGTTGGAAACTTATTTCTTTCACCGTCGGTAAGTACGATGTAAGGAGTTAGTGCTCGGTGGTTGACCGTGAATCCCAATCAATAATGATCACCAGTCGTCAGCGACTGTAGATTAAAAAGAGAAAAGAAAGAAAAAAGGCGTGGTTGTAGTGGTGGTGGTGGTTGTCGATATTAGAGAAAGAGAGATAAAGAGAATAAGTAAAATGTAAAGAAATAGGAGAATATAATGGGCATAGGATTTTTGGGTCTATTTAAAAGATTTTGAGATTAAATATAATACAGACTTTTCAAAAAGGACTTATGAGTTATCTTAGAAATAAATAGTAATCAGTGTGTTTGGTTTGAGTTTTTTGAATTAAATTTTTTGAAAATTGAGTTTTTTTAGTTTTCGTGTTTTTATTTTTTATTTTTAGTGAATATTTTTAAAATTTTAAACATTTTTTCACTTTTTTAGATGCACCTTACTTAGATGTATCTAAAAAGTAAAAAATTTGTAAAAAAATATTTTAAAAAATTAATAAATACATAAAAATATAAAAAATGTACCGAATTTTTGTTTGTTTGTTTTTTTTTTTGTATTTTTGGTATTTAGTGAATTTTTAAAAGGTTGTTTTCACAATTTTTTTTTTTAAAACTTTTAAAGTATATTTATGTTAGATATGCCTAAAAAGTAAAAAAAAAAATTACTTAAAATATTAAAAAAATTCAATAAAAACAAAAAAAATACGAAAAACAATAAAGTAGAGTTTTTTGAAATGTGTTTTTGAAAAAATGGAGAAAAGTAAAGTGAATTATTTTGTTATCCTGAAAATAAAAAAAAACCTTATACATTTTGTATATAATAGGGGTGTTTGGAAAGAGGATTGGACTAAAATAGTTCACTAAAACATAAAATAGATTAAAATAATTAATAAGATAAAATGTCACATCTAATCTATAATCATTTTATTTTATTTTATTTTTTTATAATTGTCAAATCAACTACAAAAAAATAATAATCAACTTTCTAAATACAAGGTCGTTTGGGAAGTGGGTTGTTTTTTTGACTTTTTTAGCTTGGGGCTAAAAAGTCTCATTTGTGAAGGGTTTTTTGACTTTTTTAACTTTTTTTGAGAGAACGAATTTAATGATTAGCTCAAAACTTCTTAGCCTCGAATGGCTTGACTGCCCAAAATGACGTCGTTTTTAGTAGTCTTTTTCATTTTTCCTTTTCTTATATCTTTGAAATAGAGAGATGAAGAGAGAGAAGATAAAAGAAGAGATAGAGAAAGAGAGAAAGAAGAGAGAGAGGAAAAGGAAACAGAGAGAGAGACTCCATCCATCATCGACGCCGCCATCCTCTGTGTGTATACACAGATTTGTGTATACACAGATAGATTTGTGTCTGCATATACAGATTTGTATATCTGTTGATGATGTATGTGTGTGTTTCTCTATTCCCCGATCTCTATGTGTGTGTATTGATGATCTGTGTGTGTGTGTGTGTGTGTCTGAGTTATGGAAGAAGAAAAGAAAAAAAAAATAGAGGAAGAAAAGATGATGTGTGATGATGATGATGATGTGTTGTTGTTTGACGTTGATGCTCTATCTCGGTTGATGATGATGATCTGAGTTGTTGATGCTTTCTCTCTCGTCTCTCTTCTTCTTTTTCTTCTTCTTCATCTTCTTTATTTTCACCTCTGCTTCAGAGAGAAAAAAGGAAAAAATAAATATAAATAAATAAATAATTCCAAAATGACATCATTCTGAAACTCGGGCCATTAGAGTCTTAATATTTTCGAGTTACAAATCAGAATTGCTAAAATAATTAACTTTCTAATCAAGGCCATTCTTAAAAAAAATAAAATAATAATTTGTGTGATAAGGTTGGTTGATAAAGACTATACAAGAAAGTTTTGTTTTTAAAAAAAAATATTAATTTATTAATAAAATTAAATTATAATAATTAAAGGAATGGCGGCGGTTCCAAACCCTAACCAGAAAATTTATTTATTTAAAAAAAGAAAAATTTATTTATACGGAGAGTTCTTAAATTAAGAAATATTATTTTAATCAATAAATTATAAAAACGTATAAAGAAACTCTTAAATTATTTTATTTATACCATTTTAATCATTAAATTATAAAAACGTATAAAGAGATTCTTAAATTATTTTATGAATAATGATTGAGAGCTCGAAAATCTCTCCCCTTAATCCCCCTAATGCCCAAAACGACGTCGTTTTGGGCATTAGGGTTTATTTTTTTTTTTTTTTAGTCGCCTCTCTCCTTCGATTTTGAGGAGAGAAAGAGAAGAGAGAAAGAGGAGAGAAGGAGAGAGGAGAAAGAGAGAGGAGAGCTCCGATCGTCTCACCGCCGCCGCCGCCCGCCTCGCCGCCTCGCCGCCTCGCCTCCCGCCGTCGTCGCCCACTGCTCGTCAGCCAGCAGAAGAAGAAGCAGCTCTAGCTCCGCCTCCGCCTCCGCCTCCGCCTCCTCTCCTCCATTAGAGCCCCTCCTCCTCCTCCTTCCTCCTCCTCCCTCCTCCTCCTCTCCCCTCCCCCTCCTCTCCTCTCCTCTCCTCAAAAAAAAAAAAAAAATATAATAAATACAAAAACGTTGCCGTTTTCGATTCGGGGAATTCGAGCTACGTAGCTTTCGAGCTACGTAGCATCACTGTTATTTTATTTTGACTCATTTTATTAGAAGGTCTAATTTGTATAATTTTATTATTTAAAATGTCTATTTATATACTGTAATATTTTAAGAATAAAATAATATTTTTTAATAATTTAAAAAATTTATCTATACGTATGTGTAAATAAACTAAGGTCTTATTTGACAAATGATTTTTTTAGTTAAAAAGTTATTAAAAAAGTCAAAAAATCAACAAGTTATATTAAAAAGTCAAAGATTTTATTTTATTTTTACTTTTTACATATTTTTTTCGTAAAAAATTAAAAAATTATCCCAAATATATTAATTTTTTTTACATTATATTTTAACTAAAAAATTAAAAAATTACTTTAAAAAAAAAGTCTGTTTCCCTAACTAAATCCCCAAAAGCACAAACACATTAACCTAAACAGAACCGATTGGGAGCTCGAATCCGAACTTCCCCAAATGCCCCGAACTCCATTTTTTTTTTTTTTTCTTTCCAGCAGAAGAACGAAGAAGGAGGAGGAGGAGGAGGAGGAGGAGGAGGACGGGGGGAGTGGAGGGGCATACTCAGAGGCGGGGCTGGAGGCGATCGGGAGCTGCTGCAACGAGCTCGGCAGGTTGTAACGATCGGAGACGTCGGAGCTGTTGCACGAGACCGGAGCTAGGCCGGCGACCTCTCTTCTCTCTCTCTTCTGTCTCTCTCCCTTTCCTCTCTGGTTCGACTGAAAATGAAAGAAGAAAGAGAAAAAAAATAAAATAAAAATAATATCCAAAACGACATTATTTTAGACATTAGAGACACTCAGGGCTTGAAAATTTGAGGCATAAATATTTTCTGAAACCCAAATATAAGTCAAGCTCCCTAATTCAGTCAAACTCCGAGCGTCTCTATCTCTTAATCAGAAAGAAATAAAAGATATATTCCGAACGTCTCTATCTCTGAACCAGGAAGAAATAAAAGATGGAAGAGACAGTAGAGAGAGAATCAGTGTGATGAGAAAGAAAGCAAATTGAGATAAAAAAAAGGGTAGACAGAGAAAGCAAGAAGTGGTTCTTTCTTACCCCTTTGCGTGATCAAAGAAAAACGCACCAAGCACTCGCAGTCATGGACGAGAGGATCGTACTCATGGATGACAAGACATGCCACCCAGTACCCAGGGATGAAGAGACACTGGGTACTCTCTCTCTCTCTCTCTATATATATATATATAATATGTGCTATGCATGTACAGGGGAAAGATGCTTTGATCATGGGTTGATTGTATATGCTGATTATTACAGATATACAAGTCTGAATTGAATTGAATTTTTCACTGTGATTCTAAAGCTTTATCTTTTGGGTACTTTAGAATAATGTTTCTACTTTGTTTTGCATGTTAGGGTTTTTTAGTGGAGAAGAAAGAGAAAGAAAATGTATGTCATTGTTATGAAACAACTATCTTTTTGCTGAATTGTGCAAATTACTCTAAATTTGAGTTTGTTTTATTGATTTCAACTGGAATTCAATTATTCTCAATGTGATAATTCAACTTTTAGTTAATTGATTTGATGAAAAAATGGTTAAAAGTGTGCTCCAACCATTTCATCAAATCTGTCTTAAATCAAGAGAAAGGCCATTTTTTCACCAAATCAATGATGGACCAAATCCTTCACCAAATTCCCAACATTCATATTTTTACTCAAATTTGATGAAATTTTAAAAAGAGCAAGGATTGGGGATGGTTTTCTGTCATAAAAAAATGGTTAAAATAGGTTTTAGGATTTAGAAATTTTTAAAAATATTTGATGAAAAAAAGAGAGGGTAAGGATTCAAGTGTTCCATATCCGGTCAAGCTAGTAACCAAATTTTTACTCAAATTTGATGAAAAAAGGAGTAAGGATTGAAGATTCAATTGTATGTCCCTCTTATTATGGATGCCTCCATTCTCATTTTGCATAGCAGTTTAATACTGAAGTTAACTTCTTTCAGTGGAGTAGCTTGGAAAAATGGTTTGTTATCTTAAGATTGATAACTAGAATCTTAGTTTTTGTTATCTCATAAAAAGATAATTAAAGGGTATTGTTGATGAGTGCCGTAACGGCATTGATTTACAAAGCTTAAATTATTATACATTCTTATGATACAATCATTTTAAGCTTCTTAACAAATGTATTTAGGGCACTTTTTTTTTTATGTTTCTTTACAATTCTGAAACTAGATCCTCTCTATAAAAAGGAATACGGAAAAAGGGAATGGAAAGGAAAGATTTGACCTCATATCATGTTTTCTTGTTTGTATTAGATGGAGTTTTGAGTAGAACAGGACAGTTTATTGATAGTTTTTTTCCTTAAAAGTAATACATTCATATAAAGTAGTGACAAATTGATAAAGTACAAGTGCTTCTTAAAATTGAGTTGAATTAAGTCCAAATTTAGCCATTTTGGAAGGGATTTCATAATAGCAGTTACTTTTAATCAAATTCAAATCCATTGTGACATACTTACTCCTCTCCCATTGGTGGGCCATTTTGTACACCAAAAATAAATCCTTACCAAGACCTTAATTCAATAGAATAGTGGTTTAGTTCGGGTATCGATTCACAGGGATTAAAAGACTAAGCTGTTCAAATATTAGAATATTAATTCTTAATTAATTCGAATTAGATGAATATTTTGATTTTAATATAAAAGTAACTAAAAGAATTATTAAACAAAAAAAAAAGATTGAAAGATTGAGGTGGAATTGAAGTAGAAAATAGTTTGGGGTTTCGAATTCGCCTCTAATCTCATAACAAGTAATTAATATATTAAATTATAATAAATCAATGATTCAGATAATATTGATGTATCGTGGCTACAAGCTCCAATATCATCGTCAAGCAAATGAGTATAATCAAATCGCAGGCACGAATCGTCCACACTAAACTAGGGTTGCAGCACGACTAGTCTCCCCTAAGCATGACTCGTTTCGTGATTTGTATATACAAGCAAGCAAAACAATTGTATGATCATGCATTCTCAATCACAGAAATTAAATACATAAATTGGATGAAAACCTTTTTTGAACAAAAGATCTTTAACAATCGTACAATGATTATCTAAATCTAAAGAAAAATTAGAATCTAAATACAAAATTACAAGTTACTTGACTAGGGCTTCATTTCAATCCCCAAGAATAAGATTAGTCGCCCTTGGAGAAGGTGAAGAACGCCATGGGTGTGGAAAACTCCATCTTTGGAACATTGGGTTTCCTCTCTCTTGCCTATTGTGCCTCATTTTGATATCTGAAGAATAAGATCACTTTTTATGAAGGCTAGGTTATCCCTTTATACTCCCATAACTATTAGGACTGAAATGGACTTAAAAAGAGTATAAAAATTTACTTTTCATCACAAAGGCCCATATAACTTGCACAACACACAAACTCATTAAAATCATTAAATAATAATTGATATGGACTTAACTAGTGTAGTTTAGGGGGCCTTAATGTATATATTTTGGCACTTATCACACCCCCCAACTTACACTTTGCTAGTCCTCGAGCAAACCAAAAGAAAAATACATTAACATCTATCCAAGCCACTTTCGTTAGGATCATGATTGCATTTAGCATATGCAATAAGCCTTTTAAACCCCAAAGTTACCTAAGTGGATGAATGAAGTTTCGTGAGGGTTTCAGAGATGCTACTCACAAACATTGAACATTTTAATCACTATAACAAGAGATAGAATGCTCAACTTCAACTTTGAATTCAAATTAATACCTTATCAAATAGTTAATACAGAATATCACGTAATTAAGGGCCACAGTTATCATTCATGAATTGAGTTAAATAACGAAACATTTTAATTCTAAGCAATACTACTCAAGTCCCATATATTTGCACTTAGTAGAAAACCATCACATGATCCCTTGGTGTAAAGTGAATATTCACACAGAAATACGACCCCCAACTTAATCTTGAATACACTTATCACCAATCCGTCACAATTCATTAGACATCCCGTAGAACAATGCAACCAATGGCTTGACTTTGATGCACATTTTTTTTTTTTTTTCGTGATTGTGCAATGCCTAGGTGCCTTAAGCTTTCTAATTAGTAAGTGTTGAGTCAATGACTCCCAAATTAGACGGTTTTAGGGCGCTAGGTGTGAAGACACCCCAACGGACTTAATAACTCGAGTTAAAAAGGTTACGAACCGAAACCAGTCATCAAATTTTTTTTTATTGCTCAGATCTCTTAGGCTTTCTACTCAATCCTTGTAACGAGTGTTAGGCTAATGACTCCCATGCTAGTTAGCTTTAGGGTACTAAGTGTAGGGACACCCTGACGGGCTTAATAACTTGAATTGAGAAGGCTACAGATTCAAACAATTTTTTTTTTTTTTTTTGGAAATCAAGCCAAGGTCACTTATTTTATGGATCATCCAAGTCATCACAAAATATCAACATGCATACTAGTATCAAGTTTCAGGATCCACTTATTGTGCTAATGTGCTCAAGTGATTTCAAGGTAAACGAATGATGAACTCTCTAATTAAGTTCAAGTGGAAAGGACTAATATAGCATCACCTATCTCATAACACAATTTAAAAGTTTAACTCAATCAATGAATTCAAACTATAATCTCAATCATTCAATATTCCACATCACCTATCTAGATTGGATAATCATTCGAATTCAAAAGTCAAAAGTACGATGTCTCGATCTCAAGGTGAAATTTTTTTGAATTTTTTATATTAAAATTTATTTATTTATTTATTTTTTTCAATCTGAACACAAAATCATTCCCCCCAACTTAAATATATTGTTCTCAATGGAACACACCAAAGTATACAATTGAGTCAAGTACATAAAGGGAAGGAAAGATATCACCTTGATACATAAGCAGATGCATTGAGATGCAGGTGAAAGAGACTCCCCCCAACTTGAGGAATAGTGTGCACCTGCAAAAAAGTTAGTACCCAACATCCAAGAAAGATGAAGTAAAAAAAAAAAATCTAAAACTAAGAAAAAATAAAGTCATTAATGTAAAAATAAAATAAAATACAAGTGATACAACAATTCTCATTCTCACTTTTTCTCTTCTTATGATTAATGAGATATGGATTATTCCAACAAAAAATACTTGACCCATCCAAAAATTTTTGCTTGCTTGGTACAATCAAGTGAACATTCTGACTTAAAATATGGGCACAATCAGCATATGGGGAAATTATGTGCATGAATAATAAAGTGTGAAGACAAACTCTATGAGGGGAATCAAAAAGATCAAACCCAAAAATAAAATCCTACCCAAGGTCACCTATCTTAACACTAAATTCTTCAATTACTCTTATCTCCTCAGGGTTCCTCGGTATGTGTAGTCTCACCAGTTGGTATTTGCAACTCATCCTCCACCTTGACATTAATCAAGAGTGATTCAAAGTTCCTAAATTCTATGACATTAAACACTACTTTATCATCATAAATTTCACTGTGATTCCAATTTTGAGATTTTTCTGCCAATTGATCCAAATAATTCCAAGCCTCTTTTGGATATTTTTCAAAAAAATTACCATTACACATCTTGACTACAAATTGACGTAGTGGAAAGCATAACCCTTCATAAAAGAAAACAATGATGTGTCCAGTTTCATAGCCATGATGTGGGCAAGAGTTTAATAAAGCCTTGAATCGTTCCCAAGTTTCAAAAAATGTTTCATTTTCTTCGTGGTAAAAATTTACAATTTGTCGTTGAAGAGCAATAGTTTTTTGGATTGGGAAAAATTCATTTAAAAATTCATTTTTTATTTCTTGCCATGTTTCAATGGGACTTGGTCTTATGGAACCATCTCTTATCTTTATCCTTTAAAGAAAGTAGGAACAATTGAAATTTAAAGACTTCCTTACTTATGTTTGGATCGTGTAAAAACTTACAAACATTCTCAAATTCTTTAATGTGAATGTATGGATTTTCATAAGATAAACCATAGAACTTAGGAAGTAAATGAACCATTTCAGGTTTTACATCAAAATAGCCTACATTAGTTGGAAGAGCAACATTAAATGAACGACTAGGTTGTATGGGTTGCAAATAATCATACTGGGTTCCCAAGGAATTGTTACTTAGAAGTTCATACTCCCAAGTATTGTACCCAAAATAAGTCTTTTTTTTTTTTAGTGTAGAAAATTCAAATTACTTACAAATAAGTTCACACCTACAGTACTTTGCCGAATGATTTTTTTTTGAAGCTTGAATTCTCAATCACAACCAATTGCAAGTCCTTCGTTTGCAATCACTTGAATAATTTGCTTTTGCTACTTATTATATACACAAAATCCTAAACTGAGAATTAATCTAAAAATTAATTTTCAAAATCTAAGCAACTGTGCTAATTGTCCCTTGCAACGGCGCCAAAATTTGGTGGATCGTTTTGCACACAAAATAAATCTTTACTAAGACCTTAATTCAATAGAATAGTGGTTTAGTTTGGGTATCAATTCATAGACACTAAAAGACTAAGTTGTTTCAATATCAGAAAATCAATTCTTAATTAATTTGAATCAGATGAATATTTTGATTTTAATATAAAATTAACTAAAAACAATTATTAAACAAAAAGAAAAATTGAGGTGGAATTGAAGTAGAAAATAGTTTGGGGTTTCAAATTCACTTCTATTCTCATAACAAGTAATTAGTATATTAAATTCTAATAAATCAACGATTTAGATAATATTGATGTATCGTGGCTACAAGCCCCGATATCATCGTCAAGAGGATGAGTATAATCAAATTGCAAGCACGAATCATCTTCGATCAGCATGAATCGTCCACATCAAACTAGGGTTGCAGCACGACTCGTCTCCTTTAAGTATGACTCGTCTCACGATTTGTATATACAAGCAAGCAAAACAACTGTATGATCATGCATTCTCAATCATAGAAATTAAATACATAAATCAGATGAAAATGTCTCTTGAACAAAAAGTCTTTAACAATCATACAACGATTATCCAAATCCAAAAAAAAATTTGAATCTAAATACAAAATTACAAGTTACTTGACTAGGGTTTCATCTCAATCCCAAGAATAAGATTAGTCGCCCATGGAGAAGGTAAAGAACACCATAGGTGTGGAAAACTCCATCCTTGGAACCTTGAGTTTCCTCTCTCTTGCCTCTTGTGCCTCCTTCTGATATCTCAAGAATAACACCCCTTTTTATGAAGGCTAGGTTATCCCTTTATACTCCCATAACTATTAGGGTTGGAATGGGCTTAAAAGGAATATAAAAATATACTTTTCATCACTAAGGCCCATATAACCTGCACAACACACAAACACATTAAATCATTAAATAATAATTGATATGGACTTAACTAGTGTAGTTTAGGGGGCCTCAATGTATATATTTTGGCACTTATCACCCATTCCAAACAATACAAATTATGTGTTTTTACTGAAATCCATTCATTCCATCAAATCCTTTCGTTGCAAACCAAATTGTTGAAGATAATAAACTTCTAGTTGAATGCTAATTTTGTTATATAATTTACTTGGAAAAGTAATGGTGTTCTGATAGGTCATAAATGATGTATCAGATAAATAAAATGTATATAATGGAAATCATTAATCAATGAGAGTAAGATCAACGTAATGGGGAAGAAAAGGGGTGAGAATATCTTAGAAACCATTAATCAATAAGAGTAAGAGTAACATAGCGTGGAAGAATTTTGGCGAGAAGTTTTGCTTGTCTCATTTTTGACTGAAGAGGAAATTAACATGCGTAGTACCATTTTATGTAAAATCAAATGCATGAGTGATTATGGTATGTCGTATGCCTATAGTTTGATAGGTGGGATAAATTAATAGTTTTTTTGTTTTTGTTTTTTTCCCCTCTGGAAAAGCGAAGAGAAGAAGAAAAAGAAAAACTTCTTTGCACAAACAATCCTCTCTGGTTTATTTGACCTAGTAAGAACAGGGGAAAGAGAGAGCAATGCAAGAAAGGAAAATGATGGAAACAAAATGCTATCCTTTCTTAACTAGATTCGAAGTCTTAGGGAAGGAGAGATGAAAATATTAGAGTTAAATTTATCTTAAATATTTTATGTTCTTTCTATCCTTTTTGCTTAAAGACTAGAGTTGTTCTCTCTCTATCCTTTCTTAACAATCATCTCTGTTTTTATGCCTACGTAGTGGGCAATCGGCAAGGAGTTTTGCTTGTAAAGAAACCAATTTTGTTTTAAAAATTGTCATGTTCAGACATGGCTTGTCAGTTGTCACAATGCATTTTTTAATGTAAAGAAAAGAAAAAAAGGGAGAAATTTTTTTGAAGAAAGGGATCTCATCTGGCCTAAGAAGCACGGACACCTCTCCGAGGGCTCCGTACTAGTGTCAGACACGTGTCAGACACGGGCACGCGTCGGACACACGGTTGACACGTGTCTGACACGCACGGGAGAGTGTCCAATTTTTTTATATTTTTTTTTGAAGCCGGACACGTCCAAGACACGTTATGGACACTTTCGGACACGCACGGGGTCAATTTTAGAATTTACAAAACATTTTTAGGGTCAATTTCAGAATTTACAAAATATTTTTGGGGTCAATCTGTAAAAAAAAAAAAACTTCTATCTGCCCTAAATCGATCAAAAGCCCTAGATCGATCGTGAAGCTTAGCAGAGAACAAACGGAGAAAGAGCGAAGGCGAAGATAACAGAGGGGAAAGAGAACCTGGTCGCTCGTCCGTCGCTCGTCATCGCTCGTCGTCACTCGTCGTCACTCCTCGGCCGTCGCTCGTCGCTCGTAAGGTACACCTTCTCCTTCCTTCTTCTTCCTTCCTCGGCTTCGGTCTTCTTCCTTCTTCTTCTGGTCTTCCTTCCTCAGTCGATGTTTCTCTCTCTCTCTGTCTGTCGATGTATCCTCTCTCTGTCTGAGTATATGTTTGTTTTTTCAATATATATACATATATATATTTATATACTAATAATTATATATATTTATATACTAATAATAAATAATATAAATAAATAATATAACCCCTAATCTTTTTTTTTGTCTTAAATAATATAAATAAATACAGATAATATATTTATTTTTTAATTTTACATGTAATAAATAAAATAAATAAATAAAATTAGTATATATTTTTTAATTTTGCATATAATAAATAAAATAAATAAATAAAATTAGTATATATTTTTTAATTTTGCATATAATATATAAATAAAATTATATATATTAAACGTGTCCCCAGCGTGTCGTGTCTCCCATTTTTTGAAAAATTGCGTGTCTGCGTGTCTGTGTCGTGTCCGTGTCGTGTCTCGTATCCGTGTCCGTGCTACTTAGCATCTGGCTGCTATGCTCTAGATTGGTTGCAAGCGCATTATCAGGTTTGGACACCCAAAGTGAAGGTCATGGATTCGAAGATTTTTTGGTTCCTTATATAATTGATATATTAATATTATTATTTTGTGGGATTTATTGAGTGTGAGATTTGATTTTGCTTGCCAAATTATATTAGGATAGTTCTTTTAATTAAAGTAGGGTTTTGTGGCTTGTAAATATTAGGCTTTTGACATTGTAATATTTAGTTTTGGAATTATTATTATTGAGAGTTTTAGCCAATTAGTTTACATTGTACGTAATTGTCAATGCATGCTTTTGGGAATGGTTTCCAACAAATAACTAGAATTTCTCCAAGTACTCTTATTTTTATGCTTCAAACATTTGCAAAGTTGTAAGGTCTATAAGAGAGATGCCACCTGCTCACTACACATTCAAGATCAATTCATTTTCACTATTATCGACGATGCTAACAAGGGTTGGAGAGGAGAAACATGAATCTGATAGTTTTGAAGCTGGTGGCTATCTATGGTGAGTTTGAATTTTTCCACTCTTTCAAGCATGTCTCAATTTGCATTTCCACTTGGGATATAAAATAGCTTATTGCCAAGCTTGTGATGTAGGAGACTGTCACTCTATCCTTACGGGAGGAAAGAAAGAAATGCAGATGGATACATATCGCTCTACTTGGTAATTGCAGAAACCAATACTCTACCTCCTGGTTGGAAAGTTAATGTGATATTCAAATTGTTCGTGTATGATCAAATTCAAGACAAGTATTTGACGTTTCAAGGTATCTTCCCATGCACTATCACATTTTTGTTTATTAAAGTTTCTTAATTTCTACCAATTTTGGTTAATGTATACTGGCGACTCCTGGAATTTTCTTCAATAGGGTTAGTATAGAAAACTTCAGCTAAGAAACAAGCTTTAACACATTGATATCAATTTGTATCATCTCCTATTTGAGATAGGAGATGAATCTCGAACTATATATTTTTAATATATATAATGGGATAACTAATCCAATAACTAGTCCGTACAAAATTATATTTTATAATTTTAAGTTGAAATTCTGTATGATTAAGATATTTGACGAGCCTGACTAATATACAAACTAATCTAAACTCGAACATTATATCTGGTAAAATAATTAACATTTCAATCATGCATAACCTATGTAAACAAAAGAATCTTGTTAAAAATAATAAAAAAACCGAATAATAAATAACATGAAAAAAAATGAAGAGAAAATCTCAACTACAAGGCAAACAAATTAATCCAACATGAATAAAACAGCATTATGTTTAAAATAATTAAATACAAGTTAATCAATTAAAAGTTAGGGCTTTTTTTTGACATTTAATTGAAAAAAGAAGAAGTTAAGAGACAAAATCCCAAGTATCCAAGTTGAAATCTATTTCAATGAAGTGGCAAAATTCAATTTTCAAACAATTGTATAGTTGTCTTTGTCTTTTTAGCCTCTTAAGACTAAATCTTTAGATTTTTCCTCTCAAACCGGTGGGGCCAATATGCACACATGTCCATATTTATTTTAATTATCACATATGTCCCATTTTTGGCATTCAGTGGGGTCAATTGATCCCACCATATTACACGTGGTGCCGCCCATGTTCATGTATTTAGTGTTTCTCTTTTTTTACATCAGCTGACAAGGGCAGAGTAAATCGCTTTCATGGGATGAAGACGGAGTGTGGTTTTGCTCAATTGCTTTCCCTCAATACCTTCAACAATGCATCGAATGGATACCTAATCGATGATTCATGCATATTTGGAGCTGAGGTTTTTGTTGTTAAGTGTACTGGCAAAGGAGAGTGTGTATCCATGGTAACGCTACCTGATGACAATATTTTCATGTGGAAGATTGAGAATTTTTCAACTTTATTTGATGAAAAATACTTGTCGGAAGCATTCACGAGTGGAGAGCATAAATGGTATCTCTCTCTCTCTCTCTCTCTTATTAGTTGGAATTAGCTGTGACTGGCTTTCTTTGTGTTGAATTCAGGAAGTTATCGATTAATCCAAGAGGAGTTTCAAACCATAGGGGCGAATATCTAGCTCTGAATATACATTTGGTTGATCACATGCCTCTTCCTCCTGGAAGGAAATTATATGTTGAATATAGGCTGTGCATAAGGGATCAAATCCATGGTCAACATGAGGAACTGACGGGTAACTTGCGCTTTTCTTTAGATTTATTGTTCTTCTTGCAGAAAGGCCTCAGTCATGATGATAAAAACACACACACACACACACAAGTTGTGCCCCAAACAATTTCATTTCTCGCTCACACCATTGTTGAAATTCCAAGTAACTTTTTTTTTCCTTCAAAGATAACTTGGTTCATGTAGAAATAGAAACTTTTCTTTTGCAGATAATTCTTGGTTTGCTGCGACGGTCAAGTCTTGGACCTACAAAAAGTTCTTGTTAATGACTGCTCTTCTTGACCCATCAAGGGGCTTCCTGTTGAATGATACTTTGATTGTTGAAGGACAAATCAAAGTTGTATCAGTAGTTAGGAATTTCTCTTGAATACCCAAATGTGCTCTTATTGTTCTTCGAAGTTTGTAATGTTACTATATATTATGTTTTTATTAGTAGAAGTTTGCATCTTACTGGTTTTTTCAAGTTACCAACTGTAAGTATAATTCTTGCTCTGGTGCTCTGTATGTGGGTTTGACAAATTGCTTTTAATTTTATTTATTTATTTATTTTTTGGAGTTTTTCAGACATTCTTTTTGGTGGAAAATTACCATACGAAGCGTATAGTATTGTGGAGCTCTTGGAAGGAAATGGTGGAATTTCTGAAATTATTGAGGGTAAAATTGTCTTTTTACAAATTTGCTAAAAAACATTATTTATTTATTTATTTATGGAATTTCTGAATTTGACTTTCTCTATTACCATATCTTTTTTCTGTTCTTAACAAAAAAGAAGGGGGAAAAAAAAAGTTGCTTATTTAGCTATTCTGAACAGGTAAGCTAGTAATTCATAGATAAATTAGTCAATCTTGAGCTCAAATAAGTTCAGTCAATTTATTTTTATTTAAATAATAAAAAGTATGTTCAAATAATAGGATAAATAATTATTTAGAAATTTAAATAATGTAAATAATAGTAACAAAAAAAAAAAAAAAAAAAAATCATTATCTAACTTGATTAATATTAATGAGTCTAAGGTGGATTAGTTATTGAGTGCAACTTGTGCTGAATTTTCGAGTTTGATAAATAAACAAGTAAAGCTCTAATTTATTTTTATTTAAATAATAAAATAAAAATATTATTTATAGATATTCAATAACAAAAAATATGTTCAAATAATAGGATAAATAATTATTTAGAAATTTCAATAATGTAAATATTAGCAAAAAAAAAAAAAAAATCATTATCTAGCTTGATTAGTATTAATGAGCCGAGTTCAACTCAAGCTGGATTAGTTATTGAATGGAACTTGTGCTGAATTTTCGAGTTTGATAAACAAGCAAGTTGAGCTCAAGTTTGGCAAGTCCGGCTTGGCTCGATTAATTTGTAATCGTAATTATAAAAGTAGGTTGGCTCCACTTGGTCTTAAGAAAACTAAGTTGTGGATATTACTGAAACTGATTCCAGGCCAGATATTTTAAGAAAACTAAACTTGTTCTAGATATCTAATAGTTGTTTGTGATATCATTTTCATCTCCATGATATAGCTTTTATTTACTGGTTTTATTTATAGTAAACTACGGATATTCTTTAAGCCTGTAAAACTAACTGGTTCGATGCATTCTCAGTTTCTTCAAGGTTTAAGTCAGACTCTCCCCAGATTTTTAGCCGGGTAAATTTCCAAAATAATCAATCCAAGTCTGGTCCATGGTATTTGATGAATAGTTATTATTCAGTGTATTGATTTCCAGCTTTGTTTGAATACCAAAAATCTAATCTTCAAAATTTTCATGTCTCCTTGTCTCAAAGTCTCATCCATAATACTTGAGAAGTAGTTATTATTTAGTGCCTTGATTTTCAGCTTTGTTTGAATACGAGGAATCTTCTATTTTCAAATTTTCTTGTCTCCTTATTTCAATATACTCTTAACCATTAGATTGTATTTTAAAATTTATGTGACTCAACATTCTCACATGATTTAGTCATTACGGATGCATTGGAAGAGATGGCTAGAAAGATGTAGGAATAGTAATCCTTTTCTTTATATATCATATAGACGAGTAAAATTACTTGCTCAAACTTCTCATGCCAAACATTCGGTTCTACCAGCATAGAAACTCCATCCAAATTATCAAAAAACTTCAAGGTTTTTGAAAATGAAAACAAAAGGAGAAGATGTAGACGGAGATTCAGAAAGTGGTTGACACAATCAAATCAATTTCTAATAACTAATTACCAAGGTTTGTTTGGGATGTGAATTGACTTTTTGATTTTTTTAGCCTGAGGCTAAAAAATCTCATTTGTGATGAATTTTTTGACTTTTTTGATTTTTGTGAGAGAAAAAATAAAATGATTATGATTTGAATGTGACATTTTATCTTATTGACTTTTTAACTTATTTTGTCTTTTTGTGACTATTTTAATCCTGTAACCCTATGCCAAACGAGTGCTAAGTTTCAATGTTTTCCAGCCAATAAACATAAAAATTCAACATCAAGCCGATTCAAAGAATATGTAAACATAAATTTTCAACAAATTGTTTTTTTTGAATGACAGAAAACGTAAGGAGTGCAACGTATTGATTCTTAATCCTTGATGAAGATCTGAAGTAGGATGGCAGGAAAATAAAAATAATGTGAAGGAAAAGAACAAAACCACAGCCAAAGAACATAAAAATAAACCTGAATCTCAATACTCAATATTCAAAGCTAAATAACCAATATATAAGGGACTATTTATAGGCATTTGAGAAACCCTAATTTAAAAGTTACCAAAATTAAGACATTGCCAACAAAGAGTAACAGTCCTACATAAAAAAAAGACAGACATGGGGATTCAGAGAGCAAAAGAAAGGGGATGAGTTTTTCTCAGAGAGAGAGAAGCCACTTCTTGAAATTATGCTTCTTTCTTTAACAAACAACCAGATTTTGAGTACCCAAACAATGATTAAGAATCTTAGGATATGTTTGGTTTGGCTTTGTAGAGTGATTTTGGAAAAATTATTCTAAAAAACTTTTTGGTTTGTAATTTTTCCGAAACAATTTCCAAAATCACTTTCTCTCTCTTACACATCAATAATCACTTTTTTTTTTTTTCTCCCTCCTTTCTCCTTCCTAATCATTTTTTCTCTTACACACATCTACTCAATTATAACAAAATATCAAATCATTCCAAACTCCCAAACTACTTTCAAAAAACACAACCAAACAAACCAAAAAAAATTTCTAAACTCCCTCCCCATAACAATTTTTAAAAACTACTCTTTTAAAACCAAACCAAACATACTCTTAATGCACAAACAGTATTGGCTTCAGAAAATGCTTGAAGAACTAACATTTGAATCAGTCAATAAGAACATGCTTATTTTCTTCGGTTCTCCACAGACTCGAGCTCTGATGCCAATCAAGGTAAGACAGAGATGGTAAACAGCCATTTACCACGTACCGATAGACATCTAAACAAGGCAAATAGCTTGATGAGATACAAGAGACACCATACAATTCTTGTCGTCCATTGAGACATTGATTCTTGTTTTGACAGCTCACACTGTTTAGTATGATGTTTTCATATACAAAGAGAACCGGGATTACTAATCAATTAAGGATTCAGTATTCCCATGAGCAGCACCGTGAAGATCTGGGAGATCGGAATTTTTGGAGAACTTAATCCATCCCTTTTTTTCAACATGCTTGAGACAAGGCTGCATAACAAGCCCAATAACAACGGCAATGAGGCTTACAACCATCACTTTGAGTGAAGAAAGAGCCAACACTACACAAATTAATATGGTCGGAGGAACACACATCAGAAGTGATCCAATTGTTCCCAAAGGTATCTTGTAAGGCCGAGATGCAGCTGGGTATTTCATTCTTAACCTTATAAATGATATGAACTCCAAAATCATTCCAAAACAATACAAATAGTTTTCTGCTTCGATTATGTCTTGAAAGCTCAGCCATGAAAGCAAAATCACGCCAGAAGCAGAACATAAGATCCCCGCAACAGGAGTTCCATAACGAGATCTCTTGGCAAAAAACTTGGGAAGCATCCTCTCTCTGCCATACCAAGAAGTTGAAAAGAATCGCTGCTCATCTCAGTCACAAACATCCCCATATTTGACATTGCAGCAGCTCCTTGAATCCAAAATCTCAACCATACTCCACCCACCATCTTAGCAATATCAGAGAAATACCCATCAGTCCACAAGTCACGGTTGAGTGGTATAGAACCGGTACCAATTAGTAGGGGAAAAATATACCCAGAAACAACTAGGATCAAAGCATAAAAAAGAGCCTTTGGTAGAGTCTTCTTCGGATTATGCACCTCTCCAGAAAGTGTACTTATTGAATCCCAATAATTCAAATTCCAAAATAGTGTGTTTAGAAACAAATTCCAATCGACAGTCTGTAAATCTACCACTAACCATCTTGAAGGCCTTAATTTTGGGATTGAAATAAATCCCATAACTATGAATGGAAAGAGCGAAAGAACCCCCAACAGAACAGCCCCCCAACCCACAACGGTTAAACCCCTATAATTCATGTAAGTGAGGAGAAAAGTCAAACCCAACGTTGCAAAAACCCTTGGATAACCACCAGCTAATTCTGGGATTGCAGATTTTATGTAGTCAAGAAACATGACCGGGTAGAGAGCGTTATCAATGACACCACTCAGCCATTTCATCCAACCTTGTTGAAATCCCCAATAGTCACCCAATGCGGATGAAACCCAAACCACATAACCACCATCCTCTGGGAACATGGTACCCATTTCAGCAGTTATTAGCGCTTCAGGTACACTCCATATCAATGGAAATACCAAGAACCCTAAAAGGGCTAGAAGGGGTCCAGCAGCTTGCACACTATCCTCAACCCCAAATGGTCCCCCTGATACCTCATAGAAGATGAGAAAAACAAGGGGCAAAACTGAGACTTTCCTGGAATTAACTACCCTAGAAGAAGGTACTTCAGGAATCCCCACATATGATGCAGCATTGTATTCTCCCATTGCAATGGAAGTTTGCCTATCAACTGTGTTCCTCGATTTCTGCATTCAAAATCAAATTCTTCTCATTGTAAATATTGGGTTCTCTCATATTAATCAAATAATTAACAAGCTCACACCAAAACAAAAAAATTTCCCATATAAATAAAGGGTTTGCCAATTTAAACAATGAAATGAACAAAATTTGAATTAAATTTAAACTGGGTTCATTGCATTCTACCCCATTGGCAAATTGAGAGAACTATGAACTATGAAGGTCAGTGATTAAGATGGGTATGTTTGGTATTTGATTTTTTTGAACAAGATGAGCTAAATCAGTTGGTTAGTTAATAACGAGAAAGATAAAGAGAGCATGCATTGAGATCTGAAAAACAGCTGACAAGTAACAATTTAAGCAAAAAGGAAAAGGAGACAAAGATGTGTAAAGAGAGAAGTTCCATGGAGGGGGTAGAGAAGGGAGAGAGATATGAACTGGGTTTGCCAATTTAAACAATGAAATGAGCAATTTTAAACATGAGTTATGCTAGTTCTAAATAAATTATCAAATTTTTTCCTGAACTTCTCAAATGGTGTGAGACCCACACATAACATATAGGATTTGTGTGAAATGCACGGACATATAAAAGAAGTTTGGTAGAAAATTTAATAACTCAATTGGGATGTATATCATTTTCTTTTTAAACATTGGATCCTCTCCTACTAATCAAATATTTACAAGAAGTTAACACACACACCACCAAAGCAATGGAATTTCTCATATAAATACCAATAAAGGGTTTGCCAATTTAAACAATGAAATGAGCAAAATTTTACAGAAATTTAAACTTGGTTCAATGCTTTACCTAAAAAAGACACATATAAAAGACAAGATAATTACTACCCAATTGACAAATTGAGAGAAACTATGAAATATGAAGGGTCAGTTATAAAGATGGGTATGTTTGAGATTTGATTATTTTTGATCAGTTGGAATAATAAAAAAGACAAAAGTGAGAAGGGCATTGAGATGTGAAAAACCACTGAACCAACCATGAATAAAGAAACACAAGTCATGAATCTGGGCCTGTGATCGTAGAACCGAACGGTGAAGCGAAACACAACTGTTTACAGGTCCATGACCCATCTGCCGAACCTCGACCAAATCTCTGGGTATTGAGGGGAGAGAGAGAGAGAGAGAGAGTGAGAGGGGGGGGGGGGGGGGGTGGGTACTATTCTCTCTCTCTCTCGAGTCCGAACCAAATGCCAACATGCGTATACTCTCTTTTGAGTGCCCTCGCAAAATTTTGACTAGTGTTGTTAGAGTATCGCCAACGGTAGTAGATATTTTATCTATTTAAATATTATTATAAAGTATATATTTTATTTTGTCTATCAATCGTTTTATGTTTTTATTTTAATCATATTTTTTATTTTAGTTATTTATCACGTCAATAACAAAGATGGAGAGAAATAATCCTAAGGATTGAATACATTTTGCTTAGTGTTGAAGGTTAGCTATATGTAGCTAGTAAATATGAGTTGAGCTAAAATGCCTAATCGTATGCCTAGTGCATTGGAATTAAAAAAAGTAAATCACACTAAGCATTTTAACTAACAAGTATTATATGCCTAGTGTATTGGAGATGCTCTTACGGGTGAGTGTTGGACTATATACATGTGGCTTTATGTAGATTTTACTTTATGCGAGAGATTTGATAGAATATTTGGGATATATAATATTTTTTAATTTTGACAGAAGAGTTATGTTAGGAATCTCAAATATTTTACCAAATCTCTTACATCTCTTGCATAAGTGTGAAATCCAAACACATATAAATTTATGTGAATCTTATCTCATGCGAAAAATTTGATAGAATTTTTGACATACATACTATCTGACAGCAAAATAAAATGACGTGGCAGGCTGCCATTCCACCGGGCAATGGTGTGGGTCGGGGTCGGTACAGGGTTGATTAGCAGTTATTATTAAGGGATTGTTCGGCATCTTTAATGTTAGTATTATTTATTTATTTTTTAAAGTTATATTATCTTTTTATTTTTTTAAATATTTTTTATAAAAAATTTAAAAATATATTTATTTAAATTATTCCAAACCTTCTGTAAATAAATCATTTTAGAGACCTTGAAAAATTATCAAAAATTTCACGTGATACAACCCTAATTTAATGAGTATATTTAACTAATTCATTTTAACAATAAAATGAAAATTAAATGGGTATCTTATACCAAACTTTTTCGAAATTTGAAAAAAAATACAGATAGTTTCACATTTTCAAAATTATTATAGATTCCTTTTTAGTAAGGCTATGCTTGTTTGGCATGTGAGTTTGGAATCAGGATTCTCTATTTGATGTTTTTACTTGACTTCCTATTTGCTAGGTCATTAGGCCTAATTTTAGGGTCAATTTTGATAATCTGAACCGTTTATATTTTAAGATTTGTTGAGTATATCATACCTGTAAAATATCAAGTTGATTGGATATTAGAAAGCATGTATTCTGAAAACTAACTAAAAACTTTTTAAAAAAAAATTTAATAAATTGTTTTTCGAATACATGCTTTATGATATCCGATCAACTTGATTTTTTACAAGTATGATATATTTAATAAATCTTAAAATGTGAACGGTTCGGATTATCGAAATTAGGCCTAAAAGTGGGCCCAATAACCTAGCAAGTAGGAAGTCAAGTAAGAACCTCAAGGAGAGAATCCAATTCGTGAGTTTGAGTGAGGTTGGGGTTATTTTAGCTTAAAAAAAAAATAAAATAGGTTTTTCAATCCTAGACTAAAAGTTATCACTTTTAAATTATAATCATTACATTTTTTTTTTTTTTACAAAAGTTAAAAAAACTAAAATCCATCCCAAGTCAAAAGGTTAAAAAACTAATTGACATTCCAAACGAACAAGTGATCTTTTGGCAACATCTAAAAAAGTCGCATCTTTTTTTTTTTTTTTTTTTTTTTTTCGTCTTCAATGACATTTTTTCAAAATTATGTCAAATATTTTTTGTTTTTTCAATCCGTCTTATTGAGATGAATCTAAAAAGTATAATCCTTTTTTGAAAAATACAAAAAAAAATTGAAAAGGCCAAAATAAGTTTAAAAAATCTATAATTTTTAGTTTATTTTTCTCTTTTCTAGACTTTTTTTTGAATTTTTTAAAAAAACTTATAATTTTTCAGTTCATCTTGTTGAGCTGACTTTAGAAGTTCAAAATTTTTGAAAATTTTAAAATAAATTCACTAAAGATGAAAATAAGTACCCAAAAAAAAAAAAAAAATCAAAAAATAAGCAAACTCCAAACCAAACATCGGCAAAAACTAAGGCTAGGTTTGGGAAGATGGTTTGTGGCTATTTTAGCCACAAAAGATAAAATAGACTATTTTAGCCACAACAAATAAAACATTACATCCAACCCAGGCGCTGTTTGGGAAGGGAAATAGTAGCCGGGTTTAGGCTATTTTCCCAAAAAAAGCCCAAAAGCCTCACTATTCACATATTTTCAAAAAAAAAAAAAAAAAAAAAAAATTGTGAGGTCGTTGCAGACAAGGTAGGCAAAATTTCACACCGCCACAAACACCATTGTCCCCATCAAGGCCAAATTACCATTTTGTCCCTTTTATATCAAATTAAAAAATAAAAAGTTAGGGATAAATTTGTTATTTTAATTTCAAACATCATTTCAACACATTTTTCAATACAACAACTCAAATAAAATCCATCTCATCTTCCCAAACACAAAAACTAAAATATCTACTAAAATAACCAAAAAGCCAAATAGCCTATTAAAATAGCCACTTCCCAAACGAGGCCCCAAAATCATTATACTTTTTTCTCACAAAAAAAGTCAAAAAAGCCAAAAAGTCAAAAAATTCTTTCCAAACCAAGCTTTTTACCCCAGGTTAAAATAGTCAAAAAAGTTAAAAAATCAAAAAGCCAACCCACTTCTAATGTAAATAGTGAATAAAGTAAACAAAGATATATATATATATATATATTAGTAGATAAGAGATGATAATATTATTTTTTTTATTCATATGACTACTAAATTATTGATAAAAATAGTATTTATAATTATTATGTAAATTAAAAATCTTAAAGAATGTCAGTGTAATTATATTAAAAATATATAATTAATTATATTTTTTTTAAAATGAAGAAAGGTGAGTGTAATTAAAATTACATAAATGTTAGGCTTTGATGCGTTCGTGGGCTAAACCAGAAACACAGCGGACTCGTCTAAGTTTTGTTTTGTATGGCTTACAAAAATAAATAAGAAGAAGGGTTTATCTGAACTTCAACCACTAATGCCAGAGAAGCATATGGTACTCCAAATATTAATGAAAATGACATTATTGGCAATGTTCTCTCTCTTTTAAAAAAATATATTTACAAAAAGATAAAATACAAATACACTCTTGAATTTGCTTAAATTATAAATTATTCTTTATAATTTTAAAATTACATCACATCTTTTTAAATTTCTACTAGCATAATAAATGATTACTTTATTTATTAATATTTTTAATGATACCAGAATATATTCAATTAAAAATTCTCATAATTTTATTGTTGTATAGAAAGATAGTTATGAATTTCATTTTTTTCTATTAATTTTGTTAAATAAAAATATTTGAAAGGGGATATTTATAATTTTTAAAATCATAGAGAACAATCTGTATTTTAAATAAAGTTTAGGGAGTGTAATTTTAATTTTCTAAAAGTAATTATTAGAGAAGATAAATTTTTTTTAACACCATCGTTTTTCTCCTCCTAAAAAAAATCATGATTAGTGAATGTGCAAAATTTTTATTTGTCCCTTTTTTTTTTTCTTTTTTGGGGGGGGGGGGGGGGGGGGTAACAGATAAAAAAAAGATATTAGCTGATTATTTGCTCGCTCTTGCTCAAAAAAAATATAAATAAACATGATTAAAATTGATAGGGAAGTAAAGGAAAATATGATTATTTAGATCATAAGATGACACAAAGATAAATTTTTAATTGGTGGTGCTACATGCATCGATTAATGTTCTAATTAGTGTATCAACACTAGTTATGACATTATTATTGACCCTATTTATTAATCACATTACAAATTTCAAAAACCTCTCAAATTATACTACATCATCAATTGATATACTAGTTAGTATATTAATTGATACATATAACATTATTCTTTTTTAATTAAGTACACATTAAAATTTGAAAAAGATAATAAATAAACTAATATATAACATTACCATAAAAATATATAACTTTATTTTTAATCACAAATTCCAGTAACTATATTAAAAATTTATTACAAAATATATGTAACATGCACTATAAAATTATGTGTAACTAAATGCAAAGACTAAAGATTTTCCCAACAATTATGAATGTATTACACGAAATGACAAATAATATATAAAAAAAAGTAATTATGCTAATATTATTGTTTAAATAATGTTACATTAATCACATTTATATACTTATTAATTTACTTGTCAAAATAATATTCTTCTAAAATGTTTGAGACTTCTAATAAAACTTTTATAATTTTACCCACAATAATGTAACATAATGAGTGTTAATTTTTAACTTGTCACATATTTAATCATGTAGGATTTTACTACTTGCCACATCATTGTCGGTATATTTGAGAGTGTCAAATATAGATCTCTGGCATTACTTACTTTCTATGTTTGGAAAGTTAGATTTGAGGATTTTTTTGACTAAAATAATCACAAAAAACAAAATAGATTTTTTAGTACAATAAGATAAAATATCACATTCAATCTATAATCATTATATTTTTTCTCTTACAAAAAAATTAAAAAGTCAAAAATTCTTCTCAAATCATGCTTTTTAACTCCAAGTTAAAATAACTAAAAAAGCCTGAAATTAAAAAAACCAACTCATTTTTCAAATGAAGCGATAGTGCTAATAACACCACATGTTAGGTTCATTTGGAAAGTGGTTTCTTTATTGACTTTTTAACTAAAATATGAAGTGAGAAAAATTAAGATGTTTCGAAATGATTTTTTTGACTTTATACAAAAAAAAAAAAAAAAAAAAAAACAACAACGTGCAAAGAGTAAAGAAAATAAGAATAAATCTTTGACATTTTTATATAATTTTGTAATTTTTTAAAGTAACTGTTTTGGACTAAAATCTAGTTCTGAAACACACTCGTAGTAAGATAAGATAATAAAAAGAGTGAGATTACTAATTCTAAATAATTTATTAAATTTTTCACATGGTGTGGAACAAATTTTTTTATATGGTTTGAGTGAATCCTATACTTATGCGAGAAGTTTGATAGATTGTTTGTGATATGTAGTATTTTCCTAATAAAAATAGACCGCGATTATATACTTATAATTATTATTTTGTCATAGGATAGCTTACAAGTTGCACCCAATCACATCTCAGTTGAGTCCAATACAACAGTTGGTTTTGTGTTTAGCCGAGAGAGAGAGAGAGGGAGATTTGAACAGTGATCTACAATAATTGTACCTGGTTGTTGCCATCGGGGTCGCTATTTTGGCTCGGACCTTGTTCTGGAACGCTGTGACCGACGACTTGATCTGCTACATCTCGGGCCCTGGGAACGCCTGTGGGAGCGGGAATCTGGGAATCAGAACCATTCGTTTCTGATCTTGCAACCATCATCGTCGCCACCACCACGGTCAGAAACTCTGAAAACTGATAAGAACCTAAAAATTGGGCAATGAAGAAAGAGAGAGAGAGATAGAGAGAGAGTAGTAATTCTGATATTTTTCTAGTATAGTTTTGGGGTTGAAAGCGTAGCGTAATCCAAAAAAAGAATAAAAAATTCAACGGGCACGACGTTCAAAGGGAGGGGGGACAATCACGAGAATGACCGACACGTGAGAAAATGCTTCACGCCTTATTTAGTGGGAGATTTGATGATAGAAGCGAAAAGAGAAAAGGAAATATAATTTTACTGTTTATTTAGTTATAAGGGAAAATATTTTGCCTTCAAGATTTAAGTTCGATTCTCGTTACCAACAATTCTTTTTAGGAATGATTTATAAATGAAGAATGTTTTGCAACTTTAATTCTTGAGCTTTAAAGTCAGTTCTAGTGAGTTGGCAGTGGATCCTATACATTGTGATGTTTTGGTCTTGATTTGTTTTTTTGTTATTTATTTATTTATCTTTTTCACCATGTCATTAATGCTCTATTATAGCACTAAAATTAATATTCTGAATTATTACTGTTTATAAATTTAATGTAAGTCCTCACTAAGATTTGTGGCTTGCCCTGGCCTTAGATTGAGGTAGCCTCCTCTCATCTAAATATTTTTGTACAAAAAAAGAAAAAAAAAAGAAAAAAAAAAGAAGATAGAGAATCTCATTTTTTATTTGGTTATAATGGGAAACATAGAAAAAAAAAGAAAAAAGAAAAAAAAAAAAAGTGAGATGGAAACACAATCTCATTTTTTATCTTTTGAGTGCACTTAAACTGTGTTTGGTTTTTGAATTTGGAGAGGGATTTACAAATAGAAAGAACAATGTGTGTAAAATTTATATTTAACTTATCTTTTCTCCCAAAATAGTTGAACCAAATACAACGTTAGATTCTTTTATTTCTCTATTTTCCAATTCAATTAGGCATAACTTGAAATTCGAATCCTATCAATTTTTTCCGTTTCCCTCATCAAATTTTTTAACCAAACATAGCCTTACATCCTTAAGCTCTTTTCTTTTTCCATTTTCCAACTCAACAAGACATAACTTAAAATTTGAATTCTATCATTTTATTTTATATCTCTTTCTCTTTCCTTTTTTTCTTTCTCTCATTAATTTGCCAACCAAACATAGCATTAGAAAATACATTTGAACAGACTGAAAACAATCTCATTTTGACAGGAGATTAGAATTTTTTGGAAAAATTACCTTTTAGGGGAGGCGTTAAAAAATTATTACACATTAATAATAAAAAAATTATGATTTTAGTTATTAATATTTATAATGTTTATTATTTTTTATAAATAATTTTTCTGATTATTACTGTTGGGTAATTCTCCCAAAATTTTTTGTCTCTTATTTGTACTAAACAAAAATTCCATCTTTAATTATTTTATAATTATTTCATTTGTTTATAATTTCTATGAAATTGTTATTGTTTCGATTGTTTTGTTTTCATTTGTGTGGTATGAAAGTTAAAAATCTCTACAATTGGTTATGCCACGATGGCAACATAAGCTAAGTCCAATCTAAAATTATTTTGGGAATGATTATTTTAATTGATTTTTTAAATTTTTTATTAAAAAATATAAAAGAATAGAGAGAAGAGTTAATTTTTTTATTTTTTTTTATTTTTTAGGAGTTAAAAAGTTAATGTGTTTGAGAAGTTAAAAAAATTATTTTTTTGTGATTGAAAAAGAAGAAGATGATATTTAACTTTTTTAACTGAATTTTTTTTATGACTTTTTAATCTTTTTTTAAAAAATAAAAAATTGATTTTTTTGGTGAAGTTTCAAATGAACCTAAATTATTTTTGATGTATGTAAACAAAGAAGCCAACTTCAATGTGGATTGGACCATTCAGTGTAGTCTATGCGGGTGTTTGGGAAGTGAATTTTTTTATAAATTTTTTTAGTTGTAGGATATTATTGGAGAAATTTTTTTTTGTGTTTGGGAAGATAGTTGAGTTTTTTTGTAGTTGGATATGATATTTGTGAGAGAAAAAATGAAATGATTATGGGGTTTGATATGATATTTTGTTTGGATTTATTTTTTTAGTTTGGTAACCAATTTGTCTTTTAGTAAAAAAAATAAAGAAAAAACTAAAAAATTTCCTTCCCAAACATCCCATATGTGGCCATCACGGTCCTTATCTAATAATTCGATTCAGTTATGTTGTACCTCTTTTGTCTAGATTGTTTATAACAAAATCAAATTAAAGGTTTGTTTGGCATTTAATTTTTGGTTAAAAAAAAGATAAAAAGATAAAATTGGTTACATAAATTAATAAGATAAAATATCACATCAAATCATAACCATTACACTTTTTTTTTTACAAAAATTAAAAAAACTAAAAAAACCAAACTAAACAAGACTAAAAAAATCCCAACACAAAAAAGTCAATGCCAAACGAAGAACAATTGTAACCATGGCTTCTTTTTTTTTTTTTAAAAAAAAAAAATTAACTAAATGAATGACTTTAAAAATAGATTTTTTTTTTTAAAGACAAATGTAATAAATTAATGATCAAAATTATTGAATTCTTTTGATTTTTTCATCGACAATTTATACATAAAAACTTACAAAATAAAAAAATTAAATTATCAAAATAAGATCTATAATGAGCGTTACAAAGTCCAATTGAATGGTTAATTTACATTTGTGGGTGGAAGAAGACAAAACATAAGCTTCCATTGATATAAAAATGACAAGATTCATAATTTTAGGTAAAATTAATTCATTTTTTATATGGAGTCACTATTTTAAACTAATAAAAATAATGTTTTATTTTGTGGACAACAATTTTACACGTGGTAGGTCTCGCCAACTATGCAAGGACTTGTCATTTTGTCGTGGTATTGTACCATTTTTGCCAAGTTATATAGTATTAATTAAATTACACAAGGCCAATGTTATAATGGCTCTTTTTGGTATATAGAATTGTTTATATATATATATATATATATTTTAATTTGTGTTAAAATATCTGATATAATTTTTGTTTATAGTTTGAGAGTTAAAATAATTTAAATAAAAAAAATTAATTATTAAAAAATTAAGAGAGATATATTTAATTTTTATTGATTATTTTCTTATCGCTTACAATAAATTGCACAAAATAATCCATGTAGGTTCGTTATGAGGTAAACATAATTTGACTAATCTATACAAAACTAATTATTAAAATTCTTAATTTTTTTTATTTTTTATTATCACATTTAAATCAAGGCCTGATGCTTTTGGCTTTGATATAGACACCCCTCAAATGTTTTTTGAATGCGAGAAATCATTAGCGCCTTTTAATATTGCTCTCTAAGTAGGCAATTATTGACTACAATAGAAAAAGATTAAAATACAGTAAAAATTTCAAATATGATGTTTTGTGGGTATGAATATATTAGAAATGCTATAATTTCCAAAGATATAAATTAAATAAATATTTAAAAGTTAAAATTAATAGTCATTATTATTTAAATTATGACCCCATAACAAAAATCCCTTTCCTAAATTTAAAATTCTTAATTTTTGATAATACTTTTTGCTTCGCCACACTTTTCTATAAGGGTTAGGTTTCTCTTCAGTCTGAGATTGGATTGGAACGTATTGTTGGGTCTGTATGCGAGGCCCTTGAAAATTTTACTTTATTAAAAGTCCCTTACTTTTAAATTATTTATTTGAAATCCCTTAGTTTCTTAATTAATTGCAACCATAGGATCAAAACACATGCACCAACAAAACCCGCAAATCCTAATCGATTTCGGTAACTTAAAAATCATTTTTAATACCCTAATACTGATTAATTGACTCACTAAATATGAAAGTACTACTTGAAAACCCTTAGTTTTTCCAGTCTTTATAACGTTCGTCGGTTGATCGCGTTTTTATTCGAAACAAGAAATACAAACCGAATTAGACTCTCTAACTCCAATTTAATTTAATTCGACACTAAAATAACTGTTCAAATTCATAAATTAAACCCAATGCCCTCACATTTTTCTTGAATCAAATTTTGACCCAAACTAGTACCATTACACACATATATACTGCAGTGACCCTGACTCCTGATTAATGTTAATTCGCACTTAATTATGCCTTGTAGTAGATTATGAAGGATTTGGGATTTATTTGCATGTGTATTACATTATTTATGTGTTTCTATCTGTTTGTCATAAAATGATCTGTTCATGTTTTTGACTTTAAACTGCGAATTGAAAGCCCTAACGGCGACCGATTCAGAAATTGAGTAGTGTTTTATACTAGTAAGAATATATGTGATTTTATGGTATGCTTAATTAAAATTTGATTCGGAGCGATTAATTAAATTAAATAAAATAATTCTAGATTAAACATTAATTAAGTGAATGCAAGTTAATTACATCTTTGCCCTTGAGTGGGCCATTTTTTCACACATTGTTTAGGATTGATTCACACACATTTTCAGCCATTTCCCTTGTCCAAACTGTGAGTAAGAGGGACAGTGAGAGAAACTTGGTTTCATCAAAATTTTGGCTTGGAAAATTTGAGAATTTGTAGAAGAACTACACAATTGAGCAAGCACACTTTGAACTCAAGACTTAAGGTAGGAGATTTCCCTTTCAATTGTGAATTTAAGATTAATTCTTACATGGTTCATGGTTAATTAGTGTCTAAAGTCATGAATTAGTTTAAATGTTGAATTGAGTAGTAATTCATGCATGCATGCATAAATTTCCATGTTTTGGGTTTGAATTCTAAGATTTCTTCCATGTATGTATTAATTTCACTCACATTGTGGCCATTTATCTTGTTGTCCATCAAATTATCAAGTTTGATCATGTTTTGGAAGGTTTGGTTTCAATGAGATTCTTGCATGTTACATTCAAGTTTTGTTCTTGAGATTTTATTTGAAATTGTGTTTAATTGACTCACCCTTGGGCTTTGATTTTACAAATTGATCTTTGAAACATCTTATACTATGAGTTTACAAGTATTTTCCAGAAAATGAGCCCAAGAGGTCGAGTTTTGAGGTGTTGAATACTTGGTTTGAGATTGGGAGGCAAATTTGGAAATTCTAGAATTTGGCTTCCTTGCTCGAGCGAAGGATTCTACGCTCGAGCGACCATCGTTTGTTCAGAGCTACGCTCGAGCGAAGGAATGATGGCCCGAGCATAAATTGTAAGCTCTCAGGTTTTTGGTGCACACAGATGCACGCTCGAGCGACGAGACCTACTCTCCAGCGAAGAGCTGTGTCTCACGCTCGAGCGAGCATCGAGCGGGCATCGAGCGTAGAATTTCAACAACCAGTACTTTTACATTTTTACAGACCGCTCGAGCGAAGGAGTCTATGCTTGAGCGACCTCTCCGTTTTGTCAAGCTCGCTCGAGCGAAGAAAGCTACGCTCGAGCGAGACTCCTGTTTTTAGCAAGTTTTGAAAAATATTTTCCAAGGCATCTTTGCATCCTCATTTCATCCTAGGCATTCCTAGGCCATGTTCTAGACCCCATAATGAGGATAAGAGATTAGAAACATATTAAGAGCTAATGAAATAAGTTTTGCACAATTAGAACGTGTGTTTCAAGTGTACATCTGTTATGTGTTGTGTAGGTCACGTGCCACGTACCGTTTGACCAAGTTTACTCCGTTTGTCTGTCTCAAGGCCCACTGTGAGTAATAACTCAGTAAAGTTATGTTTCACCTAAGTACTTTCTGACTGGTATGGTATAAGCTGTTTTTCTGAAATGTTATCTTACGAATTATGAATGAATATCCAATTTTCTGAAAAGTATTTGTGGCACCCTTAGTTTACGTGGCCCTCGCCCGGGGGTAACAATACCGTGGCCAATCTGCATGTGGCCCTTGCCTGGGGGTAACAATACCATGGCTACTTGCGTGCAAGATATGGACTTTATAGTCGTTGGTACCAACTATATATGTGGGTCTCTGGATCAATCTGGTCTGATAGCTAATGGGTGTACCACGTATGATCTTATGCAAAATCTAAATATGAACATGAGTGTGTATCTGGACCTATTTCTGTTTTGAAATCTGAATATGTTTTGATTTAAATACTGGATTCTAACTTGTGATAGACATCATTCATAAAACCCCTTTACTCTGTTATTATTCATTGGGCTTCGCTCCGCTTATATTATGTATGTAGGTGAGCGCAAGACATGACCGGGCGAGTTAATGACCTTACATTCCGTTTTTGTCGAACCTGTTGTGCCTTCCGAGGAGGTTCCGAATGAAGTCTAATGCTATGGCTGTTTTTGTACCTCTGCTAGTCTTTGTGTTTGCACTGTATAGTTAGGTCTTGGGGAGTACATTCTGTAAATGCCTTGTAAATATTATGTATCTGGACTGGCATGTTTATGTATATATAAATAAGTTTAAAATGTTTCTGCCTCATGTACGTTATCACAGCTCATTGAACCTTGTCTATTTTGTATTATTGGTTCCGTAGCCCCTTATTATTTGCTAATCTATTCCGAGGCCTTTGGTAATCCCCGGATTATTGGCCGGTTACAGTGCTAAACCTACAGGGGCAGGTTTGGGTCGTGACAGAGTGGTATCAGAACATGTGTTCTACCGCACACACAGGTCCGTATGAACTTAGGGTGTCCTAGTAAGAGTTAGGGGCATTCCATCTGCATGTGTGAGTGTGTGGTAATGCAACTGAATATGAAAACAGAATGTATATTTAAATCAAATGAATTGAAGGAAACGAATAAGATTATGCCTGTGTTTATTATCATTTGATGTCTGTTTAGTAAGATGGAGAATGCAAGGGGAAGTGGTGAAATTGAATCTTTAGAGGCTCGCATGGGCTGAATGGAACAGATGCTTGCAGCATTGACTGAAACCTTGACACAACAATAGAGATAACAACCTTTGCCCCCTCCGCCTCCACCAGCACAAACCGAGGTAGATAATAATGACATCATTAATCTAACACAGAAATTCATGAAAATGAAACCGCCAACGTTCTATGATGGAATTGAACCTTTGCAAGCAGAGACGTAGCTACTTGAAATGGAGAAGTTGTATGAAGTGTTCCCTTATACCGAAACTCAGAAAGTCCTCCTAGCCACCTATACTCTGAAAGATGAAGCTCGCAGGTGGTGGTTACTGATCCGAAATGGCAATGGGAATATGACATGGGCACAGTTTAATGTTATCTTCTACGACAAGTACTTTCTCTAATGTTTCAGGGATCAGAAAGTGTCAGAATTCCAAGAACTTATACAGAGAAGAATGGTTGTAGCAGAGTATGAAACTAAATTCACCGAACTGGCACGGTTTGCTCCACATATGGTGGATACTGATTACAAGAAAGCACAGAAGTTTGAGGGAGGGCTAGACTTGGAAATATTTGACCGAGTAGGTATCCTAAAATTATCTACTTATGTGGAGGTACTCGACAGGGCGTTGATGGCAGAAGCCACAATAGCAGCTAAGAAACAAACTACAACACCAATAACAGAATGGAGAGAAAAGATGACTGGATTCAGTTTCAAGAAAGGTCGGTCAGTTTCGAAAAGGCAATATACAGGATCCTCTAGCAGCTCTAGCCAAAGTAGCGGGTCTACTCCAAACTGCCCCGACTGTGGAAAGAAGCATAGAGGTGCTTGTTATCGAACATTAGGTGCGTGTTTCCGCTGTGGCAAGACTGGCCACATGGTGAGGGATTGCTCGATGAGATCTAACAAGGTTAATCGCTCACGCCGAACCCGCCTAGAAGTCCGAAGAACGTGACGCCAGATAATTAAAGAATTACCTCCGCCTTCTTGACAAAACATAAATAAATAAGCGGGCTCGCGCAAGCAACAAGAAACCTAATAGTACAAGAGCTCTACATTTATATGAACATAGACTTACATGCCAAAAATGAGTTAATTACCCACTATCTTTACATAATCTGCTCATAAATTCATTACAAAACATAGTTACATGCCACTGAGGTAAAGACAAAACAAAGCTCACAACGGCCTTCCAGGCCTAGCCCCATCTCGGAGCACTCAAAGCGGTAGGCTTCAAAATGGCGGCTCGAACAAGAATCCGCCTAGGCTTGACTCAAGGCTCACCTATAAATACATAAATACAAACAATGAGCTAAAGCTCAGCAAGTAACATAACAGTAAAGAGGTTTAATGAACGAAGTCCAACCTTTAATAAAATCATGATAAATCACTCATAATCATAATCAGTCATCAAATAAACATACGTAATGGCATAATCCACAGAACATTATATCAGTCAATCACCAAAGCAGTCTACGAGATCTCATGACTAGCCATGGGCTTGTCCTTCCATGCCGTCCCCATGACTCATGGCGTGGGCTGCATGTTCTGCCCCATGACCGTCTATCTATGGATGCCATACTAGATTCGCAGACATTCGCTCACATAAAACATTTATCATTTTAAAATCATATCATAAATGTAACACTTTTAAACGTAAGTCATAACAACATATCTTTTACAAGAATGTTACTTCTGAGTTACCAATACCGTTATGCGATTCCACGTCTTATCCTGCAAACATCCACATGGATATATTCTTATCATTCAATAGCATATAAACATGTCATTTCCTTTCTACTTTCATTCGTCTTATCCATTCTCTTTCTTCATTACACATTTGTACCCATATCATTGATAAAATGCAAATTGATGCAATTAACATATCAAGATCATTTAGAACAACTTCCACAATTTTCACGAAAATAAGCCCTTACGCTGAAGGCGACTTTGTCCCGGCCGAGCGACAAAGACAATTCCGCCAAAGCTTGGGAGGGTGATTTCTCCGCCGAAGGGATTCCCTACGCCGGCGGACTCGCTAACTCGGAAAATCTGGTTCTTCCTCCTCTTCCGTTCTTCCCCTTTTCACAATCATTTTCCCTTACATGAATTCCATAATCAAAGTACTTGAAACCCATCTTAATTCTTTATCAAAACCCCAATTCAAACCCATAAGAATCATAAATAAGATCAACCCATGAATTAAGTTGAAAAACACATAAACATGCACATGAAGCTTCATTTCTTGACTTTCATGGAGGTTCCCTTCAAATATGCCCAATAAACATGATTCAAACCAGATTCTTGAGATTAATATGCTCGTAACTAAGGATCAATCATCTATTCCATGAAGTTAGAAAGAATTTCTTACCTTTTAGCTTGATTTCCCCTTTCCCTTTCTTCCTCTTCTTTCCCACGAATTCTCTTCTCTCTCACTCTTAGATATTTTGTTTCTTGCTTTATGAGTCAAAGAAGGTCAACAACCTTATCTATATAACATATATATCAATAGAACTCCATTTGAGCCAAAACGTGGACCGAACAAGACTTCTGAACCAGATAATTTTTGTCCTCTATTTATTGATTCAGATGGTTCTAAACATTCCCGGCATCGCATAGGTATTTTACATTTCATTTTCTGATTCCATTTCAGTCATCGATTTCAGTCCCGAAGTTGTCAGTTCCACAGATATTTTTCTAAAAACAACAGATAATCTTTATTTAAATCACATCTAAGCATAATTAATCACTGGTAATTACGACATATGATTCCGGGTCGTTACATTAACCGTCCTATGACAAGTTCCACCGGGTCTGTTTCCGCAGCAAGACCAAATGCCAGGGCCGACGTTAGAGGGAATGCAAACAATGAAACATTAAGGCAAGGGAGGGTGTTCGTCTTAGTGCCTAGTGACGTACCCAACACCTATACTGTGGTGTCAGGTACACTCTCTGTATGTTCTCAAAATGCATGTGTACTGATAGATTCTAGTTCTACACATTCCTTTGTATTGCATGCTTTCTCTCGAAAATTGACTAGACCACTAGAACAAATGACATATGTGTTATCTATATCCACACTGTCTGGGGATTTTATGATGTATGCTCATGTTTATCCAGCATGTGATATTATGATTGGCGATATGATGTTGTATGTGGACTTATTACCCTTGGACATTAATCATTTTGATTGTATTTTGGGGATGGACTGGTTGACTAAATACTGTGCTACCATTGATTGTGCAAATAAAACTGTTGTGTTTCGACCACCGGGTATGCCCGAATTTACTTTTATTGGGAATAGGGTAGTTCCTCCCCCATATTTGATTTCGGCTATGAAAGCTGTAAAGCTCCTTAGGAAGGGATGTAGGGGTTATCTGTGTTGTATACTGACTGCACCATCTGACGGTACTACTGTAGAAACAATCCTTGCTGTTTGTGACTTTCCCGACGTGTTTTCGACTAACTTACCTAGAGACTTAGTTGATGGAGAAATTGAATTCACTGTTGAAGTGTTTCCGGGGACACAACCTATTTCCAAGACTCCATATAGAATGTCTACCTTTGAATTGAAAGAATTGAAAACCCAACTTCAAGAACTGTTAGACAAGAAATTTATCCGTCCGAGTACTTCACCTTGGGGTGCTCCAGTTTTGTTTGTTAAAAAGAATGATGGGTCTTTGAGATTGTGTATAGACTACCGAGAACTGAACAAAGTGACTATCAAGAATAAATACCCTCTGCCCTGAATAGATGACTTGTTTGATCAACTTCAGGGTGCCAAAGTGTTTTCCAAAATTGACCTCAAGTCCGGGTATCATCAATTAAAGGTTAGAGCTGAGGACATAGAGAAAATTGCATTCTGAACTAGATATGGACATTATGAATTTTTAGTAATGCCGTTTGGGATGACTAATGCACTTGCAGCTTTCATGGATCTTATGAACAGGGTGTTTAAATCATATCTGGATAACTTTATTGTTGTGTTTATTGATGACATTTTGATTTATTCTAAAGACAGGGAAGAACATGAGAACCATCTGAGAACTACCTTGCAGATTTTGAGAGAGAAGAGGCTGTATGCTAAATTGTCCAAGTGTGAATTCTAGCTTGACAGTGTGGCATTTTTAGGACATGTAATTAACAAGGATGGAGTTTCTGTTGACCCTTAGAAAATTGAAGCCGTCGTGGAATGGCCTAGACCGACAATTGTGACAGAAGTCCGAAGTTTTGTGGGACTTGCAGGTTACTACAGAAGCTTTGTGGAAGACTTTTCCAAGCTTGTCCTGCCATTGACTCAATTAACTCAGAAAAATGTGTCATTTGACTGGAATGAACAAAGAGAGGTAGCTTTCCAAGAGTTGAAAACCAGGTTAGTGACTGCACCAATCTTAACTTTGCCTAATGGTACTGATGGGTTTCAAGTGTACAGTGATGCTTCCTATAAAGGCTTGGAGTGTGTACTAATGCAAAACGGAAGGGTGATTGCCTATGCTTCTAGACAACTTCGACCACATGAAAAGAATTACCCAATACATGATCTTGAGTTAGCAGCTGTGGTATTTGCTTTGAAAATCTGGCGTCACTTGTATGGGGTAACTTGTGAGGTGTACACCGACCATAAAAGTTTAAAATATTTCTTCACCCAAAAGGAATTGAACATGAGACAGAGACGATGGTTAGAACTAATCAAGGATTATGATTTGCAAATCTTATACCATCCAGGGAAAGCTAATACCGTAGCAGATGCCTTGAGCCAAAAATCCAGTGCGAGTTTATCATGTTTGCTATCCAACCGAAAAGAATTGTTGACTGACCTAGAACAAGATGGACTATTAACTGCTATTGCCGCTCAACCTACAATTCTTGATGAGATCAAACAAAAACAATGTGAAGATGAATACTTGAAAAAGATCATAGAGGAATTTGATTCAAAGCCAAGGCCAAGATTTGTGTTTGAGAATGGTGTGCTGAAATTTCAGAACCGTCTTTGTGTACCCGATTGTGGTGATTTGAGAAAACGTATTATGACCGAAGCTCACAGTAGTAAGTTTGCTATGAATTCGGGGAACACGAAGATGTATCATAATTTGAAATAGAATTTTTGGTGGCCTGGAATGAAAAAGAGTATTGCAGACTTTGTGGCTAGATGTCTACATTGCCAATAGGTTAAAGCTGAGCATCAATGACCCGCTGGTTTGCTACAACCACTCCCAATATCGGAATGGAAATGGGAGCACATTACCATGGATTTCATTGTGGGATTGCCTCGTTCTTCTCGAGGTATAGACTCTATCTGGGTTATAGTTGACCGTTTAACTAAGTCTGCCCATTTTCTGCCTATCAAAACTATTTATAACGCTGATAAATTGGCCAATATCTATATGATTGAAATTGTGAGACTGCATGGAGTGCCGCTATCTATTGTGTCTGACAGGGACTCAAAGTTTGTATCGAGATTTTGACAGAGTTTGCAACAGGCCTTGGGGACTGAATTGAGACTGAGCAGTACCTATCACCCATAGACAGATGGCCAAACTGAACGAACGAACCAAACTCTGAAGGATATGCTCAGAATGTGTGTGTTAGACTTCCAAGGGAATTGGGAGACCTACTTGCCATTAGCTGAATTTGTGTACAACAACAGTTACTATTCAAGCATTGGGATGGCTCCTTACGAAGCTTTGTATGGAAGAAAATGTCGTTCTCCGATATGTTGGGCTGAAGTAGGTGATAGACCTTTGTTGGGACCGAAACTTGTGCAAGAAACAACCGAGAAAGTGAAACTGATCCAACAATGCCTGAAAACTGCACAGAGTCGGCAGAAAAGCTATGCTGATGTCCGAAGAAGAGATAGGGAATATAAAGTTGGGGACCATGTGTTTATAAAGGTGACCCTGATGAAGGGTCAAACTCGGTTTGGTGTTAAAGGAAAATTGGCGCCAAGATATGTTGGACCTTATGAAGTTTTCGAAAAGATCAATCCGGTATTGTATCGGGTAGCCTTACCTCCAGTAATGGAGCACATACGTAACGTCTTTCATGTATCGATGCTTCAAGAATATTTGAGAGACCCACTCTATGTCATCGAACCGACACATGTGCTTCTGAAAGATGATTACACTTATGAGGAAAGACTTATCTAGATCGTGAATCGTCGGATCAAAAGGTTAAGAAATAAAGGAATATCATTGGTAAAAGTTGATTGGTAAAACCACGGAAGAACCTATGTAACTTGGGAAACCGAGGAAGACATGATGAAGAGATATCCAGATTTGTTCCCATTGGACCCAATGTTGATTCAGAATGAAGGTAATTCGAGTTTGGAAGACCAAATTCTTTTAAGGGGGGAAGACTGTAGTGACCCCGACTCCTGATTAATGTTAATTCGCACTTAATTATGCCTTGTAGTAGATTATGAAGGATTTGGGATTTATTTGCATGTGTATTGCATTATTTATGTGTTTCTATTTGTTTGCCATAAAATGATTTGTTCATGTTTTTGACTTTAAACGGCGAATTGAAAGCCCTAACGGCGACCGATTCAGAAATTGAGTAGTGTTTTATACTAGTAAGAATATATGTGATTTCATGGTAGGTTTAATTAAAATTTGGTTCGGAGCAATTAATTAAATTAAATAATGCTAGATTAAACATCAATTAAGTGAATGCAAGTTAATTACATCTTTGCCCTTGAGTGGGCCACTTTCTTACACATTGTTTAGGATTGATTCACACACATTTTCAGCCATTTCCCTTGTCCAAACCGTGAGTAAGAGGGACAGTGAGAGAAACTTGGTATCATCAAAATTTTGGCTTGGAAAATTTGAGGATTTGTAGAAGAACTACACAATTGAGCAAGCACACCTTGAACTCAAGACTTAAGGTAGGAGATTTCCCTTTCAATTGTGAATTTAAGATTAATTCTTACATGGTTCATGGTTAATTAGTGTCTAAAGTCATGAATTGGTTTAAATCACTACAACAAAAGTAGTCTTTAGTGACAAAAACTAATGACGAAAATAAATTTTGTCACAAAATATGTATCTTTTAATGACGAAAATAATATTTCGTCTCCAAATGTACCATTTTTAGAGACAAAAATAAAATTTCATCACTAATCTAAATACATAATAAAAAAAATTAGGTGACGAAATTATTTTTCGTCATTATTTATATTTTTTTGTCACCGAAGATTTTCCCGCTATTTTTTCGGAGGGTATCAAAATTTTGAGACTTTTGGTGACGAAACAATTGGTCACTAATTATAAAATTATTAATGACGAATATATTTTTGTCACCAATAATTTTTAATATTTTAATATCATTTAGTGACAACTATTTTTGTGGCCAATATTTTTATCTTTGATGAAGAAATAACTTTGTCACCAATAAATGATTTATTGCAAACTATTTTAGAGGAAAATGAAAATATATTGGCGCCTATGCAAATTTGTTCTTCTTCTTCTTCTTTTTTTTTTAAAAAAAATAAATAAATAATGCTTGGTTATACACAGAGACCTTACACACACACACACACAATAATTTCTCCATCAAACCTAATTTCACACACACACACACACACATACACACACACACACCTTATACTCATTCACGGGACTGAGTTTCTTCACCGCCGCTGCTAACATTTCATCGATTCACACACATCGCCGGTGTGCCGATTGGTTCACTGCCGACAGCCTTTCACTACAAAACTGATCTGATCACATAGTTATCGATATCCGATCAACGTTATATTTTATAGGTATATATTACTCGACGAATTCTACAAATTAAACGGTTCGAAATATCAAAACGGGATCCGTGGTGGGCCCCCACGAGCCCAACAATACACTTCAGTCCTAAAGCCTCATCCTATTTTTTTCGTTTTTGTTAATTTGCGACGACCTTTCAAACCGTTGCAAAAAATTAATCTGCTAATATTCCACCAATACTACAATAATACATATAGGTCACACCTAAAAATTTAAAACCATCCCACTTTTAATTCAATGTTTGATAAAATAAAAAATGTAAAACCATCCCACTTTTAATTCAATGTGTGATAAAAAAAAAAAAATGTGTGAATGTGAAGTAACTTATTTATTTATTTCAGCAGCCCACACCCCACAAAGAAACAAATCATTTTTTATTTTATTTTTGAGATTCCAAACATATCTCTCAATCCTCTCTCCCTCTCTCTCTCTCTCTCTCTCTCTTCAAGCCCTAACCCTAGTCTTCTGCATATCCTTGATCGCCGCCTAAGACTTGTTCGACCAAATTGAGAGTGACCAATGATCAAATGAGCGGCAAAGAATGGCAAAGCAATGCAGATCGAGGTATTTTTTTCTCTTCTATTTTCTTCTTCTCTTACCTTCTTCTATTCTTCTACTATTTTGCTAATTCGATTTTTGTTGAAATCGACCCTTGATTTTCGATTTTTGTTGAAACTAGCCCTTGATTTTTGCTCTATATATATATATCTCTCTCTCTACCCCCTCTCTCCCAATTTCAAACCCTAACTATAATTTTCGATCTCTCAGATCTCAGCCCCTTCTCTGTTCTATATCACAAAAGTCATTTTGATTTCATTTCACTTATTTTGAAGTGTTTCATATGTTAAAAATGCTAAATGTTCGCTGTGTTCATTTACATGTTTCTTTATCTGCATTTTGTTGAGCTTTACCTCTCTTTCTCTCTCGTTCACTCATCATATTATTTTCATTGTGGCCTTCACTCTGTGTATTTAATTCAATTCAAAATATGAAACCAGGTGCCATAGTGATTGTCTCTTATGTTTTGAATGACTTACGATTGAAATTTGCACTAATTATGGCCCAGCAATTTAGTAAATTAAAGACAATCTTGGAAGCATAAAGATTTATGGGCTGTGAGTATCTGAAGGAACCAAAAAGTCATGGTACAAAAAGTTTACTCTTAGACTGCCCTTAAATTTGAAATTGAAGTTTTATGGCTTTCAGTACATACCCAAGTATATAATTGTTGGAAAACTATATAAATTTGACAGAACCCCCTTCTATTTGAATGTTCTGTTTCCTAAGGATTCACATTGGAATTACCCAAGTATTTAAATGTTTCCTAATGTTTTGTTTCCTATGCAACGATCAGAAAATTGGTAATGAGATCACTTCTGATGCCCATCTACTTCCAGCAACCAATGCCAATTACATAGGTGGTCTTGCTATTTTTGCCTATATGAATTTGACAATGTGTCTCTTTCTCTCTCTCTCTCTCTCTCTCTCCCTTTCTCATCTTTGTTCCTGTGCATATATTTCAACTTACTCCTTTTGTTTTCTTATTGGTTCCATTACATAACAGTGATCCACGAGGTTGTATAACGGCTACAATTATAGAACTGAAGCAAAAAACCTGCTCCAATCATGGCCATTTTCTCCTCAAGGGGTCCAAACAAAATCACACCAGAGATCCTTAAGGTTTGACCAAGATTTTCATTTTCCTTGATGGAGTTCCATTGTATTAGTCATTTCGTAATTTCGTATATGTATCACAATTATAATAATTTGATTTATTAAATATTGTATTTTCTTTCTTCTATATAAATTGAAGTTTAGTAATTCTTTTGTATGATCTTTTCGCTAGACCTTCATTACTCTATATACTGTCACATATCCTCTATGTGGTGTACTAGGTTTCTATCCATAGTGATTTACATGGTGTTTTGACTTGTCTACCTTCAAAGGCCTTCTATGCAATCTTACTAAAAATGCCTTTCAAGATCATCTTCTTCTAACCAAGGTTGTCAATTATGAAATTATGAAATCTTCCCTTGCTAGGTCAAGATTGTATTTGCAACAGGACATTATGAAATTTCGTTTTTAAAAATCAAAAATAAAAAGCCTATCATTTCCAAGTCCTATTTCTTTTTTCGTTTTTGGTCTTCCGTAATAAAAGCAATCAAGTGTCATTCTAAACAAATTTTCGCTTCTCAGTCATGGCATGGGTTTTATATTAGTAATAATACATTCTTGTGTATTGAACTTGCATTGTTTTCTTGGACGTGATTTTCTTCTGGAAAAATTATCTTCTGAAGCTCCAATATATATTGTTATGGAAGGGAGTGAAAGGCATTTCTTCTGCAATTTTACTTTGAATAAGCATTTGAGGTGGCTTGTGTTCACTGTGCTTGAAGAATTTTTTGGATCAGGCCTAAGCTCTTGATATGATGGGATATTGGCATATGGGTTCTGTGAGCAACATATACGGACAGGCTTCGATGACGGTGCCCTTTGAGGATTACTTGTTAAACTTAGTGGAAAGAATAATTGCATATTACTTCTATTTATTTGTGTATATATATACATTTTGGTTTTGGAGGTTGAGGAATTCCTAATATTCTTTTGTAAGTTCTATGGGAGATTTGAGTCATTTGGTAGGGAGTTTTTTTTTTTTTTTTGGGCTCATCTCAATGTGCACATGGTGGTTTGCATCCCAACAACTTTTTTTTTTTTTTTTTTTTTGTGGACTTTTCTTGCTATGGAAAGTGGCAAGGGGAACTGTTTCACTCTTAGTTGCAGGAATCGTCCTAACAGGTGACGAATCTTCTTAAGAAACGCGATTTCGCGTTTCTTAGAAAGAAACGTGTAGGAATCGCGTTTCCGTAGAGAGAGAAACGCGATCCTAGCCAAGATGGGATCGTTGGTGAAGAAGAACAAAAACCCTAGGTGTCGAATCTGGCGAGAGAGAGAGAGGAGAGTGTGTGAAGGAAGAGTGAGAAGACAAACCTTCGCCGATCCAGGTCGTCTTCCCCTCTAGATCTGCTTTCCGATCGCCTTCGATCGTCATCACCATGGCCATCGCGATCGTGCTCACCTCCCGCTTCTTCTTCTCTCTCTCTTTTTCTTGTCGATCCAGGTCGCCTTCCTCGCGATTCGCGATCTGCTCGCGATCGCCTTCGATCGTCATCGCCATGGCCATCGAGGCTCACCTCCTGCTTCTTCTTCTTCTTCTCTCTCTCTCTCTCTGGTCGATCTGTGTCTTCCCCCTCCCGTTTCTAACATATAACAAGTATAATAAATAATATAATTTGTTATATAATAATCTAATTAAATCAAACATAATAAAAAAAAATTAATAAGATTTATAAAATAAATCATTATTTTACTATTTTTTAACATATTTTATTATTTTACTATTTTTTATTTATAATATATATCAATTAAAAATTAAAAAATATATATAAATAAATTAAAAATATTATCTATAAAAATAATATCTAAGATAAAAATAATAAATATATTTGAAAATAATTATTTAACTCACCTTTATATAATAAATATATTTTAGAAATGACTATTAAATATATATATATATATTATCGCTTCCCGAGGCGCTCCCAATTTAAGAACTTTCTAACAGCTCACGCTTTCCCGCTCCCGCTCCCGCCCCCGCTCCCGCTCCCACTTTGTGCAACTAAGGTTATAAGGTTATAGTCTCTAGTGAATTTCTCCAGCCAGTTTCCAATTAAGGCTTTGGTCTTAAGGAATGCATTCTGCAAAACAAGACCACCCTAGTATTCCACCACACACAACTTTGACTAGCAGAAGGTGCCTATTTGGAGGAAATAAAAACAAAATGAAGATGGTTATTTTCTATTCATTTATTATATATATATATAAGCAGGGAGCTGTCGTAAATGCCCTTAATTCTCAATTTGCATTGGATCAAACAATGCGTTAGACTAATTACATATATGAAAAATGGCACCATATCAATAGTATGGCCAGATATGTAAGCTTACCAATTTCGTGGTTTCAACATAAGCTATCATAGGATTTAAGCTTTGAATGCAGCAGATAACTGTAGATCCTAAATGAAGGATACTTGGGAAGTGACTATTTTAGTTGGCTTTTTGGCTTTTTGATTGGGTGTTTTGACTTTTTGGCTATTTTAACCAAAAAACCACCATCCCAAATGGGGCCTTAATCTTTTACTACATGTCATAATATGTTGTATGCGTTTCTTTTTCTTATTTATTTTTTTATGTGATGTGAAGCTGTAATTACCCTTTCTGTATTGTTTTGGTAATGACAAACATAAAAACTTTATTGATTTTGGTGAAGATACTTCTTTTGATGAGAAAGTTAGGTTTCCTTGTTCTTTTTTGTCATGCCTTTTTTTTTTTTCATCGTTCTATATTATGATAATTCAGCACCAAGGCACACCATTGCCTTTTGACACTAGAAAAGTTCTAGTGTCATATATTCATTCAAATTCACTTCTAAATGTTCCAAGGTACTTTGTGTTTAACACTGGCATTTTTACATTTATTCCATGGTTGTTAAACTAAGCTAGTGAATTATGAAACCCTTATTGCGGAACCATGTATTATTAGATTCATATTTTCATTGACTCTGATAAAGTTTTCTCCTATTTTAAAACTTGCTATGTTAATTTCTACTTTATTTTGTCTTAGGATACTGCTGACAGTCCTCCACTTGATGAACATGCAAATAGCACAGCAAAATGAACAAATTGCAAGGTTTCAAAAGTCAGAGAGGAAACAAAGCATGGTAAAATTTGGTTTCAAATTTACTTTGAAATTTTTATTCTCTCTCTTCTAGGTTGCATATTAACATATTTAGTGAATGGTTACCTTAACCTTTTGTTATTGTTGTTGTTTTTTTTTTCTTTTTTAAATGGCAGATTGGAGATGAAAGAATTTGGTAACCTGCATAGCGAGAGTTTTTTTTGTTGATATTACCAGACACATCCATCACAGTGTAGTTGTACTTTTTGTTAATATTACCAAACATGTATTTTGACTATGTTGTTGTGGGTTATGATTATATTGTGATGAATTTTATCTTTTTGTTGATATTTTATTGAATAGATTAAAAGAACAGGTTTTTGTTGATATTACCAAATGAACAGATTTTTGTAATGATTTGTAATGGGTATTATATTCAGCAGGTTATTAAAAGCATAAGTTATTTTGATTGTGTTGTAGTTTTTGATTTTACTAGAATAGATGTTATGGTTTGGATGTTATATATTAATTTCTTGATACTATGAGACATGTATTTTGCTTGGATTGTTTTATGATAATGAACAGTTTAATTTTATATTGATTTGTATTAGATATTTTATTTAATAGATTATTAAAATGTACATGTATTGTTTATTGAAAAAAATATATAAATTGCAAATATAACCCTTCCTCAATTTTTAAAATTTATTTATTATTGGTGACGAAAAAAAATTGACACTAAAACTTTCTAATCATAACAAATAATTTTGTCACACATTCACTATTTCATCACTAAATTAAAATATTTGTTGGCAAGTTTTCGTCACTGAAGGGTCTTTTTTTCCATCTTTTGGTGATGATATTTTTGTCACTAAAAATTTTATCACTATTTTTAATGACGAAATATTTTGTCACCCAAAACAAATATAATAAAATTTTATTTAATTTTAGTGACGAAATGAACATTATAGGTGACAAAATATTTAACATTTAGTGACGAAATAATTCGTCACCAAATACCAATAATAGGTGACAAAATAAATTTTCGTCATCAGGTACTTTTAGTGACGACGAATTGATGACGAACGTGGTGACGAAATTATTTCGTCACAGATCAATTTGGTGACGAAAATTCCACTATTGGAGACGAAGTGATTTTGTCATTAAAGAACCATTTTGTTGTAGTGAATATTGAATTGAGTAGTAATTCATGCATGCATGCATAAATTTTCATGTTTTGGGTTTGAATTCTAAGATTTTTTACATGCATGTATTAATTTCACTCACATTGTGGCCATTTATCTTGTTGTCCATCAAATTATCAAGTTTGATCATGTTTTGGAGGGTTTGGTTTCAATGAGATTCTTGCATGTTACATTCAAGTTTTGTTCTTGAGATTTTATTTGAAATTGTGTTCAATTGACTCACCCTTGGGCTTTGATTTTACAAATTGATTTTTGAAACATCTTATACTATGAGTTTACAAGTGTTTTCCAGAAAATGGACCCAAGAGGTCGAGTTTTGAGGTGTTGAATACTTGGTTTGAGATTGGGAGGCAAATCTGGAAATTCCAGAATTTGGCTTCCTTGCTCGAGTGAAGGATTCCACGCTCGAGCGACCATCGTTTGTTCAGAGCTATGCTCAAGCGAGGGAATGGTGGCTCAAGCGTAAATTGTAAGCTCTCAGGTTTTTGGTGCACACAGACGTACGCTCGAGCGACGAGACCTACGCTTGAGTGTAGAGCTGTGTCTCACGCTTGAGCGAGCATCGAGCATAGAATTTCAACAACAAGTACTTTTGCATTTTTACAGACCGCTCAAGCGAAGGAGTCCACGCTCGAGCAACCCCTCTGTTTTGACAAGCTCGCTTGAGTGTGAAAAATATTTTCCAAGGCATCTTTGCATCATCATTTCACCCTAGGCATTTCTAGGCCATGTTCTAGACCCTATAATGAAGATAAGAGATTAGAAACACATTAAGAGCCAATGAAATAAGTTTTGTACAATTAGATCGTGTGTTTCAAGTGTGCATCTGTTATGTGTTGTGTAGGTCACGTGTCACGTACCGTTTGACCAAGTTTACTCCGTCTGTCTTTCTCAAGGCCCACTGTGAGTAATAACTCAGTAAAGTTATGTTTCACTTAAGTACTTTCTGACTGGTATGGTATAAGCTGTTTTTCTGAAATGTTATCTTACGAATTATGAATGAATGTCTAATTTTCTAAAAAGTATTTGTGGCACCCTTAGTTCATGTGGCCCTCGCCCGGGGGTAACAATACCGCTGCCAATCTGCATGTGGCCCTCGCCCATGGGTAATAATACCGTGGCCATTCTGTACGTGGCCCTTGCTTGGGGGTAACAATACCATGGCTACTTGTGCGCAAGATATGGACCTTATGGTCGTTGGTACCAACTATATATGTGGGTCTCTGAACCAATCTGGTCTGATAGCTAATGGGTGTACCACGTATGATCTTATGCAAAATCTGAATATGAACATGAGTGTGTATATGGACCTATTTCTGTTTTGAAATCTAAATATGTTCTGATTTAAATACTGGATTCTAACTTGTGATGGACATCATTCATAAAACCCCTTTACTCTGTTGTTATTCGCTGGGCTTTCGCTCACAGTTTATATTATGTATGTAGTAGGTGAGCCGGCACATGACCAGGGCCAGAGTTGACAGCCTTCTGTTCTGTTTTTGTCAGCCAACTGTTGTGCCTCTCGAGAAGGTTCCGAACGAAGTCTAATGCCATGGTTGTTTTTGTACTTGATGCTAGTCTTTGTGTTTGCACTATATAGTTAGGTCTTGGGGAGTACATTCTGTAAATGCCTTATAAATATTGTGTATCTAGACTGGCATGTTTATGTATATATAAATAAGTTTAAAATGTTTCTGCCTCATGTACGTTATCACAGCTCATTAGACCTTGTCTATTTTGTATTATTGCTTCTGCAGCCCCTTATTATTTGCTAATGCTTAGGGCCTTTGGTAATCCCTGACATTCGGTGGGATTCTGATGCTAAACCTCTGATGTGGTTTAGATCGTGACATATACATATATATATATATATATTTGTACCTTTCTTAAATAAATAATTTTGTACACAAATATTTTCATATATATATATATAAAATCAATAAAAATCTTTCCAAATCTAGCACATGGTCAGTTATCACCCTCTCTAGGCTACAATCATAGGTACTTTGGATACAAATTTCTTAAATCATGTAAAAAGTATTATTGTTACCCCCAAATCAAAGAAAGTTGTCTTGTAGTTGTAACTATCTTGGTTCTACTTAAGCCTAACCCTACTAGATCATGCCTTAATACATGATTAGGCTCCCTAATGATCCCTCATTCTATTACATTCCATCGAAATACATCTCAATTTCCTTCCATTTCAACCAATGGGCATTTTGGACATTTTACACCAATTTTGTTATAAAAACACTACCACCCTCTACATGTTACACATCTCATACACTCACACACCTACACATTCAATTGAGAGAAAGAAAGAAGAGGAAGAGAGTGAACTTTGGTAGTGGAGGAGTGGAAAAGAAGAGGAAATTGTACAAACACTTCATTAGTCAATCAAGTAAACCACAACACAACTCTCTCTTATATTTTTCTTTTTCTAATGCATACTCTTATAATATTTAAACATTTATTTCAAATGTGTTTTGATGGTATTCTTGTGTTAAAAATGAAAGGAGTTGAGTCTTGATTCTACCTTTCTTATATTTCTTTTAATCGGTATAAGGCTACATTTTTCCATATCAATCTCTCAAAATTTCCAAATGCACACCTTCACCTCAAATTTATGAGTTTAATACATATTATTTAGCATGTTTTCATTACAACAGAAGTGATAAATTTTCCTTAGTTGGCCTATTTTCTCACCAATCTTCTTATTTTGAGTGTTGTGCATGAAAAATCTATTTTACAGCAAATTTTAGAAAATTATAGAAAAATGTAAAAAAATCTTTTGGACCTCATTTTTATGTCAAAATCTTTCTTAAAGAGTTATCTTTCAAGGAAAATTGGTTTCATTGAAAAAGAGTGAGCGGTTTGTACAAAAATACAATTTTCGTAACGGTCAATGAATCTGGACAGCGCTGGAGCATTTCTTAAATAACTAAAAGTCTAGAAAAGCTATCACATTTCCGAAACATGTTCTGAAAACTGGATTAAATTCTCTACGAACCATAAGAAGGCCGAGTTTGGAAAAAATCTGAAATAGCCCTTTTGATTTTAATCTTTAAATGGTACTAAATCTGAAAATTTAGTTTTGCATAGGTGTTTTATGCTCTTGTGTTCATAAATATGCTTATTAGTTTATGATCATGTCTTGGTATGATATTGCATGTATTATGGTTATGTTCCTGATCTTCTTCATTTTAATGATGGTCATGCTTATGTGGATATTATTATCTTGTTAAGTTTGTTCTAACTTGACTTAAAACATTAATCCAAACGGAAAATTTAATTGGGCGGCTAATGGGGTTTCGATCACTTGAGTAATGAAGGATGATAATGTGTTATTTATGGATTGATGAGATATGCTTCCTAATTAAAGGTTAAGTCTTGTGCAAGTGGTTGTCGCGTAAACCCTAGAATGGAACGGATATATTCGGACTATTTGCAATGGTTTGATTGGTGAGATATGGTTGGATCCAGATGGGATATTCAGGAGGATAGAACTTTTCTTTAGAATGATAAGGTTGGATTTAGGGTGATAAAACATTTTTCTTTTCGCTGTCCCTTTTGAGGTCCTGCAGTTAGCGCTACGCGGTATATAACTGTTGGTATCTGAGGTAAATTCTACAACAAAGTAGCAAAAATGGGAGTTTCGAATGGTTTGGTGTCCAATTTTTGTAGTTGGAAGGATAAAATCTCTTTGGGAGATTTCTAGAATACTAACATGTAATCTTGTAATCCTTGTTATTGACTTGAATATCATGCTTCATTACTTGCTTGTTATAAATGTGACGGCGTATTGGATTGGGAAAAAGGGACGGTGTGTGTGTGTGCGTTTACTGAGCATTCAAAGCTCATGATATTTCATACTAGGTATTGAAGATTATTAGACCGGTCGAAGGCAAAGCTAAAGCATTTGAGGACGAACGGTTACCCTAGGATGATTAGAAACTAGTTTGTAAACGTGTTTTGAGATTGTAAATGATAGATTCTATGTTGTATTTAAGACATGATTTTGAAATTATTATATATCTATGTATATCTTTTATATTACCTATTCCTTATTGTCTCGTCAACTTATATATAGACTTTGTGTTAAGATCTGTCAAAAGGGTAACTTTACTATCTAAGGTGGTTGAAATTTGAAAGGAGGCTATATTGACTCCTTTGACCTGCCTGAGATTTTGTTTGATTATTAGTCAAAGGATTCATTAGTGACATTTCCTACTCTTATAACCTTAGATAAACGCTGTATTTAGTTGTTAATATATTCTCTGATGTTCCCGATTTTACGGGCGTCATACTGTAAGAGTCCACCATGTGTCATGTTTCGATAATCCGAACCGTTCAATGTATAGAACTCATCGAGTAGTTTATTCCTCTAAAAAATCAAATTGATCAGATATCAATATCTACTTGATCGGATCAAATTTTTGTCAACGGTAAATATAATTTTCAAAATAAGTTGTTGATAAGAATCTAATATGATCAAGTAATTATAAATATCTGATCAATATAATTTTTTATAAAAATAATATACTTAGCAAATTTTACACATTAAATAATTAAAATTACTAAAATATAACCCGAGCCTCACAAATTTAACAATACTATTCAATTCACAAAATGAACCGGACATGGCCTAACACTTTCCATAAATTTATTGACACCGACCATCAATATTTTATTCCCCAAGAACTCTACTTCCCACATGCTTATGCTTGATTTCAATAGTGTGCTCTTTTATCGACGTTTAGCACGTGGTCTATTTTTCAGTGCTGATTTTAAAATTAAATTTTTTCTCGTTGAATTTTTCTCAAATTTGTATGAGAGATCTCACCCCATATTTTATTTCAATAATTTAAAATATTTATTTTGTAAGATTCACAATATACATTATTTATTAAAGAGTAATATTATATAAATAAAAAATTTATATATAATTTTCATATATAATAATGTGGCTCATTTTAGACTATTCACTTAAAAAAAAAAAATAGTATTAAAAATATATTTATTTATAATAATAACATTATCATATAATTCTTGTGGAGTTTTTCTGTATGAATAAAATTTTCCTTTATTAAAAAAATAAAATAAATTCGATAATCGTAACCTTTTTATTTTGTATTTGTCTCTAAAAAGAAGAAATTTTGAACTCGAATTTTCTAAAAATTAAGTTTTTTTGTTTTTTGATTTCTTTTTTGTTTTAGTGAATTTTTTAAATATTTTATGTAATTTTTATTTTTTATTTTATAGATGCACCTAACCTAAATATACCCAAAAAATAAAATATTTATAAAAATTAATAAATATACAAGAATACGAAAACGTGAATTTTTGTTTTTTTCTTGTATTTTTGGTGTTTAGTGATTTTTTTAAAGTTTTTTGTTTTCACAAGTATTATACTTTTTAAGTATATTTATATTAGGTGTATCTAAAAAATAAAAAAATTCTTAAAATATTAAAAAAAATCCCGAAAAATTAAAAAAATGAAAAACAAAAAATTCAATTTCAGAAAAGCGATTCAAATCAAGCAAGTAGACTGTCATTCAATTTTTCAAAAACAAATACGATAAAATGAAAAAGTTGAATCGGCCTATTTTTTTTTTTTGTTTTCACCCCTAATTAGATATATTTAAAAAATAAAATAAAAAATACTAAAACTTGAAAAAAGATCACACAAAAAAAAAAAAAAATGTCAAAAAGTGATTTTTGAAAAATCAAACAAACAAAGTCATTTATGAGAGATTCACAAAGTAATTATAAATATTTATGATTTCTGTCTATCTTTTTTTATTTCTCTCCTCTTAAAATATTCAAACAAGTGATTATGGGATGAGAATCTATTTTCTTTTATTCTCTCCAAATTACTAAATCCAAACGAAGAGGAATAACATGCCGGAGTTATGGTTTGTTTTATAATCTCATTAGGTGCTTAATATGACAATGTTCAGTAAATCATTCACCAAATCCAAACAAAGATGGAATAACATGTTTAAGTTATGAGTTTTTATTTTATTTTATAATTTTGTTAGGTGCTTAAGATGACAATGGTCAGTAGATATATTTTTTTAGTGCATGAAAAGACACCATTTGAAATGATTTAAATAATTCAACAGAATGTGACTTTTTTAAAACTTATACTATTTTTTCTTAGTTATGCTATTAAAAAAAAACTTATATTACAAATTATTGTGCTAGTCATCAGGAGGTTTTAGCCGAGGCTCTAATGCTTAGTTGAATTACATTACATTACATTACATTATTTGGGCTTTGTACGTAGGAGTATTGTTGTTGATAGTTGTGTCTATTCTTAAAATTCCAAATAAAAATGCTACAAAAAATATATTTGTTGAAAGCACTCTGCTCCTTTTAACATGTGTTTATATTATGAATTTGAGTAAAAAATTTAGAAAGTGAAAAGAAAAAAGTTAAACAGATGCGAATAAATATAAGTTAAATTTGTCTTTTTCATTTTTCTTTCCCTTTTCAAATATTCTATAATCATAATTTTTTTTTTTTTGAAATTTATGAATCTTTAAAATTCAAGTTCATAATAAATGGAAATGGTTAAGGACTACGTATTTTTTTGGTAGCCCAATAGTACCACTTTATTGTTTTATTTATTTATTGGTGTATGTTTTTTGAATTTTAAAAATGAGAAAAGATAAAAATCCAGAGGTGAATTTTTTGAAAATTGGTTAAATATTTTCTAAAACATGGAAAAGTCTAAAACATAGCATAAATTTTATGTTATATCCTTTCTAAACCAAGTAGTCCCAACATTTAATTTTGGAAAATGATATATAAGTCAGATTGAGGCCGAATTATACAATATTGAGGCTGATAACTAGGATCTCATAACTTTACTTGCCTGTCAAATTATATATTTTATGTTGGTTTAATGTCAATTAGGTTGGATACAGTGGGAGCATAAAATGAGCAAAAATGCAGAAGTTTTAGAGAAAAATGCTTCCTGCACGTGCGGAGGACCATTTTCACACATGCGTCCCATCCATCGCAGCCAAATAGAGCCTAAGGAAATCGCACGTGCGTAGGCCCATTCCCGCACGTGCAGTGGAATTTCCCGCACATGCGGAAGTACCTTGGGAAGCATGCCTAATGCTTTGAATGTGGAAAAAATTGCTGAGGTATAAAAAGATAGAAAAAGGCTGGATTAGGGTTCTGATAATTTTGAAAGGAAGAAAGAGGCTTGGGTTTGAAAGGAAAAAGAACTTGAAGTTTGAAGAATGTTTCCCATGGTGATTTCTTTTCCCTCCACCTCTTTCTACTCCTCTATGAGTGGCTAGGCTCCTTTTTCTAGGGTTTTGATGAAACCCTAGCCAAGGAAATAGGTTTTCATTTTGGCTTTTCTTTTATGTAATGGTTTAAACAATTGTATGGTTCTTAAGAAGTTTTCTAATATATTTTTTTATTATTTCTTCGAATATTCTGCTTTTTGTGATTGTTGAATACTTTCCATATAATGATTTTCTATTCTTTCATGTTCAATGTATGAGATGACCCATACTATGAGGGACAAGTCGTGTTGTTACCTTAATTTAGAGCGAACGACTCGTACTACTTGAGATGGTTCGTGCCTGTACATTGAACGTGTTAATTCTCTTGATAAATGCTTCGAGCTTGTAGTTGCAAAGTATTATTTCGTTCGAACCGTTACATAATTGATTTTCAAATTGAAACCGTCTTTATGTAATTAGTGGTGTATTTATTACCCTAAGTTTTTTCCAAAATCAGTAAATTCATCTTTATTTATGATTGCTAGTTTATTTGTTTAATTTAATTTAATTATTATTAGGTTATGAACAACAATCTTTTTAATCAAAAATTAATTTAGGAATTTAACAATTAAATTAGTTTAATTTCCGTTTGTTTTTGTGGATCGATACTTGGACTTACTGTTATTCTAAGGAATTTAGTATAGTTTAATGTTTATTTTTGGTGTGTTTAACAACCCATCAAAGTCCACTTTTTAGACCAAATGATGTATAAAAGATGATTAGTTGATAATTAAAAAATAAATGAGAGAGACAGAGAGACAAAGTTGACTTAGATATTCTTAGTAGAGTTCCACATCATTGAGTTTAGAAACTGAATCTAATTTTTGGGTTAGAATAACATTATTGTTCATTTTTATTTGGGTGATTCTATTTGCATCCAATAGTGACTTAGTATGCCCAACTAAGGTAGCGTTTGGTTGAGTTTTAAAATTATAATTTGAGTGTGGAGTTGAATTTTGAATTTGTGAGTTTTTGAATTATGATTTGAAAAGAGAGAATTTGTTTGGTTATGAGTTTTGAAAAAAGTTTTAAAATAAGAAAAATTGTTTGGTTATCAAAACTTGATTGAAAAACTTATAACTTATAACTAAACACAACTCAAAACTTTATTGAAAATTCTATTCCAAACTCATAGCTAAATTCTTTTTAAAATTTAATTCAAAAAAATAATTTTTAAAAAAAAATTTAAAAAATTTAGAAAATATTTTTTTATTTAAAATATTAAAAAAAACATTAAGGTAGTGTTTTAAAATTACTTTTGATTGTATATTTGGTTCGAATTTTTTTTTAATTGTTTTGTTTGAATGATCTAAAAAAATAATTTCTATATTTATAAAATATTACAAAAAAATATAATTTTTTTTTTTGTTTTCAATAGGTTGTAATTTCAAAAAAAAAAAAATGTTTCGGTCAACCCGTCGGATGTCCGGGCGGACGACCCAATTCACAAATTCAAAAAAACATGTATTCGAATGTGTATTCAAATGTGGCATTAGAATTGATTTTTGAAAACTAAAACCAAGCACAACATTCAAATATAAGGGTGAAAAATTGATTATAAACTCACACCAAACTCAACCTAAAACTTTTAAATTTTAGTTCCTATTATACCCTAATATAAATTGACTAATAAGGATAATATACATTAAATCCTAAATTAATTTTTATGCTACACTCTAATTACTTATATTTATTGTTCATATTCAAGTCTCTTCATTTTCTTTCCTAAATTTTAATTATTTTTTTCTTCATTTTCTTTCTCACTCTAAAACTTCAATCCATTCCACCAAAATTCACCATCATCATAAATATTATTTATTTCTTATTGTGTTATTACTTACAAATAATTTTTTAAAAAACAAAATCAAACAATAAATAAAAATAATAATCAAATATATATTTTTAAAACAATCCATCAAACCTGAGATAAGCATTCACGTAGACATCAACCAAACAATGGCCAAAACGAACAAAGACCGAAATTGAAAATCAACGAAAATTAGCCACAACCATTGCGAAGATCAGCCCATAACAATTGCGAAGATCAACCATTATCCCAAACAATCATTGTGAAAATCAACCGAAAAAAAAAGAAAAGAGAAGCAACCACTATCCCAAATATTGAAAAATTGTAATCAATGAAAAAACATGAGAGTGAGGGATTGCTGTGGTTGAGAAGAGAGAAAGAGAGGGGTTTGAATTGATTTGTTTATTATTTGGGTGTATCATTTTTTTTTATATTTTTATCAGCAAACAAAAGAGAATATATATATAAAAACGAACACCAAACATCAGAAGCATTGTAATTGACACCAAACAAACTTGGCACCAATGAGCTAGCCCGAACATCCGCTAGTAATATAATCGTTGGTGAGAAACCAACAAGAGGAAAACTAACAGGAAACGGAGGAGGATAACGGCATACACCTTAGTAAAAGAAGCATACACCTAGGGTGTATCATAAATTGTGATTTTATTTTGAAAGATAATTTGTGAAAAACACATAGGCTATATTAAGAATAAATTATAATCCTATATAATTTAATAGAAACTATTAAGAAATTAGGCGTACTGAATAATTTTTTGGATGTAAATAGAATCACTCTTTTTATTCGCTTAAAAAACTAGGTAAAAATATAAAAACCAATAAACAATTTATTTATTTTTAATTTGAAATCGATTCATGCTTCTAAGGCAAGCCCGTCCATCCTCGAGCCCTTCTTTTCTGGGCCCATGTCATCCTCAACTCTGGGCCCTAAACGGGCCAGATGTGTATACAGATATGAAATAGGACTTTGATGATTTATTCTCTGTTTGGTTAATAAGAAAACGGAGGAAAGGTTTAAAAAAAAAAATGTAGTTTAGATTAGAATTTGTATTCCCTCCCAAGAAAAAAGCATAAAACATTTTGCACTGCTGTCAATTAACAAATACATCAACAAAAGCTGTAAAAATATGAGGATCGAATTCATCTATCTTGAATAAATTAAGATGGCACATTAAATTGTTTGGATATATATTTATTTATATGAATTGTGTGTATATATAGCATTGTTCCAATTAAAATAAAAAAGGAAAAGAAAAAATGAAAGACATTGATAGTCTCCATATTTTGTCATTTGTATCAATTTGGTACCAATATTTAACTTGACTTAATTTTGTTTCTAATTTTTTTATTTTATTTTGTCTCCATTTAATTTAATTGATAATATGCATTATATTTTTGAACAAAAAATGATTACACGCCAGTAATGCGACCATTTCTCAAAGGGAATATTACCTGTCAGTGGAAATTTCAAAAAATATTTACAAATTATTGATAAACTTTATAAATATTAAAATTTAAAATGATAATTTTTTTTATTAATTAGTAATTAACTTTTAAGAATTGCACTGATATGTATTTTCTCTTTTCTCAAAAGAGTGTGTGAAATGTCAACTCTGCCCTAAAAAATGGTCATGATCGGCCAAGAATCATTTTCCAGCCAAAAATGTAACAACATCAATTATCAATTTGATCAAATAGAGAGAGAAAAAAAAAAAAAAAATCTAAAGTAATATCAAGCAAATTGAAAATGATATGTTTCGTTCAAAAAAAAAAAATTGATACAAATCACAAAGGATAAAAACTATCAGTAATTTGCCCCTGAAATAAATCAAACATATAAACTACATTCTACTTTGAATGGGAGGGTACTGTTTCAGAAAGCTAGCTTTTCTTGATTTTCTTGACACTCTTTCTACCACTGATTTTCTCGGTCAGTTTACGCTTGTTTGGACTAACCTTTTTCAATTCATTCATGTCCTCCATAGAAGCTCCAATCCCAATAAAAGCCTCAACAAGTTTTGGATAGATCAAATCCATATCCTCTTTGAATTTACTCGAAATTTCAATGACATCAGTCAAAGAAGACGAAGAAGAAGACTCATCACTCTTGTAGCAACCAACTCTCTCTCTACCTTCCCTATAAGCATTACAAGCTCTCAATACAAGGCTTCCACACGAGCGAAAATGGCTAACAACAAAGGTCTCAAAATTCGTAGGCAGTTTTTTGATCAAGTACTGCATTGTCTTGCACGACAATATGAAAACATTGTTGCTATAAGTCATTGAATCCACTTGATTGTACTTTGGATTTGATTTTTCGTAACCTGGTTCATTGATGTAGGGTTCTTCGTTAAGCACGAGCGCTTGTAGAGAATGGAGGACTTGGAGAATGGTCGATATGGAATGGTCCCGTCTCTCTTGGTTGTTGCATTCCCAAGTGTTGATTAGGCTCAAACAGACATAACCATTTGTGTACAGGTTTGGATTCATTCGGAGACCGTGTGAATGGTAATGCACCTGTTAGGGATGTACAGAAAAATTAGAATCAGGAAAAAAAAATGTACGATTTTGAGGCGATTTTTGAGGTGAATTAGAAAGATTAGTTTTCAGGTGATAATTGCACCCACTTGAAAGAGTTTTTGTTATTAGATTCAAAACAATTCACTTTATAGGATAATTGTTATATACTTAGGTTATAGTTCAATGTTTTTGACTTTATTTTAAAATAAATTAATCATGACACAATCCTGATCATATGCATCACACGTGCCCGTGCAAAAGCTAATAAAAACACCACATCGCGCAATGTTGGCATACAATGCGCAGGTGCGATGTATATACATGCCCTAAGCTAATCTCATAATTATTGGTATTTGTGTCACATTAAATACATAAAATAAATTTTGTAACAAAATTTTTAATGTAACAGGACTGCCTTTACGTGCATAGAATCCAATTGCAAAATCGAACATGATTCTTTCAAGGTAAGACCCTGTATGAGAGAGTTCAAGAATGTTGTCAGAAAATTCGAAGATCTTTGAAGAAAACTCGAATTCTCTAAAAATGATGAGAGACTTGGGCTCTGTTTGAAACCATTTTCAAACGAGTTTTCCACTTGGTTGTTTGAATATGATGTTTGAATAGAGTTGTGAAATTAAATTTCCATAATTCTTCAGAAAACTCTGTTCAAGAGCGCGATTTTAATTTTTTTTTTTTTTTTTTCGAAATTTGGCCTAACCGGTCGTCCCACTGGATGTCCTACCGAACATCCCACCGGTTGTCCGGCCAGTTGACCGGAACAGTGTAAATTTTTTTTTTGTGCAATGATATGTTAATTTTTATATATTCGAAAAAAATATTTTTTAAAATTTTAAATTTTTTTTATGTGCTTTAATAGAATTTTGAGTTGTATGTTTGGTTATGAGTTGTAAGTTTTTGTATCAAATATCAAATGTCACATCAAAATTTTTTCACTTAATTCAAAACTCTTTTCAAAATTATTTTCAAAACTCTTTCACCAAACAAATTTTCTACACTCAAATTATAATTCCAAAATTCACAAACTCAAAATAAAACTCATATTCTCAAATTATAGTTACAAACCTCTACCAAACGTAACATTAGATTCTTCAACAATGACAACTAGGAACACAATAGTAAAGAGATGATGGAGATAAGAGATTGGGTGAAGAAGAAGGCAAAGTAGTTAGAGAGAGAAAAATGGCACGACTCTCTCATGGATCTCCCACTTTCATTTTTAAGGTAGGTAATTGAGAAGGAGAAATTAGTTCTTTCCCAAGAGTTGTCTCTTCAAAATCCATCCCTTGTCAAGTTATGAGTGGGTACTATTTATAGACACCGCACATGGGGAATATTCCCTCTAACCATCTTGTCCAAGGATGAGGAAAATCTCGAAGAAGAGATCAACCTCTCGGTGAACCCTTCTTCTTAGCCACACCTAACCAATGATCCCTAATCATTCCCAAAGGGTCAGGGGTAGTCCTAGAGGACGCCCTGCAGCAGAAGGGTCAGGGGCAGTTCAAGAGAACGCCTTGCCGCAAATATTGCCGAGTCTCAAGGACCCCTTAGATTGTGCCACCTCGACCTGAGTATAGGCTAGTTTAACCGGAGAGTGAATTTATCTCCACTCACCGTCCTTGGGATTCGGTCTTTTGTTCGGATTCCATCACGCCCATGGTTCTGGTACGTAGATCCTGAAAAGCTCCGAGCCCGCAAGTGTTCTGGTACTCATTAACGGAGCGACTTCTAGATTGTGTTCGAATCTGTTCAAAGCCAAGTGCTTCGGATCTCTAGGTTCGTGGATTCGAACCCTTTTGAGTCCGAGCTCAAATAGATCTCTAGGTTCGTGATTCCAAACCCTTTCAAGACTAAGTCAATATATCGGAGAATGGATCTCCTCCGAGGGTTTCATCTCTTCTGAAAACAACGGTTAACCTCCTTGGATGCCTGTATGATATGAGCCTCCTCGGATGGGCTTGTTGGACTCTATTTAGAGATAAATGCTTGATAGGTCATTCTTGACCCAATTTGTTGGCTTTCTTATGGGCTTGTTCAATAAAATTTACTTAGGCCCATTTGGCAATAATTTCTCTAAGCTCACCACTTTTTGGGCTTTCCGATTGGGCCCAATTAATTTAGTGGGCTCAAGTTAATCCCTCTTACAAACCCCCATACATTTAATGATTCCCACCTAATCTGAGTCCAATTTTGTGATTGAATTCGGTGCATTTAAAATTTTTCTTATAATGATGCACTTGGGGAGGTGAGGTGGGATAGGTGGAAAGGAAAGAGAGGTTAAAGAATAAGAGGCCGTGGTGGTAAGGAGTTCTGGCAGCTCCAACAATGACAGCTTTAAGGAGGTCGATCTTGCTTTCGAAGGCATAGACATAGATAGACTTGGGTAGGTTTTCTTGGAGGATTCTCCACCCTTGCATGATCTTATGGTAGATTGCACTTGATGCATTGTTGAAGCAGTTTGATTTCTTCTTGCCTGTTGGGATGCCAGAGGAGTTGGATTACAATGTCAAATTGTTTGAACACATTTGATGTGGTGACCCCTTCAATATTAGCATTTTGTGGTTTGAAATTCACCCAACAAAGAAAAAAGAAAAATGAACATTGTAAAATTTTAAAAGATGGGGTTATTTGTGAAGTTGTTTTGATGCTTGAACAATTAAGGAAAGCATTCAATTGAATGTGATAAAAAGGGGCAACTTGACTCAATGGTAAAAGCTTGTCATCAGTGTTTTGGTGACATGAGTTTGAACAATACAAATAGCCTTTTTTAACATTCTGTTTGGATGGAGGGGTTTGGTGAGAAAAAAATTGAAATGATGAGAATTAGAAACTCTTCACTTGTTTGGATGGTTAAGTAATGTGAGAAATGGCAAGAAATGGTAAGAGATGGTAAGAAACGAACTCTCACCAAACTTGTGTTTTGTTTCTCATCAAAAGTGGTGAGATTTGGTAAGAAAAAGAATTGAGTTTAATGAAACTTGTATAAAATATCAAAATTATCCTTATGAAAAAACATGGCTTATTAATATAAAAGGTTATTTTGATAAAATAAAATAAAATACTTTCTTTTCTTTCTCTTACTTGCTCTATCTAAACAAGATGGGTAAGAAATCATATTTTGTTCTCTTTCATTCATCTAAACATAATGGTGAAAAACCATAACCTAGATAAGAAACCATAATTATTTTTCTTCTCACCTCCACTCACGAACCAAACGGAATGTAAAACTTGAGATAAGACTACATACATCATGTTCTTATAATCTCATTTCAGGCCGAGTTACTTATTTGTTTATTAATACAATTACATGTGAAGAAAGTTAGCTTGGCTCTAGCAATTACTCAACCCTCTGGGAATGAATTGACCAAACTTTAGTTAAAGGTCAAGAAAATACACAAAATTTGTATATAAAAATATTCAGAAAATTTAATATATTCCATTATATATGATAAATTAAATCTGACTCAAATTTTTAGATATATGTACATGAATTCTGTATACATATCTTTATCAAAAGCATAAATGTTAATTAATCTTATCATAATTTGTGTTCAACATTCACAGAGCTACATTGATGTAAACGTGAAGTCAAGGGGACATCCTATCATATTCTAATAATGTCACGTTTGAATCTTGAATTTATTATGAGAAAGAAAAATGAAGAGAAAATGATGATATTGCATTATTATAAGGCCCAACATAACTATCTCAATAACAACCAAAATGGTGCCCTAGCTTTTTGCAGCTTCTAGTTGAACCTAATGACATTAAAATGACTAATTGAATACAAATTAAAAGAGTAACCAAGGGATTAGCTTGGTGATCAGTCATTTAGGAGCATACAAAAAAGTTAATTTTTAATTAAAAAAATTAAAAGTTAAAAAATTATTTGTCATGAACTAAAAAAAAATAAACGTCACATTAGCTTTTTTAGTAAAAAAAATAGCTATTTGAGCAATTTCCCAAATATATGTCTAGCTCTTTAAAAATCAGAAAGTAAAAAAAAATCATAAAAAGCAAACTCTTAAACCCACTCCTTAGGCCATGTTTGATTCAAAAGATTAATAATAAAGGTATTAATAATCCCATTAAATTAGTGCAGTATTTACTATCCAATTCGATTAATAGGACCCTTGTCCATTGTTTGATTTGTATTGGACAAAAAAATATATGAATGTAAAATTATAACTATATTTATCTTCTTTTCCAATCTTAACCCTTTGTCAGTGTTTCTTCACAATCTTTACTTTATTAAAATTTCTTCATAAACGTGATTTTGAAAAAAATTATAAATAAATAAATAAAAAGCAAAATAAAAATACAAAATACAAAGACCATGTTTGGTTTGTTTTTTAATTTTTTTTTTTAAAAAAATATAAACTAATTTGATAAAATAAATATCAAAAAATATTTTTAAATTTTAAAAAATTATTTTTAGCCTTCTAAAATATAAAATTATATAAAAATAGTAAGTGTTTTAATTTTTAGTCAACGGTAAAAAAGTCTTTTTATTTGATTTCCTAGCTCAGGATATATAATTCCACCCTACCCCATTACTAATAATCTTACAAATTTATTGGATTAATTATCTATTAGATTAATAATCCTGAAACAAAATTTCAAAACAAACACAAGATTATTAGACCTGCGGATTAATAATCCCAATCCTATACTCTAATTTTGTTAATCAAACATGCCCTTAGTGTCTCATGAAGTATCGTGAATACAGTAACTCTCCGAATTAGTCAGACTTATCCCGATATCCTATTATAAAAAAATAATTACAAACTAAAAGAATTCCAAATAACATGCATACAAATGCAGAGATACATGTGAGTGACTGCGTGTGTTTGTATATAAGAACTATATATTCACATATATCCATAGATATTTAAGGAAGAATCCGAGAGAGGGGAAGAAAAAAAAACCCTAGAAAAACATGATATGCATACATGTGCTTTGATGGAGGGTTTGCATTGCAGAACTATTTGGTTTCCTTTAATTCAATTAATGATTGTAATGTAAAAGAGTAAAAGACATATCTTGCTTTTCCTACTATTTGTGAAATTTGGTTTTGTTTTAGTCATTGATGATCTCACGACAGACAATCCCAGAGAAACAATAAACAAACACCTCTTAAAAACAGAGTTTTAAACCCTAGCTATCTCTATATATCTAACTCCTAACCTTTAATTGACAGAAAAATTATTGGTTGGTCCAGGAACATTATATATAGCTACATTTTTAGCCAATCACAAATTATCATATTCCTTCATATTTTTCAATCATTCAATACAAAATTATAAATCTCACTTCCTTCACCAATTACAATACATATGGAGCACACTGCTCTAGACCAACCAATAAATTCTCTAATCCACATGCCTCTTTTTTTTTTTTATTACCTTTAACCATGATTTTTTTTAAAAAATCAATAAGAGAATAATTATAATATAAAAAATATTATATCAAATAGATTATTAATCTAGCAAATCAACCCAAAGCCCAACAATAGGCGTGTAAATTTGGCATGGATGGCGCGGGCTCTGTCAAAATTTGGATTGGGCCGAGTTGGGTCACAGGCTAAAAAATTAGACCTATGGAGTATTCGGGTCTCGGGGTGGGGTTGGATATTTTTTTAAATATTTTTTTTCCTATTCTTTTCACCAAAATTTTATTCTTTTCCATAAAAAATAATACTGGGTCTCGAGCGGGTTGGCCCTTGAGTTGGGTTTTGAGTGGACCTTAAGTAGGTCGATGGTAGGATCAGGCGAGCCCGATCAGGCTCCAAAACACATGGCTTAGGCTCAGGGTCCTAGACTGAGCTCGGGGCCTGGTCTAGTTGGGCTTAGTCAAGCCTGCTCGAGCTGCGAGCGGACTTCGGACGGCCCACGAGCCCATTTTCTACCCCTACTCAACAACCACTAATAGCTATTTACAATCCCCACGCCAAAGGTCCTAGTTGGCTTTGTGGAGGTTTCTAACAGTATTTTTGTTGAGATTATCTTTATATTTTAGTGTTAGTTTTGTCTACTATTTTATTTTTATTTGTGAATTGTATGCTTTATGGTTGTTTTGTGTATGATTTATTTTTTGACTTTTTGACTTATTATGAAAAATATACAGAAAAGTAGAGAGGTGATGTAATAAAAATAGGCTAGGGCTTGCCTCTAGTCCAGATGGTGGACTAGAGGGTCCAGTCTGGCCCATTGGGCCCACTTTTGGGCCGCTTTTCGATAATTCGAATAGTTCACATTTTAGGGTTTGTTAAGTACATTATCCCTACAGATACTATGTATTCAGGTCACTTTTTTACGAACTGTTAATTTTTCATTTTTTTCCAGACAAAAGTAATTGGAATAAATAGTATCTTTTATCTGATCGACGTGAATTTTTACAGGAATAATGTATTCAACAAACTCTAAAATATGAATGGTTTTGATTATCAAAAAGGGGCCCAAAAAATGGACCTAATGGACTGAATTGGACCAAATTGTCCCAAATCTGGACTGGAAATAGTCCGAACCTATACAAATAAACCAATAAACCAATAGCTTTAGATACTGATTTGCAAGGGGCTGGTTCCTCCCGGATTATCCGTTTGTAATTTTTCTTATAAGCCAACAAACAATTTATTTGGTATTTTTCCAAACCAAGCCTTAGTATTCGTGTTATTTTAATAATTTTAGTGTTGAGAATGAGTTGCCTCCATTCATATTAAATTTGACTATATAATCCGAGTATTGAAAGTGACATGTCAGTATTTTCTGATAAATAAAAGCTCAAATTTGTCCACCTCAATATTAGATGCGTATGGATTAACTTATAAGATGTTAATAAGTGAGTGAGTGAACAAATCTCACACTTTATTTGCCATAGAATGTTGATGTTAATAATCTTGATGGTTAAAATATTTAATCCAATTCAAAACCACCCAGGCCGAAGAGAGTTTGTCACGACCCAACCCCAGGGCTTAGAGTTGGAATCACAACTTACTAATTCGAATTGCACAAATTAAATGGCGTAAGGGGAAACGAAATAAGAGTAAGAAAATAATTAAACAGAAAATTAACTTCATTAATTGCCCTCTTATGGAAATTAAAAAAAAAAATGGGAGCTTTTTTTGATAAATCCTCTTTCTAAGAGTTCTATTTCATCCAACCCATATTTTTTTTTGACTATTTTATTAGGTCCTATTTGAGGTAAGAAGACCAAAACATCCTCAATCTCTCATGCCGCCTATAAATGTTGATATTTAATGTTGACTGTCATTATATTCATATTAATTTGAAATGAATTTTTGTCATTATGTTGTCAATTACATGATGTGAATATTCATATCATGTAATTGAAATGAATATTCACATTAATTTGAAATGAATTTTTGTTATTGTGTTGTTAATTACATGATGTGAATATTCATACTAAATCATATGAATGTGAACATTCACATCACTACATTAGATGAGAGAGAATGTTCACATGTTGTGAACGTTCACATCACTACATGTTGTGAATAAGAATGTGTTGTTAATTAAAAATATAATGAACATTATTTTTAATGTGTTGTCAATTAAAAATAAGAAGGTATATATGTTGTGAACGTTCACATCACTATATTAGATGAGAGAGAATTTTTCTGAAAGGTGTTGTGAACGTTCACATCAGATGAGAGAGAATGTTTACATTATTTTTAATGTGTTGTCAATTAAAAAAAATATTCACATCAGATGAGAAAGAATGTTCACATTAGTTTTAATGTGTTGTCAATTAAAAATATATTCACATTATATAATAATATAAAATAATAACATCAATGTTTTTAAATTTGTGTATGAAATTTCCTATACTTTGGTCCTTTCCCTTCTTTCTTTTCCTCTAACATTAAATATCAATATTAAATATAAGAGCATAAAAGTCTAAGAAAATACTGTAAATCAAGAAAAAAGGCTTTATGGAATAAAAGTATAAATACATGGGACTAAATGGTACAGAATAGAACAAAACAAAGGTCATTGGAGTGACAGTCAAAACAGAGGTCAATGGATCCATGACAAACAGAAGGCCACAGAGTGACCAATCGGAAGCTAATGGTTATTTAAGTCTCTCAAAGTATGGGACTCCCGTGGTGATATTTACCAAAAATAAACATTTATATAAACATTGCCAAATAATTTTTAAACGTTAAACAACCATATCTATGGGTTTCAATTTAAGCAAATGGAGTTTAGAAAAATAATTGACATATTTGAAATCTAAATATAAGTTATAGAACATAACTTGTATAAAATAAACTATGGTAACTCAAAACATACGTAAAATATGTTATGATAACTCAAGGTATAATATAACTCACCTTAAAATTAATTCCTCACTCTTTCTTTCCATTATCAATGATCTTCTTTACTTCTAGTATTTTCTTTCTCTTTCTTTGTTTGCCTCAGCTCGAACATCTCCTCCCTATTTCTAGGGAGGCAAGTCGTGAGTCCCAAGCCACAGCCCATACACATGGTTCTTCTAAATTCTCTCCCTCAGTCCAAGCTTATCCAATAGTGAGTCATTACCCCCATGCATGCCTAATCCTAGGCTACGTGTCACTTTTTTTTTTTTTTTTTTTTTTTTTTTTCAAACCTTGATTTAATTCCAATTTGGCTCAATTCTAATTATATACCATTTTTTTTTATAATATATAATCCCTAATTAAATTTCATTTTATCACATACAACCATAACATTCAATATTTTATTTTACTCTTATGGAATACTTAATTAAACATTTAGGGTGTTACATTTCCCCTTTTTTAAATAGAAGTTTGTCCTCAAATTTGTCGTACTTTAATTTTTGAAAAGGTGGGATATCAGGCCCGAATTTGATTCTCCGTTTCCCACATAGCTTCTTTGACACGATGATTTTGCCATAAGACTTTTATCAGAGGTATAATCTTGTTTCGAAAAACTTGATCACGACGATCGAGAATCTGCACTGGTTGTTCTTTATAAGAGAGATCTCCTTGAACTTCCAAGTTCTCATAATCGATAATATACTTTGGATCTTGAACATACCATTGGAGTATTGAAACGTAAAACACATTGTGGATATTGGATAGTTCAGGTGATAGTGCAAGGCGATATGCCACAGGACCAATCCTTTCTAGTATTTCGAATAGTCCGATGTGATGTGGATTTAACTTGCCTCGCTTTCCAAATCGGATAACCCCTCTTGTTGGTAAGATCTTTAGGAACACATGATCTCCTTTTTGAAATTCTAAGTCCTGTCTCCGTGTATCTGCATAGCTTTTTTGACAGCCCTGGGTAGTGCATATTCACTGTTGGATGAGTTGAATTTTATCACTCGTCATCTATATGATTTCAGGGCCTAATAACCTCCTGTCTCCGACTTTTGCCCAACATAGAGGTGATCGACACCTCCTTCTATACAGTGCTTTGTATGGTGCCATTCCAATGCTTGCTTGGTAGCTGTTGTTGTAGGCGAATTCCACTAAAGGTAGATGCTCATCCCAATTACCTTTGAGGCCCAACATGCACACACGTAACATATCCTCCAAGGTCAGGATTGTTCTTTTCGAGTGCCCATTAGTTTGCAGGTGATAAGCAGTGCTAAACTTCAATGTAGTCCCCAAAGCCTCTTGCAATTTGTTCCAGAAGTGAGACACGGAGTGGGGGTCTCAGTCAGATACGATTGAAACTGGGGTATTGTTCAAACGAATGATTTCCTTGATATACAAAGTGGCGAACTTGTTAAGGGAGCATGTGATTTTGACTGGTAGAAAATGCGCCGACTTTGTAAGTCGGTATACTATAACCCATATTGCAGCATTCTTCGAGACTGACTGTGGTAGCCCAATCACAAAGTCCATGGTAATGTGCTCTAATTTCTATTCAGGAATAGGGAGTGGTTGTAGCATTCCTGCAGGTCTTTGATGTTTTGTTTTAACACGCTAACAAGCATTTAGAGACGTGACTCGTAATGTCTCTTTTTATTCCTGTCCACCAGTAATGTTCCTTCAGGTCATGATACATCTTTGTATTGCTAGGGTGGACCGCAAACCTCGAGCTATGAGCTTATACCAATATCTTCTTCTTGAGTTCCGGAATGTTAGGTACGCAAATTCGATTTCGAAATTTTAGCATCCCATTGCTTATAGTGAAGTCAGGATCGGACGTACTTCTTTTCTCCTCATATTTTTTCTTCAAAAGTTTATCTTCACATTGGCGTGCTTTAATTTCTTCAATCAACGTTCCATGATTATGTTGGCGAGCAATCCATTGATCTCGTGGGGGACGAAGGTACATGCCAAACTTCTGGTAGTCTTTTAACTTAACGCGTTTGCTACCACGTTAGCTTTGCCTGGATGGTAATGGATCTCTACATCGTAGTCATTCATAAATTCTAGCTACCACCGTTGCCTCATATTTAGTTCCTTCTGTGTAAACAGATATTTAAGACTTTTGTGATCAGTGTAAATCTTGCAGGTTGCACCATAGAGATAATGTGTAACAACCCTCGTACTGATTATCGATGAACTACTGAATTAGCTACTGGTTACTGCTAAACTGAAACGATAATGACTGATAATTGAATTAACTGAAGTACTGAATGGACTGATTGAAATCGAAACTGAAATTGAATAAGTTTATCTATTGAATTGCATATTGCATCTGTTTGATCGATTGATTATCTGTTTGAATTCATATGTTTAAACTGCTAATTGAAGGCCTTATCGGCGACCGAATTAGAAACCGGTTAGAGTTTTGGAATCAGTAGAATATTTGTGATTTAATGGTATATTTATCTGAAAGTTGATTAGGAATGATTAACATTAAACAGACATAAAATATATAGTTTGACACCTTGAAATTGTAATTGGAGGAGTTGGAACATAGGTTGCAAATTTAGCTTCCACACCTTGAAATTGTAACTCTAGGTAAGAAATTTATCTTCTTATTGTTGTCCTTGAGCTTCATCTTGCATGTTCTAGGCTCCATTGTAGAATCAAGCCATGATTTAGTGCATAGAGGTTGAATTATGCTTGAATTCATGCATACATGGCCATCTTGGTGCATTTTGAAGTTGAATTCATGATGGATTGTACATGCATGCCCATGTTTCTATCAAAGTCCATGTTTTCATTTTGTCTTCCAACTATTGAGCTCATTAGAGCAAGATTTGAACCTTGAATTTGGTTAAAAACTCATGCATTGCATGTTTTGAAATTGTTCTTGAAAATGGGTTTGAATTTTGGATTTAATTGACTCACCTTTGGGGCTTGAATTCATAAATTGGCTTTTGGAAACTTGTTATACATTGTTTTGGGATGTATTTTCCAAAATTTGGGCCTAAGAGGTCGAGAATTGAGTTGAGAATGCTTGGTTTGAGCTTGGAAGGCAAATCTGGAAACTCCAGATTTGGCTTCTTCGCTCGAGCGAAGTATTCCTCGCTCGAGCGACCAACGCTTCTCCGAGCCACGCCGAGCGAAGGATTGGTGGCTCGGCGTAAAATCGAGCATCCAAGATTTTCTTTTCGTTTCATCAGACCGCTCGAGCGAAGGATTGTTCGCTCGAGCGAAGCCTTTGATTTTGTCACTTCGCTCGAGCGAGACTCCTGTTTTCAGCAACTTTTGAAAAATGCCTTCCAACTGTATTTTTGCATCCTCATCCCATCCTAGGCATCCTTAGGCCTAGTTTAAGGCATATTAATGAGGATTTAGACATGGAACCACACCGAGGAAATTTAGGGATTTAATTATCATCCTTCCCGACTGTGAAACTTAGTGTGTGTTCTATTTGTTAACTGTTTAGGGTTGGCTCTCGGGGACGCGCTCTAGCTGCTATTAGCCCAATCTCTGTGAGTAACAATTGTGTAAAGATATGTGCAAAATGGTTGTCTTTTGAATACCGAATCGAATCATTTATTGAACCGATATTATTTCTTGAATGAATGTATGTCTCAGATTCTCGAATCAGACAGGCATCCTTAGCACTTCATTTCGTTATCAAGCATAGAGCTCTCGGTTCCTTGTGGAACCATATCATGCATCGATTGATGGCCATCATTACCGTTGGTTCTGTTAAGACCCTCCTTCTGGACCTACTGTTTATAGGCTAATGGATGTACCACATATGACTGATTGACTGAAATACTGATTGACTGAAATACTGTTTAATGAACTGATTTCATTACTGTAAGGACATTCATTCATAACCTCTTTACGCATTATGTTATTCACTGGGCTTTAGCTCACTGTTTATATATATATGTAGGTTCTCGCCATGACGGAGCTAGGAGCGCGGATTGGTCCCCAGTTTTGTCAAGCCAGCCTATGTGCCTCACTGCGAGGTTCCGAGTTGCCATGCTATGGCTTGGGGTGTTTTGTGTCCCCCATCGGTATCCTTACTGTTTTGTACTACTGTATAGACTGGCTCATCGCTTTTATCAGATCGTTATCGAGGGATTAGGTCCCCGTATTGAATGTTGGTATATGATTGTATAGACTGTACTGTTCTGAACTGTATGAATGTATGAAAAATGTTTTTGGCATACAGATTGTCACAGCTCAGTGGACACTAGTTATTTATCAGATTGGCTTCCGCCAGCCCTCAGATCGCTTAATCAGATATCGCTCAAGAGCCTTCTAGAATCTCTTGACATCGCGCCGATTCTGCTAAACCCATAGGGCCGGGTTTGGGTCATGACATAATGACTCCAGATCTTGAGGGCAAAAATCACTGTAGCCAACTCTAGCTCATGAGTTTGGTAGTTCTTCTTGTGAGTCTTTAGTTGTCGCGAGGCATATGCAATGACTTTTCTATTTTGTATGAGAACGCAACCCAAACCATTGTATGAGGCATCGTTATAAATTACGAACCCATCTATTCCTATAAGGAATGCTAGTATAGGAGCTGACACAAGTCTATTTTTTAACTCTTGAAAGCAATGTTCTTATTTGTCGGTCTATTCAAAGGGTACGTTTTTCTGAGTTAGCTAGGTCAAGGGTGATGCTATCTTCGAGAAATCTTGCACGAAGAGTTAGTAATAGCCAGCTAGACCTAAGAAACTTCGAATTTCTGACACTTTCGTAGGTTGTGGCCAATCCACGATTGTTGCAACTTTTTGAGGGTCGACTGAGATACCATCCTTGTTAATGGCTTGACCAAGGAAGTGTACACTAGTGATCCAGAATTCTCATTTCTTCAACTTGGCATAAAGTTTGTGATCATGAAGTATTTGTAGGACTGTTCGCAAGTGCTGTTCATGGGACTTCAGTGACTTGGAGTATATGAGGATGTTATCAATGAAGACGATGACGAACTCATCAAGATAGGGTTTGAACACTTGGTTTATGAGGTCCATGATGGTTGCTGGAGCATTTGTGACGCCAAATGACATGACGAGAAACTCATAGTGCCCCATAACGGGTTCTGAAGACAGTCTTTTCGATGCTTTTCTTTTTGATTTTTAGTTGATGGTAGCCAGAACGCAAATCAATTTTTGAGAATACTTGGGCACCTTGCAGTTGATTGAACAAGTCATTGATTCGTGACAGAGGGTACCGATTCTTGATGGTGGCTTTGTTCAGCTCCCAGTAATCGATGCATAACCACATCGGGCCATCATTTTTCTTTAGAAATAGTACTAGAGCTCCATAGGGTGAGGTACTAGGTTGAATGAAACCTTTGTCCAATAGTTCTTGGAGTTGAGTCTTCAGTTCTTTCAATTTCATCATTGATATGTGGTAAGGAGCTTTTAATATTGGTCGTGTACCAGGTTGAGTTTCAATGGTGAATTCGATTTCCCGGTCAACTAGGGTACTAGGTAGGTCTTCAGGAAAGACATTTAGGAATTCTCTAACCATAGGGATTGCATCAACGGTGCGGGCCTCTTTTTGTGTATCGTTACATAACAGATATAACTACAATAACCCTTTCTTAGAAGTCATTGGGCTATCATGGAGGATATAAGACAGGAAGGAGTGGAAATCCCGGTTCCATCAAAGACAAGTTCGAGTTGGTTTGGTAGCCGGAGGGAAACTTTTTTGGCTTTACAATCGATAGAGGCGTGGTTGGCAGCCAGCCAATCTATCCCTAAGATTACATCAAAGTTCCCAATGAAGGAGGGGAATCAAGTCTACGTATAAGGTTTTGCCTTTTAAGGATATAGTACACGATCTGTACACATTAGCACTAAGGGCAGAATTACCAGAAGGAAAAGACACAGACAATATATATCCTAAGGGTTCAAGTGTTGATGCCAGCTTGGCAGCAAAGTGTGGTGCAACAAAAGAATGAGTTGAACCAGAGTTAATGAGAACATCAGCTAAATGACCACAAACAGAAAGTGTACCTGACACAATATTTTTAGTAACTTTCGATTTTCCAGGTACCAAGGCAAAAGCCCTTCTTTGGCGTTTTTGGTCCTTCATCCTTCCTCCAAATCCTGCAGGTTTTTTGACTGGTCCAGAGGGGCTGGCAGTAGGATTGGTAAGCTTTGGACAATCTCTCAGCAAGTGGCCAACTTGACCGCATTTAAAGCATGCTCCATGTGTTTCGATGGCATTGTCCTCAATGAGCCTTCCTACAAGTAGGACAGGGTGGACTAGTGCCACCTCGGGAGTTAGTAGAACTTTGATTGTCTGAACTGGTTGTGCCCGTATTTACCCTCTTGGGAGGCGTAACTTTTATCTTCTATTGTCTTTTTTCCAAAATCGCTTCTTTTGGCTTGGTTCCCTGCTCGAGGCTTTAATTTTTTTTCCCGCAATGTATGCTCGGTTTACCACTTCTACATAGGTTGGAAGTTTCAAAACCTTAAGTCTAACTTTGATTTCAGCATCCAATCCTGCTTTTAATTTCCTTGCTTTTCGAGCTTCGGTAGGGATAACATATGTCACAAATTAAAAGAGTTGTGTGAACTTACTCTTGTATTCGGCCATCGTCATGATTCCTTACTTTTGATTATGAATTCTAACGCTTTTTGTTCCTGCAACAAATCTGGAAAGTATTTTTCATAAAATACTTCTAAGAATATTACCCAAGTCACGATTTTTTCTTTCTCCAGAGTGGGAAGCCACCACTCTTGCGCATTATCTTTGAAAGTGAAAGTGGCGAAAGTTACCTTCTATCTTTCGGTGCAGGGTAAGGTGCAAAAAATATTTTCCATATCTTTAACCCAAGTGTCTGCTACCATTGGATCTAGACCGCCAGTAAATGTGATGGATTTCAGATCCTGGAATTGTTTTATGGTAACCGGCTTTTCTCGACATTCTGGCATCCCATTGGTGATGTTGGTCTGCAAGGTTTGCAAAAAGCTAGTAACTGCTCTTTCCATGATTCTTTCCATCGATTCAGTGCTACTGATTGACAACTCGTTTCCGTTACCATTATCGGCCATTCTACAAAGTAATAAATGAGACATTACATTCACAACGCATCATATATATCATAGTATATGTATAAAATACCAATTTTACTATTTTTACAAATATAATATTACATCATTGTCCCAAAATTCAAAAATTATGTTAGTGTCTCATCTGTTTGGTACAAAAAATAAGGATCAGAACTCATCGTGGTTAGCTTACAAAAGAATTTTCTTCTACAAAATCTACAGTGGTAGGTCAAACAACCACAGGAAATAGTGTTGCATAAAAAACTCAACCTCCCATCCTAACTGTACCACACCAAAACAAACCTACGTTGCCTGGATTGTGTGAATGGAGACGAACTGTATGTATCTCCAAAATGCGCGATCAACGATCTAGCCGGGTATCTCGATGTGTGATAAGTCATTGCTAAAATCAACATTCTGAATATTAATAATTTCCAAAAGGTTAGGGATATTGGTGAAGATGTAGTCCTCGGGATACACATTTCCCTTTTTTTCAGCAAAATCTAGAGGTAAAGGGCCAATGATGTAGTGAAGGCAGTCGTATTCTGGGGCAAGGTTGAGGACATGAGTGGGTCCGAGATATTGTTCGCACGTGTAGACACAGCTCTGCCTCCATGATAAGTGTGTTACATTAGTAGGATCGGCCTGTATATATATTGGCTGACCCATCAATTGGACAAGGCCTAGATGTAGACTCCTAACTATATTTTCCGAGTCCTTCCGGTGAGGCGGGGGCGTGGTGTTCTGCTAAGACATCCTCCAAATTTATAGTCCCGAGCTCCTCCCAGAATGCCTCATTAAGATTTAACTCGGACATTTTTACATCACCAGAATCAGCCATAGTACAAACTTGAGATTCATACAAGGACTAACATGGAAGGTAAAAGATTTATTTATTTATTTATTTAATTTTATTATTTCTAACCTGGTTTTGATACCACCTTTGTCACGACCCAACCCTAGGGCTTAGGGCTGGAATCGCAACTTACTAATTCGAATTGCACAAATTAAAAATGGCATAAGCGGAAACAAAATAAGAGTAAGAAAAGAATTAAATAGAAAATTAACTTCATTAATTACCCTCCTACGGAAATTTTTTTTAAAAAAAAACATCCATTGGGCTTTTATTATTTGTTATACGGTAACAAAAAGTTAGGTAAAAGAAAGGAAAAAAGAAAAAAAAAAAACACATGTAATAGGTCGGCATCCAATTTCTGTGTAGGTCCCACTATAAGAGGTTATAGCTCTTCTTTATATCTCATCACCTAAAACGGGAACAGTTATAAACACACAATAGAGAGAGAAATATTATGCCAAAAGTATAGGGGACACAAAATAACCATGGATAATTATTTAAGCTAAACTATTAACATAACTTAATTTGAATAAACCAATTATTTAAGTGACAGAAACTGAAATACATAAATTATATAAATAAATTACCATAACTATGGTATAGAACAAAACAGAACAGAGGTCACTAGAGTGACAGTCAGAACAGAGGCCAATGGATCTATGACAAATAGAAGACCATAAAGTGACCATCAGAGGTGAATGGTTATTTAAGTCTCTCAAAGCATGGGACTCCCGTGGTGGTACTTACCAAAAAAAACATTTATATAAACATTACCAAATAATTTTTAAACGTTAAACAATCATATCCATGGGTTTTAATTTTAGCAAATGGAGTTCAGAAAAATAATTAACATACTTGAAATCTAAATATAAGTTATAGAACATAACTTGTATAAAATAAATTATGGTAACTTAAAACATGCGTAAAATATGTTATGGTAACTCAAGGTGTAATATAACTCACCTTAAATTTAATACCTCACTCTTTCTTTCCACTATCAATGACTTTTTTTACTTCCACTATTTTCTTTCCCTTTTTTTGTTTGCCTTAGCTCTAACATCTCCTCCCTATTTATAGAGAGGCAAACCGTGAGTCCTAAGCAACAACCCATACACGTGGCTCTTACAAATTTTCTCCCTTAATCCAAGCTTATCCAACAGTGAGTCACTACACCTATGCATGCCTAATCCTAGGCTACGCGTCACTTGCTTTGGTTTGTTTGTTTGTTTTTGTTTTTGTTTTTTTAATTCTAATTTGGCTCAATTCTAATTATATACCATTTTGTTTTTGATAATATATAATCCCTAATTAAATTTCATTTTATCTCATACAACCATAACATTTAATATTTTATTTTACTCTTACGGAATATTTAATTAAACATTTAGGGTGTCACAGAGTTCGAATCCTCTGCTGTGTTTTTCTGCAGTGGCTCTTGCGGTACCCCCAAAACGACGTCGTTTTGGGGAAAATTTCTCAAAAAGAAAAAAAAAAATGAAAAAACAAAACAGAGGCAGGAGGAGTGCAGTGAGAAAAATGAAGGAAGAGGTATCACTGAAAGATTATTAGAAGGAAAAGGCAACCAAATTGATACCTGTGCAACTCGATCGCACTCATAAATGTAGACATCCCATTTTTGACCGCCCTTAAGACTTTGGCGTTACTAATGGTTTACTTGGTGATGAAAGGCGTGCAGTGCAAAGGTTCGATTTCTCAGGCAAGGAGAGAGTCAAATCCAAACCTCACATCCCATTTTTGGACCAAAAATATTTAGATCTTAAACTCCTTTCTTTCAAAATATTTTGACAAAGGTTTCTGCGATGTTCCGAGGCTCGTATTTTGTCAAATGTTGCGCTTTTCGGTAAACCGAGCAAGGACAAAGTGGAAAATGAATGAAAGAGAGATGAAATCTTTGAAAAATCTTTCAGAACACCTTGTTTAGGGGTTTGGAGTTGAAGAAAAGAAGAGGAGAAAGAAGAAACCAAGTTGGGAAAAAAGTTGGGCATGGATCGTTAAGAGAGATACGAGCAGTCCTCGCTAAATCAGGCTTATCCTTTTGAATACTTGGATTTCAGCTATGACGCCACCACCGTTGGAAATCTTACTTTCGGGGCTTCATTTTTCACTTGAGAATCTCCTAAAGCCGAGTCCGAATGGGGGAGATATGATTGGTTGAAGTTGGGCATCATTCCGGTTGGACCGAAACTGAGCAGTCTTCACTAAAAGAGGGATATCTCTTAGTACACTTGTAATTTTGAGGTGAGGCTTCCAAATTTGGAAAGAAGACTTCTGGGGCTACAATTTAGGCTCAAGAATGACCTGAAAAGGAGTCCAGATGAAGGAATTAGGCTTGCTTCAAGTTAGGGACCAGCATTGATTTTTTCCATCGGCCTCTATGGAACTGCATTAGCCACAATTGGACCTCATCGGCCATAGGTCGGCCAAAAGTGAACCTTATCGACCACAAATGTTGGCCGATCGGCCAAAAATGTGCAGAAAGTCCAAAATTAGCAGATATTTCTCCTATAGCTGTTTCCAGCTTGTGCCACCTGTCCTAGCTCAGATATTTTCGACCAAGCTTGATATTTTGCTATATAATGAAGCCTTATATCTCATATTCAAGGGTTAGAACATTTCTAAAAGGCTTAGAAATTTGAGAGCTTCTCACTCTAGAATCCTCTCTCTCTAGAAGTTTTGTGAGCAAAACCTCTCTCTCTTCCTAGAACTCTCTCCTTCTCCTCTTGTTTTAGGCTTAGAAGTGAGAATTTCCTACACTTTTGCAAAGAAACCCTTAACCAAAATTGATCATCTTTGGGTTGAGGTAGTTTGAGACTTTGTTTGAGCTCCAAAAAGCTGGATTTGGGGCTGGTTTTGCAGCTGTACATCAAGGGTAAGAACTCTCTCCCTTTTAGCTTATTTTGTATGCTTGCTTGGCCATCTTTTCACACTACTTTGGAGATATTTTTGGGGTGGTATTGAACTACAAAAACCTCTATTTTTTCTCCTGTTTTTCAGTCCTAAAAGTGTTGGTTTGTGCCTTGGTTGGCTAAGTGGTTGTCCTCTCTTTTGTTCCTTGGCTTGTAAGGCCTTATGAGCTAACTTTCAAACTTTTCAAACAACTTAGTTTTGGCCTTAGGCCTTGTTTGGGAATAGGCTAATTTAGTAAATTTTTGGCTAATTGGCTAAAAAGGTAGGTAAAAAAAACTTGTATGTTTGGGATGACTTTTTGGCTAATTACGAAAAGCTGTGCAAAAAGTAGAGAGAAAAGAGAATCTTTGACTTTTTGGTATGGGTTGTTGGCTTTTTGGCTAAAAAGGTAACTTTTTGATTAATTGGCTAATTTAGCCACTCCCCAAACGGGGCCTTAGAACTACTAAATTCCAGAGGAATTTCAGTGGTAAAAACCCTGTTTTGAGGGCCCAAATAGGAGAGGGTGGTCCCCTCTCCTCTTGTCTTGCTTGCTAGTGTTGATGGCCAACCAAATGGGCATGTGTTCATACTTCTTTATGGCTTTGTTTAGGCTCATTTTTGTGACTTATCAGACTTGCCATAACTTCATTTTTGGCTGCCTTGGTCATCTCTTGCATGCTTGTTGCACTTGTAGTGTAAATCCTTTTTGCTAGCCTTATTAGCTTTACAAAGTAACATGCTTTTGTGATTTGAATTAGCTTAGTTCAAGCATGTTTTTGGTGTTATTTTGACAAGTTATAACTCTGATTTTGATTGGTAGACTCATCTCTTGCATGCTTTATACACTTGTAGTGTAATCCATGCTTACTAGTCTAACATGCTTGATGTTTTGGCCAATCATGCTAGCTTATTTTGGCTATCCTCCATCCATGTTTTAGCATTATTTTGACATGCTTTAGGACTGTTTTGGGCTCCCTTGATCATATGACTCATGTTTTGTATAGCTATAGTGTAAATGGCTTCACTAGTCTTGAGTTTTGAGACCACTAGCATGCTATATTTGTGATGTTTGCATACCTTGGCATCATTTGGAATGATATTTCAGAGCATATAGTGTTGTTACACTTCCATGTTTTCCACTCTTTAAGTGCTCTTGAGAGTTGTACTTTTATGCCTTATTTGTGAGCCATTGCATGAGCCTCATTTTCTTGCCTTTCTAGCCATCATCTTAGTCCATTTTGCCTACTGTTTTGGCCTGCATAAGGTCTGTTTCGTGCTGGTTTGGCCATTTGAGCATTGTCTTGCATGTCTTTAGTGTAATACACTTCACTAGCTTTGATGCTTAAGCCTTGCAACATGCATCACATGAGTTGTTTGCATGATTTTAAGTCATTTAGCATGACATTTCAGTGCTGGAACATATGCCATTGTACTCCATGTTTCATCCTTTCAATGCCTTTGGAGAGTTGTGTCTTGTGCCTTAATCTTGCATTAACATGTATGCATGCTTGGCTAGTCCTTGGAGTCTCCATTTCAACATGTTTTGCCACCGTTTTGGGTATGATGTAACTCTATTTTGAGTTGGTTTGGATGTTTGAGCATTGTGATGCATGCTTATAGTGTTATCCTCTTCACTAGCCTTGGTGTTCTTGGCCGCTTAACATGTTGTGCATGAGTGTTTGCATGATAGAGTCTTGCAGACCATCTTAACATGTTAAGATTAGCATGAGAGTTTTGCATGTCATGTTGTATGTGAGCATTGCATTGTGTTCAACATGATGTTGTGTTTGAACACAAGGTGGATTAGCTCATTTCATACTTGAAATGATGAAATGAGCCAATCTCTCTTGGTCTCCATTGCCTTTGATTATCCATGATAAGGTGATGGTCCAATTGTCTTGTTTGTCATGCATTTATTGAGTTTGTGCAACTCAGCCTCTTTAGCCATCATGCATTGAAATACGTGATTGATGGCTCGAGAGTCGAGCAGTACACACATTTGAGCCTTAGACATGATAAGGGGTGTAGTTGCACACACATTTTCTTGCAAATACATTGCCATGCCTCTGTTTGTGCTCTGTTGCAGCAAAAATGAGAGTTTGCAGGAATCAGTGGCCGATCGGCCATTTTGGCTGCCAATCGGCTATCAAAGTTGGCCGATAGCCTTGAAATTTGGCCGATGACCATTACACTTGGCCAATGGCCTTTTCTCTTGGCCGACCACCTCTCAGATTGTTCCTAAGGTGGATCAAAAGCACTTTGGAAGTTGGCACAGTTTTCAGAGATACAGAAGTGTGCAAACGAGGTAACATGAGGCACGGTAGTGGATTTTTGAGCGAAGTCGACCGAGCATGCATATGCCCCTCTCCTCGAGGCTGTTTTAACTACTTTGTGTAGTTAGTTAATTTGCTGTTTAATTAGTTGATGTATTTGCTAATTGATTCCATCATTGTAAATTCTTAATTAGCTTAGCATAACTCATTTTCAATTCGGTGTTGTAATAATTAGTCTAATTAGATTATTAGATTAGTTGCTTAGCTTAGCGTAGCTAGCATAGCGTATTCATTCGGACCCTCCGTCGAGAGGGCACATTGTTGTAATAAGTGTGCGTGCGTGTGTGAATGTCTTCCAACTCCACGTCTTTCTTCTTTTTACTTAACTGCTTTCGATGGTTAGTTTTAGGGCATGTTTCGATTAGTATCCTTATGTTTGCATGTGAGCATCCTTATGTTTGCATGCGTGCACCCATTCATCTGTATTGCATGCACTGGGCTCGGCGCATCATACTAACTACATTGTATTTCAATACATTTACTTGAATATGTGTTCAACAGCATGTTTTCAGTCTAGTATCGGTATGGCACCATTTGAGGCCTTGTATGGCCGACCTTGTAGGTCTCCAGTCTGTTGGGCCGAGGTGGGTGACACACCTTTGTTGGGTCCGGAGTTGGTTAGGGAGACGACGGAGAAAGTTGAGCTTATCCGTAGGAGGCTTGTTCTGACCGAGTCGTCGAAGTCCTATCTCAATCGTAGAAGGAGACCGTTAGAGTTTGAGGTGGGTGATCACGTCTTTCTGAAGATATCACCTAGGCGGGGTTTGTTGAGATTTGGGAAGAGTGGGAAGTTGTCCCCTCGGTTTATTGGTCCTTTTGAGGTCCTTGAGCGGATTGGCGAGGTTGCTTATCGTTTAGCTTTGCCGCCACAGTTGGCCGGAGTTCATGACGTGTTTCATGTAAGTATGCTTCGGAAGTATGAGCCGGATCCATCACACGTGTTGGATTGGACCGACTTAGAGGTAGATGAGGATGCCTCGTATGAGGAGAGGCCGGTCAGGTCTTGGATAGGCGGGATCAAGTCTGCGTGGTAAGACCATCCCTTTAAGGTTTTGTGGAAACATCACGGAGTGGAGGAGGCCACTTGGGAACGTGAGTTGGGAGTCCGTGAGAAATATCCGGACTTATTTGTTGATGTGTAATCAAGTGTTGCAATTTTGTAAATTGTAATGAACTTTAAGAACATTTGAAATGTCTTAAGTTGTAAAACATGGTGTATGTTTTGGTTAATGTAAATGTTGTAGAACTTGCCTTGTTATGGGAGTTGATTATAATATTGCATATGTTGGCTATATTATAGAAATAAAATTGTATCATGATTATTGCTTATGATATAAATTGTAAACCATATATGTGGGAAATGGTTGAAATGGAAAGAAATTGCATGTTGAAATGTACATGTTGAGAAATGCCTCTTAATAGGAGATGGATGACCGTAATGGGTCGAATTGTTAAATGTTGTGTTATGACATTGTTTAAAATGGAGAAAAAAAAAGAGGCTTGCTTTTCAAAAACTTGTTTTGATTTGAGACGAAATTCTTTAAGGGGAGGTTATAGCGATCCGGGTTTACCCTTGTCGTCTGATGATCCGGACGTGTGTCCGTGGATGTTAGTAGTGGATTGTTGTCCTGTTCGTCCTTTCATATATTGTATTTGAGTTATAGGATGTGTTGGGCGTGTTTGTTTGAGTTGGTTGTATTTGGGAGCCAAGGGTTCTTTGCCCGAAATTTTTGTCCTTCGCTCGAAGCGAGTTTGTCGCCGAGCGGCGTTGAGTTTAATGTCAGTGGGTCGAGCAGGCGGCCGCTCGGCGAGTGGCTGCGTCTGGACTGAACACCATGATTTCGCTCGGCGAAGTGATTCTTCGCCGAGCGATCTGGTTTAGTCTTCGCCGAGCGGCGGTTCGTCGCTTCAGCGTCGTCTAGTTCGAACTGAAGGTCGAGTTCTGGCTCGGCGAGCTTTTATTCGCCGAGCGAGCTTCTAGGATGTTGGCTCGAGCGAGACCTTTTTGGCTCGAGCTACGGTTTTTCGTATGCAGTCGCCGGCGACCAAGTCTTCCTTCGGCGAGCCTATTTATATCGATTCGGCAATGAAGTTTCAAATCAGATTTTTATAAACTTTTGATCCAATCCTCCAGATCGAGAGCTTCTCTCTCTAACTTTACACTCTCTCTAAGGTTTGATCTATCTAGGATCATTTCCTTTCCATCTTGCTTTGTTAAAAGGTAGAGGTTGTCGAGGGCTTCGATTTAATCTGAAAAAAGTCGGTGTTTGGAGCACTTTGATTCTTGGGTCTTCATCTCCTTTTGGGCTTAAACTTTGAGGTAGGGATATCCTACTCCTTTTATAGATTTTGTCTTTGAATTTTAGCATTTTGATATGTTGGTTGTTGTTTGTGAAATTTTGGGAAACTTTGGGCCATTGTGTAATTTTATAAAAAGTTTGGGGTTTTGTCTATAATAAACCTAGAAGCATGTTTGGTATAGAAACATGGGATTAATGTTGAAACATTAGTGAAATTGGAACCTAAGGGTTGTAATGTTAATCATGGAAACGTCCTAATTACATTGATTAATTAATTTGAATAATTAATTGTGGAAAACGAGGAATTGAAGTTGAATTGAGTCATGGGTTATGACGATGGGAAGAATACATAGATTTTATGTATTGATATGTGATGTGTATAATTGTGATATATATATGCATTGTGTTGTGTTGGAGGAGATAGGGGATGGACTCCACGGTTTAGGGGAAGATAGGGATGGACCTCTAAACGGATGTTCTTTGGGAGGAGATAGGGATGAACTCCGTAGATAGAGCATGTATGCTTATCTAGAAAATATTAGCGAGCATGTATGCTTGTCATGGAAAGTGTGAATATATCTGCTTGTTTATATTTGTTGAGGTAATGAAAGAATGTAAAAGAGTTGGCCATTTATCAATTGTTAGTCTTTTAGTCATTATTTATAACCGGTTTAGTATATTTCTCTTGGTGTGGCTCACCCTATATGGGAACATCATTTTAGTCTTGGTAGCATGCCACCTCCAAGAACTTAGCTTGGAAGGCTAGTGGCGGTGGACTTTTGTTTGTCTTTCCTTTTGCGGTGTTACATGTAAATTCAAGCCTAGGGCTTAATGTGTAAATGAGCTAGCACTGTTTTCTTGTAACCAAGTGTTAACTTGGAAAGCTGTAAGCCCTTAGGGCATTTGCTTTTGTTGTTAACATGTAATACGTTTTGTAATAGAACCCTGTTGAATGAAAGAACGTGGATCTTTTATATATCTTAGCATGTCAATATTGTTGGGTTAAATGTCATTATTTCCAGGGCGTTACAACTTGGTATCGAGGCGTCTGGGTTGAATACTTTGGAGTACGTGGGAAGTGATTAGGATCACAATGGGTTTGTCTCGCTTGATAGAGACTTAGGTGTACTGTTATATGTTTATGTGATAACATGCTTATATGATTATTTGGGTATGGGATTTAGTTTTTAGGATGTTGATTGGGTCTTTGGGTTTCTGGGAGTCTTGTTGGAAAGGCACTTGATCAATCTTTGTTTCTAACCGATACTCTAGTAACGCCTTGGGACTATCATCATCCGGAAATGAAATTGTAAGTGCTATATGTGTTTATGTGCTTACGTGGAATGAATTCTGATTATCCATGCATTAGGACGTGAGTGTTTAGTTTTTGGCGTTTATAAATGTGCTAACGCTCGTGTTACCTTTATTAGGATGTCGGGGCGAGCAAGAGGTGGTAGGCGTGGTAGGCCTAGGAGGCGGAAGTGCCATTCTGGGATGAGGTTCCGGCGATTCAGGAAGGGTTGGTCGAGCCAATGTGGCCGAGCCATGGGTCGGCCGAGCCATGGGTGCCTTGGCCGAGAGATAGCGGGGCCTTAGGTATTCTCAGAGCAGGAAATCAGGCAACTGAGGCAGGACCTTCTTTCTTGAAGAGGGAGTTCTTCCGGTCTAACCCGGAGGAGTTTGTTGGAGATCCTAAGGAGCCATTGAAGGCAGATGAATGGCTAGAACAGATGAGTAAAACGTTCGAAATGCTAGGCATTGAGGATGGAGCGTTGAAAGTGACCTTGGCATCCTTCCATTTGAAGGAATCTTGGTCAATGGTGGAAATATGAGAAAGTTCGTGCGTGGTACTTGGGTGGCGTTTGTGAATGCTTTCCAGAGAGGTTTTTATCCGCAGTGGCTAGGGAGACTAAGGGATCGGTTACCAAGCTTAAGCGGAGGGTTTGTCTGTGGCGAGTTTGAGGCTACATTTACTAGCTTGTCCAGTTTGCACTGAACTTGTGGCGACAAGAGCCGTTGTTATGAGTTTGAGCGGAAGTTGAGGTGGGACCTCAAGTTGAAAGTTGGTGGACCTTATATTCGAAATGAGCATTTGGTGGATCTTTGCGGCTCATATGGGGTGATGATGCGAGGAGAGAAGAGGAGAAACATGGGGGCTCCAAGAGGGGCCAAGAGGGAGTGATGGCGGAGGCGGAGGGTTATAACCCTCGGCCGTCCCGAGTGGTTTGGCAGTCGACTTTCCCAGACTGCAGTCACGAGCTCGGGAGGCGATCGAGGAGAGTTCACTGTTTCAAGTGTGGCCGGGTCACAAGGCTTCGTTGCCCATTGAAGGCGAAGGGGTCGCTTCGTCGGCCAGACCACGAGTCGAGTTCGGGCGGCACCGTGTCGTGTTACCAGTGTGGGACAGCCGGGCACATGAAGAGGTATTGCCCACGGTTGAGTGCCACACCGAGCGTCTGGTTCTAGACAGAGCAGGATTTCAACCGGCTCGATCTGTCAGCCTCGAGGGCCAATCCGGGGCTTCGTCGTCCCGGTCGATCTTGATCTTATGCTCGAGGCGGCAGTAGATCGAGGCCTCTGAGCGCGTGTATCTTTATTCACAGACCTAATCTGGCTCCATCGGTAGTGAGAGGTACCTTTTTGTTTTGCAATTCGGTTGCTAGAGTGTTGATTGACACGGGTGCATCTCATTCTTTTATGTCTGCGCATTTGCATCTGTGTTGAACCGGAGTTAGCACTTTTAGCATCTCCTATTTGCGTTGTGTCACCTATTGGGGTGAGTTAATTTTGAGGCACGGATGTAGAGGCGTGATATAGAGGTCGGCGATCATCGACTTCCTTTTCCATTTGTAGTTATGCCCATGAAGGGCTTTGATGTTATTTTGGGTATGGGTGGTTATCGCCATACCGGCGGTTATTGATTGCTACCGCCAGAGGGTTACTGTTATGCTGATGAGCAGGAGTTTTTCCACTTTTTAGGAGACCGGGTTGGTAGTATTGTGCCATTGCAGTGCGGTCCTTGGCGGAATGAGCTTAGTAGTTTACTTGCTAGTTTTGAGAATGGTGAGTGTGATGAGACCCAGTTGAGTTGCCAAGAGTAGTTTGTGAATACGCAGATGTCTTTCAGGATCTTATTGATTTGCCACCCCACCGAGAGACGAGTTCTCTATTGATTTAGTGCAAGACGCACCGATTTCTATGGCACCTTATCGTTTTGCACCGCGAGTTGATTGAGTTGAAAGTTCAGCTCAAGAATTGCTAGATAAGGGCCGTTAAGCCCTAGTGTATCGTAGTAGAGCACGCCCTCTTTGCTAAAAAAGAAAGAGCGGTGCCTTGAGATTGTGTATCGATTAGGAAGTTGAATCAAGCTACGATTAAGAATAAATACCCTATGCCCGTATAGATGACTTGTTTGACCGGTTGAAGGGTTCCGTTGTTTCTCTAAGATAGACTTGAGATCGGGTTACCACCGGTTGAGGGTCGAGAGGAGGATATTCGAAGACGGCATTCCGTCTGCGGTATGGCCATTATGAGTTTTGGTGATGCCGTTTGGGCTTACCAACGCCGCGATCTTTATGGACTTGATGAACGGATCTTCCGGAATTCTTGGATCGTTTTGTGGTCGTTTTGTGGATGATATTCTTATCTATTCACCCTCGGAGCAAGAGCACGAGGAACACTTGAGAGTGGTGCTTGAATTGCTTAGAGCCCATAGAACGTCAGATGCCAAGTTTGGGAAGTGCGAGTTCGCTAAGAGAAGTCAAGTTCTTAGGCCATGTAGTTTTACGGGAAGGGGTGTCTTGATACATCCAAGATTGAGGCAAGGCAAGGCTGGGCCTGACCTAAGAATGTGTTTGAGATTCGGCTTTACGGGATTAGCCGGGTACTACCGTCGATTTGTGAAAGATTTCTCGTGTTAGCCGCCGTTGACTAGGTTGACTCGCCAGGAAGTGAAATTTCTGTGGGGTGAGACTTGTGAAAAGTCGTTTGTGAATTGAAGGTTAGATTGACCACCGCTCGATCTTGATTATCCGGAGAGGGTTGGGTTATCGGTGTATTGTGATGCCTCACGAGAGGGTTTGGGTTGTGTGTTAATGCAAGAGGAAAGTAGTAGCCTATGGTTCACGCCGATTAAAAATACGAGAAGAATTACCCTACACGACCTAGAGTTGGCGGTTGTGATCTTTGCCTTGAAAATCTGGAGGCACTACCTTTATGGTGAGAGATTCGAGGTGTTCTCGGATCATAAAAGTCTGAAGTATCTGTTTTCGTAAAGACTTGAACTTGAGGCGAGAAGGTGGATGGAGTTTATAGAAGATTACGACTTCGAGTTGCATTATCACCCAGGGAAGGCCAATGTTGTGGCCGATGCTCTTAGTAGGAAATCCATTAGTGATGTAGCTTGTGTAGCCATCCGAGAGTGGGAGATGTTGGGGGCACTTGACGAGTTTGACTTGCTTCTGGGCGAATCCGTTGAAGCTGCGGCCTTGTTTTCTGTGGTTGCGCAGCCTACACTTGTGACTCGAGTGGTAGAGGCGCAGAGAGGTGATCTTGAGGTAGAATCCCTCAGAGAGAAGATCTCCAGTGGAAAAGTTGAGAAAGGTTTGACGGCGTATCCCGACCTGAGTTTGAGATACCGAGACCGTCTGTTTGTGCCGGAGTCCTGTCGAGAGGAGGTACTCCGAGAGTTCCATCATTCGCGCCTTGCGGCGCATCCGGGAGGTACTAAGATGTATCGGGATTTGGGTCGTCAGTTTTGGTGGCGGGGTATGAAGAGAGATGTGGCAGTCTTCGTGTCTAAGTGCCTTACTTGTCAGCAAGTGAAGGCCGAGCATCAAAGGCCAGCGGGTTTGTTACAACCCTTGCCTATTGCCGAGTGGAAGTGGGAGCATGTCACCATGGACTTCGTTGTAGGTCTTCCGAAGACTCAGCGGGGTAGTGACACTATTTGGGTGGTTGTAGACCGGTTGACCAAGTCGGCGCATTTTATTCCAATCTTGCGTGAGAGATTCGATGAGATCATCTTGCCGACTTGTATGTTCGGGACATAGTGAGATTGCGGGGTCCCAGTGACGATCGTCTCAGATAGAGATCCTCGTTTTACTGCTAGGTTGTGGCAGAGTTTGCAGAGTGCTTTAGGTACTAAGCTGACCTTTAGTCTGACCTATCATCCTCGGTGATGGGCGTCCGGCGTACCATTCAGATCCTTGAGGATATGCTTGAGGTTGTGTCCTTGATTTGATGGGACATGGAGAGGCACTTACCATCGTGGAGTTTGCCTACAATAACAGTTTTCGATCTAGTATCGGTATGGCACCATTTGAGGCCTTGTATGGCCGACCTTGTAGTCTCGATCTGTTGGGCGAGGTGGGTGACACACCTTTGTTGGGTCCGGAGTTGGTTAGGGAGACGACGGAGAAAGTTGAGCTTATCCGTAGGAGGCTTGTTCTGACCCAGTCGTCGAAGTCCTATGCTGACCGTAGAAGGAGACCGTTAGAGTTTGAGGTGGGTGATCACGTCTTTCTGAAGATATCACCTAGGCTGGGTTTGTTGAGATTTGGGAAGAGTGGGAAGTTGTCCCCTCGGTTTATTGGTCCTTGTGAGGTCCTTGTGCGGATTAGCGAGGTTGCTTATCGTTTAGCTTTGCCGCCACAGTTGGCGGAGTTCATGACGTGTTTCATGTAAGTATGCTTGAGTATGAGCCGGATCCATCACACGTGTTGGATTGGACCGACTTAGAGGTAGATGAGGATGCCTCGTATGAGGAGAGGCCGTCTGAGGTCTTGGATAGGCGGGATCAAGTCTGCGTGGTAAGACCATCCCTTTGGTTAAGGTTTTGTGGAAACATCACGGAGTGGAGGAGGCCACTTGGGAACGTGAGTTGGGAGTCCGTGAGAAATATCCGGACTTATTTGTTGATGTGTAATCAAGTGTTGCAATTTTGTAAATTGTAATGAACTTTAAGAACATTTGAAATGTCTTAAGTTGTAAAACATGGTGTATGTTTTGGTTAATGTAAATGTTGTAGAACTTGCCTTGTTATGGGAGTTGATTATAATATTGCATATGTTGGCTATATTATAGAAATAAAATTGTATCATGATTATTGCTTATGATATAAATTGTAAACCATATATGTGGGAAATGGTTGAAATGGAAAGAAATTGCATGTTGAAATGTACATGTTGAGAAATGCCTCTTAATAGGAGATGGATGACCGGTAATGGGTCGAATTGTTAAATGTTGTGTTATGACATTGTTTAAAATGGAGAAAAAAAAAGAGGCTTGCTTTTCAAAAACTTGTTTTGATTTCGGGGACGAAATTCTTTAAGGGGGGGAGGTTATAGCGATCCCGGGTTTACCCTTGTCGTACAGTGATCCGGACGTGTGTCCGTGGATGTGGTAGTGGATTGTTGTCTGTTTACGCCCTTTCATATATTGTATTTGAGTTATAGGATGTGTTGGGCGTGTTTGTTTCAGTTGGTTGTATTTGGGAGCCAAGGGTTCTTTGCCTGAAATTTTTGTCCTTCGCCGGCGAGAGTTTGTCGCCGAGCGGCGTTGAGTTTTAATGTCGGTGGGTCGAGCAGGCGGCTTCGCTTCAGCGAGTGATCGCTCGGCTGGACTCAACACCATGATTTCGCTCGAAGCGGTGATTCTTCGCCGAGCGATCTGGTTTAGTCTTCGCCGAGCGGCGGTTCGTCGCTTCGGCGTCGTCTAGTTGCAGAACTGAAGGTCGAGTTCTGGCTCGGCGAGCTTTTATTCGCCGAGCGAGCTTCTAGGATGTTGGCTCGGCGAGACCTTTTGGCTCGAGCTACGGTTTTACGTCTGTCGCTCGGCGACCAAGTCTTCGCCGAAGCGAGCCTATTTATATCGATTCGACAAAGCCGAAGTTTCAAATCGATTTTTATAAACTTTTGATCCAATCCTCCAGATCTGAGAGCTTCTCTCTCTAACTTTACACTCTCTCTAAGGTTTGATCTATCTAGGATCATTTCCTTTCCATCTTGCTTTGTTAAAAAGGTAGAGGTTGTCGAGGGCTTCGATTTAATCTGAAAAAGTCGGTGTTTGGAGCACTTTGATTCTTGGGTCTTCATCTCCTTTTGGGCTTAAACTTTGAGGTAGGGATATCCTACTCCTTTTATAGATTTTGTCTTTGAATTTTAGCATTTTGATATGTTGGTTGTTGTTTGTGAAATTTTGGGAAACTTTGGGCCATTGTGTAATTTTATAAAAAGTTTGGGGTTTTGTCTATAATAAACCTAGAAGCATGTTTGGTATAGAAACATGGGATTAATGTTGAAACATTAGTGAAATTGGAACCTAAGGGTTGTAATGTTAATCATGGAAACGTCCTAATTACATTGATTACTTAATTTGAATAATTAATTGTGGAAAACGAGGAATTGAAGTTGAATTGAGTCATGGGTTATGACGATGGGAAGAATACATAGATTTTATGTATTGATATGTGATGTGTATAATTGTGATATATATATGCATTGTGTTGTGTTGGAGGAGATAGGGGATGGACTCCACGGTTTAGGGAAGATAGGGATGGACCTCTAAACCGGATGTTCTTGAGGAGATAGGGGATGAACTCCGTAGATAGAGCATGTATGCTTATCTAGAAAATATTGGCAGAGCATGTATGCTTGTCATGGAAAGTGTGAATATATCTGTTTGTTTATATTTGTTGAGGTAATGAAAGAATGTAAAAGAGTTGGCCATTTATCAATTGTTAGTCTTTTAGTCATTATTTATAACTGGTTTAGTATATTTCTACTGGGCTGTGGCTCACCCTATATGGGAACATCATTTTCAGGTACTGGTAGCATGCCACCTCCAAGAACTTAGCTTGGAAGGCTAGTGGCGGGTGGACTTTTGTTTGTCTTTCCTTTTTGCAGTGTTACATGTAAATTCAAGCCTAGGGCTTAATGTGTAAATGAGCTAGCACTCTGTTTTCTTGTAACCAAGTGTTAACTTGGAAAGTCAGAAGCCCTTAGGGCATTTGCTTTTGTTGTTAACATGTAATACGTTTTGTAATAGAACCCTGTTGAATGAAAGAACGTGGATCTTTTATATATCTTAGCATGTCAATATTGTTGGGTTAAATGTCATTATTTCCAGGGCGTTACAGTTCCTAAGGTGGATCAAAAGCACTTTGGAAGTTGGCACAGTTTTCAGAGATACAGAAGTGTGCAAACGAGGTAACATGAGGCACGGTAGTGGATTTTTGAGCGAAGTCGACCGAGCATGCATATGCCCCTCTCCTCGAGGCTGTTTTAACTACTTTGTGTAGTTAGTTAATTTGCTGTTTAATTAGTTGATGTATTTGCTAATTGATTCCATCATTGTAAATTCTTAATTAGCTTAGCATAACTCATTTTCAATTCGGTGTTGTAATAATTAGTCTAATTAGATTATTAGATTAGTTGCTTAGCTTAGCGTAGCTAGCATAGCGTATTCATTCGGACCCTCCGTCGAGAGGGCACATTGTTGTAATAAGTGTGCGTGCGTGTGTGAATGTCTTCCAACTCCACGTCTTTCTTCTTTTTACTTAACTGCTTTCGATGGTTAGTTTTAGGGCATGTTTCGATTAGTATCCTTATGTTTGCATGTGAGCATCCTTATGTTTGCATGCGTGCACCCATTCATCTGTATTGCATGCACTGGGCTCGGCGCATCATACTAACTACATTGTATTTCAATACATTTACTTGAATATGTGTTCAACAGCATGTTATCAAGTTGCATTCATATGCCATCTTAGAATAGCCGAGCCTATTTTAGTTGCATTTTTACATGCGTTGTATTAGCCATCTTAACATGAACTAGGATCATGCTTGATTTCTAACTAGTTCTCTGTTTTGGCTCGGAATACACTGTGAGTGTTTACGCTTTAGCATACTGCATGAGATGTGTATGTTGCCATGTTAGCATGCTTTCCATGAAGCTAACTGCTTAAGTGATTAACTGCCTGAATGTCTGTGGGTGAAGGTTGGATTGCTTGAATTGGAACAATTCATTGAAATGCGAGTTTTAAAGCCCACTTGAGAGTGGTAAAATCATGTTTTCTAAGCCCACTCGAGGGTGGCAAATCCACATCTTAGCCTACTTGCAAGTAGTATCTTCAAACCATTTTTAAACAAACAAATATGAGATGTTTTGTTCTAACTTAGGTGATATAGTCTATACTTGTATGCTGTGTGCATCACGTAGTAAAGCTAGCTAATAAATCGGAATAAAAACGCATGTGTCTTCAAAAAAAAAAAAAATCATGTTAGTAAAGGCCAATCCTTTGATTGGGTGAGCGGGGGTACTCATTGTATGACCTTTCCCTCTCGTACCCAAGTTCCCGAGCTGAGGCAACTTTGGTGATGATAGACACGTGGCCTTAGGCACGAGTCAGGGTTTCCTAAATTTTCCAAAATAAAACATTTAGGTGGCGACTCTATATCAGGCAAAGCAGTCTATGTTTGACACTTCTTTATTAAAAATAAGTTTTTCAAAAATGATTTGCCGGATTTGGACTCTTTGGTGATTTATCAGTCTTGCATTGCACTTTGCGAGATTAGATTTAGAACCGTGACACGAGTCCGAACTGTAGTAGCTAAGAACAAAACGGATTTCGCACCCTCGCGTGCGGAGCTAGATGTTCGAGCGGTCTACAATAAACAACCAGATTCAATGGAAAATTATTTCATTTGGTTTGAGATTTATTAGATATTTGGGTCTTTATGTGATTTGAAATTCCAGATTTGCAAATTTGAGATTGCATCATCTATATTGAATCTATATTTGAGATGATTGCAGGTTTGTAATCTTGTCTTAATTGGATGATCTATATCTTGATCTAGTTTATCAATTTTCTTTTTGGTTTTGAATTTGGGTTTATTTTGTGGTGAGTGGGATTTAGTAGTTTTTAGACAGAGAAATGAGGAGAAGAAAAAAGAAGAGGTGGTGGGTTTGGTAGTTTTTATAGATAGGAAGGAAGAAGGAGAATGAGAGATTGTGGCAGCTACTGTTTATGGAACTTTCACAACAAATGCACAAAACCTTCAAAACAAACCCCTTCAACCCAACAACTCAACCTTAAAAGACCTCCATTGTTGCCCTCTGGAAGAGACTACAATCAGGGACGGACACAGGATTTTAATATCCCGCACCCGGGGCGCCTAGGGGGGGATGAGTGTATATGTAATCAAAAAAATTTGTAATGAGCATGTGATATACAATATCAATTTCTATCCAAATTCTACAAAAATATATAATTAGATGTTTCCATTCATTGTATAATTACAAAATATTATCAAAATACAATTGGATATGTTCTAGTAAATCCATATTAATTTTCAAAAAAGAAACTATTTGCTCTACATGTCTACTTAGGCATCTAAAGTTGTGCTTGACATTCTTTCAAAATATAAAAAGCATCTATGATGGAATCTACATCAAAATCTCGAGCAAAGTCTTTCTCAACATATGTTAACAAGTAAATTGAAAGAAAACCATCCTCCATCCTGTTGCGTAATTTAGTCTTTATCATTTTCATGTCCGAAAATGCACGTTCTGTTGTTGCCGTAGAAACTGGTAAAATTCGAACAAGACGAATTAATCTATGAATAATGTTTTAGAGCACTAAATTGAGAGCTCTAGAGCATCACTAATGATGTGCCACAGTGGCCCCCACCAAAGTGATGTGATGTTTTGGCTTGAGTTTGTTTTTTGTTTTTGTTTTTGTTTTTGTTTTTTTTTTAAGCTCATTAGAGCTATTAGTGATCCAAAAATTAGTGGGATGAATCACCACTCTTAATCTATCGACAAGAGGATAAATTGTTAACTTCCTTGTTTTTACCGACATTTGGCACAAGTTAGAAATTGTCAACAATTGCTGAAACTCAGGATGTTTAAGGATGTCGATCTTGTAGTTTTGCAATTGGAATTTCAAATGTATTTTTTCTTGCTCTGTAAAGTCATTAGGATAAAATTGATGTGCAAGTTTGCATATATCTTCAATTTTGAATGAACTGTAATCATTCCTAGGATCTAAAGCAGAGCTAAGAATAAGCAACTCCATCACATCTTCTTTGAATCTGTTGTTCAATTCTTGCAATTGAGAATCACATATAATTGTAAAAATATTAACTCGACAATGATGCTCAATAGTAATGTGATCTCATTGGTGACAATCACGACCTCTACCAGATGTGTAACGAGCACTCATATTAGGAATATCTATGTCATATTTTTCACAAAATAGTTGAACATTCTCCAACAAAGGAATCTATCCATCTTCTCTATATTTCTGAACAAGTGTTTTTGTAGTTGACACTAGATGCATTACATTCAATATATCTTGGGATTTATGTTGCAAAGCTTGGCAAAGATCATTAGCAGTCCCCATAATATCTCTCATAAGGTGCAAGATAAACACAAACTCAAAAGATGTAATTTTATCGTAAACTCTATCTACATCTGCACGTTGAGTAGAGGTGGCTCCATCATTGATGACATTACTTAAGACTGAACGAGTTGCACTAAACATATTTATTAAACTGGAAATAGATCTCAAGTGACAACCCTATCAGCCCGTTTCAATGTCTCAACTTGATTTTTGCCTTTACCAGTTTTAACTTCATCAATGGCAAGTTTTGCTGCAATTTCTTCAGCTTGAGCAACTTTCAACTGATCATGCCTTTTACAAGAAGAGCCACATAGATTAACTGTGAGAGCCAGATAAGAAAAAAATTAGGCAACGGGTATAACCTCTCTTGCTGTCGCTACCAATGCTAATGTTGGAACAATCTTCTGTGTAAATAAAATAACTTTTAATAAATTCAAACAAAATAAATAAATTACATACCAGATTTATTTATCGAACCGAATTAAAAATTAAGACCAAGTCGAGTGTGTGACACTCTGTCCTTAAGACAGATTCGCCCCGCTACGGTACTTACGGTTTAGTGGCGTCTATCTCCCAGGATACAATGATCTTCACAAATTGTAGTAGTACTCCAAACAATTTGTTCGGCGAACCAAACCTGTGTTCTAACTCTTTGAATTTTATTCTAAATCTAATATGAAGAATAATGCATAAGTGCAGAATTTAGGACAGAAAAAACAACAATCAGACTGATTTTTCCCGGGGGTTCAAAATTGCTGGATTAACGGCTAAATATATAGGCAACCAACTCTGCCCGAACAGGTCCCAATCCAAAGTGAAAAGGTGTTCAAATAAATGAACATGTGCACCACTTTGTTTGATTTGTCCGTTAGCAACATTTCAAACAATTTGGAAACAGTTTCCGTAGGTCAAAGTTTTCAAACAAATTTGAAGGCCCATTTATTTAAGATATTTCAAATATATATATATATAACTAATTAAATATATATATATATATTAAACTATTGAAATAGTTAAATAAATAAATAAATAAAGAGGTACAAATTTTAGGAAACATATAAGGAACCTAAAATTTAAATTTAGAATTAATTTAAATTCTAAAATTACAAACTTTAAGAAACCACAAAGGAATCCAAAATTTGAATTTAGAATTAAATTAAATTCCCACACTAATTTTTATTGGAAAAATTCAGAAGAATTTTATCTAGAAAATTAATGTTAGACCCGAAAACAACGTCAACTTCCCATTCACTCATAAATGGTTTTTGACATTCTGTCTACACCTCTTCGGACCCACCCCAAACAACGTTTGGGGCCCACTCAATTTTGGCCTCAAAGTCGGTCCAAAATATGCCTATAAAACACCATTTTTTCCAACAGCTAATTGGAGTCGATGAGCAAAACAGTGAAGATAATATGCAAAATGATAGTCATGAAGGAATAAGGCCTGCAACCCAATCCACTCTCCATGCATATTACTAGCACCATCATATCCTTGACTACGAATATTTTGTACACTGAGATTATGATGAGATAGGACAATACATATTTCTTCTTTTAAAGTTGCTGATGTTGTATCCGATACATGAACTATGTCAAAAAAAGCTCCTTTATAAAACCATCTTTATCAACAAATCTTAGAACAATGGCGATTTGCTCCCTCTTTGATTTATCTCGAGCTTCATCCACTATAATGAAAAATTTTGCTTCATCAATCTCCTTACAAATAAATCTTTGTGTTTTGTCAAAGAAAATACTAAGAATCTCTTTTTTGCATTCGATGGGAGTACTATGAAGCATTTTGAGGAGCTTTGTGTAACACAACATCTACTACATCCGTATTATAAGATGTCGACAGCTTTATCAATTCAATAACATTCCCTCGATTATTAGAATCATGACTTTCATCACGACCTCTAAATGCACAAGCTTGAAATATAAGCCATTTGACAACATCTATTGTAGTCTTCAACTGCAAACGGTTTTTGGCAACTTGTTGAGAAGTTTGTTTCTCAACTATCTTCTCAATGTGTTGCAATTAATTTGTTAAATCATGGCAAGATTTAACAGTAATTCTGTGCGATGAATTAGGACCCTTTCCCATATGAGTTAAGAAAGCACAATTCTTCCCACTATTGACTTTCTTCCATGAAGAAAATCCATAAAAAATGAAAGCGTTAGAAATAGTGCATCCATTCGGTTTCGTAAAAGGTTAGCAAGGAAGACAAAAGGCAAAATGTTTGGTTGGAGAATATTCTAGCCAATCTGGAAATAACTTGTACCAAGAAACTAGAAAATGACGCTCATTCTTCTCTTCAAAAGGTTGGTTGTCAGGTTGGTATGGTCCAAATTCGATGTAAGCTCATCACGTTGAGATATCAAATAATCCCAAATTTGTGGTCATAGTCCTGGATCCCTTACCAAAGAAGATGTATCAACTTCTTTGGATTCTATTCTAGGCACTTTACAATGACGTTGTTCAGGAATTGAAGCTTCAACATTATCAGTAGAAGGTTTTGTAGTTGCATTAACTTCTATATCTTGAGAGTCTCTCTTTTTAAAGAAAGAATCAATTTTTTTGTTCACCATGATTCACTTAACATTCAACTCATATTTGATTTAAGAACCTGAAAATTATTAAACAATTTTTGTTACCCATTAGATAAGAAGCACACTAATAATATAATCTAATCTAATAAAGGACATGTCATTTTTAATGGGTAAATAATAAAAAAATTAACATAACAAGCAACATGTTAATAGAAATATAATTTAAAAGTTTAAATAGTTGACTGAGAATTACACAAAAAGTTCCATTATCAGCATTACCAAGTTCATAGTCCAAATTTTTTTCCCCAAATAATAAACCCTAACTCTTCGAGAGAGAGAGAGAAAGAGAGAGGAATTTTTATTTTTTTTGAAGTCTCACATCATGCTCACCACGTTGTCACATTTGAGAAAAGTACACTAAGAAATTTTTATTTTTTTAGAGTGTTATATCATACCCGTCGCATTGTCACATTTGAAAAAAGTACACTAAAGAGTTCTTAATTTTTTTTAGAGTGTCATATCATACTCGCCACATGTTGTCACGTTTGAGAAAAGTACACTAAGGAGATTTTTTTTTGAAGTGTCACATCATACCCGCCACGTTATCACATTTGAAAAAAGTACGCTAAGGAGTTTTTAATTTTTTTAGAGTGTTACATCATACCCGCCACGTTATCACGTTTGAGAAAAGTACAGTAAATAGTTTTTATTTTTTTTGAAATGTCACATCATACCCGCCACGTTGTCACATTTGGAAAAGTATATTAGGGAGTTTTTATTATTTTTCTTTTGAGTAAAAATTTTAAAGTGTCACATCATGTCCGTCACGTTATCACATTTAAGAAAAATACATTAAGGAGTTTTTAATTTTTTTTTTAGATTGTCACATCGTTGGAGTGTCACATCCATACTTGCCACATTGAAGTATGACGTCATACTTATCACATTAATAAAATGGTATAGTTGTCTACTAAAATACTACCAAAATAAAAAATAGGATCATACGGAAAGAAACTCTCCACTAATAGGACTTAACAGATCAATAGAAAAAACTTGGAACTAATTGGAATACTTGTTTGTGAGATGAGATTTATTGGTAAATATTCAAATATTATAATTATTATATCAATTTAACTTTTGTAATGAATAATATATATGGAGAGTCATACAAAATAATTATCGAATTGGGATTTGTGATAGGTCCTATGGACCCTTCAAAACCTAACCTGAAAAGAAAGGAATTGGGGATGATGCGCAACAGCATTTGCTGTGCGGTTAAATGGGCTCATTTTGGGGCCTATTTTGATAATTCGAACCGTTCACATTTTAGAATACATCAAGTAGAACATGCCTGCAAAAAATTAAGTTACTTGGATATTGTTTACCTATTCATCCACACACATTTATATTTATTTTAATACTTTAAGTCACAATTATTATTTATTTTTATAGATACAAATGTGAGTGGATGAATAGGTAAACGATATCCGATTAACTTAATATTTTTGCAGACATATTCTACTTTATGTATTCTAAAATTTGAATGGTTCGGATTATCAAAATGGGCCCATTTGGTCAAGATAAATAGATATCACTGCAAGCATCCCCGCAAAGAAAGACCTCCAACTCTAAAAAGAAAAAGTTTCAATAATTCATTTTTTTTTTTGAATAAAATTTTCATTAAATCCTATTAACATCTGTTAATAAGACTAATGATGTGTTAATAAGACTCAATGAAAATTTGTAGAAAATGTAGGATTTATTGAAAAAATTTCTATTCATTCTTGGGACAATAACTGATATTCATTTTAAACCCCTAAACATCATAAATTTTCAATCAAACCCCCTATGTTACATTCCCAAAAACATCAAACACAAGATAATTTCCCAATCTCAAATTTTTTAGGAAAATGATTTTTGTTTCTCGAAACATTTGCCACTAATATCTGCACTTTCTTTGTCCTTATATATTTGACAATGATAAGTCTTTATTTAAGAGATTTAGGCCTTTGGGAACCCTCTTTTTTAGTCAAAAAGTCAAAAAGTTACTAAATTAGTCAAAAAGCCAACAACCCATACCAAAAAGTCAAAGATTTTCTTTTCTCTTTACTTTTTGCATATCTTTTCGTAAAAAGCCAAAAAGTCATCCTAAACATACTAGTTTTTTTAGCTCATATTTTAACCAAATAACCAAAAAGTTACTAAAAGTATGACTCCCCGTGGTTGGTTTTGCTGCTTTTGGGCTACCACAAACAACATTGTGCTGTTATTGGGCTTGTGGACCTTGTCTAGAGCGTTATTTGAGTCATCGGGTTAATTGAGTAGATTATTTTTATTAAAAATTAATTTGATCAAATATTGGTAATTGTCAATTTAAATTACATTTGTCTTGGAAAAAAATGGACAGTTGGCTTTGTCTAAAAAAATGACCATTTATTTTTTTTAAGACAAATATTTTTTGAATATACAATTATTAATATCCGATCAAATTAATATTTTTATAAGAATAACTTACTCGATAAACCATACAAACCTAATTACTCAAATCATTGACGTGAGGCTCAAGATGGGGCTTACAAACCCAACAACAAGGTACTGTTGGTCTAGGCCAACAGCAACGAAACCAATCCCTGAATCCACGAACACTTATTTCATGAGAGGTCTGCTAATAATAAGGTATATAAAATATCAAAATATTTGTATACATTTTAAAATTTTTAATACGCTTTTTATATATTTTTCTAATGCTAAACAAAAACAAATATTTGTATACATTTTAAAATTTTTAATACGCTTTTTAGTTGCGTGGGCAGCCTAGATATAGAGAGACAAGGCGAGCGTTACTGGTATGAGAACTCATCCTCAAAAACCTTCTCTCTGGATTCTCTTCTTCCCCAGTGAACTGACTTGAGCGTCGGAGGGTTTTTCCGGCACACCACCGCCGGGCAGCTCACCGTTTTTGTATTGCAGAGACAGACGCCGTTGACGGAAGCTTGACGTTCAAGGCGTACGGAGAGCTAAGGATATTTCGCCCCCTTACAATTGGCGCCGTCTGTGGGAATCTTTGATAATCAACCCTCGTTCTTCGAGCTTTTCCAGTCATTTCCATGGCCAACAACGAAGAAGTCCCGCTGTCCGTCGTCGATGGTGTTACTCTGGAGTATGTCCGAAGGAGAGAAGGCCTCCCTAATGTTCCAGCCATGGCGAACAGGAACCTCTTCGCGAGAACGCGCGACAAGCGTGGGAGGAGTTCGGATCGCTCCAGAGTCTGGAGGGCCCGGGCAGGCGAGTCCCGTGAGGAGCTGGAGCATAAACTCAAGGACCAAGAAGCCCTCATTCGTAGGATGGCGGCGGAAATGGAGCTTCTGAAGCGCCAAGTGAAGGGAAGGGTGTTCTTGGAGAGGGCAACCTCGGTGGCGCACCTCCCTCGCTTCTATCGCCACGGAGGAGGACCCATTCAATCTCCATCACCGAAGCTATGGAGTTGGAGACTCGACCAGGGAGGGCAGATCCATCACTGCGATAGTACCTATCGCCGCCTCGCGCCATCGACCGACCTCGCGATACTCCGCCTGCCGTTCGAGGATCTCGTGACGTCTTTGGAGGAGAGGCGCGCCCGGAGGTTCAGAGGGTGCGCTCAAAGACCGAGTGCCCCAGTTCGTTCAAATGAAGAGGTGATGATGCGCACCAGAATGTAGCCCCAAAGATCGGTGGATAAAGAGTCGGGCGAGGCTTCTGACTACGACGTTGTCCCCGGAGATCGAGAGCACCCCGCTCCCCGCCGGATTCCACCAGCCAAAATTCACTCTGTACGACGGCAAGACGGATCCATACATGCATGTGAGTCATTATCGACAAGTAATGGCTGGCCACCGTCGGAACGACGCCTTGATGTGTCTCATATTCCCAGCAAGCTTGGGAGAGTTGGGCTTGAAGTGGTTCGAAAGGCTCCCGGAGGGGAGTATCGAGGGGTGGCAGCAACTAGCGGAAGCCTTCGTCACCAGATTCAAGACAAACACCCGAACGCCGAAGGAGGTAGACCATCTCCTGGGCGTTAAGATGGAGTCTGGGAGTTCACTGAAGGCATACAATGCGAAGTATTGGGAAACCTACAACGAGATCCTCGACTGTCCTACCAATCTGGCGATCACTCAATACAAGAGGGGTCTCCCAGTCGGACATAGGCTGCGAGACTCACTCACGATGCATCAGCCAACCACCATGGAATCTTTGATGCAGCGGATCAACGAACACATTCGTGTGGAAGATGATGCTGCCTCTGCGACCGAGAAGGATAATCCGATCGCGGTGGACAGGAGGGTAGTGGGGAAAGTTCACTCGGTCGGGCAGGAGGAAAACCGCCCCAGTGACCGACCAAAAGATCAACGTCGAGGAACCGGCCAAAATGACAGAAACAAAGGTCGCAGAAGTGACCGGACTGATGCACCTCGCGATGCAGCAGAAGATGCCAAGAGAAAACTGAACGCGCGGACGGGGATTACCACGGTCTTCAAAATTCCCATCTACCGCATTTTGAGTGAGATCCGAGGAGAGCCTTTTGTCCGTTGGCCAGCCAAGCTGGGGAGCGCGCAGCGGGGCTTCAATCCAAAATATCGTTGCACCTTCCATGAAGAGCGTGGGCACCGGACAGAAGATTGCTTGCCGCTCAAACAGCATTTGGAGGAGTTGGTGGCGGCAGGGCATCTTGATCAATATATAGATGGGGGAGTCAAGCTCGCGCCGATTGGACAAACTGAGCCAAACGGAATGGCCGCCCTAGAGGCGCCCCCACAGGGAGTGATCAACGTCATCCACGGCATCATTGAACCAGCAAGGGTCTGCGAGCTGAGAGGAATGATCAAGAAGGCCGAACACATAAGGGAAGTGCTCTCGGTCTAGCCCGCGGCGAAGAGAGGCAAGACCGAAGAGAAAGACGTCCTTTCATTCTCTACCAAAGATCTGGAAAGAGTGCAGATGCCGCACAATGACGCTTTGGTAGTGACCCTTCGCATCAAGGATTTCGATATCAAGAGAATCTTAATCGACCAGGGGAGTTCGGTCGAGATAATGTACTATGATACGTTCAAACAAATGAAATTGGAAGACAAAGATTTAGCTCCTGCAACATCTCCTCTAGTCGGTTTCAACTCACAACCAGAATGGCCGATTGGAAAGATTATCTTGCCGGTCAAGGCGGGGTCGGTTGTGAAGCAAGTAGAGTTCTGGGTGCTCAAAGTTCCATCAACTTACAATTTGATTCTGGGCCGAGGTTGGCTACACTCCATGCAAGCGGTCGCATCGACCTTTCATCAAGTCATGCGCTTTCCAACCCCCAACGGGCGAATAGAGGAAGTTTGGGGGGACCAGGTGATGGCCAAACAGTGCTTCGTTGCGGTGAATGGCAGCCAAGGGGTTCGTTCAGATGATAGAGGGGCCCGAGGGAAAGGAGGTCCTTGAAGACGTGGGCAGAAAGGCCGAGGAAAAGTCAGTCGAAGATTTGGTGGAAGTTCGCATCGACGAAAATGATCCAACTAAGTTCTTCCTCCTGGGATCGTCTTTGTCCAGCGCCGAACGATCGGAGTATGTCAATTTCTTGGTTGCCAACTTGGAGGCTTTCGTATGGACGCCTTACGATATGCCTGGCGTCGACCCAAGCTTCATCTGCCACCAATTGAATGTCTTCCCCAATGCGCGCCCAGTCATACAAAGGACGCGCCGTTCAGCCTCGCACCATGCTGAAGTGGTGGCAGAAGAAGTGAAAAACTTGTTGGAAGCCGGTGCGATTGAAGAAGTGCAGTACCCTCGGTGGATATCTAACACGGTGGTGGTTCCTAAGAAGAACGACAAGTGGCGAGTTTGCGTGGATTACAAGACTGTCAACCGCGCATGCCCAAAGGATAGCTTCCCTCTCCCTCGAATTGACCAGCTGGTGGACTTGACCGCTGGCCATCAGAGGTTTAGCTTCTTGGATGTATATCGCGGTTATCATCAAATAGCCATGTACAAGCCGGACAGGGAGATCACGTCCTTCACCACCCCCAGAGGCTTATATTGCTACAAGGTTATGCCGTTCGGTTTGAAAAACGCCGGGGTAACCTTCCGGATGGTGACAAAATGTTCGCCTCTCTTGGGCGAACTATGGAAGCCTATATCGACGATATGGTGGTAAAGAGGAGAAATCTAAGCACCTCACCACCTAGCGTAAATGTTTGCCATACTCAAGCGTCACCGAACGCCTCTAAGTGTGCCTTTGGAGTTGGCATCGAAATTCTTAGGCTTTCTGGTCACCAACCGGGGAATTGAGGCCGACCCATCGCAAATAAAGGCAGTACAAGAGTTGGTACGCCCTAACTCCGAAGGGCGTGCAACATCTTTGGGATGGCGACCGCATGAAACAGATTATCACCGGGTCTTCGGATCGTGCAGTCCTTCTTTAAAACTTTGAAATCCAAGTTCTTTTGGGATGAGGAGTGCGACCGTGCTCTGGCGGACTTGAAAGCTTATCTCTCTTCAGCACCTATTCTGGTTACACCTCAGCCTGGCGAGGAGTTATACCTCTACTTGGCGGTTTCTCAACATGCGGTGAGCGCTGTTCTAGTCCGCGCTGAGGGCGTTCAGCATTTGCCCATTTTCTACGTAAGCAAGACTTTGCTCCCGGCCGAAACAAGGTATCTCCCTTTGGAAAAGTTGGCTCTAGCCCTCATGATGGCGTCAAGAAAGTTGGCGCACTACTTTCATGCCCATACAATAGTGGTGTTAACCGAGTTCCCACTCAAGGTGCTCTTTGAAAAGGCGGACTTTACTGGGAGAATTCTGAAATGGGCCGTAGAATTAGGCCAGTACGACATTAAGTTCCAACCGCGCACCGCAATCAAAGCTCAAGCCCTTGCAGATTTTGTGGCGGAATTTGCCCCTGGTACACATCCAGTATGTCCGGTTGATTTAGTTGGTGCGGACTTAGCACCACCCATGGTTCTGGCAGCGCGAGCAGGGGAAGAGCAAAGCTTGCCCGAAATAGCAAAGGCCGACGACTCGTCAAAAGGAGAACCCCACAAAGAAGTGCAAGGAGACCAAATTGAGCCTACCAGAGACTTGGAGTTGAAAAGCTCCCAGAATCCGTCTGATTGCTGGAAGCTATTTCTTGGCGAGATGTGGAAATTGTTTGTCGATGGGGCGTCCAATAGGCATGGGGCTGGACTGGAAATTGTATTAACTTCACCGGATGGGCTAATTATTGAGCAAGCAATTACACTTTCGGCCGCTTCCAACAATGAAGCTGAGTATGAGGCCCTCCTTGCCGGGCTGAGAAGTGCATTGAGAATGAAGGTCGCGGCTCTTATGGTGTTCAGCGACTCCAAGCTAGTGGTCAATCAAGTCTCGGGGGAGTATGAGGCCAAGGACGAAAGAATGGCCAAGTATCAAGCGTTGGTCCGAAAAGAGATCAAGAAGTTCTCTGCGATAAGGGTCGAACAGATCAACCGCGAAGGAAATAGCACGGCCGATGAATTGGCTGGTCTCGCTTCCACTCAGACAACCTTTCCCAATCCCTTGATGATTGAATTTTTACCGCGGCCAAGCATTGAGGAAGTAGGGGCAGCTGAGGCACTATACACCGACTTGGGACCTTCCTGGATGGACCCCATCATCGCCTTTTTAAAAGATCGAACTTTACCAGAAGAAAAGAAGGCGGCCCACAAGATTCGGGCAAAGTCAGAGCGGTTTTGGCTCTCACCTTCCGGAGCCTTGTACAAGAAATCTTTCACGGGGCCATATTTAAAGTGTGTCCACCCCTCCAAGGTGGAAGCTTTCCTCTATGAGATCCATGAAGGCATCTGCGGCAGCCATACTAGGGGTAGATCTCTAGCCTACTGAGCAATCTCGCAGGGCTATTGGTGGCCATGCATGCAGGCGGACGTGCAGAAATATGTTCGCAAATGCGAGAAATGTCAGAAATTCGCTCACCAGATCCACCAGCCAGCTAGAGAGTTGCTCTCCCTCACAAGTCCTTGGCCGTTCGCACTTTGGGGATTGGATATTGTCGGACCACTCCGGTTGCAAGACAATCGCAGTTTTTCATTCGCCACCGATTATTTCACCAAGTGGGTGGAAGCGAGCCGCTAGCAACTATAAAGGAGAAGGATGTGAAGAAATTTGTCTGGAACAATGTAATCACTCGCTCCGGTATTCGCAGAGCCTTAATATCAGACAATGGTACTCACTTCGATGGGAAACTCTTTCATGAATTTTGTGAAGAGTTGGAGATTGAACTCTACAATTCGACGGCCTATCGATCAAATGGTCAAGCGAGGCCTCCAACAAAACCATCTGGGCGGCTTGAAGAAGCGGCTTGAAAGCTAAGGGTAAGTGGGTTGAAGAGCTCCCTAATGTGCTATGGGCATACCGCGACTACACCGAGACGATCGGCCGAAAACACCGCTTTAGCCTATGGTATGGAGGCCGTCATCCCACTAGAAATTGGCATGCCAACCATCCGCTCAGAAAGTTTCCAGCCAGACTCGAACAATGAAGTTGTGGCATTGGAGTTAGACCTTGCTGAAGAAAGAAGAGAGCGTGCGCTCATTCACCTGGCGGCCTATCAGCAGGAACTTTCTAAAAAATACAACAAGGCAGTGCACCCCAGGCTATTCAAGATTGGGGATTGGGTCCTAAGGAAGGTGCTCGGCAACACGGTGGTCCCTGGTGAAGGAAAGCTTGGCGCAAATTGGGAAGGACCATACAAGGTGATTGGCCTGGCTGGCAAGGGGGCATATCATCTGGAAGATTTGGACGGCAAGGCTGTCCCCCGACCTTGGAACGCGGCCAATCTTAAGGTCTTTTACTTTTAGGATGTAATTTGCTCTTGATTAGCTTTTTTAGACCTTTAGCCTTTTGGCACTACATGTAAGAGAATAGCACTGCCTTCGTAATGTTTATGTAATGAAAGCTAGCTGTATTGTTGTTGCTATATTACATTCTTGTTTTTTACTACAATCTTTGTACAATGGCACTGCACGGTGACAAGGCATGCCAGGGGCAAGAATCGACCTAAAGAGAACCGGACTGTTTTCCCCGGAATGGGAGCAGATCGCGCAAACAGTTGCGCATGGAACGACGCGCATTCAGGCCGAGCTGGCTTTGCTCGCCCGGTGGGAGTGTTGGTGGCATGACCAACCTGACTGAAGCATTGGTGAATTGCCCAATGCAGGAGCCGAGCTGATTTTGCTCGGAGGCATTAGCAATGTTGGTGTTATGTCCAGCAATTGTGAGGCCGAGCTGAGTTTGCTCGGCCGAAAGGAAATACTGGCAAATTGAACAAACTTCAAAATAGCGTGCAAATTTTTGCTCGGCCAGCTAATCATTGCCAGCCGAACGAGGCCGAGCGGATTTTGTTCGGTCAAACCCTAAATGTCATCCTACTTGGAAATGCAAGGGATTGCACGGTTACTTGAAGACCTATTGTTTGCACGATTCAGTCAGCCAAACCGTCCAAACAAAATTTGGAACAAGGAATTCAAATATACAAGAGCTGAACAGAAACAATAGATGTACGAGTAAAAAGTTCGCAATTTCATTGATAAAGGAAATCCATTACAGAGGAGGGGCATTGCCCGGTTACATAGCACAAAAAAGGAAGAAAAAAGAAAACAAAAAAGTACAAAGAAAGCAAAGTCATCAGTCTAGGTCAAGGTTTGGCTCGGCTCCCTCCACCGTAGGCTCGGCGCTGGGGACAGTCTGCTCGGGCCGGATTTCCTCGGCCACATCATCAGAGCCTTCCACCGAGACGACATCCCGATCAATTACTTCATCTTCAGCATTTTGGGATGCTTCAGGTGGAGTTTGCTCGGCTGCTTTCTCGGCGGCGGCCTCTTCCTCAGCCTCCTTCCGTGCCTCGGCAATAAGACGATTTTGCTCGGCCTGGAAGTAGGCTAGCATGTAGACCGGGATATAGGCAGGGGGTGGGTTGATGAACATCTCCGAATCCTGGCCAAGGCCAACTTTTTCCACGGCAGCTTTCCAGCCGCACTGGAAAAAGATGTCCTTGGTAGCCCGGACCTGGCGCTCGTAAGTTTTTTCACCCTGCTTATATCCACGGTCCTCCGCCTCGTCTACCGCCTTGTCCATGGCGTCCTTGTTGGCATCTCTCAACTTTCGGAGCTCGGCGAGGTACCGAGCTTTAGCCTTCTTCTCGGCCTTCTTTTTGTCCTCGTCAGCCCAGTCAAGCCTCTGGCGCCTTGATTCGTCCGCTTCGTCTTTGACGACCACCTTCGCCTTCAAAGATGTCTATCTCGGCCTGGAGCACTTTGTTCTCGGTGATGGCGTCTCGGAGACTCTTCCGAACTGCAACCATCCGCTCGTGGGCGAGGTAGTTCTTTTGTGCGGCCTGCAAACACGGAAGATTATTAGTATATACAAGCCGAGTAGAAAACCGAGCACACAGTTGAAGAAAAAATGCTGAACTTACCAGCACAATTGATTCTGCAGCCGAGCGGAGGACCTTGAGGTCGGTTAGCTCGTCGTGCTTCTTCATGTCGCCGGGCAGGATCAATCCCCTGGTCAAGTTGAAACCAAGCGAGATATCCTTGTCCTCGGCGACAGAATCTGCGGCGGAGACTGCTCGGCCCTTATAGACGAACTCAAGCGCCTGCACGGGCAAAGTGCAGGGCCTTGCCCTTCGATTTGCGGGCAAGATGTTGCTCGGTCGTCGCCAAGCTTCGGTTGAGTCAACTGGAGCCTTCGTCCGCAAGGCTTTGCCCGGCCGCCTCCCTCTTTTGTTTCTTCTTTGGCCGGCCACCCGGTCGTTAAACTGCAGGCGAAACCGCCCTTCTTCTGTCCGTGGGGTGGAAGATGTTCCTCGGTTATACAGGTGTTGGGGCTTGCCTTCGTCCCCGGTGATCATGGACTTAATGGCTCGTATTTTAGCCATCTCTTGCTCTTCGGTGGTTGGGACGAGTCTGACCGGTGGCAAAGTTGGATCTGGTTCGGGGGTTGGCTCGCGCAGAAAGTCGGTGACTCTGCCTTTGCGCGGTGCTTGGTAATTGTACGTTTGCTCAAAACCGAGCAAGGTTGGAGACTCCCTCTCTGTTGCAGGAATGCGCAGCAAGACTCTGATTGCTTCCTGGTTAGCACGGTAGTAACGCGCAGCCAAATTCTTATCTGCAAAAGAGACAAGTGTTAGACCGGTGCAATGAATAATAGTAAAGAGCGGAAAGATTGTTGTACGGTCAGCCGGGCTCCTTACCAGCACTACCGAAGTTTTTCTTAATCCGCCAGCCCGGTATGGGTGCCTCTAGGTCTTCATAGCGACCAGACACCCACAGAAAATCATCATCATTGGACTCTTTGTCCGGGTTGCCTTCAATGAGTTTTGCTCGGCCCTTCTTTACTTTGAGGTAATAGCAAAACCCACCCTTATTCGAACTAAGGCTGTATTGGTGAAAAATTTCTGCGAGGCCAAGATTGAGACCGTGCCTTCGGTTCAGTTCGGCGACGCCGTTTATTATTTTATATGTGTTATTTGAGACCTGGGTCGGGCAAAGCCCTGTCTGCCTCAAAAATTCGCAGATCAGAGGTTGGACCGGGAAGCGAAGTCCGCCCTCTATTATCGATACCACGGTGAAGGGGCACCGTTCTAGATCGCCCCATGGAGTTTCTCCCTTCTTGCCGAGCTCTAAGATTACATCGTCGGGAATATGGTACTCCTCGCGAAACTCCGCCATTGCCCCGGGCGAGCTAACCCTAAAACGGTATTTGCCCATCTATCTCGGTTTTATTTGGTATCTCGGTCAAAATTGTGTAGTGGTTGCTCGGACTTTGAGCTCCACGAATGATGTCGCTGGAATGGACGGTCCTATTTGTTCTGCATGTTGAAAAATAATTCCAAGGGTTAGCACGGCAGATATTGCGCGGCTCCTACTGGAATAGCTCAGAAAGGTTCAAAGTGTTTGGCCGGCTCTCCAACCACCTCGGCCCCTCAGGACGGCTTTATTAGCCTCCGCTTTTTGGTGCTGGAATCTACTCGGTCTTGGAGTTTTGATCGGTTGGTTTCTAATGGAGGTTTTAGCTCGGTCAATCCCAGATCAAGGTACTGGCCTATGACCTCAGGCCTTTAGCCCGGCTAGACTTATCTGCCGCTCTAAGGTGTATATAGCTCGGTTGTGGCCTCAGTGCAAAGCCACAAACAACTTTTTGCTCGGTTACAGCCCTAATAGTGGATCTAAAAGAGCTTTTTGCTCGGTTTTGCCCAGAATTCCCCTGGTTCATCTAGTTCTTCCTAGGTGCATGGATCATTCGATCAACCTAAGGCAGAACAGGGGCACGTAGAGCCCCCCTTCTCTACCGTTCCTATCTCCCTAGGGTTTGCAAGATCTAGTAGTCCCAAACTATGGAAAAAGAAGAAAGAACGAAGAACGATGGAGCAAAAATAAGAACGTGCTTGAAGAGTTCGAAAATGGAAACTGGAAGCACAGTGAGGGGATGGGGAGACTTACCAAAAGCTAACGTGGACCTTGAGAGCTCGAGCACAGCGTCGGAAACGGCAAGAACGAGCAAGGGCAGTGACTGCAATGGGCAGGGACAGCAGCAGTTTCTCAAGGGTTTTGGAGGCTAGGGTTTGAGGGGGCGTTTGAGGGAGAAGTTGAAAGATGAAGGGTTAAAACCCTTCGTACAGGGTTTATTGAAGGGGAGGAAACCCCAAACGGCGCAGCCGTTTGAAATCCTGCGCATGCAGGGCAGCTGGACGCACGACCCAATAAGATGGCGACACGTGGCACTGAGAATGCGGCTGCAGTACGGCCGTACGACCTTTGATGTGACTGCGGAGGTGATGGCCGGACAATTGCAACAGCTCGGCGACTGATGTGTCCCTGATTGGGATAACTCGGCGACAGGGTTGTTTTCGATTTGGCTGTCGCTCGGTGACAAAAACTACAACAATTAAGCTCGGCCTGGCAGGGTCGCAACACAACCTTGGCTCGGACAAGGTAAACCCAATCACGATAGCTCGGATGGGTTTAAGGGGCAATTGAGAGGGAAGATTTCCATCATATAGTACGGCCGAGCAAAAGTAACGTTCGGCGTTATAGACTATGCGGCGCCGAGCAGATTGGGCGGTCGCAATGACCGAATCTAACGGTCTGTTTTCTCGGACGAGGTCAACCGCAGAACCTTGAATTCGGAAATAAGGATCGACCGAAGTTATCGGATGATGCGTTCGCCGCAGTATGCTCGCCGTCATTACCGAGGCGGTTGCACGTGACCGAGACTGGAGATAAAATCTGCCGGAGGTCGATGCTTTGCAACCCCGATCACGACGAACCGGTCAGGAATGGCTCGGCATAGGTGGTTAAGTTCTCGCCTGGTCCCAAGTCACAGGTCGGCGGTACGTAGCGCGGTTAAGTGATTTCAAATCTCCCAAGGGTTAGGCCGGTCTTGGTACCCCGGTTAAGGGTGCCACCTGGGCCAATGGTGTGAGGGAGAGGACATCTGCTCCACGAACGCCTCAATACCGTTGGGCAGTTCTGCATGTACTGGAAGGAGGACAAAACCTTTACACGTGTAAGGTGGTCAGAGGCGAGCACTGTCACCTGTCCAGGGAAGGACAGCAGAGGTAGTGCGCGCACGATCTCGGAGTTGCGTGGGCAGCCTAGATATAGAGAGACAAGGCGAGCGTTACTGGTATGAGAACTCAACCTCAAAAACCTTCTCTCTGGATTCTCTTCTTCCCCAGTGAACTGACTTGAGCGTCGGAGGGTTTTTCCGGCACACCACCGCCGGGCAGCTCACCGTTTTTGTATTGCAGAGACAGACGCCGTTGACGGAAGCTTGACGTTCAAGGCGTACGGAGAGCTAAGGATATTTCGCCCCCGTACAGAAATAAAGACTGCTTTTCATATTTTCCTTTTATGAATTTCATTTATGTATAGTCCATATAAACAAAACAATCTCATTGATATTTTAGTAACTCTTAATTTTTTTATTAGTAATGTTAAGAATAGTAATATTAATAAAATATTACCTAAATTTAGACCGTCACGGAGATACTCGAATAATTTTTTTTTTCCCATTTTTGTTATATTTTATATATGTTCGATTTTGTATTTAATTTTTTTCTAAAAGAAACTTTAAATAAATAAAAAATTACAAATCCATAAAGTGTTAGAAATAATTATAAATTTGAAAAATTTATAATTTTAATTATTAATATTAATAAAAAAAAATTTACAAAAAAACTTTGGGGCCCATAGCAGCTGTCGGTGTTTTTTTTTGGTTGGAACATGTAGCAGCTGGCAGTTGAGCCAATTAATCTGCCGTTCACCTACGAGCCACTTGTAGGCTATCAAACGAATATGCTAAACCATGTATTAGAAAATTTATTGGGTGGTACTGGGGCATGGGTAAGTGGGTGTTAAATTGGGTGTTATTGGTTAAGGCAATGAAACTCACTAATTTGTTTGGTTCTAATTTTCTAAATTTAATTTTTTGAAAATTGAGCCTTTTTTTTTTTAGTAAATTTTTTTAATATTTTAAGTAATTTTTTTTTTTTTTACTTTTTAGATATACTTAATCTAGATATACCTAAAAACTAAAATATTTATAAAAAAACATTTTAAAAAATCAATAAATACAAAAGAATACAAAAATGTATTGATTTTTCATATTTCTTTTTAAATATTTTTGGTATTTAGTTAATTTTTCAAAGATTTTTTCACAAATATTATATTTTATAATTGTATTTATATTAAGTGTATTTAAAAAATAAAAAAATTACTTAAAATATTAAAAAAAATCACTAAAAACAAGAAATATGAAAAATAAAAACTTAATTTTTAAAAATTTAGAACCAAACAAAGTGACTTTTTCAGTAATATTAAATATAAATGTCTCATAATAGATAGAGTTCACATGATGTGCGGTTCACTTTTTGTGAAACATTTGTGTCACATTATATGTTTGATTCCATGTTGACTTGGACTTATTAAGGGGTTATTTGGGATCTCCCAAATAAAGGACCTCTTTTTATTGAATTTTTTATTTTTATATTTTTAATGACTTTAAAAAAAAAAATTATGTCAAATTTTTTTTTTTGTCCATCTTGTGTAGAGCAATCTAAAAAATAAAAAATTCTGAAAATTTTTTAAAAAAATTGAAAAGCCAAAATAAGTATAATTTTTTTTTTTTTCTATTTTGACAAATTCTTTTGTCTTTCATGAATTTTGTATTTTTTTTAAAAAAAAATTTCTATTCACCTCATTGAATAGAATCTAGAATAATAAATTTTTTTTGAAAAATGTAAAAATAAAAAGTTACTAAAAACGAAAATAAATTAATAAAAAAGTTACTGAAAAAACAAATTCCAAACATTGACTAGACACAAATATGTCACGAAGAAGAAGTTATTTGAGAGTCCTGAATCACAACCATATGATGTCTCAAAATATTCTAATTAGTCAAAAAAATAAGACTCACGATTTCTTATTGAATGATTAGAGAACAATAAAAACATACAGCAGTGCTACGTAGCTCGAATCTCCCGAATCCCACTACGACGTCGTTTTTGCTCTTTTATTTTATTTATTTATTTATTTATTTTTTGCAGATCAGAAGAACGAACGAACGAACGAAGAAGAAGAAGAAGAAGAAGAAGGAAGAAAGGAGGAGGAGGAGGAGGAGGAGGAAGAATGAAGGAGGAGGAGGAGGAGGAAGAGGGACTGGAGGGGGTATAATATTCGGGGGACGAGGAAGCGGAGGCGGGTGATTTGGCCATGGGCGGATCAAGGACGAGCAACAAGGGTCAGCGACGTCGGAGTCGCCAAGGACGGAGGCATGAGGGGACGATCGGTGGCGAGTCGCTTTTCTCCTCTCTTTCTCCCTCTCTCCTCCTCTCCTTTTTCTCTCTTCTCTCCCTCCCTCTCCCTCTTCATCTGCAGACTGAAAATGGAAGAAAGAAAAAAAAAAAAACAAAAACCTAATGTCCAAAACAACGTTGTTTTGGGCATTAGGAAGATTCGGGGGGAAATAATTCGAGCTTTGAAACATTATTCAAAAACATAATACATAATAGTTAATGAGAAATACAAACATATATGGGTAAGTTTGGTTTGATTTTGAGATAGTAATTTTTAAAAATTATTTTAGAGAGAGAGTTTAGAAATTTTTTAGTTTGTTTGGTTGTGTATTTTGAAAGTAGTTTTGGAATTTGAGAGTTTAGAATGATTTGATATTCTGTTATAATTGAGTAGATGTGTATGAGAAAACAAGTGATTGAGAAGGTGAGAGGAGAGAGAAAAAATGATTGATTGATAGGTAAGAGAGAGAAAGTGATTTTGAAAATTATTTTGGAAAATTTACAAACCAAACAAATTTTTTAATTTTTTTTTTCCAAAATCACTTTAAAAATCCAAACTAAGGCCAAATTTGGGAAGACTAAATAAGTACACTTTTTGTCTTTTTGGACTAAAAAATTGAGGTTGAAAATATGGATGTTTGGGTTAACTTTTTAACTTTTTATGAAAAAATGTGTAATAAAAAATTGTAAAAATTGATTTGTAGAGGAAAATTTGAATTGGGAGTTGTGCAGCCGTAATTGTTGACTTTTGGTAAATAGTGTTAACTTTTTAACTTTTTGAGTAACTTTTTAACTTTTTGAATTATTTCTTACATCCCAAACTTAGCCTAAACATACCCATAATGCTCCAAAAACACTAAATTATTCCTCACAAAGAGTGAGTCTCATACCTGAGGACACATTTATGTCTCGTCTACTTTTATGTTTGGTCATCTGTCTACATATATGGTACATTGTTAAATTTTAACAGGTAAGTTTTGAGGTGGCAAATTATGGGTGGACATAATTTTTCAACCTAACGATCCTGTGCGTTACTTATTAGATTTTAAAATCTCTACTCTCTCTCTCTCTCTCTCTCTCTCTCAATCTATGACTATAAATAGGTTTCCACACACGACATTGTTACACGCCTCACAGTAGTATCGAGCGAGCGAAGTAGATTTGGAGTATGGGTTTGAAGGTTTGTACTATAATACTCTCTCTTACGTGATCGAATCAAATTGTTCAATTCTAGGCTATTCGTATCTTCATTTTTAACCGTTCTATATCACTCCTCTTTACTCGATTTTGATTAATTTCTGTGTTTCTGTTTCTTTTCTTTTGAATGTCGTATTCTGGATTTGCTTGCTTTATGCTTGGAGTTGGAATTGAATGGCCCCATATTTTTTATTCTGTTTTTTTGTTAGATTTTGTTCATTGCAGTGGAAATTAGTCCAGATCTAAGTGATTGTTCTGGTTCTGATCCAAATAGTTTTATTATCTAATTAGAAAAAAAGGTTCTTTTTTCTTTTCGATTTAACCGTTTGAATTGAGTGATTTGGGGAGAAAAGGAAAGAAATGAAATTTTTTTTTTATGAGCCCAAAGAGATGGAAATTTCTTGGCCGTAATCACTTGTTTGGATTGATTACTAAAGAGTGGAGAAATGGGGCAAAAAGGGAAGAAATGGAAAGCAATTTTCTCTCAAATTTTTGAATATCATCACAAGTAGAGAGACTTTGAGGGAAAATAGGCGGTCTTTGGTAGAGCTTTCCAAACATGATTACACACCTTGGTTTGAGTGCTCTGTTTGTTTATAATTTTCAAAAATTGATTTCACATCCATTTTTAAAAACACATCTATCCGGTCATCCTTCTTGACGTCCCCTTGGACGTCCGGCCGGTTGACATGCTAGTTGACCAGAATAGGAATAGTGTTTGCTTTTTTTTTTTTAATAATATTTTAAATAAAAAATATTTTCGGAATTAATTTTTTTTTTATGAGTTATGAATAGAATTTTGGGTTGCATGTTTGGTTATAAGTTGTAGATTTTTAAATCAAATATTATATGCCACATCACTAAATTCAAACTCAATTCAAAACTCATAACTAAACAAATTTTCCACACTCAAATCATAATTCCAAAACTCACAGATTCAAAATACAATTCTATTATCAAATCATAATTCTAAAACTCTACCAAACGCTACCTATAATTTTGTTGCAATTTCCCAAACGGAGTGTTTTTTGGGTTTTCATAGATCCGTTCTTAGTTTCTAATTCATTGTAGATCTTCTTTTGATTAGAGAGAGAGAGAGAGATGCATATGCATATTATGTACATGGATATTTTAGTTGACATAGGCAATTTAAGTTTTTTTCGCTCTATCAATTTTTTCCTTGAATTCTTTCATTGAAGGGGCAATCAAGTTTGTTGCTTGTTTATCATATTGATTTATAATCTTTACTCATGGTAGTGAGACTTCGTTTTTATGTTTATATTGTGTTCTTGGCATGCTTTTCCTTAATGGTTTTGATGTTGCAAACCAAACCAAACCAAACCACGCCTTAAGTCCCACAAATTCTTGACATTATGTCAGGCCATTTCCTTTGGCATCTTACATGATAAACCTGCTGACTGGAACTAATTTTAGCATATATCTAGGGAATGCCAACACCCTTTCGTAATTATAAATTAACATTTTCTCGGTGTGGTTGGCCTTCTCAACCTTTTTTTTTTTCCCCCTAGATCTTTTGATCTCTTTCTAAGTATCTATATCTTCGTAGTACATCAAAAAATGCTCTGCTTACGAGAGTGGTATGAATTTCAATTGCTACAGTTTTTTCAGATAAGCCACTAACATATTTATATCAAACATTTTTGGGCCCTGCAGGAGGAATTTGAGGAGTATGCTGAGAAAGCTAAGACCCTGCCCGAGAGTACTACCAATGAAAGCAAGCTTATTCTGTATGGATTGTACAAGCAAGCCACTGTCGGACCAGTGAACACTAGTTAGTATTTTGCTCCTGTTAAATATGTTTCCTATAATATAGTTTGTTTTAGTTGCTTATTTTTTTTGATTGTAATTCAATCTTAAATTGCTTGCTATATCTGATCTATAGGCCGTCCTGGTATGTTCAACATGAGGGACAGGGCAAAGTGGGATGCATGGAAGGCTGTTGAAGGTATTGGATTGATATATTGAGTTATGGAACAAAAGTTATGTTTGGTTGTGTTCTTGTATTCTGTTTTTATTTTCCTCAAAATACGAAATGCTTGTTTGGCAAGTTATATGAAAACCAACTTTTTGGGATGTTTTCAAATCTTCAAATTCTGTTTTTCCACAACAACGAAAACGCTCGAACATTCCATTGTTTTTGTTTCTGAAAACACAAAAAATGAAAATAAAGAACATGAAAACACAATATGATCAAACATTGGTCTTTTGTGTGCTTGAGTTTATTTGGCTCCTCACTATAATTTTAACCCGTGCGTGTCAGGAAAATCCAAGGATGAAGCAATGAGTGATTATATCACCAAGGTGAAACAGTTGTTGGAAGAAGCTACTGCCTCTGCTTGATTTCAAGAACTTGATGTGTTTCTTCCTCATTACTTTGGTTCGCGAAAAAAAAAATTGATGGAAGATTATAATAATGAACATTGTAGTTTTATCTACTAGTACTGTATCCTTTATGAATTCTATGTGCGTGGATCAGGTATATCAGGGTTTAGTGGACATGGATCATAGTTATTCCTGAGTCATGTGGTGAAATTCTGGAAAAATTCTTAATATAGACTTTTGGAACATCTTTTGTCTTCCTTCACTGTCTCTGTCTGCTTGATTGAAATTATGAAATGCTCTAGCTTGTACTCCTCTTTTTAACTTTGTTTTTATTTTAAATTTTTTTTCAAGTGGTCAAGTATGCAACTAAAATCCATGATTTTTTGTTCTCAATTTCACCGATTTTCCTTTAGAACTCACAAACTGATTCTTTTGGAATGCCGTTTGATTGCACAATTTCTTTCTAGAAATATTTCACAGAACCATAATGTCACATACTAATATTTCTCTGAGGGTGTAAAAAGACCCAAATACCCAAATCCTGTAAGAGGAGTGGCACTGATATTTTGATGTGGCATTAATGGTATCCATAAATTACTCTGAAATATATATGGCCAAAGTACTGATATCAATTACAAGCCCTAAGCTTCAAGACTAAGTTCTCTCAGGGTTTTTTTTTCTTATTTAATAGTATTTATACAGAGATACGTATGTCTATCGATTAAGTGCTAAAACAAGAAACTGTTTGGAAAAAGTTGATTAGAAAGTGATGAAATAAAGACATTCATGGAATTGCAAATAACCAAGGCCAAGCTTGGGTGTTACTATATAAAGTGTATAGATAAATTCCTCTCAGCTAATAAGCTAATAACAAACACTTTAAAAAGAACTTCTGAAGAAGTAAGATTTCTACCAAATCATACCATGTTGGATCGGTGAGCTCCATGCGGAGGCCACTAATTCAACCATATGACTCAGTGACAGACACATCTTTTTCCATATGAAATTTATTTAGAACAGAACATTTACACGAGTTTTTCATTGATGTCTCTATTCTACAACATTTTTTTTCCCCTTCTAAGCTCCAGTTTAATGGCTTGTGTTAGTAATTCACTAAAAAAGGATTACATATATTTGCTAGATCAGGATTCATAGTTGAGTCATGATTTCTCTATTGAACAAAAGGATATCTGGATATATAATATTCCCTTACTCGAGAGGCGCCATCTCTAGCTAGAATCCCTTCAGGATCTCCAATGATTCTAGCCACCCATATCTCCAAGTTCCTCTGGATTTCTTTGAAGTTGTTTTTAATTGAGTCCAAGCACCGATGTGTAGTCAGTTTGGTGTGACCTTCAAGCTCATCCCCAAAATGGCTCTTTCCCATCTCAGTTTTCAATGCCATCAGCTTTTGTCCAGTTTCAGAGGCATGCTGCTGGAGACGAAATGCTTCAAGCAAAAACTCTGTTTGCCTTTGTGCTCGAAACTCCGAGCTCAGTGTGGGTTCACATGGATCACTTGTTTGCTATATCAAGCAAGACAAACATTGTCAGTAACATTCGTCATTATAAATCAATATTACTAAAATAGACAGGTCACAATGCCCATGACAGTGAGACAGAAACTAAAGGACCACGAATTATGTCAACTGGATGATTGTACGAGTGAAACAGAGGAAGTGTTCAAACTTCAATTGATCTATCCATCCCTAACCTCAATCCCAGAATTTTCACCCTGGTCTTCCATCAACCGACCATGAATTATGTCTACTGGATAAACAGCCAAGGGTTGTGCAAATCAGACAACTTGCACTTTCAAATATTTGATCCTAACACATTTTGTGGATTAATGTAGTTTCTGGGATCATTGAAGAATTGCTAACATCTAACTTCTATTTCAAATAAATTTTCTACTAGAGAAGTTATTTAGTGCTCATGGAGCAAGGTTCTTTCTTAAAATTATGGGTGTTAACCGGCCTTCTTTGACAGCCTGTCACATCACATCACATGTTGTAATATGGTGAAGTAAAATGATAAGGTTCCTAAACTACTTGAGGATGAAATACATTATATAAAAGCATAAAGCTGCAAAAAAAAGAGGCTGTTAACTTGCTATGCATTACCACTCTTTTGCATAGATCATCAATCTTCCGTGAAAGAGCTTGATATCTCTTTGCTTGCTTTCTCACCTGTGATGGTGGTACCGTTGATTGATCACCTTTACCAATTCTTTCCAAATTCGTCAGTTCATGCTCAAGTAACTCTAGTTTAGAGGAGACACCTGTTGACTCACCATCTGCCTTCCATGGGGACTCCCATCTGAAACAACAAACATTTGTTGCTGTTTAATTAGTTACAGTATGTCGACATTATGTGATTTCGTAAAGATTTTTAAGAAGACTGTTAGAATTTACCTCAATACAAAATGCTTCAAATGGCACAATGATTCAACAGATTCATACTGTACATCCAGCAGCACACACACACACACACACGCACACACCAAAAAAAGAAGAAGAAAAAAGAACATCGGCAATCAACATACATGGCAAACCCCTAAAGTGCTCTTTAGCAATCTGGATGTCCCATTGAAAGTGCCAAAATTAAACAATCCACCAAGTTGGTAATCTAAAATGAAGAAAAGGGTCAGGGAAAAGGTTAACGGTGCCTAGCAAGCAAATTTGAATGTAAAAAGTAAATCATCATTACCATTCAATTCATCACTCTTTACTTGATGAAACAGTATTTTTATTTTTTATTTTAAACAATTATGTCAGAGAAACTGCAGAATGATTTCTAATAGGTGGAAATTGAGTTCAGAGGCCAACAGGTTCACATGCTTCACACCAACTCATCCTCTTCCAAAAGGACAAGTTCTAGCAGAAGAGCCATATGGCTGATTTGGCAAATATGGAACATAGATATGCCTTCAGCAAGTGTAAAAGACACCATGTTTTATACCTTCAAAAAAAATAGAAAAAAGAAAAAAAAAAAGACAGAAACTAAAGACAAACTGAAAAAAAAAGAAAAAAGGAAAGGGGTCATCCGCACACAGGTAGATGAGTCTATGAAAGACATAGACATTACAAATTAACTCGATAGTGATTTTGTGACATCACTTTACTGGAGTTCAGACGATTAGCTATCAAGTAAATTGATTTTCTGTACCAAAATTGAGGAATCCAGTTGGGTGCTCTCACCAACATGCAATTCCTACGTAGTTTGTCATTAGAAGAACTTAATTTAAATAGAAAATGGTGGGCTTCTATAATACCAATTACAGTAGGATGAAAGAGATGCACCAAGAAGATCCAGTCAAATGCTGAAGTGCAATGGTAAATAACAAGAAACACTGAATTGAAGAGTTGTTTATAAATTCAAACAGCGCTAGAAAACAAAATCCTGAGTGGGCACCAAAAAGATCAATTTATGACCAAGTTATCGATAAGTGAACGAGGACAAAATGGCTAACAAGAGAAAAGACAAAGGATCGCACAAATTACAAGCTACTGTACCCACTCCATTACAAAGATAATTAATAGGGACTTGGGTATATAATATTAACAAACAATTCAATTTGAACTTTGCCGCCAATTAACCCTCGTTCATTGATTTTCAAAAATTATGATCCTAGGACATTCAAACTTTCCATAAAAGAGACATTCTTGCAACATGTCAATACCGTATCAACAAGAAATTGATCTGCTAAAAAGATGAATAAAATGAGCTTATGTCTTAAAGAAGAGAGAATTATTATCAAGTGGGTCGTATCAATCGTCAACTATTCATATCATTCCACTAAAATAAAAAAACACATTGCTCTGGCTCGAGAATCAATCACCCATTTGATTGTTTCTCAGGAAACAAATGTAAGAATCTGATAGCATTCAAACTCGGAAATTCAAAAGTCATATATGATATTATAAGACATAACCCATTTTATCTTCCCTTTCCTTCTGTTTTCTTTTCTTGGCAACCAAACAGGTCGAATTTATCCATCAATGTGCAATTTCCACCAATAATTCAGGCAATCAAAAGGACAAAAAAAGAAAAAAGAAGAAAGAGAAGAGTGTGAAGATCATCAAACCTGCAAGAGTTTCGAAGCAGAATTCAAAAACTCAGAACTAAACCCATTGCTCTGTCCATACAGATCACCCATTTCATCCCCATTATATCCCTCTCTCTCCAAAAAACACTCCTCCAAAACCCCAACCTCCCCAAACCTTGCCGCCTCCGAACAACACTCTCCTCCACCGCCACAATCGGAAAATTCCTCAAACTCCGACCTCGTCGCCATGAAATTCAACATCTCATGATTCCTCTCCTCAATAGCTCTCCTGAGTTCTTCAACATTTTGCCTCATTTCAGCCTCGGACTTCTCGAGCTCCTCCACCGTCACACGGAGGCGCGTGATTTCCTCCTCGCCGGAATCAATCTGACGGAGGAGGCGCTTCTCCTCCTGCTGCCAGCAGTGGCGGTGGCTGGCGAAGATCTCCACCATTCGGGCGTTGACCTTGGAGTCCTCTCTCCGCCATGAGTGGAGCTGACTCAGATGGTGCTCCGATTCGAGAAGCTTGAGACGGAGGTCTCTGTTCTGAGATTGGAGAGTTGAGAGCAAGGATGTTGATGATTTTGGAATGAGGTTGAGAAAGAGAGCGAATCTCAGACCCAGATAGGAATGTAGAAGATTTTGAGAGTGGTGGTGGTCGAAGAGTCGTTCTACGGTTGTGGGTTGGTTGTGTGGGTCTTGTTCTTCTGGTTGTGCCGCTATTACTCAACTCTGTCTGTCCCTGGTTGGGGTTTTTCTCCTCGCTTGTCTTCGTTTCGGATTGGACCGTATCTGTGAACTCATTACGGCGTTCATAATAATTCAAACCGTTCGATGCTTTTGGGAGTCAAGTTTGGTTTTTTATTTTTTGCTACACAAAAAATAAAATAGATTTTATAATTCAATAAGATAAAATATCACATCTAATTAATAATGGGGAATTTATTGATAAATCCCATCTAGAGATGTTTTATCCCAATAAGTCCACAAAGAAAAATTATATCCCAATGAGTCCCATATAGTTTTCTGATTATTCCATAAAGTCCATTTTTTAAATTTCATATTTATACGTGACTATTATGCCCTTATATATATATATATATACACTGTGTGAAAAAAACCTCCATGGAAGCCAGTCATCAACTCCGGCGAAACACCCACACCCAACGCCGGAAGAGAGAACCCAACGAGGAACCCCAACACTGGGAATCGCCCGGCATTACAACCAAATCTGAACAAATAACAACGGGTTGATCACACAACCAAACTAGTTTTCGGCATACACTAGTTTTTGATAAAAGCGAGTTGAGAAACCTAATGAGGATGACCATAATGGTTTCCAAAGTCAAAAAGTATGGTAAAGGAAACTAGATAGATTTTATAAAGTCAAGTCGTATAATATTTTTGATAAAAGCGAGTTGAAAAACCTAGTAACGGTGACACGCAATGATTTGCAAAGTTGGAAAACAATATATTTTTATGCAACCATGAACACCATTGAAGAAAACGACACCATGTGAATGTTCACATAGAAGAACATTCTAAATATCCTATTCATTGGCCTAATATTTGTAATCCATGTGAACATTCTAAATATCCCTATTCATTGGCCTAATATTTGTAATCCATGTGAATGTTCACAGAGAAGAACAGCACCAATAATTTCGATTGTCCTAAAATTTTGTTTTGGCGAATTACATTTTGTTGTAGTTGATAAAAATGTGAACATTCACATTGAGTTAAAATGTTTTGTTAATCGTAGTAATGGTGTTGTTGTTTTATGCTTTGAACATTCTTGTGGATTGAAAATGTTTCAAAATTTGTAATCCATGTGAACATTCTAAATATCCTTATTCATTGGCCTAATATTTGTAATCCATGTGAATGTTCACAGTAGAAGAAAAGCACCAATAATTTCGATTGGCCTAAAATTTTTGCAATGTGAATGTTCACATTGCGTAACAAAGACCAATAATATGTGCTTCTACTAAAATGTTCAGCAATGTGAATGTTCACTGACCTAGACCAAAAGCACCAACAATATTTGTTTGAATTAAAATGTTCATGCAATGTGATTGTTCACATCCTAGAACAACGACCAATAATATTTGACTCTCCTAAAATGTCCGTGCAATGCCAATGTTCACATCCTAGAGCGAAAGCACCAACAATATCTGATTACACATAACATTCTTGGTGTGAATGTTCACATCATTCTTGTAATGAATGTATCGGTTGTTTGTTTGAATGTTCACACCACTTGTTGCCCTCTTTGCAATTGCTTGAATATTGTCTTAATGTGATTATTGTAGGCAATGGCGGTGAACATGAATCCTCTCTTGTAATTGCAATCAATGGTGTGAACATTCACATCACTTGTGAATGCCTATATCGCCTATTCAAATCACTTGTTGCGAGATATGATTGCATTAAATATTTTGTCTTAATATGTATGGCCCATGTAACAGATGTTGCATACAAGAAAGATCCCAACCGAAAAAGAAAAGAATACCACGTCAAGAAAGGAATGCCATCTGCATCTAAGGCTTATGAATGGACTGTGGCACCAAACCGTAAATCCAAGAATCATTACTAGTATAATTTTTGAATGACAAAAGACAATTACATATGAAAACCTATAGGTGGGGGTGTCCACGTATATACTAATTTTAGGTACTTGTCGTGATAAATATATCGGTTAATGCTTGAATGTTCACACCACTTGTTGCCTTCTTTGAGATTGCTTGAATATTGTCTTAATGTGATTGTTGTAGGCAATGGCAGTGAACATGAACCCCTCTTGTAATTGCAATGTGACTGGTGTGAACATTCACATCACTTGTGAATACACATAACATTACTGGTGTGAATATTCACATCTTTTGCTGTGATGAATGTATCAGTTATTTGTTTGAATGTTCACACAACTTGTTGTCCTCTTTGAGATTGTTTGAATATTGTCTTAATGTGATTGTTGTAGGCAATGTCAGTGAACATGAACCCCTCTTGATTAACAAAACATTCAAAACATTTTAACAAAATATTTTAACTGATTAACAAAACATTTTAACTTAATGTGAATGTTCACATTTATTTATGGGTTTTTTTGTTTCTGGATTTCTGGTTTTTTGTACTAGAATTTTGTCATATGTATTGTCAATTAATGTTAATATTTACACTTTTATATAATATTGAATGGTGTATATGTTTTTGTTGTGTTCATTACCATTATGCAATATTGATGATATGAATATTCAAGGACCATTTTGTTTTAGACACAAACATGATGTGAATATTCACAACGCAATAAATAAATGTGAAGATTCACATTAATGATGATATGTTTGTTCATGGGTCGTACACCTAATTAATGTATAATGTGAATATTAACATTTGTAGTCAACCACATTTTGATGTGAATATTCACAATGCAATAAATAAACGTGAAGATTCACGTTTATTCTAATATGATCATACATATAATTAATGTACAATGTGAATATTAACATCTGTAGTCAACCACAATAAACATAAGACATAATTTGAACATTCACATTTATTAAACATAAATTAAGATGTAAACATTCAAACAAACTTCAACATAAAAAAACAGATGTGAATGTTCACAGTCTATATTGTTTAGCACACGCAACACATCAACATCAAATATACCATCAAAAGACATAGGCATGTGAGAAGTATATCATTGATTTATATATATGCTGTCAAGTGTTTTCAACTGCAAGTTATCAAAGTTACACAAAAAAAAAAAACTAGCACTATATTCTGGTATAGCTAGTGAATAGTAGACAACCCCAACTATCGAACAACGAAGTTTTCCTTAAGTAGTCCAGCTGAAAATCCGAGAACTTGTTGCTTCTCATCGGTTTTACTAAGCCTGTGATGGTTGATCGATAATTGACATGTCGCATATCGATGTGGGTGTTGCTCTCTAGAGGCATGCTCTCTTCTTTGACATAATAATCCTCCCTCTTTCTTTTTGTGCAAAATTTAGATGCAACATCTGTTACATGGGCATGCACAAATAGTGAGTGTTTGTATGAACATTAAATTTGATTTCAATAGAATTTGTAGGGTAGGCATGTACATTAACATCAGCACATCATTAATCAGTGTGGATGTTCACATTCAACGATATTCATATAAGCAAAAGTAACAAAGTGCTATTTAAGTGACAAACATAGCAATGTGAACATTCACATCATTGGAGATGTGAATATTCACATTACTACTAGGGTACAAATACTAGTGGTCACACCAAATGTTAATAGTTAAACATCCATATAATATTTGGTATGTCTATGTGTATAGAAGAGAATGTTAAAGTTCACATCAATATTTGGTTACAACAATTCACAGTATAACAATATTAACATTACAAGGGAGCAGTGATCTTTATATGAAGATGATTCAAGTTAGTTTGAAAGTAAATGGTCAAACAAGCTCCAACCATGCAGGAAGAATCAAGTACAATGACCATGTAAAGAACCTCACCGGCATGAGACTCAAAATTGATAAATTGGTAGAGTTTAAAAAAATTTTAGAACCTTCGATCATCGAGAACCCGAGAATGTGAACATTCACATCATTATGCAATCGATGTGAATGTTCACATCGATGTCTACTAATGTAAGTTTATCCAAGAATGAACAAGAATGTGAATGTTCACATCATCTATGTTTGCAAAATCAATTCCGAAAACAACAACAGGTTATAAGGCAATATAAATGTTTACATAGGTGATCACATTATGTTATAATTGGTGAAAAATAAAGGTGAAACCAACAGCACCAAACACACCCAACAATACCAACAAGTGTGACATTGATGTCACAATGCGAATGTTTACATCATATTTCATCACATTGTTGAGTGAAGATTAGGGGTTCTATGGACATCAACAATCAACAATATCAAAAGTGACAGTAATGTAAACATTCACATCATTATACAATCGATGTGAATGTTTACATCGATATCTAGTAATGTAAGTTTATCTAGTAATGTGCAGTAATGTGAATATTCACATCATCTATGTTTGCAAAATCAATTCCGAAAACAACAACAATTATAGGGCAATGTAAATGTTTACACAGGTGATCACATTATGTTATAATTGGTTGAAAAACAAAGGGTGGAACCAATAGCACCAAACAACACCCAACAACACCAACAAGTCTGACATTGATGTCACAATGTGAATGTTTACATCATATTCCATCACATTGTTGAGTGCAGATTGGGGGTTCTATGGACATCAACAATCAACAATATCAAAAGTGGAACATGGGTGACCACATTATGTTATAATTGGCTGAAAAACAAAGAGTGGAACCAACAGCACCAAACAACACCCAACAACACCAACAAGTCTGACATTGATGTCACAATGTGAATGTTTACATCATATTCCAACACATTGTTGAGTGAAGATTAGGGGTTCTATGGATATCAACAATCAACAATATCAAAAGTGACGATAATGTGAACATTCACATCATTATACACCGATGTGAATGTTCACATCGATGTCTACTAATGTTAGTTTATCTAGTAATGAAAGAATGTGAATATTCACATCATCTATGTTTGCAAAATCAATTCCAAAACAACAATGTTATAGGGCAATGTAAATGTTTACATAGGTGATCACATTATGTTATAATGGGCTGAAAAACAAAAGGTGGAACCAACGACCAAACAACACCCAACAACACAATCAAGTCGACATTGATGTCACAATGTGAATGTTTACATCATATTCCATCACATTGTTGAGTGAAGATTAGGGTTCTATGGACATCAACAATCAACAATATCAAAAGTGGATAATGTGAACATTCACATCATTTTACTGATGTGAATGTTCACATCAGTATCTACTAATGTAAGTTTATCCAGTAATTAACAGTAATGTAAATGTTCATATCATCTATGTTTGCAATAACAGATATAATATGAAGTTTACACATTGAATGAATAAGATCATATATTATGAAGCTCACTACTGTAGAAGTTCATATTGATGAAATGGGTATAGGAGATTCACATGATTAAAACATACAACAACAACAACATCTGAAATAATTGGCTTGGCCCAACATTTTTCATTCCCATATAAATGTTCACAGCTTTTGACAACACAACATAATTACCACTGCATTATTTTTGGGTGAACAAAACCATATACTTGGAGATTGGGATTGAGGGGTTCACATTAACAATTAGGGCATGAACAGTAAAAATATGAAGTTCCACACATTGTATGAATAGAAACAAGGGATATTGGAAGTTCACAATGGTATAATTTGAACAAGAGATTTAGGGTTTACATACAAGATTGGTGAGATTACTTACTCTTTTTCCATATTGATGGTTGGGTTGTCATAAATGGTCATCGATGGTGATTTTGACGAAAATGGAACTTCAGGATGTTCACCAATGGTGATTTCCACGTTTACAGAGACAGATGGCGAGAGGTATGGCCGACGATGAGACGTCTGGGTGTTGAGAGAAGAGTTGGGTGTTTTTACCTCAGGGTAAGGAGGGAGTGAAGGAGGTTTGCTGACCTCTTTGGACGCCATTGAAAGTTGCAGGGAGAGAGAGAGAAGAAAGCTTTCAAGTCGCCACAAATAAAGAGGGGAAGAGAGACGGTTATTAGATTCAAAGAGAGAGAGAGAAAGGCGCGTGTTTTGTTCAGGGATGTTTTGGTCTTTCTGTATGAAATGGACCTAATGGAATATTATAAAACACTATGGGGTTTATGGAACAACACTCTTAGATAATGGATTTATTGAAAAAGCTCCCATTAATAATTATTATATTCTTTCTCTCATAAGAAAAGTTAAAAAAGTCAAAAGTTTTTCCCAAATAAGATTTTTTTTTAATCTCATGTTAAAATAATCAAAAAAGTCATAAAATCAAAAAATTAACCCACTTTCCAAACGAACTCATAGAAAATTATCTTGATTGGATATTGATGATTATCCATTTTTATTAACAATATTTTTTTAAAAAAATTATATTAAATATTGACCAAAATGTGATTTAATAAAATGTCTATCGATATTCAATTAATATAATTTTTTACAAAAATAAAATACTTAACGAGTTTTACATATTAAACAATTTAGAGTATCGATGCGAGCTCTATGACGAGCCCACGAGACCTAACAATACAAACCAATCCGATTACGAACGGTACATAAGTCACACCCTTTTTTTTTAAATATATATTTTGCTTAGGGATGGTTTTTTGGAGTTGAAATTTCTATTGAATTAAACAGTAGAGGTATTCGACAGGTAGAAGTTATTAAAAGGAATATTATGGTAGGTAAGAGTTATTAAACATAAGATTTTTATTTTAATTAGATCATGTTTTTATAAACTCTTATTAGTAAAAAAATTTCGTTTAATGATTTTTACCAATCAAATAGCTCAACTTACAACTGAAAACAAGCCAAATCCTTACCACTAGATTCATTGAATTTGTTTGGTGGATGAATCATTAATCCCTTAGGTTTTAAAGTAATTTCTACTAAATATTTTATCAAATTTCAGGTTTTAAAATAATTTAAAATATTTATCTATTTTTATTAAGTAGAATTCACAAAAAAAAAAAAAAAAAATCATTAAATTCAACAAAAAGTTTAATGACTAAAATATCATTTTTTTTCCTTCAATTTTATTAAACTGAGATAGGATAGGTTGGTGGTTTAGATTGATTTTTTTTTTTTTTTTTAAGAATAGAGTTTAAATTGAAAAAAAATAAAAATTCATGTTTTATTTTATTAGAAGAAACTTTGAAATTTTTGTTTGTAATTTTTTTTTTTGGCTTTTAAAATATTTTTTTCACTTTAACTCCTAACACTTATAGCTTTTTTTATTTTTTATTTGTAAAACTAACTTTCATCCAATTTTTTTTATTTTTTTTTTATTTTTTTATTTTTTATTTTTTATTTAAAGATGTCATGTGGCACTAGCAAAGTAGATAAAATACACTTTGCCTTCTTAAATTTCATAATTTTTCATTTTATTTCTTAAATTTTATACCGTTTTACATTTCACAGTTTTTCACTTTAATCCTTAAATTTCTTTTTCTCATTTTAACCCTTAATATTTTTAATTTTTCACAATTTACTCTCAAAACCCAAAACTCAAATCCTAAAATCTTAAAATAAAAATTTTGTTTCTCCTCTTCAAATTAACTCCAAACTTTCATTGCTTCATCAACCTCCTCCGTCCTTCAACATTCACCGCCTCTCTACTTTCACCGTCACACTTTGTTCCTTTTTTTAAATTTTTATTTTATTTTATTTTACATTATCCCACACTGTATTATATCCATCATTCATATACACCTAAAGCATTCACATCAATCTCTTCAAATTTTTAGTTAAATTATAACTTAAAAAGTTATTTTGCTATTTTAGCTAGTCATATTTTTAGTACCTACTTCATCAAACAACAATGATAGAAACCACTAATTTTGGAGCTCTAAAAATATCATTAATGACATGGCACTCAATAAAAAAAAAATAAAAATACAACACTAAGGCCAAAACATCAAATCATTCATGGTGGGACCCACTGCTATATCATTAGTGATAGCACTAATTAGTGCTCTTACTCATTTTCCTTCATCAAACTCTCTATTCTAACTCAGTTTTATTAAAATATTATTTTTTTATTTGAGAGTTATATTCAATGACATGAACAATCAACAATACATTTCACACTTGATCACTTTTAACCAAATAGTGCTAGACAATGGAGCAAATTAATTTTATGCACTAATTACTCAACAAAAATCTTAAAATTATATCATAGTTGTATACAATGTGTATAAAAAAAAAAAAAAATCCATAAAGATCACAAACTATATATGTTCTTTCTTAGTATGATAGAAATTTTCTTTATCCAATTTTAAAGATTTTAAAAATATACAAGTAATTTAAGCTTTAAAATATCAACATATGCATTTACTTTCATTGAGGCAATTTATCAAACAGTTGTGATACAAGAATTTTGTGCATACAAATTTTCAACGATGTTTAAACAACTTAATTCAATCAAAGAGCCATTGATAGTTCTCAAATAAAATTATAGACCCCAATTCATCCAATCTAATCCAAATCTAGAGTACAATACAGAGAGAGAGAGAGAGAGAGAGAGAGAGAGAGAGAGAACCTGAGTTTCAGATATGGTGAAAGCAAATGTTGTGGAGTGGTTGCTGTTATGTAGTTTTGGCGCGGAAGCGGAAGAGGGTAGAGTTTGGTGGAAAAAAAAAAAAAAAAAAAATGAATAACGATGAACAGTAACTCGTTTGTTGTAACGAGCTACTGTAGCGTCCTCAAATTTTGGCGCGCTTGTAGCGAGATTGATGCACCTGGTTTTTTTGAGTTCATCTCGCTAGTTTAGCTGGAGGAGTTGTCTACCGAGTTTGATAAGGTTGATCTAACAACTCCAGTGGCTAGCAATTAGAGTTGCTATACTCAAAATTTGGCATGAGTTGCAATTGTTATGACATGTGTTAAGTTATAGCAATACCAGAATTGTTGCCAAATTTGACACAATTTTTGGCATTACCAAATCTTCCATGTCATCAACCCAAATGCAATCTCTTTTCCATCTCATTTCAATAGTTTTCTAGCAAAATCATCATAAACATAGAAGAAGAAAAAAAAAAATTAAAAAGCCAAAAAATGTATTTTTTTTTTTTTTGTCTTTAGTACTCTTTTTCGAAAATATTATATATATTTTTACTTTTTTGGTCCGTTTAGTCAAGTGGAAAAGCCAAACAAGAAATCAACAAAAAGTCACTAAGTCTGTTTGGTAATGTTTACGTTTTTAGTTTATATTTACAAAAATTTTATAAACTAGTTTTTGTTTATTTTTAGAAAAACATAAATTAAAAACGCGTTTGGTAATTGACAAAATGTTTAAAAAATTTTAATAATATAAAAAGAGTGAGAAATGACAAGTGGTTGCAAGTGGCGGCGGAAAAGCAGTGGTGGTGGTGGTGGCGGTGGGTGGCGGATGTGGTGGTGGTGGTGGTGGTGGTGGTGGCGTGGTGGTGAGGCGGTGGGGGTGGTGGTGGTGGCGGTGGTGGTGGCAGTGAGTGGCGGGTGAGTGGTGGGTGATGGTGGTAGTGATGGTGGGTGGTGGTGGCGGGTAGGTGGCAGGTGGTTGGTGGTGGTGGTGGTGGTGATGGTGGTAGTGGTGGCGAGGGTTGGGTAGTGGTGGCGAGTGGGTAGCAGGTGGGTGGTGGCCGGTAGGTGATGAGTGGTGGTGGCAGGTGGTGGTGGGGATGGGTGGTAGGTGGTGGTGGTGGAAGACAGTTGTAGAAAATGATGACGGGTGGTGGCTAGTGTTGGGTGGTAAAAAAAAAAATTAAAAACTCAAAACGGAAATGCATTTTTTGAGTTTACATTTTTTGGCCAAATTTATAAACTGAGACCACTGATTTATAAATCAAAAACTTACCAGACAAGTTTTTATTTGAGTTTTTAAATTTTTTATAAATATAAACAGAAAACTAAAAACGTAAGTGTTACTAAACGATATAAGTGTTTTTTGTTTTGTTTATTTGTCTAGTCATGTAAAATGTAAACATATAATTTATTTTGAATTTAAAAAGAAAAAAAAAAGATTACGGAAGACCAAAATAAAAAAAAAAAAATCAACAAAAAAATACTGAAAATACTAAAATCTAAACACCACCCAAAAGAAAAGAAAAGAAAAGTTGGTTGGCATTGTATAACAACCCTCATTACTGATCACTGATTGATCACTGATTATTGATACTGTCACTGTTTACTGATAAACTGAGACTGATTATGATTGATATTTGAATTGATGGTAATACTGAACTGACTGACTGAGATCCGAGACTGATTGATTAACTATAACTGTTTAAATGCATAATCCATCTGTTTGACTGCCAAATTATCTGTTCTCGTCTTATGCATTAAACTGCAAATTGAAGGCCTTATCGGCGGCCAAATCGGAAATTGATTGATGTTTTGTGCTCATCTTAATTAATGTGATTTTATGGCACATTTGTCTGAAAATCGATTTGGCATGATTAAATTAGATTAAAATAAGTTTAATCAAAGAGTTGGCTTATTTACATTAATGCCATTGTGAGTGGAGCACTTAGGCAACACATATATTGAGCCTTATGAGCCTTATACACTCAAACAAAACATTTGCTCAGCTATTTCTTACTCCTAGCCGAATCTAGAGAGAGAGAGAGTAGGAGATTAGAGTGACTTCATCTCTTTTGCTTGGAGGCTTAGGAGATTTGGAAGATAATTGCAACATTGAGCTTCTATCCTTGAACTACAAGACCTAAGGTAGTGTGACTACCCTCTTGTTTGTGAATTCAATTGATTCTTGCATGGTTTAGAGGATTATTAAAGATTAGAGCCAAGATATGGCTTATAATGTTGAATTGAAGCTCATCTCTTGCATGCATGTTTGTATTGAGGAATTTAAAGATGTTTTCATGGCTAATTGTTACATGCATGCTTATGTTTATATTCAAGTCCATGAATCCCTCATGCTTTTGTAAGGTTTGGCTCATTTGAGCTTGTATTTAAAGCCTTGAAGATGATTAAGTTCATGCATGTTTACATTGTTGAATTTTGAGTTGATTTCAAGGAAATCTTCACCTGCATGTCCAAGTTCTAGCTAAAGTCCATGATTTCACCATGTTTCAAGAAGAAATGACTCATCTGAACAAGTATTTGAAGCTTTGAACTCAGTTGATTACATGCATGTAAATTGTTCATCTTGTTCTTGGAGTTTTTCTCAAAATGGTGTTTAATGGAACTACCTTTGGGCTTTGATTTCTCAAATTGATCTTTGAAACGTGTTATACATTGAGTTTTAAAGTGTTTTCCAGAAAATTAGCCCAAAAGGATTGAATTTGACACATTGAAACTTGATTTTGAGCTTGGGACTCAAATCTGGAATTTCCAGATTTTGGTCTTCCGCTCGAGCGGGGGAAGTGCCGCTCGAGCAGAGAAATCGAGCTCCCAGCATCTCTTACTGTCTTGCAGTTTGCTCGAGCGGAGGATTGTATGCTCGAGCGGAGGCTTAGGTCACGAAGGGAGTTGCCGCCGAAAGGACCTTTATTGCATGTCCGCTTGAGCGGGAAACTCAAGGCCGAAAGCGGGACCTCCGATTTTCAAATTAAAACTGTTTCTGTGCACATCTTTGCATCCTCATCCCATCCTAGGCATTCTTAGGCCTAGTTTAAGACATCTTAATGAGGATTTAGATGTAGAACACACCAAGACAAATTAGGGATTAAGTTATTATATTTCCCAACTGTGTAGCTCAGTGTGTGTTCAATCTGTTAACTGTGTAGGGTTGGCTTATCGAGGAGACGCTCTAGCTATCAGAGCGTAACTCGTGAGTAACGATTGTGTAAAGATATGTTTAAAATGCTTATCTTTTGAATCTTGAATCGAATCACATCGAATCGATATTGTTTCTTGAGCGAATGTATGTCCTATATTCTCGAATCGCATCAGGCATCCTTAGCACCTACTGCATCGTTATCTTATAGAGATCTCGCTCGGTTCCTTGTGGAACCACTCATTCTTGAATGATTGGCCATCATTATCGCTCGGTCTTTTAAGACCCATCGACATCGTTATGCTAATGGATGTACCATATATGATCTTGCATCTTGAACAACCGATATATCGTTTTAATCGAATCGCTTTCATTATGTAAGGGCATTCATTCTAAACCTCTTTACGCATTAGGTTATTCACTGGGCTTTAGCTCACTGCTCATATATATATGTAGGTGTACAGGCACCGGACCAAAGCTAGAAGCGTCGGGGTATCTCCAGTTTTGTCAAGCCAGCCTAAGTGCCTCACTGCGAGGTTCCGAGCCTATCATGCTAAGGCTTAGGGGTGGTTTAGTATTTCCTTTTGCCTTTGCATCGCTTTTGTAATAACTGAATGGATTGTATAGACTGAATGTTTACCGTGCTGTAATAGGGATTAAGTCCCTGTTTCGCTGAATGACATGTATATATATTTGTATTGTTCTGTAAATATGCATGGAAAATCTTTTTGGCATACAGACTGTCACAGCTCATTGGACATTACTTATTTATCAGCTTCCCGCTTAGGCAGATTGCTTTTATCAGATATCAAGTATGTGCCTTCTGTAATCTCTTGACATCGCCTGATGCTAAACCCATAGGGCCGGATTTGGATCGTGACACATTGTTCCAAAATGGCATATCACTATTGTGACACCATTGTTATAATTTAACATTTTGTCACTGTAATATGTCAAATTATAACTTTGGCAATGTTAAAATAGTTATCATCATTAGAAATGCCAAACACCTATTTATTTGGTTTAGTTTTTGTAATTTGTTTTTTGAAAAATTAAAACAAAAATAATGGTGAGAAAAATAATTATTATTTTCATATGGCTCTCTTTTTTTGGGCTGAAATACTTTTAAAAAATTCAAAAATATAATTTTTTGATTTATTTTTGTCAAATTTGTTTCTAATTATTCAAAAAAAAAAAAAAAAAGTTTTGAAAACTTAACTAAACTCGCTAATTTATCAGACAAAATTCATTTTACTTTCTCGTAATTTGAGCTCAGTCCACAAGGTGCCACGTGGCTATCAACATAGCATTTTCCATTCGAAATTGAACGGAAGTTTGTTTTAGGAATAAATTGAGAAAAATTTCAAATGTTACGGGCTAAAGTAGAAAAACCTTAAAACTTAAAAGGGTCGAAGTGTAATTTATTCATTTACGTTAGATTTTTAACATTTTTTCCCCACTATGCACACAGAATCAATCGTAGAACTAATTACATAAAAGGTAAGTAAAATGATTAAAGTGAAACTATATATTTTATAATAAGTCCACCATGTGATATGAAGGTCCTGTTTGGTATAGTTTAATTTCAGCTTATTTCAGCTTTTAGTTTAATTTAAACTATTTTGATGTGTTTAGTTTAGCTTAACAATACAGCTTATAGCTTTTTGTAAGTCAGAAATCAACTTATTCTTTAAGTGGGACAGGAGAAGCTTAATTTATAAGTCAGAAATTAGCTTATGTTCATAATTATAAACTATAAGCTGTTAAGATATAAGTTATAATCCCACAACTCTACCAAACAGGGCCGAATTGCCAGAACTACTTGTTTTAGCTATTGAATTGAAATTATGGGATATAAAAGGTTGATTCAATCTATTCAAAGAAATTGAGTGCTTAATGATTAATTTAAAATGGTTGATTTTCTTTTAAATAACTTTTTTATTTTTAAACAAATATTATTAATTTAATCAAATTGATACAAAAGAAAAAAAATTAAGTGATAAAATTGATACAATGGTCTCGTTTGGTACAATTGTGGGAAAGTAATTATAACTTATGGTCTAATAGCTTATATCTTATAACTGTGAACATAAGCTGATTTTTGACTAATAAATTAACCTTCTCCTCCCCCATTCAAAGAATAAGTTGATTTTTGACTTACAAAAAGTTATAAGTTGTATTGTTAAACTAAACCAAACACATCAAAATAACTTAAATTAAGCTAAAAACTAAAATAAACTAGAAATAAGTCCTACCAAACATGACTAATTAAAATTATATAGACCAATTTAACACAATAAGCAAAATACACAGACCACAATCTAATTGGCACACAAAAACAAAACAAAACAAAACAAAAACAAAAAAACAAAACAAAATAAAACAAAACAATTAATGCTAAGCACAACATTTGACAAAATCTTGGGCTTACCAACATCCACACACAACACAAAGTTTATCCCACATTATGTCTAGAAACTGAAAATAGGCGGACCTCCATGACTTGAAGAGCAACAAAGGAACACAGGCACCCCAAAAACCCATTACAAATCCTAATGCCATGCATAGATAAAACCAATCCACTTTAGGTTCTCTTTTGTCTACCTCGTTTCCTCCATTGTTGACTGGTTCGCCATCCGCACTACATTTCTGTGTGAGTGGAGGTCCACAAAGTTTGTTGCCCACAAAGCTAGATGCATTAAAGCTCTGGAGTTGGGTGCTTGTTGGAATTTTACCTGACAAGTTATTATAAGATATATCAAGATAACCTACGAAATTCAAATTTGACATGCTCGAAGGGACTTTCCCTGAGAGTTGGTTTCTTGAGAGATCAATAGAATTCAATGACTTCATGTTCCCGATCTTCTTGGGGATCATTCCTGTCAAGTGATTTCGAGATAGATTCACTGATATCAAGCTTAACAAACTTGATAGTTCCTCAGGAATCTCCCCGAATAAATTGTTGCTTGAAAGGTCCAAACTAGTTAAAAATTGGAGAATAGTGCTATACTGATACTCATTTCCTTTTGTCACCACAAATTCAGTCTCTATGATCTCCCCATCATAATGAGAATAAGAATTCCAATACCAGTTATTTGAGTTTTTTACTGTGGCCATGGCAGTGAAATTGTTGACACACCATGGTATGGTTCCAGTCAATTTATTATCTGCCAAGTCTAAGATTTGAAGAGAGATTAGGTGACAGAGTTTGGAAGAAATTTCACCAATAAACCTGTTTGAACGAAGGTTAAGAACCTTCAAGTCAAGAAGACTTTTCCCAATCCATGCTGGTATGCTTCCAACAAACTCATTCACACCAAGGTCTATTATAAATAACTTTGTACAATTTTGTAGAGATGGAGGAAATTCTCCTGACAGACTATTGTTGCGCACTTGCAGTGAAATCAGCTGACTTAAAAAGCTTATGGAACTTGGAATACTCCCCTTCAGATTGTTGTTTCTAAGATTGATGACTTCTATTGATTGCCAATTCATCCAACAATCAGGAATTTCTCCTGATAAAAGATTTTCTCTAAGGATAAGAATCCTCAGTTGATTTGTTTCATTTGATCGGCTGCACAAGAAGTGAGTCATATCTCCTGAAAATGAATTGTTGGAAAGATCTAGCTCACTTAGACATGGAGAGATAGCAGGCAATGGACCACTAAATTGGTTGGAACTTAAGTACACCATAGGTCTTGGGTATGAATGGTCATCACGTTTTGGAATATATGGAATCTCACCATGGATTTGGTTGTGAGAGAGATTTAAATATTGAATTCCAGAAGATAAGTTCCAAAACCAAGTAGGAATATTACCTGAAATTCCAGTAGACGAAAAATCCAAGGATGAAAGTTTCTTCTGTGACTGAAGCCAATTAGGAAAACGTGGACCCAAATGACATGAATCTAAAAAAATTTCATCAAGTTGGAATGGAGGCATCCACTTAAGGCTTAATTTAAAAACCAATGAATTGCCAGAAGCACTTAAAATTTTCAAATTTTTGAGGTTGGCAAAATGAGTTTCAGACACAATTCCTTCCAACAAATTATAATCAATATATAGTTCTTCTAACTTCGTGAGATTACCAAGAATTTCAGGAATTGTTCCATTCAATCGATTAGCAGTCAAATCAAATGATTTTAACGAAGATAATCTTCCTATTGACCATGGAAGTGGACCAACAATTGAATTAACTGAAAGATGTAGTTCCTGCAAATTTTTAAATTGCCCGAGATTATCATCGAAAGAACCATAAAGTTGACATCCAATTAAGCGTAGCGTCTCCAAAGTATCTGAAATGCATCCAGTCAAACTTCTAAAAACATCTGATATGTCACCAAATTTGTTACCTGAAAAATCAATAAATTTTGTGTTGCAAAGACCTCCCATAGATCTTGGAATTCTTCCTTCAATTTTATTGTATGACAAATCAATGTGAATAATAGAAGTCATATTCCCAATGTCACCAGAGATTGGACCTTGTAAATCATTCCAACCAAGATCGAGTGATTTGAGACCTTTCAAATTATACAACCAAATGGGTATGGTGGAAGTGAAATTGTTCCCTGAGAGATCAAGATCTTGAAGGCTAGTCATGTTTTGAAGTCCATTAGGAATTGGACCACTAAAATCACAAGATCGTAGAACCAGAGAATCAAGGCCAGTAAGACCAAACAACCAATTTGGCATCAAAGGTTTGATGTTGTTTGCAGAGAGATCGAGGACGGCAAGAGAAGTAAAGTTAAGGCCAGGAAGAGAAAAAGAGAGATCAAGTTGGCAGTGACGCAAGTGTAATTCTACCAAAGAAGGAAGCATACTAGTCATTTGCAGCCAATTAGAGGATTGGCTAAGATCCACACAACTTAAATCGAGGTGTTGGAGCAAGAGAAGACCAGAAATCCATTGAAAATTTTCAAGACTCAAACTAATACGATAACAATGTCGAAGATCAAGATGGTGCAAACTTGTGAGATTCCCAAGTGTTTGAGGAATTACTCCACTAAAGTTAGCTTCAGAGAGGTCAAGATATCTTAAACTCCTTAAAGAACCAATGAAATTGGGGATTTTTATCCCTCCAAAATCGTTGTAGCTCAAGTTCAAGTAATTCAAATGTTTCAAATTGAGCAAAGAAGGATTTAACTTACCACCCAACTTGGGTATGTAATCATTGCACATAAGATCTGAGTAGTCTGTGCATGAACCTTGAAGATGGAGCTCACGGACATGGCCACTAAAATTGTCACAAACAACTCCATCCCATGAACAACAATCGTCATTGCTAGACCAAGAGGAAAGCCAGCTTGAAGGATGAGTAAGATCGTCCTTGAACCGCAAAAGGGCTTGTCTCTCCTTTGCAATGCAAGACACAGTGGAGTTTCCATTGCAGAAACTAAAATGGAGACTTGCTATGGCAAGAATCCACCATAGCAAACCAACTACAGGACCTCTCATGTGTTCCTTCATATATATGATTACAATGCAGCAAAGAAGTTGAGTGCATAATACATTTGAATGAATATATGTTACGAATGGTATGCAATTTATAGTTAGTGTTTCACAACAAGTGATTGTGTTGTTTGCAAAGTCAAGCGCGACTCTTTATTTTATTTTATTTATTAGAATCAATAAAAATGTTTATATTTATTTTTGATAAAGATAAAAAAAATTAAAATTTAAAACAATTATATCAGCTCGTGGGTTCTGCTTAATATTTAAAAGATTAATAATAAGTGGAGCTCACACTATGCCTGTTTTTGAATAAATTCTTAGAATAATTTTTTTGGTAATGTTGAATTACTGACCATAACTATCACTAGGGGGGCTTGGAGACTTGGGCCTATTTATTTTTTATATTTTTAATGTATAAAAAAAAGTAATGAATAAGACTTAAGCTTATTTTGACAATTTATTCGTTTAGTCAAAAAACTATTATAAAATAATTAATTTTTTATATATATTTTTGGAAAAATTATTAATAAATCCTATTTAGAAGTGTTTTAGCCCAAGAAGTTCATGAAAGAATTTTTTAACCCATTTAGTCCTAAGTATGTATAGTTTTATTCCATAAAGTCGTTTTTCTTGATTTACGCTATTTTTTTGGACACTTATGCTCTTATATTTAATTTTCATACCCTTATAAATGTTTTTTGAACGATTAGCAATTTATGATGTGGACATTCATATTTCAAAATTGACATTGGTAGGAATGTAAAATTGGTCCGTGGACGGCCCAAAACCCGTCAGTGAGCCGGGGCGGGCCCGGCTCGTTGACAATGTGAATATTCACATTGACATGTTAACATTCACATTAATTGGAGTGTAAAATTGGCCCGCCGTCCGTGGCGGCGAAACACCCGCCCATAGCCGGCGGGCCCCTTGCTTATTGACAATGTGAATATTCACGTTGACATGTTAACATTCACATTGATAAGAGTATAAAATTGGTCCGCGGCCCGGGACAGACCCGGCCTGGCCCGGCCCGTTGATAATGTGAATATTCACATTGACATGTTAACATTCACATTGATAAGAGTATAAAATTGACCAGCGTCCCGTGGGCGGCCAAAAGCCTGCCCGCGGCCCGGGGCGGGTCCGACTCGGCCCATTGACAATGTGAATATTCACATTGACATGTTAACATTCACATTGATAGGAGTGTAAAATTAGCCCGCGCCTCGTGGCTGCCCGAAACCCGCCCACGACCCGTGGGCGGGCCCGGCCCGTTGACAATGTGAATATTCACATTGATAAGAGTATAAAATTGGCTTGCGCCCCGTGGCTACCCAAAACCCACCCACGGCAACCTGGGGCGAGCCCGACCCGGCCTGTTGACAATGTGAACATTCACATTGACATGTTAACATTCACATTGATAAGAGTATAAAATTAGCCCGCGCTCCGTGGCTGCCCGAAACCTTCCCACGGCCCGAGGCGGGCCCGGGCCGGCCTGTTGACAATGTGAATATTCACATTGACATGTTAACATTCACATTGATAAGAGTATAAAATTGGCTCGCGGCCCATGGGCTACCAAAAGCCCGCCCGCGGCCCAAGGCGGGCCCAGCCCGGCCCATTGACAATGTGAATATTCACATTAACATGTTAACATTCATATTGATAAGAGTGTAAAATTGGCCCGCAGTCCGACCGCAGCCCGAGGCGGGCTTGGCCCGACCCGTGACAATGTGAATATTCACATTGACATGTTAACATTAACATTGATAAGAGTGTAAAATTTGTTCGCTACCCGAAGCTCACCCTCGATCCGGGGTAGGCCTGGTCAGGCCTGTTGACAATGTGAATATTCACATTGACATGTTAACATGCACATTGATAGGAATGTAGAATTGGCCCGTGGCCTGTGGGCTGCTCGAAGCCCGCCTACGGCCCGGGGCAGGCTCGTTTGGGTCCGGACCCGAGCATGTCCGAGACCCTAGGCTAGGGCCTAGGCCATCACTTTGAAGCCCAGCCCGATCCATCGGCCCGCTTAAGGCCCATTCAAGGTTCGGTTCGAGGCCGAGCCCACCTGAGGCACAATGTCTTTTTTTGTGGAAAATAATAAAATTTTGGTAGAAAAATTTTTAAAAAAATGGCCAGGCCCGCCCAAGCTCGGCCTAATCTTGAGCCTAGGCCCAGGCCCACTGGCTCGACCCGAGGCTGTCGTCTTCAAGCCGCGAGCCAATTTTACACTCCTATCAATGTGAATGTTAATATGTCAATGTGAATATTCACATTGTCACGGGCCGGGCTAGGCCCGCCCCGGGCAGCGGGCGGGCTTCGGTCCTCCCACGACCCACGGGCTAATTTTACACTCCTATCAATGTGAATGTTAATATGTCAATGTGAATATTTACATTGTCACGGGCCAGGCAGGGCCGGGCTCGCCCCGAACCGCCCACGGGCTTTGGGCCGCCATGGGACGCGAGTCAATTTTACACTCTTATCAATGTGAATGTTAACATGTCAATGTGAATATTTACATTGTCACGGGGCGGGCCGGGCCCGCCCCGGGCAACGGGCGGACTTTTCCATGGGCCGCGGACTAATTTTACACTCCTATTATTAATGTGAATGTTAATATATCAATGTAAATATTCACATTGTCACGGGCCAAAGCCGCGGCCGCCAATGGCCGCCACATTTCTTATCAATGTGAATATTAATATGTCAATGTGAATATTCACATTGTCACGGGCCGGACCGGGCTCACCCTGGGCCACGGGCTAATTTTACACTCCTATCAATGTGAATGTTAACATGTCAATAAAAATATTCACATTGTACATGGATCGGACCCCTATACATTGACGATATGAACATTTACATTGACGGTGTGAACATTCACATTAGGGGTATTTTGATAATTATGTCACACATAGGACTTATTGAAACATAATAAAATAATATGAACTAAATAGAACATAAGTAGATACATTAGGGGTATTTTGGTAATTATGTCACCCATAGGACCTATTGAAACATAAGAAAATAATATGAACTAAATAGAACATAAATAGATAAAAAGGGTATTTTGGTCTTCTTATCTCAAATAGGACTTAATGGAATAGTCAAAAAGAATATAAGTTGAATGGAACATAAGTAATTAAAGATGAATTTATGGAAAAAAACTTCCTATAATTTTACATATTTCTTTTATAAAAAATTAAGAGTTACTAAAAAATTTCAATTCTCAAAATCACATACTGGTCTAGCAGGTTTTGGACTTCTTAATCAGGTGGATGCCTAAACTGTATACGAAAAGTTACAACTAATTTTATCTTTAGATTAAAATATTAGATACATTACATTTTACCTCATTTATCTTTGGTCACTTTTTTATTTTGAGCCTTTAAAATTTGTTTTTTTTCCTACTTTGACACTTCACATTTAAATTTTTTTTCACTTTACTTCTAAAACTAATTTATGTTCAAAATTAGACCAAAAAAAAAAAAAAATGTCACAATAACTGTTACATAATATAAAAAATTATTAATATTAGAGTTTAAGTTTATGTTAAAGGTGTGAATTATATGTAATAAAATATTTTTATATTACGTGACAATCAGTGTATCATTTTTTGTCTAATTTTGAACATTTAACTTTAGGAGTAAAGTGGAAGAACTTGATACATGAATGGCCAAAATAGGAAAAAATAAACTTTAAACATCAAAGTAAAAAAGTGACCAAACATAAAAGAAAGAAAGTGTAATTTACCGGAAAATATTTTTCAAAATATTATTTCTTTAAAATAAACGCTTGCTTTTTATTTTTGTTGCAACTTTAGAATATTTTTTCTACTTTTCAAAAGCGCTAAATATCTTTCACCTAAATGAATTCAAAAAGTTGGGAACAAAAAAAAATTAGGGTAAATTACAATGAACTTTCTTGAAATTTGAAAAAAATACAACAAGCACTACAATTTTAACATAATTATACTAATTTTTGTTTTTTAGTAAAATACAGATGGCATAAAGACACAAAGGTACATAAAGATACATAAAGAGAAATATATATTTTAGTGTAAGAAACATGATAATATCGCTTTCATTCATACGACTAGCGGGTTTTTGATGAAATAGAGTCAAGTGTTATGTAAATTAAAATCTCAATGGAGCCCCGTGTAATTATGCTAAACTTGTGAGGGCTTACTCTATTTTTCTTTTTTCGACTTCAGGAAAGATCAATGTAATTTATTTAAAAAATTAAACACAGAATGAATCACATATAATCACGTGATTATGAATCCTACACAGCGTAGGATTTATAGTTATAGTGTCTTTGACCTATTTTGTGTTTGGCTTTTATGTTAATAGTATTGTTCAAATTTATTTACTTTTCGTTAATTATGAAAAATATTTTTAATTAATTTTTATTATACGAAATGTAAAAAATTGGCATTTTTTTTTTTTGTGTGGAAGTATTTGGGTGTGCAAGGTGCATACCATCTACATTTACGTAAATTTTCACAAATATACATAAGTTATCTCACAAAATCGCTTAAGTTCTCACAAATATACGTAAATTGTGATTTCTTAAATTTTTATGAGCTAACTCACGTATATTTATAAAAATTTATACGATTTTGTGAGATAACTTATATATGTTTGTAAGAACTTACTCAAGTAAATATAACATACACTTATAAATTTAAAAATTATTATTTATTACTCCCTCCGTTCCAAAATAATGGTTCTTTTTGGGGAATTTAACTTTTTTTGGTAGTACAATTATTGTATTTGAAAAAAGTTAATTTTCTAAAATTATCTTTTTGATAGTACATTTTTTAGAAATATTAATATCATAATTGTACTTTTTATATTATTTATTAATTTAAAAGAATGGTAAAATAGGAAATTTATATTATTTTTATATTTAATTTTTAAAGAGGGATTAATATTTTGAGATAATGAAAAATAAAATAAGGGACTAATATTTTAAAACGGAGGGAGTATTATTTTTTTTTTTTTTTACCATAGATCAACTTGTTCTTGGGATTTGACGTTTATGAGTACCAAAGATTAACTTGTTATTGGGGTTTGACGTTTATGAGCACCCCACCCCCACTCTTACGGCAAAAATGTTTCACGTTTCTTAAGGTTAATCTAAAGGTAATTATGAATGGATTAAAGTCCTTTTTCAATGTGCGTAATTCACGTTTCTTAAGGTTAATCTAAAGGTAATTATTCCGTAATTTAATATTATAAATACGTAATATTTTATAATATTATAATTAGTAAAGATGATAGGTAGATAAGATGTTAAATTAAGTAATTAAAAATATAAAAAAATAAAATAAATTATAATTAATTAATAATACGAACACATGATACTCTAGAAATAATCTATAATTTACCTCAATGCAATTGCCCCACGCTCCCGGCGGAGGTTTCACAGTTTCATTTTGTTAAAAGTAATTGGGTCACACTGTCCTTTATGACATTACAAGAAAAAACACATTTGGCGATTAAATTTTTAGTCGCCAAAAGTCTTTTTTTAGTTGCCAAAAGTCGACTTTTTACTTTCCTCGACTAAATATTTTAGTCGCCAGTTTCTCGCGAATAGATGGTCGGCGGAGATATTGGCGACTAAAAAAAGTTTTAGTCGGCAAAGTTTTAGTCTTCAACGACCAAAGCATTTGTTGCCAATAGTCAATTACATTTTTGAAAATTATACATTTAGCGACTAATCTTTTAGTCGCTAATAGGGAATTTTTTTTTTTTTTTTTTTTATATATTTGCCGACTAAGTTTTTCGTCGCCAATAGTCAATATGTTGGCGACTACTGTTTTTAGTCACCAAAAGTATATTTCAAAAAAAAAAAAAAAAATTACCCTCTACTATTCCCAAGATTCGAACCACTAACCTATTCCACATTCCAAACCTTTACCAACACACTCTCCCCACTATGCCACTACAAAATCACATAAATATAAATGCAACATATATTATTTATATATTACTTTGACCGGTATTAATACAAAACTATATATATAAAATAATTATTTTTATTCAATATAATTTATGTAAAAAATAAATTATTTACTAAAAAAAAAATTAGATCACTTTTGGCGACTAAATCTATTTTTTAGTCGCCAATTGTATAGTTTTGGCTACTAATTAGTTTTTAGTCGCTAAAAAAATTCATTCCCGCCTAAAAATAACCAGTTTTGGCGACTAAACCTGTTTTAGTCGCCAAAAACGTCCCCTTTTGGCTACTAAACTGAATTTTAGTCGCCAATTGACTGCTTTTAGCTACTAATTTTTTTTTAGTAGTCAAAAAGCTTCACTTTCAGTGACCAAACTGTTTTTAGTCGCCAAAACACGTAGAAACCTATACTTTTTAGTCGCTAAAAACTGTCACTTTTGGCTACTAAAAAAACCTTTAGTCGCTGAAACCCTTATATTCGGCGACAAAACTGACTTTTAGTCACTAAAACCCTTATATTCGGCGACTAAATTCTCTTAGTCGGCAAAAGTGATCAATTTTGGCGACTAATTCCATTTTAGTCGCCAATTTTACTACTTTCAGCGACGAAAACTCCAATTTTAGTCGCGAAATCTGCTTTTTGTTGTAGTGTGATTTGCTATTTTTTTATTTCCATTTTTAAATTTTCCATTTTTTATCATTTCAATTTTTTATATTTCAAGTATTACTCAATTTATTATAAAAATTAATTTATATCCAAAATTAGATAAAAAATAACACATAAATAATCACGTGGAATAAAAATATTTTATTATATATAATTCATACTTTTAATACAAACTCAAATCCCAATATAAAAATATGTTGCAGTTAACGTAACATTTTTTATTTAATTTTGAACATAAATAAAAACTTGAAATATAAAGGTCCAAAGTAATAATAATAATAATAAAAAAAACATTTATGGGCTAAAATGAAAAAAATGGCCGAATATAAAGGGGGAAAAGTGTAATTTACCCAAAGTAATTTGACCATTATGTTAGGGTTCGTGGGTTCACTATAGATCTTGTTTTGAAAATTGAAATCGTTCATTTTATAAAACCTTTTGTGTATATCATTTATGGGGAAAAAAAAAATTAAGTTTATTTGATAATTGTAACATTTTTATTTTATCGCATTTGTCTTAAAAAAAAATAATAAGCAAGTTTTTAAAAGTAAACTACATATTTTTTTTTGAAGCAAACGTAATAAAATGAAAATGTTATGATTATTGGATCGATCTACTTTTTTCATAGATGATACACACGGAGAACTCTAGAAAATGAACGATTTGAATTATCGAAACATGACTTGTAGTGAACCACACGGGGTCTTATATGATGGTCAAATTCAAATTTTGAACTTGAGAAAATTTTATATTTATTTAAAATGTCTAACTCAAAATCAATTGATTACTTGAGTTTTTTCTGTGCATAGGCTGAGATTGTGTGTTATTTTATATAGATATAATATCTTAATATTCAGGCCTTGTTTGAGAATATGCTATTTTAGTAACTTTTGGGTTTTTGATTAAAATATGAGATAAAAAAATTAGTATATTTAGGATGATTTTTTGATTTTTTTTTAATGAAAAGATGTGTAAAAAATAGAGAAAAAAGAGAATCTTTGACTTTCTAATATAAGTAGTTGGCTTTTTATTTTTTAGTGACTTTTTAACTTTTAGATTAAAATATTAAGTTGTTAAACGAGACCTCATTCAATCAAAGTGACACAATTTAAACGTGGTGTTCTTTATAATTTTATGAATGATTTAACTTTCAAAATTTAAATTAAATTGAAAGGGTAGGTTAATTTATAAATACAACAAATTAATTTTAGAAGTCAAGTTGTAAAATGTGTTATATAGGGCATGAAAATCAATAATTAATGTAATAAAACTTGTAGCTATATTTTGAGTGTTCTTAAACATCAAAGTGTGTTTGTTAAAAAAATTAAAAAAAAATCTCTAAATACGAAATATATATATATATATATATAAGAAAAAGAAAAAGAAAAAGAGAGTACATTTTTTGTATTTTTTTTAAAAAAATTCTTTAGAAATATTTTACTTTTTATGTAAATATCTAAATTAGGTACATTTAAAAAGTTTAAAAAATTAATTAAAATATAAAAAAATTTCACTAAAGACAATAGAACCGAAAAATTTAAAAAAAAAATTCAAAAATAGTTTTAAAAACTAAATCCAATAGAGTGATAATGACCTATAATCAACATTAATTCAAATGGGTTGGATTTGTCTCGAATTCTTATTTGATTTGAGAGACTCGTGGAGCCCAACAAGAGTCCTGTTTTGAAACTCAAATTGCTCATTTTGTAGGACATTTTGTGCCATATCATTTAAGAGAAAATTAGATTGATTCAGTAATCATAACATTTTCATTTTATTACGATTGACTCGGAGAAAATAGACGACAAATATATTTTTAAAAATAGACTATATATTTTTTTTGGTATACAAACATGATAAAATTAAATACTACGAATATCGAATCAATCAAATTCTTTTTCATGAATGATATACACGAATGATTTAAAAAATAAATAATTTTAATTATTAAAATAGAACTAGTGATGAGCTCACAAGTCTCCCAAATTCTTTCAAATTAATGTTTAAACTTGAAAAAACCCAACAAAATTTAAATAATAACTGATATATAATATATACTATATAGATCGAGTTCAGATCTTCTATAGTGCCCTTTCTGTATAGTGGCCCTGTTTGGTAAAACTGTGGGAAAGTACTTATAGCTTATGCCTCAACAGCTTATAGCTTATAACTTTCAGTTTAAGCTGATTTTCAGCTTATTCTTAAAGCATCTCATGCCCCACTCAAAGAATAAGTTGATTTTTGACTTCCAAAAAGCTATAAGCTATAAGCTATAAGCTAAACCAAACACATCAAAATAACTTAAATTAAGCTGAAAGCTGAAATAAGCTGTAATTAAGCTCTGCCAAACAGGCACAGTGCTTTCTTGTACTCCAAAATGATGTCATTTGTGTCGTCTCTAGCCACAGTAACACCATTCCAAGTTTCTTTCCAGGTAGTAGTCTTATCTATGACCTTGATTTGTTGACATTCTTTTTATTCTAAGTGCCTTTGTTAATTATGTGGCCTAGAAATTGTACGAATATATGAAAAAGTTTAATCTTTTTAGCATTCTGAACTAAATCATTATTTTTGATAATATGATAAAATTTGTATAGACGTTTACTATGTTGGGAGACAAAATTTGAGTATACAAAGACATCATCAATATAGACAATTTTGAATGTGGAATAAAGATTGAAAATATCATTCATAATATTTTAAAATTCAAAAGGAGTATTTTTTAGACCAAAAGGCGTGACATTTCATTCAATCTCATCTATGACCTTGATTTGTTGACATCTTTTTTATTATGAAATTGTGAACTCTGAGCCAGTGAGTTGCTCTGTTTATTTGATTTTCAAGGTCAAAGACTAATGTTTCAGTTATGCTATTATAGCTTAATTTGAGTTTTCTTAGCTTGATTTCATTATTGTAGTATAAAACGGCACTCTGATGAGAGAGTTATATTTCTTAGTATCATTTACAATTTCTTTCCTTTGAATTAAACAGACCATTTTCAATTTGGGAGACGTACATTTGCTTTGCGTGGGTCTGGCTGTGTTCTCAACCGAGATCAATCTGGGATGGAACTCGTGTATGTGATGAATTTTATTATTATTATTTATTTTAAGTCATGTCCCAAAACGATATTGCTTGAGACACTACAAAGCATATAGAGAAAAGCCATTATAAAGAACTTGAGCTCGGAAAGAACTGGTATCCAAATTTACACGTGATATAATTGCTTTAACGAAATAGCTTGTAAATTCTAATCAGTTATTAACAACAAACTTATTAGAGAATTAAAAAATATATATATTTAAAATTTTACACAATATATAGATGTGAATTATTATATGATGTGAGTCCTTATAATCCTTGATAATCTTGTTTGGAGTTAACAATAAAAAATTTTAAATCATCATTATCTAAGATTAAAAAAAATAAAAACAAAGCAATATATATACATCGATTGCAAAACCATTGTAAATAAAATTTTAAAAAAATCGTTGTTTTCAACAAAATAATAATAATAATTGCAAAGCACTAGTTGTTAAAAATTAGAAAAATATGCAAGGTGATAAGTTTTATCCTTTCACAATGTATCTGTGCTAGGTCACTCAACACCCATTAAACCACAATTATATTACTACTCGTAAAAGGAAATAGGAAGATCAACTTTCGAGCAATTTCTCAATGACAAGTTGTACAAAAGGCATGAGACCTATAAAGGCTTTATAAGCGCAACAATTTACATAATGTTGGGATTGCCAACATCCACACAACATAAAGTTTGTCCCCCCGTTATATCTAGAAACTGAAAATAGACGTACCTCCATGACTTGAAGAAAAACAAAGATATACAAACACTCCAAAAACCCACTGCAAATCCTATTGCCATGCACACATAAAACCAATCCACTTCATGTTCTCCTTTGTCTACTTTGTTTCTTCCTTCATTGTTGATTGGTTCACCATCAACTCTGCATTTCTGCGTGAGCAGAGGTTCGCAAAGTTTGTTGCCAATAGAACTAGAAGCATATAACTTTGGAGTTGGGTGCTTGATGGAATTTTACCAGACAAGTTATTGTAAGATAAAATCAAGAAAGTTTACGAAAGCCAAACCGGACATGCTTGGAGGGATTTCTCCAAGGAGTTGATTTCTTGAGAGATCAACAGATTCCAGTAACTGCATGTCACCGATCTTCTTGGGGATCATTCCTATGAAGTGATCTCGAGATATATTTATTAGTCGCAAGCCCAACAAACTTGTTAGTTCCTCGGGATATCTCTCCAGAAAAATTGTTGCTTGAAAGGCCCATGTTGGTTACAAGTGCGAGAATAGTGTTATATTGATACTCGCTTTTTGTCACCAGAATTACATCATCTTGGATCCTTACGTAATAACAAGAATAAAAACTCCAGTAAGTTAAGGTTTGTATCGTGACCATAGCCTAAACAATTAAGATTCAAACTTTCCATAAACTATTCATTCTTGCAATGTCAATAGCATGTCAACAAGAAATTGATCTGCTAAAAAGATGAATAAAATGAACTTATGTCTTAAAGAAGAGAGAATTATTATCAAGCGGGTCGTCAACTATTCATACATTCTACTAAAAATATAAAAACCACATTGCTCTGGGTCAAGAATCAATCACCCATTTGATTGTTTCTCAGGAAACAAATGTAAGAATCTGATAGCATTCTGTCTATTCTGTTAAACTCGGAAAATCAAAAGTCATATATGATATTATAAGACATAACATTTTTCCTTCCCTTTCCTTTTGTTTTCTTTTCTTGGCAACCAAACAGATCAAATTTATCCATCAATTTGCAACTTCCACCAATAATTCAGGCAATCAAAAGGACAAAAAAAATATTAAAAAATAAAAAAATAAACAAAGAACAAAGAGAATATCAAACCTGCAAGAGCTTCGAAGCAGAATTCAAAAACTCAGAACTAAACCCATTGCTCTGTCCATACAGATCACCCATTTCATCCCCATTATACCCCTCTCTCTCTCTCTCCAAAAAACACTCCTCCGAAACCCTAACCTCCCCCAACCTTGCGGCCTCCTAACAACACTCTCCTCCACCGTGACAATCGGAAAATTCCTCAAACTCCGACCTCGTCATCATGAAATTCAACATCTCATGATCCCTCTCCTCAATCTCTCTCCTGAGTCCTTCAACATTTTGCCTCATCTCATCCACGGACTTCTCGAATGTAGAAGATTTTGAGAGTGGTGGTGATCGGAGAGTTGTTCTACAGTTGTGGGTTGGTGGTGTGCGTCTTGTTCTTCTGGTTGTGCCGCCATTACTCTCTCTCCTCCCCTCTCTCTCTCGTTGGGGGAAACGTGAGTCGGGTTTTTCTTCTGTATTGCTTAGGAATGGTTTTGTGACAAGTAAAAATTATTAACAGGATAGTTTTGATAAGTAACAGTCTATAAACAGAAGATTATGGATTATGTTTTTATAAATTCGTGTCAGTGATGACTTTTACAGATCAAATATTTCAATTGTTTGTATAACACCATCCTTTATCAAAATATCTCACATTATATAAGTTTTATATGGGTGTGGGTCCGAGATATTTAATAGAAATTTCGAAATTTTTAATATTTTTTTTAAAGTAATGTTAGAGACTGTAAAAATTTTATTAAATATCTCACTAATCATGAGATCTCTAGCATTTTTCTAAGTTTCATGTTTTTTTTTTTTTTTTTTTTTTTTGAAAAATTTAAAAAATTCAAATTTGGTTTTGTCAATTTAAATTGTTTATCTATTTTTATTAAGTACAATTCACAAAAAAATTCATTAAATTTAACGAAAAGTTTAATGGCTAAAATATCATTTTTTTTCCTTCCAAATTTATTAAATTGAGATAGGATAGGGTAGTGGTTTAGATTGAATTATTATTATTATTATTATTTTTTAAAGAATAGAGTTTAAATTGAAAAAATTAAAAATTCATGTTTTATTTTATTAGAAGAAACTTTGAGATTTTTGTTTGTAATTTTGTTTTTTGTTTTTTTATTTTTTGGCTTTTAAAATATTTTTTTCACTTTAATCTCTAACATTTATAGCTTTTTTCTTTTTATTTTTTGTAAAACTATCTTTCATCCAAATTTTTTTAGCACTATATAGAAAAATAGATAAAATACACTTTACTGTCTTAAATTTCATAATTTTTCAAATTTTATACCCTCTTAACTTTCACAAATTTTTACTTTAATCCTCAAATTTCTTTTTCTCACTTTAACACTTATGCTGTGTTTGGTTGGGAGATTTTAAGAGAGATTTGAAAAGAGAAATAAAAAAGATAGGTGAAATGTGAATAAAATATACTTATATTTCACTTAGTTTCACATACAATTTCCATTTCTCTTTCACAATCCCCCTCCAAATCCCCCAACTAAACACAGCGTTAATGATTTTAATTTTTCTTAATTTACTCTCAAAACCCAAAACTCAAATCTTAAAATCCAAAACTCAAATTCTAAAATCTTAAAATCAAAATTTTATTTCTCCTCTTTCAAATTAACTCCAAACTTTCATTGCTTCATCAACCTCCCCTCTCCCTTAACATTCACCACCTCTCTACTTTCACCGTTCCACTTTGTCCCTACTTGTTTTTATTTATTTATTTATTATTTATTATTTTTTATTATCCCATGCTGTATTATACCTATCATTCATATACACCTAATGGCAACTCTAGTGGCTAGTAATTGGAGCTGCTACACTCAAAATTTGACATGAGTTCTTCTTCAGTGATATGCTATAACAGCATCTCCGATCATTGTTGTTATGAAAAATGATTTGTGCACACAATTTTTGTGGCACTAATGGCACTAATTTCCTATTCTGGTAACTGTTTTTTTTTTTTTTCTTTTCTTGCCTTATATGGAAATTAGTGCTATTAGTGCCACAAAAATTGTGTGCACAAATCAAAGTTGTTGTTGTTATTTTGTCATTGTTATTGTTATTGTTATTGTTATAATTTAATAATAAATAGTATTATTTTATTAAATTATAGTAATGGTACTCTAATGATTATTTGTTATTTTGACAAATCTTAACCAATTTTTCATCTAAGTTTGTAGGTGTTGTTTGGATATAAATTTTTTTATGATTTTATTTTTGTTTATTTTTTGTCTTTTGTGACATTTTTTTTACTTGTTTGTAAAAAAAATTATATATTTATATTATTCCCAACTAGACAAATATAATAAATGGAAAAAAATGAAAAATTGGAAAAAAAAAATATAATTCACCCCACCGAGAAATATATCACTACATATTTAATAATTTTTTTTAATTACACATAAAAAATAAACAATGTTTTTTTTTTTGAAGATAACTGTTGTAAAAAAAATTAATGTTTTTGTTTTTTTTTTAAACCAAACAAAGCATAACAACTCTTTTTACACAGAATGAGATCTCCACCGTCCACTTATAAAACTTTAATGGCTGAGATGAGGCCTTATCAAAACATATCTCTCTTCTCTCTCTTATCCAACGTATCTCATCCATCAAACCCTATCTCAGTTCTCTCTCTTCACTCTTTTCTCTCTCGGTGTTTAGGAGTTTCGGAGAGGCGATTGGAGAGATGAGAGAGAGACCAATTGAGAACTGTGAGAGAGGGACCGATTGAGGATCAATTGGAGATGAGAGAGGAGTCGATGTTGGAGTCCATGGTTGTAGCGGTGGAGAGAGAGAGAGAGAGAGAGATATGAGAGAACCGCCATATTTGAAGATCGAACCGAGGACCACCAGATCGATTTGAAGATCGATAACCTTCCATACCGATTTTGAACCAAGGACAACAAGATCGGTTCATTCACAGATCGATTGAGGTACTTTTTTCTTCCCTTTTCTTGTTAAGATTCATTTGTTGATTTTGTTGAGATTTATTGATGAATTTTGAGAGTGATTTATTGATTTTGTTGATTCTGTAAAAAAAAAAAAAATGATTTTGAGATTCATTCACAATGATTTTGAGATCGGTTCATTTAAAATGATTTTGAGAATCATTCATAGACCATTTTGTTGATTTCACCATTTGTTGATTTTGTTGAATTTTGTTGATTCTGTGATTTATTGATTCATTTGCTGATTTTGTTGATTTATTGATTTAAAAAAAATATTGAAAAATAATTTGGTGACTTCTAATAAACAAATGGCGAAACAGTTGCTGGAAGGGAGGGAGGGAAACAGTTATTTTAGGCTGAGTTGGCACAAATAGCAGCTGCCAAAGCTTGTGTCAAATTTGACACAAGCTTTGGCATTTCTCAAATTTGGCAGCTGCTATATTCAACCATTGGAGCATTATTTTTTAACAGAACTGCTATATTATAGCAATGGCAACTCCAATGACAAACCATTAGAGATGCTCTAACCTGTATTAAATTATAGCAATGTCAAAATTGTTGCTAAATTTCACACAAGTTTTGGCTTTACAACATCCTCCGCATCATCAACCCACATCCAATTTCTCTTTCCATATCATTTCAAAACTTTCTAGCAAAATTATCATAAACATAGAAAAAAAAAATTTAAAAAGCCAAAAAAAGGAATTTTTTTTCTCGTCTTTAGTACTATTTTTTGATAAAATTATTTATATTTGTACTTTTTTTTGTCTATTTAGTCAAGTGAAAAAGACAAAAAAAAAATCAACAAAAAGTCATTAATTGTTTTTTGTTTTGTTTATTTGTCTAGTCATGTCGACAGTAAAATATATCATGTTTTCTCATTTTTTTTAAAAAAGATTACAAAAGATAAACAAGAAAAAGAAAAAAAGTTAACAAAAAAATCACTCAAAAAACTAAAACCCAAAGACCACATTAAAAAAGAAAAGAAAAGAAAAGAAAAGTTGGTTGACATTGTTCCACAACGGCATATTGTGACACCATTATTATAATTTGATATTTTGTTGCTGTAATATGTCAAATTATAGCTTTGGTAATGCTAAAATAGTATCACCATTGGAAATGCTAAACACCTATTTATTTGGTTTTGTTTTTGCAATTTGTTTTTTGAAATTTTTTAAAAAAATAATGGTGAAAAAATAATTATTATTTTATTTTCATATGGCTCTCTTTTTGGAGCAGAAATACTTTTTGAAAATTCAAAAATATAATTTTTTGATTTATTTTTTCAAAATTGTTTCTAATTATTCAAAAAAAAAAAAAAAAGTTTTGAAAACTTAACTAATCTCGATAATTAATCAGATAAAATTTCTCGTGAATTGAGCTGAGTCCAAATGGTGCCACGAGACTACCAAGCATTTTCGATTCAAAATTGAAGGTAAGTTTGTTTTGGAAATAAATTGAGAAAAATTTCAAATGTTAAGGACTAAAGTAGAAAAACCTTAAAATTTAAAGGGGTTGAAGAGTAGTTTATCCATTTATGTTAGATTTTTAACATTTTTTTTCCCACTGTGCACACACAATCAATCGTAGAAGTGAAATAATTCACTTACATAAATATAAGTGAAATAATTAAAGTGAAACTATATATTTTATAATATGTCCCACCATGTGATATGAATTACCAGAATTGTTTCTTTTAGCTATTGAACTGAAATTAAGGGATATAAAAGGTTAATTCAATCTGCTCATAGAAATTGAGTGGTTGATGATTAATTTCAAATGGTCAATTTTCTTTTAAATAAATTTTTTATTTTTTCAACAGATATTATTAATTTAATCAAATTGATATAAAATAAAATATTACGTAATAAAATTGATACAATTAAAATTATATAAACCAATTTAATACAATAAACAAAATACATAGATCACAAATCTAATTTGTGTGCGCGCACGCACAAAAAACAAAACAAAACAAAACAATTAACGCTAAGCACAACATTTGACATAATCTTGGGCTTACCAACATCCAAACACAACACAAAGTTTATACCACATTATATCTACAAACTAAAAATAGGCATACCTCCATGACTTGAAGAGCAGCAAAGGAACACAGACACCGCTAAGCACAACATTTGACATGATCTTGGGCTTACGAACATCCACACACAACACAAAGTTTATCCCACATTATATCTACAAACTGAAAATAGGTATACCTCCATGACTTGAAGAGCAACAAAGGAACACAGACACCCCAAAAACCCATTACAAATCCTAATGCCATGCATAGATAAAACCAATCCATTTCAGGTTCTTCTCTTTTGTCTACCTTGTTTCCTCCATTGTTGACTGGTTTGTTATCCGCACTACATTTCTGTGTGAGTGGAGGTCCACAGAGTTTGTTGCCGACAAACCTAGAAGCATTAAAGCTCTGGAGTTGGGTGCTTGTTGGAATTTTACCTGACAAGTTATTATAAGATATATCAAGATAACCTAGAAAATTCAAATTTGACATGCTCGAAGGGATTTCCCCTGAGAGTTGGTTTCTTGAGAGATCAATAGAATCCAATGACTTCATGTACCCGATCTTCTTGGGGATCATTCCTGTCAAGTGATTTCGAGATAGATTCACTAATCTCAAGCCCAACAAACTTGTTAGTTCCTCAGGAATCTCTCCGGATAAATTGTTGCTTGAAAGGTCCAAACTAGTTAAAAGTGGGAGAATAGTGCTATACTGATACTCATTTCCTTTTGTCACCACAAATTCATTCTCTAGGATCTGCCCATAATAATAAGAATAATCAATCCAATCACTTGAGTTTTGTATAGTGGTCATGGCAGTGAAATTGTTGACACACCAAGGTATGGTTCCGATCAATTTATTGTCTGCCAGGTCTAAGATTTGAAGAGAGGTTAGGTGACAGAGTTTGGAAGAAATTTCGCCAATAAACCTGTTTGAACGAAGTATAAGAAACTTCAAGTCAAGAAGACTTTTTCCAATCCATGCTGGTATGCTTCCAACAAACTTATTCATACCAAGGTCTATTGTCAATAGCTGCGTACAATTTTGTAGAGAGGGAGGAAATTCACCTGACAGACTATTGTTGCGTACTTGCAATGAAATCAGCTGACTTAAAAAGCTTATGGAACTTGGAATACGCCCCTTTAGATTGTTGTTTCTAAGATTGATGACTTCTATTGATTGCCAATTCATCCAACAATCAGGAATTTCTCCTGATAAAAGATTTTCTCTAAGGATAAGAATCCTCAATTGATTTGTTTCATTTGATCGGCTGCACAAGAAGTGAGTCATATCTCCTGAAAATGAATTGTTGGAAAGATCAAGCTCAACTAGATGAGGAGAGATAGTAGGCAATGGACCGCTAAATTGGTTGGAACTTAAGTACATTACTGGGTGTGAATGGTCATCATGTTTTGGAATATATGAAATCTCACCATGGATTTGGTTGTGAGAGAGATTTAAATAATGAATTCGAGAAGATAAGTTCCAAAACCAAGTAGGAATATTACCTGAAATTCCAGTAGACGAAAAATCCAAATATGAAAGTTTCTTTTGTAATTGAAGCCAATTAGGAAAATGTGGACCCAAATGACATGACCTTAAATTAATTTCATCAAGTTGGAATGGAGGAATCCACTTAGGGCTTACTTTAAAAATCAATAAATTGCCAGAAGCGCCTAAAATTTTCAAATTTTTGAGGTTGGCAAAATGAGTTTCAGACATAATCCCTTCCAAAAAATTGTAGCTAATATATAGTTCTTCTAACTTTGTGAGATTACCAAGACTTTCAGGAATTGTTCCATTCAATCGATTATCATACAAATATAATGATTTTAATGATGATAATCTTCCTATTGACCATGGAAGTGGACCAACAATTGAATTAACTGAAAGATCTAGTTTCTGCAAATTTTTAAATTGCCCAAGATTATCACCGAAAGAACCAGAAAGTTGACATTCACTTAAGCTTAGCGTCTCCAAATTATCTGAAATGCATCCAGTCAAACTTCTGAAAACATCTGATATGTCACCAAATTTGTTATATGAAAAATCAATAAATTTTGTGTTGCAAAGACCTCCCATAGATCTTGGTATTCTTGCTTCAATTTCATTGTATGACAAATCAATGTGAATAATAGAAGTCATATTTCCAATGTCATCTGTGATTGGGCCTTGTAAATCATTTCCACCAAGGTTGAGTGATTTGAGACCTTTGAAATTATACAACCAAATGGGTATGGTGGAATTGAAACGGTTCCATGAGAGATCGAGATCTCGAAGGCTAGTCAAGTTTTGAAGTCCATTAGGAATTGGACCACTAAAACCACATTCTGGTAGAACCAGAGAATCAAGGCCAGTAAGACCAAACAACCAATTTGGCATCAAAGGTTTGAAGTAGTTTCCGGAGAGATCGAGGACGGCAAGAGAAGTAAAGTTAAGGCCAAGAAGAGAAAAAGAAAGATCAAGTTGGCTGTAACGCAAGTGTAATTCTACCAAAGAAGGAAGCATACTAGTCATTTGCAGCCAATTAGAGGATTGGCTAAGATCCACACAACTCAAATCGAGGTGTTGGAGAAAGAGAAGACCAGAAATCCATTGAAAATTTTCTAGACTCAAAATACTACTAGAACAATGTTGAAGATCAAGATAGTGCAAACTTGTGAGATTCCCAAGTGTTTGAGGAATTACTCCACTAAAGCCAGCTTCAGAGAGGTCAAGATATCCTAAACTCCTCAAAGAACCAATGAAATTGGGGATTTCTATCCCTCCAAAATCGTTGTAGCTCAAGTTCAAGTAATTCAAATGTTTCAAATTGAGCAAAGAAGGATTTAACTTACCACCCAACTTGGGTATGTAATCATTGCACATAAAATCTGAGTAGTCTGTGCATGAACCTTGAAGATGGAGCTCACGGACATGGCCACTAAAATTGTCACAAACAACTCCATCCCATGAACAACAGTCGTCATTGCTAGACCAAGAGGAAAGCCAGCTTGAAGGATCAGTGAGATCGTCCTTGAACTGCAAAAGGGCTTGTCTCTCCTTTGCAATGCAAGACACGGTGGAGTTTCCATTGCAGAAACTAAAATGGAGACTTGCTATGGCAAGAATCCACCATAGCAAACCAACTACAGGACCTCTCATGTGTTCCTTCATATATATGATTACAATGCAGCAAAGAAGTTGAGTGCATAATACATTTGAATGAATATATGTTACGAATAGTATGCAATTTATAGTTAGTGTTTCACAACAAGTCATTGTGTTGTATGCAAAGTCAAGCGCGAATCTTTATTTTATTTTGTTTATTAGAATCAATAAAAATGCTTATATTTATTTTTGATAAAGATAAAAAAAAATTTAAAAGACAATTACATCAGCTCGTGGGCTCTGCTTAATATTTAAAAAATTAATAATAAAAATGTAAAATAATAATAAGTGGAGCTCACACTATGCCCATTTTTAAATAAAATTTTAGAATAATTATCACTATGGGGGCTCGGAGACTCGGGCTTATTTATTTTTATACTTTTAATGTATCCAAAAAAAAGTAATAAATAAGATTAAGCCTATTTTGACAATTTATTCGTTTAGTCAAAAAATTAAAAAATTATTACAAAAAAATCAATTTTTTATATATATATATTTACACATTTTTTTATTAAAAGTTAAAAATTTACTATAAAAATTCAATTCTCAAAATTACATACTGGTGCAGTAGGTTTTGGAGTTCTAATCCGGTGGATACCTAAATTGTATACGAAAAGTTACAGCAAATTTTATCTTTAGATTAAAATATTAGGTAAATTACACTTTACCTCCTTTATGTTTGGTCAATTTTTTATTTTAGGCCTTTAAAATTTGTTTTTTTTCCAATTTTGACACTTCACATTTCAAATTTTTTCCCCTTTGCTCCTAAGACTAATGTCTGTTCAAAATTAGATAAAAAAATGTCACAATAACTATTACATAATATAAAATTTTTTTTTATTAATATTAGAGTTTAAGTTTATGTTTATGTTAGATGTGTGAATTATATATAATAAAATATTTTTATGTTACGTTATAGTCAATGTATCATTTTTTTGGGTCTAATTTTGAACATTTAGTTGTAGGAGTAAACTGAAAAAACTTGAAACATAAATGGCCAAAATATAAAAATAAAAAAACTTTAAATGCCAAAGTAAAAAAGTAACCAAACATAAAAAGGGCTAAGTGTAATTTACCCTAAAATATTTTTCAAAATATTATTTGTATATAAAAAAAAAAGCTTGCTTTTATTTTTGTTGCGACTTTAGAATATTTTTCTACTTTTTAAAAGTGCTAAATATCTTTCACCTAAATGAATTCAAAAAAGTTGGGAACAAAAAAATTAGGGTAAATGAACTTTCTTGAATTTAAAAAAAAATACAAGAAGCACAGTAATTTTAACATAATTATATTGATTTTCACTTTTTAGTAAAATTACAAAACCAAAACTAATACAAAGAGTATGAAAACACAAAGGTACATAAAGATACATAAAGTAAATATATATTTCAATATAAAAGATATGATAATATCATTTTTATTCATACAACTAGTGGATTTCTGATGAAACAGTCAAGTGTTATGTAAATTAAAATCTTAGTGGAGCCTAGTGTAATTATGCTAAACTTGTGAGGGCTTGCTCTAGTTTTTTTAAACTTCAAGAAAGATAAATGTAATTTATCTAAAAAATTAAACACAAAATGAATCAAAAATAATCACATGATTATAAATCCTACAGTGTAGGATTTACAGTTATAGTGTCATTAATGTATTTTGTGTTTGGTTATTATGTTAATAGTGCTGTTCAAATTTTTTTACTTTCCATTAATTATAAAAAAAATATTTTTAATTAATTTTTATTATATGAAATGTAAAAAATTATCGTTTTTCTTTTTTAAGTGTTTGGGTATGCAAGGTGCATATTATTTGTATTTGCGTAAATTCTCACAAAAATATATATATATATAAGTTATCTCACAAAATCGCACACGTGCTCAACATATACGTAACTTGTGATTTCTCAAATTTTTATAAATTAACTTACATATATTTGTAAAAAAATGAAATGTAAAATGTATACATAGCTATCTATGTACATTAACAAAAAAAATTATCATTTTTCTTTTGGAAGTGTTTGGGTGTGCAAGGTATATACTATATGTACTCGCGTAAATTCTCACAAATATATATATATATATAAAAGTTATCTTACAAAATTGCGTAAATTCTCAAAATGTATATAACTTGTGATTTTTTAAATTTTTATAAATTAACTTATATATATTTATAAAAATTTATGCTATTTTATAAAGTAATTATATATATATATATATATTTATAAGAATTTACACACATATATATAATATGCACTTACACACTTAAAAATTATTATTATTATTTTCTTTTTATACCAAACATCAACTTGTTCTTGCGGTTTGACGTTGTAACTTGTAAGCACCCCCACCCCCCACTCTCACGGCAAAAAGGTTTCAAATCTCACCCATTCAAAGATCAATTTCCACGTAAGATGTTGACGTTATGAATGGATTAAAGTCACGTAGCATAAAAATAACGCATAGACAGTAACGCAAAATATTTTATTATACAGTTTATACTTTTAACGCAATATAAAAATATGTTGCAATTAACATAACATTTTCTATTTAATTTTGAATATAAATAAAAATTTAATACATAAAAGTCCAAAGTTAAAAAGCCAAAACAAAACAAAACTTCATGGGCCAAAATGAAAAAAATGGCCAAATATAAAAGGAAAAAAGTGTAATTTACCCAAAGTAATTTGACCATCATGTTAGGGTTCGTGGGTTCACCATGGATCTTGTCTTGATTATTAAAATCGTTTATTTTATAAAACCTTTTATGACTATCGTTTATGGGAAAAAAAAATAAATCTATCCGATAATTGTAACATTTTTATTTTATCACATTTGTCTCTAAAAAAAATGACAAGTAGGTTTTTAAAAATAGACTACTTTTTTTTTTTTTTTTTTTTGTTGAAGCAAACGCAATAAAATAAAAATATTATGATTGATCTACTTTTTTCATAGATGATACACATAAAGAACTCTACAAAATGAATGATTTGAATTATTGAAATAAGACTCATAATGAGCCTCGCAGACTCTTATACAATGGTTGAATTCACACTCTTATATGATGGTCGAATTCAAATTTTGAACTTGAGAAAATTTTATCCTTGTTTAAAATATCTAATTCAAAATCAATTGATTATTTGTTTTTTTAGCTGTGCATAGGCTAAGATTGTGTGTGTGAAATTTTATTTTATATAAGCATAATATCTTGATATTCATTCAATCAAAGTGACACAATTTAAACGTGGTGTTCTTTATAATTTTATGAATGATTTAACTTTCAAAATTTAAATTAAATTGAAAGAGTAAACTTGTGAGGGCTTACTCTATTTTTTTTTAAACTTTAAGAAAGGTTAATGTAATTTATTTAAAAAATTAAACACGGATTGAATCATAAATAATCACATGATTATGAATCCTACACAGCGTAGAATTTATAATTATAGTGTCTTTGATCTATTTTGTGTTTGGTTTTTGTGTTAGTAATATTGTTCAAATTTATTTACTTTCCCTTAATTATTAAAAATATTTTTAATTAATTTTTATTATACAAAACATAAAAAATTAGTTTTTTTTGGGAAGTGTTTGGGTTTGCAAAGTACATATCATATGCACTTGCGTAAATTTTCATAAATATATATAAATTATCTCATAAAATCGCGTAAGTTTTTACAAATATACGTAAATTGTGATTTCTCAAATTTTTATAAGCTAACTTACGTATGTTTGTGAAAATTTATGTGATTTTATAAAATAATTTATGTATATTTATAAAAACTTACACAAATAAATATATTAGGTACTTACCAATTAAAAATTATTATTTATTTATTTATTTTTACCGAAGATCAACTTGTTGTTGGGGTTTGACGTTTATGAGCACCTCCACCCACCCCACTCTCACGACAAAAATGTTTCAAATCTCATGCATTCAAAGGTCAATTTCCGCATAAGATGTTGACGATATGAATGGATTAAAGTCCTTTTTCAATGCACGTAATTCACGTTTCTTATGGTTCAATGTAATGACAATTATTCAGTAATTTTATAATATAAATATGTAATATTTCAATGTAATGACAATTATTCAGTAATTTTATAATATAAATATGTAATATTTTATAATATTATAATTAATAAAAAAATAAATATATAAAATATTATATTAAGTGATTAAGAAACATAAACATATAAAATAAATTATAATTACTTAAGAATATAAACACGCAATATTTCAAAAATAATCTATAATTTCCCTTAAATGCAATTACCCCACGCTCACGGCGGCCGTTTCACAGTTTCATTTTGTTAAAAGTAATTGGGTCACTTTGCCCTTTATGATTGGCTATTTTTTAACTTTCACCTTTAAAATTAATTTTTTTTTTATTTTTATTTTTTATATTTCAAGTATTTCTTAATTTATTACAAAAATTAATTTATATTCAAAATTAGACAAAAAATAAAAATAAAAATAAATAACACACAGATAATCACATAGTATAAAAATATTTTATTATATATAATTCATACCTTTAATACAAGCTCAAATCCCAATATAAAAATATATTGCAGTTAATGTAATATTTTCTATTTAATTTTGAACATAAATAAAAACTTGAAACAAAAAAGTCCAAAGTAAAAAAAAAAAAAAAATACGATGGGCTAAAATGAAAAAAAAAGGGCAAATTACATATACCTCCCTCGACGTTTGGCTAAATTACAGATACTTCCCTGAAATTTGAGAAATTACAAATTTCTCCCTTAATGCTATATTTGCATAACAAATTAGGGGGTAATTTGTTATGAAATATAAACCTCAGGAGACAAATTATTATGAAAATACAAATCTCAGGGGCGGGATGTAATTTCTGAAACCTCAGGGAGATATTTGTAATTTAGCTAAATCTCGAGGGAGGTATTTGTAATTTGCCCAAACAAAATGGCCAAATAAAAAAGGAAAAAGTGTAATTTACCCAAAGTAATTTGACCATCATGTTAGGATTCGTGGGTTTACTATGAATCTCGTTTTGAAAATTGAAATCGTTCATTTTATAAAAACTTTTGTGTATATCATTTATTAGGAAAAAAAATTAAGTCTATTCGATAATCGTAACATTTTTATTTTGTTGCATTTGTCTCTAACAAAAATGACAACTAGGGTTTTAAAAATAAACTACTTTTTTTTTTTTTTTTTGTTGTTGAAGCAAACACAATAAAATGAAAATATTATAATTATTGGATTGATCTACTTTTTTCATAGATGATACACACGGATAACTTTACAAAATGAACGATTTGAATTATCGAAATAAGACTTGTAATGAGTCCCACAACTCTTACATGATGGTCAAATTCAAATTTTAAACTTGAGAAAATTTTAGGACAAATTACAAATACACAACTTGCGGTTTGCTTAAAATATGAATTGCCCCCTGTAGTTTGAAAAATTACAAATACCTCCCTGTTAGAATTTTTTATTTAACAGAATTAATTGAAAAAGAGAAATTTCTAACTGTTCACCAGTACAATAATACAATTATCTGAATTACTAATTAAAGTAAAATTTTAACATTATTAAAAACTGTTAATTAATTTGATGATTTGTTAATAAAAGGACCTATTTGTTATGAAATTAGAAACCTTAGGGGGCATAATGTAATTTCTAAAATCACAAGGAGTAATTTGTAATTTAAGTAAACTTTGGGGGTGTGTCTGTAATTTTAGCCAAATTTTTTTTGTCTTTATTTAAAATGTCTAACTCAAAATCAATAGATTACTTGATTTTTTAGCTGTGCATAGGCTGAGATTGTGTGTGAATTTTATTTTATATAAGCCTTTGTTTGACATAAGCTAAAATGAGATTTTTTAGTTAAAATAGTCACAGAAAGATAAAATAAAATTTTCAACTCAATAAGACAAAATGTCATATCCAATTCATAATTATTTTATTTTATTTTCTCACAAAAGTCAAAAAAAACCAAAAAGTCTATTCCAAACGTGACTTTTTAACCCCAAACTAAAATAATCAAAAAGTCAAAAAGCTAACCCACAATAAATTAATTTTAGAAGTTAAGTTGTAAACTGTCTTATATAGGACATGAAAGTAAATAATTAATTTAATAAAACTTGTAGTTATATTTTGAGTGTTCTTAAACATCAAAGTGTGTTTGTTTAAAAAAAAAAAAAAAAAGAAAAAAGCCTCTAAATACGAAAAAAAATATATATATATATATATAAGGAAAAGAAATCGGTAGTACATTTTTTGTATTTTTTTTTAAAAAAGTACTTTAGAAATATTTTAATTTTTATGTAAATCTAAATTAGGTACATTTAAAAAGTTAAAAAATTAATTAAAATATAAAAAAAAATTCACTAGAGACAAATGAACACAAAAAATTTTAAAAAAAAAACTCAAATATAGTTTTAAAAACTAAATCAAACAAAGTGATAATGACCTATAATCAACATTAATTCAAATGGGTTGGGGTTGTCTCAAATTCATATTTGACTTGAGAGGCTCGTGAATCCCATCAAGAGTCCTGTTTTGAAATCTGAATTATAGCGATCCCAATTTTAACCCGACACTTGTGGTAGTTCGGACTCGAGTTTATAGTTTCTGTATATTGTTCAATGTTTGCCCCTTACTCCTTTTTAAATTTGGTTATTTGGATGTGTTGGGTGTATTTAGAACAAGTTAGTTGCTTGGTTTTCAAATCTTATGTTGTCCAGAATTTTGATCCTTCGCTTGAGCGGCCTTTCTCGCGCTCGAGTGGGATTTGCAAACTCTTAGTATTTTGCAAGCCTGCAAAAGTACTGGAAGGATGTTTTCTATGCTCGAGCAACATTTCCTACGCTCAAGTGGCCTTTCTTGTGCTCGAGCGGTTTGTCTGTTGCTTGCAAAAGTACTAGATGTGTGTATTTTGCGCTCGAGCGGGTCAACTCTTACACTTGAGCAGACTATGCGTATATCAGATCGCGAAAATGACTTTTTACATCACTTTTTCAAATCTTTTCTTCCAAAAAATCCTAAAGTGAGACCCTCTCTCTCTCTAAAATGCTCTCTCTCTCTCTAAAATGCTCTCTCTCTCTCTCTCTCTCTCTCTTTCTCTACATTTACACCTAGATCTAGTGATCTCTACACCCGTGTGCCTTTATTAAAAAGAGAGTACGTTTCAAGAGCTTCCTTTCGGTCTGATTAAGGTTAGATTTTGGCGTTTTTGAAGATTCTCAATCTCTTCTTTTGCTCTTCTAAGCTTGAGGTAGAGATATTCTACACATTAATACGATTTTTAGTCTAGTTAATTGTTGTTATACATAAAAGGTGGAATATTGGGGATATTTGTGGATGAATCTAGGGCTTGTGTGTGGAATGAAAGAGGGGCTTCCAAATATAATTGGTAAAAAATGATTTGGGTGTAAATGTAAAGGTTTATCGTTGAAAAAGGGTTGATTTGGACACTTGAGTTAATATTTGGAAGAATGGGAATTGTGCTCTAGATGGGTCAATTTGTGTTTTATATAAATAAGCGAAATTGATTATGACAATATGGAATTGGATAGTTGTTGATATAAATGGTAGAGCCGGGTATGCGTTATCTCGCTCATATGGAAACTTGAATAAATTATCTGTCTCGAGATTGAATATCTATTTAGAAATACCTGTATTGGGCTATCGGTAGAAGATAACTATGATTGTTGTAGAAATTGCATGAGGATTAGGCGAATTGAAGCTAATCATTTAATTGTGTCAGTGAATATGACGATGTGTTAAGACATAAAAATATGTATAATTGATAGTCATTGAATATGACAGTACTTTGAAATACATTGTATGTATATAATGTTTTGGGAGGAGAAAAGGGATGTACTCCATGTTTTGGGAGGAGATAGGGGATGCACTCCATTGAAATTAAGTTGGTTTGAGCATCCAAGGTGAAAGTCTCGAAATCATATATATACATAGGTACCGATCCCATGGACGAAATTTCTGTAAAATGGCAAAATTGAAGTGCTTGTAAGATGATTGCGTTGATTTGAGAACCATTGAGTTGTAGTCACAGTTGGGTTATTCAAAAAATTGTGAACTTGACCCATGAATTGAAATGAAATGAAATGAATTAATTTGAAATGAATCCATAGGAATGGATAGAGATGTGAATATCGATCAGTATGGTCATGTGGAGAATGTGTGTTTTGTCATGAATATTGAATATACACTTGACACTTATATCTTCGTTAAACCTCATATATTATGATAGATTATTTTTACTGGGCTTTGGCTCACTCTACTTTGGGAAACTATTTTCAGGTGCGGGTGACATGCCTCCTCTAAGGACGTAGCTTGGGAGGGCCTTGGAGCCGAATGCTCTTTTTATGTTATTTTGTACTTAATGTTCGTTTAAGCCTAGGGCTTTATATGTAGAAAGCCTATGACTCTCTTTTGTTGTAACCAAGCAATGACTTGGAAAGATGTAAGCCCGTAGGGCATTTATTTTGCTGAGCATTAACTGGTGTTACATGCTATAGATTCAGGATGTGCATTTATGAATGTATATTGCATGTGATCTTTTGTAATATGAACTCTGATGAATAAAAGTATTTTATTTCTATTATTATTCCGTCTACGAGTTGGATTTATTATATGATTTTGGGGGCGTTATAACTTGGTATCAGAACGTACTGGGTTTGAATACATTGGGTACGTGGGAAGTAGTTAGTACCACAATGGGTTTGTCTCGCTTATAAGAGACTTAAGCATGGACGATGTGTGCTTATATGATAACATGCTTATGTGATTATATGGGTATATGATTGAATTTCTAGGATGTTGATTGAGTCCATAGGTTCCTAGAAGTCCTATTAGAAGAGCACTTGATCAATGCTGTTCCTAATTGGAACTTTGGCAACGCTGCAGGATGGTCATTATCTGGAAACAAAATTCGTCTGTGTTTATGTGAATACGTGCTTAAATGGAGTGAATTATTGTTGTCCATCGTATTAAGACGTGAGTGAGTTAGCTTCGGCACATTTGTAAATGTGCTAATTTCTTTTGTTACCTTTATTAGGATGTCAGGACGTAGACGTGGTGGTAGGCATGATAGGCCTAGACGGCAAGAGATGTTGGTACTGGATGATATTCTGACACATGAGGAGGGTATTGGTCAGGCCAACATGGCCGAACCAATTGGTCAACAGGCCATGGGCGCCTTAGCCTGTGAAATGGTCGGAGCTTTGCAGGAATCCATGAACATTCTCAGGGCTAAGAATTAAGCTCAGGCCCAAGTAACTGAGACAAGGCCATCTTTCTTGAAGCGGGAGTTCTTCCGGTCGAATCCGGACGAGTTTTTGGGTGATTCCAAGGAACCACTGAAGGCAGATGAGTGGCTAGAGCAGATGGTGAAGACGTTTGAGATGGTCGGCATCGAAGACGGAGGTTTGAGAGTGACCTTGGCGTCCTTGCAGTTGAAGGTAGATACGGGTCAATAGTGGAAGTATGTGTGGGGGCACATTGGAGGGACTTGGGAGGCCTTCGTCGACACCTTCCAGGAAAAGTTTTTTTCTTCCACAGTTAGGGAGAAGTTGAGAGACCAGTTCTCTAAGTTGGTGTAGTTGAATACACCAATGGTTGAGTTTGAGGCCACGTTCACTAGTTTGTCGAGGTTTGCACCGGAACTCGTGGTAACTGAGGAGCGCCGTTGTCTAGAGTTTGAGAAGTGGCTGAGGATCGGGCTCATGTTTAGAGTGGCTGGATCTATGATTAGGGATTATGGGCACCTTATGGAGGCTGTAGCCCATCTTGAGACTATCATCCAGACGGATGATGAGAGGATGATGGGCTCCAGGAGGAGTCAGGATAATTAGGAGGTCAGTAAGAGGTAGAGGGGTTTTAACCTTTAGCCGTCCTAGGGAACTCAGCCGAGGTCCACTTTTCCAGTACCGAGTTCGGGTTTTGAGAGAGGTGGTTAGGGGGATTTCACTTGTTTCAAGTATGGTTAGTTAGGCCACAAGTCTCCAGCTTGCCCGCAGAGAGGAGGAGGGCAGCTAGCAGCATCGTCTTCGGCTCGTTCTCAAGGCTAGAGTTAGGGGAGAGGCAAGTCGTTCACTTGTTATTAGTGTCGGCAGGCGGGACACATGAAGAGATTTTGCCCATAGTTGGGTGGCACATCTGGTGCGTCTGGTTCGAGGTAGACACAGAAACACCAGCCAGTATAGTTAGCATAGGCCTCGAGGGCCAATTAGGGAGCCTCTTTGGCTAAGTTAGTGCATCAGTTCTACATTCTGAGGGGTGAGTAGGTAGATCAGAGGCCTACAGGGCATGTCTATGCTTTTACCACACCAAATCTAGTACCAGCGCCTTCTGTTATGAGAGGTACTTTCTTGTTTTGAAATTTAGTTGCTAATGTGTTGATTGATATGGGTGCATCCCATTCATTTATCTTGTCTACATTTGCATCAGTTTTGGGGTTAGAGTTGGCTCAGTTAGCATCTCCTATTTGTGTAGAGTCACCTATCGGTGGTGAGGTCATTTTGAAACAGGAATGTTGGGTTTGTGACATAGAGGTTGCCGGTCGTTGACTCCCATTTGCATTTGTATTGATTAACACGTCTAGTTTTGATATTCTTTTGGGTATGGATTGGTTATCGTTATATCAGGCTGTTATTTCTTGGAGGACCGGGTGGATGGAGTTTTATCACCGGTATATGATCTGCTTGGGCGGAGTGAGCTTAGTTGCCTTCTTGCTAGCTTCTTGAATAGTGAATGTGATGAAGTCCGGGTTGAGTTGCCAAAGGTGGTTTGTGAATACCCCGATGTCTTTCCCGAGGATCTTACTAGTTTACCACCTCATCGAGAGATCGAGTTCTCTATTGATTTAGTGACTGGCACGACATTGATTTCTATGGCACCGTATTAGTTTGCACCTGTTGAGTTGAGTGAGTTAAAGGTTTAACCCTAGGGGTTGTTAGATAAGGGTTTTATCCACCCTAGTACTTTGCCTTGGGGAGCACCGGCTCTCTTTGCTAAAAAGAAAGATAAAGCTTTGCAACTTTGTATTGATTATCAGAAGTTGAACCGGGTAACTGTTAAGAACAAGTACCCAATGCCTCATATAGATGATCTGTTTGATTAGTTGAAGAGGTCTTCTTGTTTCTTTAAGATAGACATAAGATCGGGTTATCATCAATTGAGGGTAAGAGAGGAGGATATCCCAAAGATGACATTTCGTACGCGGTATGGCTATTACAAGTTTCTAGTGATGCCTTTTGGGCTGACCAATGCACCAGCTGTATTTATGGATATGATGAATCGGATCTTCTGTGAGTTTCTAGATTGCTTTGTGGTCGCCTTTGTGGACGACATATTGATTTACTCACTTTCTGAGAAGAAACACGAGGAACACTTACGGGTAGTACTTGAGTTACTTAGAACCCACAAGTTGTATGCTAAGTTTGGGAAATATGAGTTCTGGCTGAAAGAGGTTAAGTTCTTAGGCCATGTACTATCCGGGGAAGGGGTGACTGTAGACTCATCCAGATAAAGGCAGTTCAAGATTGGGAACAACCTAAGAATGCTTTCGGGATTCGTAGTTTTTTGGGGTTGGTCGGGTATTACCGCCGATTTGTGAAGGATTTTCTAGACTAGCCTCACATTTGACTAAATTAACGAGGAAAGGAGTTAAGTTTGTGTGGAGTGAGACATGCGAGAAATCATTCCAAGAGCTTAAGGTTAGACTTACCACTACTCCAGTCTTGATTATTCCGGAGAGAGATTTGGGCTATTCGGTATATTGTGATGCCTCAAGGGAAGGTTTGGGTTGTGTTTTGATGCAAGAGGGAAAGGTAGTGGCTTATGGCTTGTGGCAGTTGAAAACACATGAGAGGAATTACCCTACTCATGACTTAGAGTTAATGGTAGTGATCTTTGCCTTAAAAATCTAGAGGCATTACCTTTATGGTGAGAAGTTCGAGGTGTTTTCTGATCATAAGAGTCTGAAGTACCTGTTTACACAAAAAGACTTGAATTTGAGACAGAGGAGGTTGATAGAGTTTATAGAGGACTATAATTTTGAATTGCATTATCATCCGGGAAAGGCCAATGTTGTGGCCGATGCCTTAAGTAGGAAGTCAATTAGTAGTGTGGCTTGTATCGCAGTTCGAGAATGGGAGATGTTGGATATTCTTGGTGAGTTTGACTTGCATCTAAGCGAGTCTGTTGAGTCTACAGCCTTGTTTTTAGTGGTTGCACAACCTACACTTGTGAACCGAGTGTTAGAAGCACAGAAATGTGACTTTGAGACAAAATCTCTCCGGGAGAAGATCTCCAATGGGATGGTAGAGAAGGGCTTGAATATGTATCCCAACAGAGTGTGAGATACTGTGACCGTTTGTTTGTGTCAGAGTCTTGCCAAGAGGAAGTACTTCGAGAGTTTAACCATTTGCGCCTTGCGGTGCATCCAGGAGGCACAAAGATGTATTACGACCTTAGTTGCCAGTTTTGGTGGAGGGGTATGAAGAAGGATGTGGCGGTGTTTGTATCGAGGTGTCTTGAGATTGAATATCTATTTAGAAATATCTGTATTGGGCTATTGATAGAGGATAGCTATGATTGTTATAGAAATTGCATGAGGATTAGGTGAATTGAAATTAATCATTTAATTGTGTCATTGAATATGACGGTGTGTTAAGGCATTGAATATGTATAATTGATAGTCATTGAATATGACGGTACTTTTAAATACATTGTATATATATAATGTTTTAGGAAGAGAAAGGGAATGTACTCCATGTTTTGGGAGGAAATAGGGGATGAACTCTGTTGAAATTAAGTTGGTCGGAGCGTCCAAAGTGAAAGTTCCAAAATCATGTATATACATGGGTGCCGATCCCACGGATGAAATTTCCGTAAAATGGCAAGATTGAAGTGCTTGTATGATGATTGCACTGATTTGAGAACGATTGAGTTGTAGTCTCAGTTGGGTTATTTAGAAAATTATAAACTTGGCCTATGAATTGAAATGAAATGAATTAACTTGAAATGAATCCATAGGAATGGATAGAGATGTGAATATCGGTACCGTACGGTCATGTGGAGAATGTATATTTTGTCATGAATATTGAATATACACTTGACACTTATATCTTCGTTAAACCTCATATATTGTGATAGATTATTTCTACTGGGCTTTGACTCACCCTACTTTGGGAAACTATTTTCAGGTGCGGGTGACATGCCTTCTCCAAGGACGTAGCACGTGAGGGCCTTTGAGCCGAATGCACTTTTTATGTTATTTTGCATTTAATGTTCGTTCAAGCCTAGGACTTTATATATACAGAGCTTATGACTCTCTTTTGTTGTAACCAAGCAATGATTTGGAAAGATGTAAGCCCGTAGGGCATTTATTTTGTTGAGCATTAACTGGTATTATATGCTATAGATTTAGGATGTACATTTATGAATGTCTATTGCATTTGATCTTTTGTAATACGAACTCTGATGAATTAAAGTATTTTATTTCTGTTATTCTTCCGCTTATGAGTTGGATTTATTATATTATTTTGGGGGCGTTACAACTTGGTATCAAAGCGTACTGAGTTTGAATACATTGGGTACGTGGGAAGTGGTTAGTACCACAATGGGTTTGTCTCGCTTATTAGAGACTTACGTATGGACGATGTGTGCTTATATGATAACATGCTTATGTGATTATATGGGTATGTGATTAAATTTCTAGGATGTTGATTGAGTCTATAGGTTCCTAGAAGTCCTGTTAAAAGAGCACTTGATCATTGCTGTTTCTAATTAGAATTCTGGCAATGCCGCGGGACGATCATTATCCGAAAATGAAATTCGTATGTGTTTATGTGAATACGTGCTCAAGTGGAGTGAATTACTATTGTTCATTGTATTAGGATGCAAGTGAGTTAGCTTCGGCACATTTGTAAATGTGCTAATTTCTTTTCTTACTGTTATTAGGATGTCAGGACGTGGACGTAGTGGTAGGCGTGGTAGGCCTAGACGGTAGGAGATGCCGATACCAGATGATATTCCGACACAGGAGGAGGGTGTTGGTCAAGCCAACGTGGCCGAACCAGTTGGTCAACAGGCCATGAGCGCCTTAGCCCGTGAAATGGCCGGAGTTTTGCGAGAATCCATGGACATTCTCAAGGCTGAGAATCAAGTCCAGGACCAAGTAGTTGAGGCAGGGCCGTCTTTCTTGAAGAGGGAGTTCTTTCGATCGAATCCGGACAAGTTTTTGGGTGATCTCAAAGAGCCACTAAAGGCAAATTAGTGGTTAGAGCAGATGGTGAAGACGTTTGAGATGGTCGGTATCGAAGATGGAGGTTTGAGAGTGACCTTGGCGTCCTTCCAGTTGAAGGGAGACACGGGTCAATGGTAGAAGCATGCGTGGGGGCACATTGGAGGGACTTAGGAGGCCTTCGTCAACACTTTCCAGGAAAAGTTTTTGCCTCCCATAGTTAGGGAGAAGTTGAGAGACCAGTTCTTTAAGTTGGTGCAGCTGAATACACCAGTGGCTAAGTTTGAGGCCACGTTCACTAGTTTGTTGAGGTTTGCATGGAACTCGTGGGGACTGAGGAGCGCCGTTGTCAGAGTTCGAGAAGCGGTTGAGGACCGAGCTCATGTTTAGAGTGGCTAGATCCGTGATTAAGGATTATGGTCGCCTTTTGGAGGCTGCAACCCATCTCGAGACTATCATGCAGATAGAGGAGGAGAGGATGAGGGGCTCCAGGAGGAGTCAGGATAATCAGGGGGACAACAAGAGGCAGAGGGGTTCCAACCCTCAACTGTCCTAGAGGACTCAGCTGAGGTCAACTTTTCCAGTATCGAGTTTGGGTTCTAGGAGAGGTGGTCAGGGGAAATTCACTTGTTTCAAGTGTGGTTAGTTAGGCCATAAGTCTCCAGCTTGCCCGCAGAGAGGAGGAGGGCAGCTAGCAGCATTGTCTTCGGCTCGTTCTCAGGGCCAGAGTTAGTGGAAAGGCCAGTCATTCACTTGTTATTAATGTTGACGGGCGGGGCACATGAAGAGATTTTTCCCACAGTTGGATGGCACATCCGGTACGCTTGGTTCGAGGCAGTCACAAAACCACCAACCAGCACAATCAGCACAGGACTCGAGGGCCAATCAGGGAGCCTTTTCGGCTCAGTTAGTGCATTAATTCTACGCTCCGAGGGGTGAGCAGGTAGATCAGAGGCCTACAGGGCATGTGTATGCTTTTACCGCGCCAGATATAGTACCAGCGCCAATGGTGTGGCCTGCTGGCCATCAGTGTTTTTTTTCAAATATTTTGTTGACAGTTGTGCCAACTGTTGGCACAATTGGTTGCATTTCCCTATACATGCATGGAGGGATATATCTCAGCCAAATGCATGTTTTTCTATATATAGGGGGTCTCCTCCCCTATTTTTGAGGGTTAGAATTTTTGGAGCAAAAATTATCTCTCTCTCTCTTTCTATCTCTACATTTCTCTCTCTCTCTCTCTCTCTCGCAAGCTTGTGCACATTAGCCTACATACACTACACTTTGGCCTACACAACCTTAATCAAAGTTGATCACCTTTGGACTAAGGTTCCTTGAGGCCTTTTTGGAGCTCTTGAAGTTGGTTTTGGTTTGAATTGTTGCCTAGAATTGATCTTTACTTCAAGAGGTATAACTCTTGCCCTTTTACCTTGCTTTGCATACTTGTTTTTCTATCTTTTCCCACTGATTTTGGGCTGTTTTTGGGCTATAAAAACCTCTGTTTTGGTGGGATGAAATTGGTGGTTTAGGCCATTTAAGGTTAGGGGGTGGTTCACCCTTCCTTATTTGTAAGGCCTTTCCACCTTTGTTTCGCATTTTCAAACCATCTTTTTTTGGGCTTTTGAACACTGAATTTTAGAGTATTTTCAGTGGTGAAAATGATCTTTTGAAGTCTAAATTTGGAGAGGTTAGGCTCCCCTCTTTGTATTTTGTTTGCTAGCTTAGTTAACTCTATGTGTCAGCTTAATTTTCTAGCCTTTTATAGCTTAATTCCAGCATGTTTTAGGCTCTATTTTAGATTGATTTAACTCTATTTTTGGCTGGTTGTTGCATTTGATACTTGTTTTGCATGCTTCTAGTGTAAGTGTCCTCACAAGCTTCGTGTTTTAGGCTTTTAGACATCGCTTGTTTGAGTTGATTGCATTGTTCTAGTGTTTTTCTCGCTTAATTTCAGCAAGCATAATCTCTGTAACCTCTCTCATTTCTTGACTCTTTATTTGCTTTGAGGGTTGTTTCAACCTTAGGATAGTTTAAGCTTGAGATTGAGGTCCATGCTTAATGGTTTAATCCTATTTTGGGGGTTCATTATCAACGGCATGACACCTCTCTCTTGCCTTAAACTACCCCTTGTTTGACACTTTCTTCTCTTTTAGAGGACTTAACTCACTAATGGACTTAATTGGTTAAAAAATGAAAGGGTAATTAAAATGACCAACTAAAGGTGGACACTAAAATTGTGCAAAAATAAGAATTTGATTGTGTTTCGTTGTGTTCAATTGGACATTAATTGAACACAAGGAAAATTGGGGCATTTCATACTCAAACTGATTAAATGTGCCAAGTTTCCTAGGTCTCCATTGTCCTTGATCATGCATGATAGGGTGAAGGTTGTGAGTCTTGTTTGCACATTTATTAAACTCGTACACCTTGGTTCTTTAGCCATCATGCAATGAAATTGCTTGATTGATGGTCTTTGAACCAAGTGTATTACTCATTTGAGCTTGTTTTGATGATAAGGAGGGATATAGAATACAAATAACCTGTAAGAATACCCTCTGTTTGCTCTATTTGCTTTGTTTGCTCTCTGGTGCAACAAGAAATGGTGCACTATCAGTGGCCAGCCGGCCATTATTTTTGGCTAGTAGGCCATCAGTGTTAGACGGTAACCCCTACTGGTGGCCGGCCGACCACCACTTTTGGCCTGCTGGCCACTAGTGAATTTTGAGTAGAATGCTTGTGAAGCAGAGCAGAGTTGATCTGGAAGAGAAAAATCAGTGAGAGGGTTGTGCAATAGAGGCTTTCAGAGGCAAACAATAGACGTTCTTCGGGTGGAAATCGAGCATGCATGGACCTCCCTCGCTTCCCGGGACTAGTTAATTAGTTTTATTAGCAATTAGTCATTTATTTGTTGTAATTAATTAGTTGTAGCTAATTAGTTTGTTTTGTACTTATTTAATTAGTTTAGATTAATTAGTTTAATTAGTTTGTGTTGTAAATATTTAATTAGCTTAACCTAGTTAAATTATTTAATTGTTGTAATAATTAATTAGCTTAGAGGCAGTTAATTATTTATTCAGGTTTTGTAATAATTAGTTAAGTAGTTTAGCTTAGCAAGTTTTTTCATTCAAATCCTCCTAGGCGAGGGCATCAATGTTGTAATAATATATATGTTTTCCAACCCCACGTCTTTCTCATTTTTATTTATCTGTTTTTATGGTTAGATTAGAGGCATCATGTTTTAATTAGCATATCGCATATTTACATCCATTCATTTGTCTTGCATGCACCGAGGTTCGGTTCATTATTCAAACTTGCATTGTCATTTATTACTTCATTGAATACGTATTTAAACCCATGCTATGAAATTGTTGCAAATAACATGTTAAGTAGCTGAGCCTATATTAGTTGTATTATTGCATATGTTGCATTAGTCATCTTGTATAGCTAGAAATCATGCATATTTTTCTAACTCTTTTGTTTTATCTTAGCTTGGAGTACTAGGTGAGTTTTTAGTGCTTTAACATACTTGCATGAGTATGAGTGACTGCCATGACTAGCATGCTTGCCATGAGGCTAAGTGCTTACTTATTAAACTATTTGAGTGCCTGTGGATGAAGACTTGTTGCTTGAATTGGAATGATTCAATAAATGTACGTTTAAGCCCACTTTGTCAAGTGGCAAATTTACAAACTTTAAGCCTCCTTTGTTAAGTGGCAAAATCAAACCCTTTTTGAAAAAAAAAAACACATGAAATTGAATTGTTCCAATTTGAGCAAACTAGTATATACCTTGTGTGTGCACATCACATAGTAAATGTTAGCCTAATAAACCGGAATAAGAGCATATAATGTTGATAAAAATCATATCATGATTAGTAGAGGCCGATCTTTGATCGAACGAGCGGGGGTGCTCAATTCATGACCTTCTCCTCTCGTACCTAAGTTCCCGAACCGAGACAATCTTGGTGATGACGGACATGTGACCTTTGGCACGAGTTATGGATTTTCTAAATTTATCCAAAATCAAATATTTAGGTGGCGACTCTGTATTTGGAAAAGTAGTCCATTCACTGTGTTTGCCATCTGCTATTCCTGGACAGTTTGCCGGAGGCTTGCCTGAAAAGCTCGCCAAAAGGCTGACCGGTTATGGGCTCTGCCATGATGAGAACACAACCCTTGGATCTGGATTACCGCTGTACCGTTTGATCCGCTTTTCACTTTTTGTTGTTGGGTGTGAGAGGTATATTAGGTAGTCTTGCCGAGGTACCCTTTTTGACTATTTGGCCTAGTTGCATATCGAAAGCCATAGAGACTGTTCCAAATTAGGACAGGCTGCTTACCCTAATGTAGGATTGCGTGTAACCGCATTGTTTGAAGAGTGAACCCTAGCTCTTAACGAAACTAGGATAGGGTAACCCTACCCCCTCATAGGGGTGTTTTGGATCTTACTTACCTGGTATGTGCTTACAGTGAAACTGTACAGGAACGTGCGTATTAGTTGCAAGCTGGGTATCCGTTTTTGGGGCTGAATTCAGTGTTGAGTGCAGTTCTACAGCTTTGATTACATCTGTGTGTCGTTCACATCTGAGCTGAGGTGTTGTGCGGTTTTTGATTTTTGCTTTTCTTTTGCTTTATTTCTTTTTTCTAGGTAGTTTATCGCAATTGCTTCGGACAATTTGGATATCCCCCAAGCGCTCTGGACCTCTATCAGGAGGCTTTGTAGATCCGAAGATCTTGTTAGGGGACAACCAGTGTTTGCTTCGCTCCCACCGGTGACGAAGGAGAGTTATGCATAATTCAACAGGCCAGTAGACACCCTTCAGTTCACCTGTATCTAGTCAGGCTCAGTTTTCTACATCCAGTCCGGTAAGAAATTACTCGCCAATTCTGATGGCATAATATCCTCCAGTCAGCATGGAGGATCTGATCCACCACCTTCAGCAAATAGTTAAAACCATGCAAAAGATATCGTCATTGCCGAGGTCATAGCATGCCAGGCTGAGGTCATCAATAGGTCATTATAATAATAAACCATAGCCGAAATGCCAGATCTCATGTACCTCTCATGGGTATCCCAAAGACTGAATTATCATAATGCCTGTGCCAAGAATCAGGGCAATCAGGTAGACCCCATTCCACCACAAGCCTCTAAGGCACCACTGTACCAAACTGAGACACCATTTCAATTTGAAGTTGACCCGACTGTACTTAAGGTCAACAAGCTGGAGAAGCTTTTCAAGTGAGCACAGGGTGTTAACTCAATCCTTGATATCAAAGATGGATATACTGACTCTGCAGTAACCCTGCTAGACCGATTCAAAATGCCACACATTGATCGGTTCGATGGCTCTGGAGATCCCATGGTTCATCTGCGGTTGTTCTTCGATATCTTGGGGTCGATGGGCCTCACCACACTCCAAAAGTTGTCTCTCTTCGGTCGGACCTTGTCGGGAATAATAGCTATTTGGTATGCGAAGCTCGAGGATTCTGTTAAGTAGAGCTGGGAGGAAATGGCTGAGGCCTTTATAGCATAATACTTGTATAATACGCAAATCGAGGTCTCAACCTGTGATCTCGAAGCAACGCGCCAGGAGCTAAATGAGGGCTTCTTAGAATTTGTGAAAAGGTGGAGGGCTAAGGCTTCAATGATGACTACATGACCTTCAGAGAAAGACCAGATAAGAATGGTAGTTCGTAATTTGCACGGGAAATTATTATAAAAAATGATAGTCTTACCCTTGTTCACATTCACCGAGCTCCATGAGATGGGAGTCCAGATTGAAGACGCCATAAAACAAGGGTTGATAATTGATGAGAAGGAGCAGGCTAAGAGGCCTTTTGTGCACAGTTCCAATGCAACCACTAGTGGAAGCACAATACAAGGCTATCCATCGATGTGAGTGTTGTCACCACCACAACCAAGACCACCAATCCTTTTACCAGTACAACTCTACAAACTTCAAACAACCAGGCTTGATCCCAGAGGACCTTTACCCCACTCTATATGCCTTTATCATAAGCCTTGAGGGTGCTGATAAAAAGGAGCACCTCAAGCCGTTAGAGCCTCGCCCACTACCTGATCCTCTCTTACCAAAACACAACCCAGCCAAGTACTGTGCATTTCACCAGCAGCATGGTCACGACACCGACAAATGCTTTAGGTTGCGTCATGAGATTCAAGATCTCATCGATAATAAGGTGATCATACCACCCCAAAAGCCAAATGTAACCACCAACCCCCTCCCAGCCCACAATCAAGTTCCTCCACCTCACAACCTAAACCTAATCAATACACTGGCCCTCTCCTACGACCCCAACGTATATATCATCCCTTCCCACCTACCTAGACTGACGGTGTTTATTCCTGAAAGCACAGACTTGTGCATGTTGGATACGTCTGAACCTGTGGTGGTGATAGTGGCAGAAGAAGAGAGACTGGCCTTAGAGGAGAGTATAAGTTCGCTGCCTGATTGGTGTAAGGATTTGACTGAGGGGGAGTATGATCCGTGCCGTTACATTGTGCTAGTTGAGCAAGTCAAGTCAGAAGTGGTATTGCCAACAACAGTGGAGGTCAATATGGTTCTAGAGGATGGCCCGAATTGAGGTTTGGATGATCTGGCATAGCTAGAGAAGGACTTAGACAATCTACAGTTCTATGACAAACAAGATCAAGGGGATGTGCAGATTGACTAGTTTGATTTGAATGGGTTGACGGACAACTCAGGGTGGTTGAGTGATGAACCTGACCGAGAGGAAGGAATTGAAACAAAACCAGAAGAAAATGAAGCAAGAATAGCTGTAGTGGCTGATGAAAACGGGAAACCGCCAGAGAGCAGCGGCGTCGAGAATTTAGCTCAAGAGTTGAGCATTGTGAATACTGCGGACACCGGGCAAGAAGCTGTGTTGAAGCAGTTTGTGCAAGAAAATAAGCAAGAGAAACAGGAAGCTGGAAAAGCCCAATACCCTGCGGGGGATATTTCTGATATAAGAATGATCAGAACGGAACCGAACAATTGTTTGTTGGTTGTCGGAGGTGTATGGTGAAAAGATGATGATCTACATCTGGCCCACACCGATGAAGACTGGGGTGGATGCCTGCCAGACAACACATGGTATGATGAAAAGATAGACCATACGACTAGAAGTGGGCAGTATTTCAAGCCACCGCACTGGGACCAAGTTGAGGCCTCTGGGAAAGATAGAGAAATTGAGAAGCAGTTAGAGGAGGAGGCAGTGTTGAAACAACTGAAGAAGATCCAAGCAGATATCTTAATCTGGGGGCTGCTCATGGCTTCTAGAGTGCATCGACAGGCTGTGCTATCAGCAATGGACAAAGCTAAGTTGTCTATTGACACTACTCCTGAACAACTTATGGGATTAGTTTTCCCAGGCGGTGCCAGCCTAACCCTAACCTTTTCCGAGAAAGAACTGCCGCCAGAAGGCTCAGCACACAACAAACCTTTGTACATATCTATCGAGTGTAGAGAAAAGTGCGTGCCAGTGGTGTTGGTCGATACTGGGTCAGTTATCAATGTCTGTTCGTCTCGTACAGCTTATGCCATCAGTCTAAAACCAGTAGATTTTGTGCCCACAGCCCAAGTGATTCGGGCATATGATAATACAAGCAGAGAGGTGATAGGCACAGTACAAATCTGAGTTTAGGTTAGCCTAGCTCAACAGGACGTTGAGTTTCATGTCCTAGACGTCCCAGCTACCTTCAACTTACTGCTAGGAAGACCCTAGCTGCATCTGATGAAAGTAGTCTCTTCTACCCTCCACCAAATGCTGAAATACCCTCACGGGAAGGGAGTGGCTAATGTGTTTGAGAATTCATCCATACATCCTCTGCTAGAGGTAACTATGCCAGTATTAGAGATCATTCATGGTGAGGAGGATGTATTCCTTTCAGGGTTTACTCTAGTCGAGGCTCGAGTGGTACAGAACCTCTTGGTAGCTGATGAGGGCTTGTATGTCAGTGCCCAATCAATCTATTTCATGAACAAGCTCTAACATATGCCAGGAATGGGGTTGGGAAGAAGTGGCCAGAAAGCATCACAGCATTGGCTGATGTGTCACATAATCCACATGCCTTTGGTCATGGCTATACGCCCACCAAAGAGGATTGGGTTAGGAAAAAGGAAGAGATGACAGGCAGAGCTAGAGCGCTATGAGGTTGTTCACAGGCCAATCTGGGGGACGCTAAATGGTCATTTTGTTCGGGAGGGAGAAGATTTCCCTTTTTGTGGCTTTCCTGAGCCCTGGTTGAATTCTGCAAAACAGCGTGTCCCTGGTTTCGAAATCTTCTTCGACCCCCAATTGCAGGATAGTGATGCCAAAGAAAAGGTTGAATTGAGCGCTGAAGCTGAACAGAGCATGGAAAATGACTCGAACAACAGCGAGCTTGGAGTAGGAGTAGCACTGGCGTGTCTCCTTTCAGATTCTCCTGCTGACTTAGAAAGCTTGGGAAATAACCTGACCATCTCCATGATCGGGGACCAACCGGGGGTGAACCCATCTAGCAGCATTTTGGATGCATCTAAAGCACCATCTCTCGTTTGGCACCTGGAGGAGGACTACCTGTCTAGTAGTTTTGAGTTGGGTAGTGAGCCAGAATCTGATTCCACAAAGTCTGTGGAGTCTGTGGGGAAGTGGTTTGGAAATACTCTTCAGATCCTGGAAGACGCCAATGATCCTCAGCTGGTCACCTACAAAGATACAAATACTCCGGTCGGGGGTGCCAGAATTAGCACTCCGACGGACAAGTTAGTTCTTCTACTCAAGAAAGCTTGTTGGCTAAGTTTTTAGAAGTGATTCTTACATACCTTTTCTAGTCCATTGCCATTATATTTATACTCGTTTCTTCTGATCCTCGGGGCGAGGCCCTACTTTTTCAATCATTATCTTTTCCACTATTCGGCTCTAGGGATCTTTCCCCATTCGGCCTATTTATCCTATTCGGCCCCGTATCCTTACGGGATATCTGCCGGCTAGCGTCTAGCTTCTGAAATATACCTCCTTTATCTTCTCCAATTATTCGGCTACCACAATTGCCCTCCGAACTCCCTGTTGACGGCAGTTAATCGGCGTGTTTGGTTCAGAATTTGAGAAGTTTAGCGTCAGCGCTTCGTGCCCCAATATATGTCGAGGCACGACCTTTTGCTCATCATTACGCTTTCTGCTCTATTCGTGTGTATCTCAAAGATTTATTGCGATTTGAAACTTCGGTCCTTTCAATTCATATTTCGCCGATTTTCGAGACTTTTGGATCGCCGGCATATCCCTCCGTGACTCGCGTTTCGCAACTTCTTCCCGCCTTCCCTTGTCTCATCCGCCTTCGAAGTTTCCTTATCCCTTCTTTGTAATCCTATTTTCTGTTTGCTATTTTAGCTTCGGCGAATACTTAGTTCTTTGCTAAGATGGCCAAACATTTGAAAGACCTCCTTTCTGAGGATCGTATCTCCGGTTTCCGGCAACATTTTTCTATTCCTAACGACGTCCATTTATCCGTTGTAACGGACAACGCTCTCAACACGGAGAGGAAAGATCAAAACACGATCGTATTCCCTCTTTTATCCATTGCGGAGGGCGGGGTTCGTTTCCCCCTACACCCACTTCTTAGGGCCGTTCTCCTTTATTGGGGTTTGATTCCCTCTCAACCCAATGTAAATTTCTTTCGAATCATCATGGGGGTTGTAGAGTTGAATCGACGCCTTAGGATTAACCTTGGGATTCCGGCCATTCGGCATTGTTACGCCTTAGCCAAATCCTCCGGTCGGCTGGGGCGATATTTTCTCAGTATAAAGATACCGACCATCACTTGGTGACTATGCTTGCCGATTACTGTAACGGGTTGACGACGTGATGGTCAACGTCCGAGGTAATTGGGAGTTCGCTGAAGGGGAGGATCGCCTGGACCCTATTCCCAGACATAAGGGTGACCCAGGTTTCCACGCAATGTCTTGTTTGTTGGACTATCTCTTATTCGGCTTTTTTCCCTAAATCGCTTTTTATCTTCTGCAGGTAATAGGTTGAAGAGAATTCTGACTTCAGTTGACGACGTAGTTCTTGGGGAAATCAAGACTGCACTCACATATTTCGGCCGCCCAAATGTACAACAGCAAGGGAGAGCCGCCCATATTCTCCTTCGGTACGAACCCACTTACACTACTTTCTACCGCAGATAACATTACGATTCCAAATTAATCAATCAATGACTGCCCTTATCTTCCCTTCAAAAACCTCAGCAGATCGGTCTCAGAGCTTCCGATTCGGGAAGACGCCGAGCGGTTGTAGAGGTGATTCTTGATCCTATGGGAGTCTCGAGGGGTTGTAGAGGGCGATGAGGCCGTACGCTCGGCATTTGAGGCCACCGAGCCATCCGCCTCAGGACGAGCAGATTTCTCTTCCGGGGATATTTTTGCGAATTTGGGGGATCTACCCGGCGATTTGTTTGAGGGTATGGCGAAGGAGAGCTTAACGCAGATGGCACGTAGAAGAAATGCCGAGCGGATGGCCGCCCGAAAGAAGGCTGAATGCGCCGCATCAAATCCCAGCTTGATCAAGCCCTTCATACCCGTTTCTGAGGGGACGGTTGAGGTTGTTGTGTCCGATACGGGAAAAGAGGGTGGAGAACAGTCCGATGGGGAACGGCTGATTCCGGAGCAAGGCCAAAAGCGTGGTGCCGAGGGAGAAGCGAGTTCAGAAGCTGGCCCTGGTAGCAAACGGCCTCGGCTTGAAGAACCGGACGTGGTCGCTCCGTTCGTTATTCAGCCAAAGATCAGGGATGTGCCGATTTTATCCGACGCTTCGGCCATCGAGGATCCAGCCGTGGCTCTGAGCCTGGCGGCTTCAATTTCTCTGCCGGCTGACAACAAAGCCTTCGGTGCCGTGCCTGATATTATGGCCGTTGCCCTAACTGCTCAATCGGCACTCCTGGTACTTCACCTTTATTTCGCTCTTGTTTGATAAAGGCGTCTAATCATACCGAATTGTTTTGCAGACGATCAGGAGGATCGCCGACTTGGGTCGCCGCCTGCGTGATGCTCTCGGGAGAATTGACCATTTGCAAACGGAGGTGCAGGGTCAGAAAAGTAGGGCTGAGTTTGAAATTATGAGAGCTGAAATGGAGAGCGCACGAGCCGAAGCGGAGAAAGAGAGGGCTCGCGTCGCTGAACAGCTTCGTGTCGATGCTGAGGGTAGGGCAAATGCGAGCGAGGAATCGCTCAAACTTTCCAAGGAAGCACTTGCTGGAGCGGAAACTCAGTTAGAGGAGCTTAAGGCGGCCTGCGAGAAAACCAAATCGGAGGCCTTTGAGGCAGGAAGAGGCGCCGCTTTGACAGAATATGTTGAAGAAGTGTCCAAATTTGAGAATCGCGGGTTCAAACACGGGTGGCTCAAAGCCCTTGCTGCCGCTGAGGTTACATTGGATGTGCCAATTCCTTATGAGCAGGTGGATGTTGAGCCACTTGATAACGATTTAATGATCCGGGAGCCGCATCGAAAGGTGCATCTTTTTGTTTTTGTTTTTCTTCTTTTGGATAGTGCTTTGTTGGTTCAGGGTAGTTTTCACGTATAAATTGGTTAGCATCTGCGTGCAATTTATTAATGAAAATTTCTTTGTAATTTTTGCTACCACCGCACATTTTGTATGAAAGAGTTCTTGTAATTTTTGGTACCACCACACACTTTGTATGAAAGAGTTCTGTGGTTTAATTTTAATGAAAGAGTTCTGTGTTTGTCAATGCATTTGGTAAAATGGAATTGCATATACTGTGGGGAAACCCTGATTTGTGAATCTGCCCTTGCCCCAGGGGGTTCATAAAAAGAATTCTAGCTCTGAATCAACTTGTGAGCCGGCTGGGGTACTTGGTCCGAATAGATTGATAACTGCTCTTGCCACCAACTCGTGAGCGGATGATTTTATCGCGGGTACGAATGATTTTATCTAGAACTCTTCTAAACAAGCCGTACATAGAATATCGTTTGTCCAAATTTTACTTTTCTCCTTACTTGAATCTCAAGTCGCTAACCACTGACCCTAGAGAGGAAAAGATTCGTCAATATCTGAGTTCCCGCAGATTTAATACATATCCCATCAAAATGACCATTTGCAATTTCACCGCCATCGATCTTGGACCCTTAGATTGATGAATCGCCTTGCCCTAGGGGTTCATGATAAGAACTCGCTCGAGGAATCAATTTGTGAGCCATTGGGGTAGTTTAGCCAACAGATTGATGAATCGCCAAAGCTTGTCTCCGCCACAATCGAGTCGGAAGATCATGAGCCGAAGCTTGTCCCGCCACAACTTAGTCGATTGTCGCGATTGGGTTTCGTGATTAATGAACTTGCCTCGATCGTGCTGCCTCTGCTAGTGTTAAATGATCAAAGGCACAACTTTTAAGAGTCTGGTAGGTATCTGATTCAGACTCCTGAGAGAAAATCTATTGTGCGAATGTCGAACAAACTCTTCTTTAACAGCAAAGGGGAAGCCAAGACATTGGCTGAGCTTGGAGGTGATATGAATCGAAGTGAACACCGTGGTGCGCCCTTGCGTGCTGGGAGTAAGAGTTCTATGGGTCGAGAGAGACGTCAATCCCCTCGACGTCGTAGTAGGTCGCCTAGATGGGATAGGCAGTCCCAGGGGAGATCGCCACACGCCCAAGTCGAAAGGAGATCAGACGCGAATCCGTGCCCATTAAGTTTTGCAGTATTTGTGAAGAATAAGCCCATGACGGAAGCGGACTCGATCGTTCGAGATCCAGACGTGGCGGTCGAGTTTGCTTGACAAATATTTCCTGTGGAAGTTCAGCAGTCAATGGTTGGTCGTCAGGACTACGAAGTGTTTCGCGAGGGCATTCATGGGGCGGTGAAAGGGCTCTATACGACTTATGAAGTCGGTATGCGATTGCGCGCCGCCCGTCGAGAAATGGAGAAAAAGGATGAGCATATCCGCAGTTTGGAGGCTCGCGTGGAGGCGGCCGAACGTGAGTTAAGAAAGATCAAAGCGGCTCAAGTACAACCAGCAGGGCAGGTGAATCCAATCGTGGAAGAGAGGGTTACCAGTCGGCTTATAAGCGCTGCCATTGCCGATCGTGAAACGGCGAGCATGTTCGCATTGGAGTCCACCAAGGGGAGGTCTTATGAAAAAGGTTTTCACGAAGGGCGCTTGGTTGGAATCCAAAAGACCAAGGAGAAGCTTGCCGAAAAGGTTTGCCGATGTGAAAATCGTGGGTTCAGGCATGGTTGGATCAAGGCATCTCAAGTCGCCGAATCTCTTCGCTTGTCAGGCATCGATTCGGCGTCACCTCTCTACCTCAGTGAGGACTTTCCGTTTTCTTCTTTCGAGGTCGAGAAGAGTGAGGATGAGGGCGACGCCGTATGACTTTAATTATTGTAAGGTCCGAACGCTGGTCGCGTTCGCAATTATGTAATTTCTTGGTTTTTTGAATAAAAGACGCTTTATTGAAAATATCAAATTGTCTCCCGCATTCGGCGTGTGCGTGTTTAATTTGATTGCATAAATATTTGGATAGACGTAAATACATCAATCGGACTTAGCATGTTGAATCGATGCGCCGATTCGTTGTGCGTGATCGGCCTACATGTAATGGCCGTTTACTTTTGAATAAAGCCATTGCGGCGTGTGTTGTTGAAATTTGAAGAAGTCGTGAGCCGGGGATCGGAGGGGCTACGGCATTTTGACTTGGCCTGAATGCCAGATGTCTAGTCGATTGGGCTAGGTAATTTTTGCCCTTTGCGACTATATGCGCTGCTTTTAGCCAACCGTTGGGTTAACTAGGTCGTGGAGAATATTGACCGACGCCTGTCTTCGTGGGGATTAGTGTTGATAAAATTACTTCGGGATTTGGGCCTTGAGATCGCGACCATTACTGAGAATAAAAGCGGCAGGCGCCTCATGCAATCAAACATATTTGGCTCTCCAGCATCTATTGCGTGGGATGATCAAGAGTTCTCACCATCAGATGGTGATGATAGTTGAAGGAGCTCAAATTCCGGCCAAACTTGGCGCTCAGATGGTTTGCGGCGGAGGATTCTCCGTTTGCGGCGGAGGATTCTCCGGTGTGGGAGGTGGACCGCTGAAAGGAGAAACTGGAAACACGTCAGCCTCCAAGTCGTTGAAGCAGATCGCCCCGAAAGGAGACACAACGACCGCTACCCCTAACCTCCCTTGTCTTGGATCTTGGCCTTGACATTGTCGATGGTGTCAGAGGCCCGGCGACATGCCGATTCGGGCTGATTAGATCGATGCGTTTTGACGCGATGGTTGTTCAAATGACAAGAGTTGGGTCGATGGGTTGATTTATCTTAGAAGTTAGAGATAGATATTGTAATGTTCGAACGCGATTATGCTTTACGTAACAACTTTTTAATCAAATAAAAAGTGTTATTTCATATAGTTGAGTCTTACTCTGAAAATCTTTTGTTTAGCTATGCCGGATGAATGTTCCTGATCCCAACTTTGAATGGTTAAGCACGTCATTTCGTATGGTTTAATAGTTTGCTATTAGTTTGCTATCGGAACTTTTGTGTAGCTTAAATATTTTTCCTGTATTCAGAGATCGGCCCTTGCCTTAGGCGGGATGCGAGTTTAACCGGAATGGGTCGTACTCGTGGGCCGGCTAAGGCACGCCTTGTCCGGCGAACCATATTAGTGATTACGGCTTAATTAGTTGATTAAAACGGGCTCTGGATCCGGAGACTTAAACGGCCCTAAGGTGTCATGCACCAACGGGGGCTCCGAATCCGGAGGCCTCCGAGTCCGGAGACTTATTCGGCCCTAAGGTGTCATGCACCAAAGGGGGCTTCGAATCTGGAGACTTGATTTGACCAATCGTGATATCCACGAAGGGCGCTCCGAATCCGGAGACTTATTCGGCCCTAAGGTGTCATGCACCAAAGGGGGCTCCGAATCCGGAGACTTGATTTGGCCAATCGTGATATCCACGAAGGGCGCTCCGAATCTGGAGACTTATTCGGCCCTAAGGTGTGATGCACCAAAGGGGGCTCCGAATCCGGAGACTTGATTTGGCCAATCGTGATATCCACGAAGGGCGCTCCGAATCCGGAGACTTATTCGGCCCTAAGGTGTCATGCACCAAAGGGAGCTCCGAATCCGGAGACTTGATTTGGCCAATCGTGATATCCACGAAGGGTGCTCCGAATCTGGAGACTTATTCGGCCCCTAAGGTGTCATGCACCAAAGGGGGCTCCGAATCCAGAGACTTGATTTAGCCCAAGAGGCTTGAAGGAGAGTGACAAAGAAAATCGATTTTCATTAAAACGTGGTACGAGTACAAGTATCAGATCCCACAAGTCGGGTCTGTAAATGGATCTTCATAAAATCTACGTTCGCGTAGATTACGGTGAGCCACGGATCTCCTCAATGCCATGGTCTGTTGGGAAGCGCATAAGCTGATGGTAGGTGCTTGGGACAGCCTTCATGACATGCAACCAGGGGCGCCCCATGATGGCATTATATGGCGACGGAAGCTTGACAACCAAGAATTCCACGTCAACTATTTTTGAGCCTGCTCGAACAGGTAGCACGATCCTCCCCAACGGATACTCTGGATTCGTGTTGAAGCCGAACAGTGGCTGAGACGACAGTGATAGGTTTGACTCGTTGAGGCCGAGTTCAACAAAAGTTCTGTAGTACAAGATCTCCGAAGTGCTTCCTGGGTCTATGAGAATGCGTTCAATCTTTGTCAGACGCCAGAATTTGACGACCAAAGGATTGATGTGGCTGGCCGTCGTTCCGACGAGGTCGGAGTCATCGAACTTAATTGTCGGAGCTTCTCTGGGCCTGCCGGTTGACATGTTATATTTTTGGGGAATTGGGTGAGATTGGATCGTATGTACGGTCGGGGATACCGGCAGACCGTAGATTATGTGGATCACACCAAGCAGAGGTGAATCCTGTCTCAAGGCTAATGCTTTGGTTGGCCTTCCCTTGCTCACGTATTGCTGCAATCGACCATCTTGCACCAGTTCCTCCAGATAATCCTTTAGCGCATAACAGCTCTCGGTTTCGTTGTCGTGATCTTTGTGGTATTCGCATCGTCTGTCTCTACTCCGTGTGTCGGGAGGCCCCACCATCTTCGACGGCCACTTGAAAAATGGAAGGTGCTGGACTTTGGTCATTATTGCCGCGATCGGCTCTATCAACTCTGTATACTTCTTGTCGGTTCGCCTTGAGCGTCTGCTGTCGACTTGTAGTTGTTCATTCGTCGGGGCATCGACGCTTGATCGGCGGAGTCCCGCCTTTTATCTCGCTGGTTCGCTGTCGGCTCGTGGCTCGGTATGCACGGCTTATTGGTCGAGCGATTTCGGAGGGCCGCTTTTTGGAGATTTGTCCGCTTTTATCCTCGTGGCATCATCTTCGACTTTACAATATTCTTCAACTTTCTTCATCAACGCCAGATCGCTTTTGGGGGCCTTCGTAAGGAACCGCGTGAGCACCGTCGGGATGTAAACCCATTTTGAAGGCGGTGATGGCCATGGAGTCATTGCAAGCGTCGTCAACAAGGTTGAAGCACTCCCAATATCGCCGAGTACGCCTCGAGCGTCTCTCCCGATCGATCTGCATAGCCCGTGAGGGAGTCGGCTGCTTTCGGTTAGTACCTCGTTGGTGATGAACACGCCTGAAGGATTTCGCACTGTCGGAAGCTTTTAATCGGCTAGCTCCAACTTGTAATACCACCGACGGCTAGTGGACCTAGGTCGCTAGGGAATATTCGCACATGAGGGCTTCATTGTTCCGCTGCGTCATGGTTCGCTTTGTAATGACGGATATGATCAGTGGGGTCTGATTTTCCGTCATAAAGAGTGAACGACGGAGCTTTGAATTTCTTGGGCAGGGACGCCCTTGCGATCCGTCGAACGAAAGGATCATGCTGGTCTTCCTCGTTTGAGCTGCTTCTCCTACGCTTGTTCCTTGTTCGCAGATCCTTTTCGGAGGAGCTGGAGGTCTCGGATCGTCCCCTTGCGTCGAGCTCCGTGGATGATGAGTTGGAGTTGCTATCGGTATCCTTTGGCCGAGCCCGAGGACTTTGCCCGTTTGCCCTCGGGGGTCGCTCTGGTTCCTGGCGCATGGCCTCTCTAGATTTTGCTACCTCTAGGGCCAAATCTTGACGGAGTCGTTCATTCTCAGCGATCATGTTCTCGAGCCTTTGTTCGTTCTGCTTTGCTTGTTCTATGATAGCCTGCATTGTTTCTTGTGCTGAAGTTGTTGGCGAATCGAAGTTCAAGACGCGTCGTGCCGCGATGGTTTCTTTTCCAAGCATATTAGCTGGGGTGAGGTCGTCTTCCTGTGTGATCTCGTTGGTGGCTATCAGAGGATCTTCGGTCACGCCTTCTATGGATGTATTTGAGTATTCCCACAGACGGCGCCAATTGTGGGAAAGTGGTTTGGAAATACTCTTCAGATCCTGGAAGACGCCAATGATCCTCAGCTGGTCACCTGCAAAGATACAAGTACTCCAGTCGGGGGTGCCAGAATTAGCACTCCGACGGACAAGTCAGTTCTTCTACTCAAGAAAGCTTGTTGGCTAAGTTTTTAGAAGTGATTCTTACATACCTTTTCTAGTCCATTGCCATTATATTTATACTCGTTTCTTCTGATCCTCGGGGCCAGGGCCTACTTTTTCAATCATTATCTTTTCCACTATTCGGCTCTAGGGATCTTTCCCCATTCGGCTTATTTATCCTATTCGGCCCCGTATCCTTACGGGATATCTGCCGGCTAGCGTCTAGCTTCTGAAATATACCTCCTTTATCTTCTCCAATTATTCGGCTACCACAGAGTCAAAATTAGATTCTGGTTCTTCTGAGTCTGAGTCCAGTATTCCTAGGGGTGATAACCCGGATTCTTAGGTCTTGCCCAGTTCATCTTTTTCTTTTACCTTTGAGTCGGTTGTAACCGATGAGTTAAATGAGCTTGACCTTATGAATGAGAATGCCACTGCAGATTTTGAGTATTTCTCTGTGCCGCTTGTTTATTGCATTGACCATGATTTTCAAAATTTTAATAAAAACGAAGAGGAAGGAATTCCTCTAGTTTTGAAAATTTTGATTAATCAAGAGAAGGAGAGGTTTGCCAAACCCCTTGCTGATGAAATCATTGCTTTTAATGTGGGTACTGAGAAGGATCCGCATCTGGTCCAGATCAGGTCCACGTTGTCTTTGGAGGAGCGTGAGCACTTAGTCGTTTTATTAAAAGATTTCAAAGATGTTTTTGCATGGTCCTACGAAGACATGCCTAGAATTGATCTTGAGATTGTGCCGCATCGGATCTCTCTTGATCCCAAGGCCCGACCCGTCAAGCAGAAGTTGCGGAGAATACGCCTTGATTGGGCTTTGAAAATTAAGGACGAAGTTACCAAACAAATCGAGACAGGGTTCTTGCTTGTGTCTGAGTATCCAACGTAGTTGGCCAACATTGTTCCAATCCCGAAGAAGGATGGCTGAATTAGAGTCTGTGTTGACTTCAGAGATCTGAATAAGGCCAGTCCGAAAGATGACTTTTCCTTGCCGTACATCAATGAATTAGTGGAGTTCACTGCGGGCCATGCATTGCTCTCTTTCATGGATGGATTTTTCGAGTATAACCAGATTCTGATGGCGCCCAAGGATAGAGAGAAAACTTCATTCACTACGCCGTGGGGAACCTACTGCTATTGGGTGATGCCGTTTGGATTGAAGAATGTCGGGGCTACTTATCAAAGGGCTGCAACCACTATTCTGCATGATATGATCCACAAAGAGGTCGAGGTATACGTGGATGACATGATTGTCAAATCCAAAGAAAGAAAGGGCCACTAGACCGCCTTGGAGAAATTCTTTTAACGGATCAAAGAATACAGACTGAGGTTGAATCTGCAAAAATGTACTTTTGGCGTAACAGCGGGAAAATACTGAGCTTCTTGATCATATAGAGGGGCATCAAGGTAGATCCTTCCAAAATCAAGGCCATCCTAGAAATGCCACCACCAAGGACTGAAAAGGAGGTGCAAGGCTTTCTAGGTAAAGTACAATTCATAAGACGGTTTATTTCTAAATTAACCTTGACTTGCGAACCACTTTTTAGCCTCTTGAAGAAAAGAAAGAAATTCTGATGGGAAGATTGATGTCCATTTGCTTTTGAGCAAATTAAGCAGTATTTTCAGAATTTGTCTGTGTTGTTGCTGCCAGAGCAGGGAAAGCCTTTGATTTTGTATCTGTCAATCAAGGACACAATGATAGGATGCATGCTTGCTAGGAATCTGAGGATAGTGTGGAGAAAGCCATCTATTATTTGAGCAAGAAAATGCTGAATTATGAGACTCGCTACACTTCGTTGGATAAAGCTTGCTTGGCCGAAATGAAATTTATGCTGGTTCAAGAACGAAGAATGCGAAAGCAATTTGTGTGCTGAAAATGAGCCGTGTGCCCGAAATGAGTTGTGTGCCCGAATGAGCTGTGTGCCTCGATAAGCAGTCTTTGGTTTCGTTTGTGTGCCAAAAAACAGAATGTAATTTTGTGTTGTGAGCCGCGTGCCAAACAAACAAAGTGTTGTGTTGTGAGCTGTATGCCAAATGAATGGAATGCTATGTCGTAAGTTGTGTACCAAGTCCTGCATTGTGCATGCATTTACACTCGCGCTACCTTGCGCACCTCACCTGCACTTGTTAGTGCATTGCATTGTGCTATCTTGCACACCTTACATGTATCGCACTGTTTTGTGCATTCACCCTGCTCGCACTGTTTTGTGCACCTTTAGCATCGCACTATCTTGTGAACTCTCTGGTCTAGGAGACCTTAAATCCTCTAAAGGTGCAATTCCTTTGGTGTTTGTCGTGCCCGAACGACTTCTGGTGGTCTGGTATAGCCACCTTCCTGTGTTTGCGGTGAGTTCCTAGGAGACCAACTGAGACGGTGGAAACTAGAGTTCGAATGGCTTATGCCTAGAATGCAAAGGTTCGGGATTTCTGAGACTAAAGTCTGGTTTAAATACCTGTGGGTATATCCTCGCTTGAAATCAGATGGCAATTCATAGATTGAGATAGCATATGTATGCGCCTCAATTCTGGATACCGAATCAACCTAGTCTGTCACCCTGTTGGAGAATAGGGAAAGCTGCGACCATGGCCAAGGAGAAAAGTAGTACCTATGGTTCAACTGAGAAGAAGCGAAAGACCTCCAGTAGCATGAGGCACGATATTGCATGTATGGTTCATTTGAAACTGGCGCGACCAAACGAGCCGGACGGTATTGTATTCTCCATGTGAGACGTAATGAGAATTGTATAATCCTCTTACATTCAATTGCATGAAATGTAGTATTGCTTCACATTCTTGCTTAAAAACTATTGCATCTATTGTGAATATTTGCTTCATTATAGCTTGCTGCTTCGCATGATCATTGAGTTACATCCGGCTTTGTGCGTATCGCTTTGCATTTTGCCCCCTGCCTGCGGGCACATTTCTTTGTTATCTAGTATGTTTGTCTAAGTCCTTGGCCTTGTCAAAAATGGGTCGTCTCTGGGCTTTGATATTCACTCCCGTCATGTGTGACTTTCGAGTTCTGTCAAAGAGGGGCAACTGTAGACACTCCATTTTTGACCGGCCTTAAGACTCAGACGTCACCAACCGAGCGCTCGGTGATGTTGCATATTGTGCTCGTCCTGAGGTTTTAGAGTCTCGGCTGCGAGCCTTGCCTCCGGACTTCGGGGCTCTTTTGTGCTTTGTCTCGGTTTGCGAACCAAGTCTCGTTTTCTCCGTTTTCTCTTCTCGAAGGGAGGGAGAGGTCTCGTAGACCATCTCTCAGTGGCCGTAGGCTACGTTTCGTGGTCGTAGGCCATTTTTCCCGTTTGGAGCCCGGTTTCCGATTTTCGGAGCCGTCGGCCGTGTGTCTCGGTTCGGGACCACTTAACCACCTCCATTTGCTCTGGTTTTTGGCATACACCTTGTTTCCTCCCTTTTGAGGGACACTGTGGCCCGAGAGATCAACTTCGTGGTCGAATGCCACCTCCGGTGCTTAACAGCCTATTTTCGGGGCCCCAGGCTGCGCGTTTCGGCCCTCGAACCTTCGTTTTGCATCAGTTTGGGTTCATTTTTGGTGGAGACCTTATTTTCATTGCTAGGAAGGTTGTAGAAGGGTGGGAGGCCAGCAATTGTTCTGAAGACCAGCTTTATTCCTTTATCGCTCTTCATCGCCCGTTTTCTTCACTAGAAAGCTGACTTTTTCCATTCCCGGGCCACTTTTTCTGACTTTCCACCACACCATTATGTTGTACACACCTGGGAGGCCACCAATATGGATAGGCCGGCCATCAATTGTTCTTGACCCTTTTGAACCCCTCTAAAAAGTTGGTTTTTCTCTCTCCTGGGTTACATTTTCTAGGTTTTGACCATACAATTGTGTTGTACACACATGGGAGGCCACCTTTCTGGGGTGGCCGGCCAGCAACTATGTTGACCCTTTTGACCCCTGGCCGGTCGGCCACCTGAACCTCTTGAACCTGGCCGGCCAAATTTCTCTCTCCTGGTGCATGCCAGCTGTGCCAGCTATTTTGCACCAGACCCCTGCTCGAGGGTCTGCCCTTTTGAGGGGGAAATTTGAATTTGTTTTTCCCCCCTTTTCCCTTGGCCTCTCTCCTTTATAAAGCCAGCACCCCTCCTCCATTTCTAAGGGTTAGAAACCAGCTGAGGCACCATTATACATACAACCTTGTATCTCCCTCATTTAACCCTCCAAACCCTAAGATTCTTGCACCATTTGCACTACAACCCATAGCACAACACCACCATCATCCATTTCAGCACCTTGGAGGCCATTTGCAAAGGTTGGAAGCTCAGAATTTTGGACCAAAAGCTGCTGGAAAATTGTGCTACAAGGGTAAGCTCCTATTGTCCCCTTTCTTGCACTATTTTGTTCCATATTTTAGCCCCTTTTGCTTACATTTTTGGGCTCCGACCCGAACTGGAAACAGTCTTATTTTGAGCTCATATTCATGTTTGATTAAGGATTTTTTTTCTTTTTGAGGCCATCTGCTGCCCCTTTTCCTTTTTCTCTCGTTTAGGGTTATTTCTTGCATGATATATTAGCCTTGCTTGTGAGCATTTCTGGGCTTCAAGCCAAACTGTAAAGTGCCTTATTTTGAGCCCCTCTTCAACTTTGTTGAGGGGCTCTTTGCTGTTTGAGGCCAGCTACTGCCTCTTGCTCTCTATCTCTCTTTTAAGGTCATTTTTATATTATATTGTAGCCTTACTTGTGAGCATATTTGAGATTTTTCATAAACTATAAAGTATCTTTTTTTGAGCCCCTCTTCAACTTTGTTGAAGGGCTCTTTGCTGTTTGAGGCCTTTTGCTGCCCTGTTTGTTCAATCTCTCTTTTAGGGCTATTTTTGCATGATACATTAGCCTTATTTGTGAGCCTTTTTGGACCTCGACCTAAACTGAAAAAGAAGTCTTGTTTTGACATCATCTTCATGTTTGATTAAGGTATATTCTCTGTTTGGGGTCATCTTCACCTTATGCATGCTTCATCTCTTCATGATTAGGGCTATGCATTAGAACACTTGTATTGGCCATGGTTTGGCCTCTTAGCCACTGAAATCTAGTGGATTTTCAGTGGCTTAGGTGTGTTCTTGAAGGCCAAAATCAAAGGGGGGTGACCCCCTCTCTCATTGTTTTGCTTGATGGTCTTTTTGGCTTTCCAAAGAGGCCCTATCTTGCATGCTTTGTTGACTGATTTCAAGAAAAATTAGATGAGTTTTAGGGCTATCATATTTGATTTTCAGAGTTGATTTGGCTATGCTAAGTGTCCTTGATGTATGTGCTTAATAACCCCTTTGTATGCCCTCTAAAAGAACCCATCATTTGTGCATGTGTTGGCTACATTTTAGAGGTTATTTGGGCATGATTTGGCATGTTTTATTCACTGATTTTTTCTGGTTTGATGAGATTTCACCCGCTTCATGTACATGCCATGTAAACCATGTTTGCTAGTCAAAGTTGCATGCTATTTTAGTCCATCTTGCTAGAATCTTTTGGCCATGCTTTGAACTAGAAATGTTCATGTTTTGGGACTGCCTTGGTTCTGTCTTTATGCTTCATGATCAAATAATGCATGCTTTGTATAGCTATAGGTCAATGCATGTGCCTAGTTTTGTGTTTCGGGACCATTCTATGCATCGGGTGCCATGTTTCCATGTTTCGGGATTATTTTACATCACATTTCAGTGCTGGAACTTGCATGTTTGTATGCCATATTTCATCCCTTGCCATGCCTTGTTAGAGTGGCATTTGGTGCCTTAGGTTTGGTCCTCGGTTTGCGTGCATATATGCACGCATTTCGATAGTCTCATTTTAATCTTATGGCTGCTGATGTGAGTGTGGCTGAGGTCCACTCTTGTTGGTGTAAGTCCATTGTGCATTGTGTATGCCATTTCTTCTCACAGCATTGTGTATGCTAGGTTGTATATTAGTTGCATGGTGCATGCCATCTCATTTGCATTGTGTTTGGGATAGGAGTTAGCCTGAGCATGGGAAACGAGGGACGTTTCGTACTCTGAGTGACAGAATGTGTCTCAATTCCCGGTCGCTGACACTCCAGATTACCCATGATAGAGTCTAGGTCTTGTGGTGTTTTCATGTGCATTCATTTCATATTGAGTCGTGCAATTCGACTCCTTGGCCATCATGCATCGATATGCGTGATTGGTGGCACGAGGATCGAGGACTACACTCCCTGAAGAGTAGTCATGCACACATATGTGAAAATACGTTGCCATGCCCCTTTCTTGCTCTCTGTTGCAGCAGATCAGAAACCGGCAGTCTTTTGGAGCTTCGTGCAATATTCCGGGCTTAATTGTGAACAGAGGCTAATTGAGGCATCGCAATGGATTTCTACGCAAGGTAACTCAAGCATGCATCATTCATTATTTGGAATAGAGCTAAGGTGGTCCGTAGATTTGCATGCTAGTTTACTGCTTTCGTAGTTACATTTGTTAATTAATTAGGGTTTTGTATTTATTCGGACTATACTATTTATTCGGACTGCATACTATTTATTCGGACCCTCCGAGCGAGGGCAATGTTGTAATAAGTGTGCGTGCGTGTGATGTATGTCTTCCAACCCCACGTCTTTCTCTATTTTATTTACCAGCTTATGATGGTTAGATTAGGGCATGTTTCAATTAGCATACAGTATGATAGCATGTTTGCATCCATTCATCTGTTTTGCATGCACCAGGCTCGGCGCATCATACTCACTGCATTGTATTTCAATTCCGAGTTGAATACGTGTTAGTTGTAGCATTCCATATGCCATGTTATCTTAGTTGCATTCTTGCATGTGTTGCATTAGGCATTTCTGTATATTTAAGATCATGCATAGATTTCTAGCATAGTTTCTGTTTTGGCTTGGAGTACTCGGTAAGTTTTTACGCTTTAGCATCCTTGCATGTGTGTGAGTGACTGCCATGATAGCATGCTCACCATGAGGCTATTTGCTTATGTGATATAACTACCTGAATGCTTGTGGGTGAAGGTTGGGTTATTTGGATTGGAACAAATCATCAACTGTGAGTTTTAAGTCCACTAAATAGTGGCAAAACCATCTTTTCTAAGCCCACCCGAGGGTGGCAAAATCTGCATTTTAAGCCTACTTGCGGGTAGCAAACCATCTTTCAAAAAAAAACATGAAATGTTTTGTTCCAATTCAGGCGATCCAGTCTATACTTGTATGTCATGATCACATAGTAAATCCGTGCTAATAACCTAATAAGAATGCATAATGTTTTCAAAACTAGATATCATGGTTAGTAGAGGCGATTTTGATCGAGGGGGTGCTCACGAAGTGACCTTCCCCAATCGTACCCAAGTTCCCGAGCCGAGGCAACTTTGGTGATGACGGACACGTAGCCTTAAGCAACGAGTCAGGGTTTCCTAAATTTCCCAAAATAAAATATTTAGGTGGCGATTCTATATCTGGCAAAGCAGTCCATGTTTGGCACTTCTTTTCAAAAATCTATTTTTCTCAAAACGATTTGCCGGATTTGGACTCTTTGGTTCAGATTACGAACCGTGACATTGAGTTCTGAACTGTAGTGAGCCCAAAACGAACAGAACGGGACTTATCCCTCCCGGGGCGTTCAGGGACGTCTACAGACTCCCATATACCTTTAGCCTTTAAACTCTGGTTTAAGGTATCAAATAACGAAGCAGAATATGAGCGTATATCGCTGGTTTGGAAGCCACCCTGGAGTTAGGGGCAAAATGGTTGGACGTTATCGAGGACTTGAACCTAGTTGTTTCTCAAGCAAATGGAGACTGGAAGATCAAAGAAGAAAAGATGAAGATCTATCACAAAACCCTGGACGTTCTGATTCCTAGGTTTGAAAAGCTGACTTTCACGCATCTTCTGAGAGAGAATAATAGGTTCGCCGACGCCTTATCAACTTTATCTTCTATGATAGACATCCTGCTGGAAGTCTGGATGCATCCGATCATCATTGAGCAGAGATATACGCCGGCCTATGAGACTATCGCCGCAATAGATGAAGCACAAGATCAAAACCCTTGGTACTATGATATCTGGAACTTCTTGGAAAATGAGGTTTATCCACCAGGGGCAAATGCCAAAGACAAATGGAAAATACGGTAGATGGTTGTTCAATTTATCATCTGCGGAGGTAAACTGTACAAGAGAGGTCATCTGGGAATGCACAAGTTGTGTGTCGAAGAAGAAGAGTCAAAGCGCTTGGTGGAGGCTATCCACGGGAGAGAGTGCGAAGCGCACATGAATGGAGTATTGTTGGCCCAGAAGATTCTCAGGCAAGGTTACTACTGGTCTACTATGGAGGAGGATTGTATTGGTTTTGTTCGGCGATGCCATAAATGCCAAATTCGTGCTAATCGCATGAACGTCCCGCTGTCAAAGCTATACAACATGACTTCACTATGGCCTTTCTTGGTTTGGGGAATTGACGCCATTAGGGCAATCACGCCAAAAGGGTCGAATGGGCATGAATACATTTTGGTGGCAATTGATTACTTTACGCAGTGGGTGAAAGCTCAGTCCTACGCAGTGTTGAAAGCAGCACATGTGGCTAAATTCATCCGAAATAACATCATTTGCCGATATGGAGTCCCAAACGAGATCATTTCAGATAATGGTTCCTATTTCAAGAAAGAAGTGATCGACTTTTTAGAGAAATACAATGTGGTTTTCCATAAGTCATCTACATACCGGCCGCAAACCGACGGAGCTATTGAGGCCGCCAACAAGAACATCAAGCATATTTTGCAGAAGATGGTTGAGACCTACAGGGACTGGCTAAATAAATTTTCGTTTGCACTTTGGGGGTACAGAACTTCAATCCGAACGTCTATAGGGGCAACTCCTTATTCTCTCCTTTATGGGATGGAAGCTGTTCTGCCAATCGACATAGAAGTCCTGTCGCTACGAGTCATGGCTGAGTGTCAGATAGTAGAGGCGGACTGGCAACAGAGCAGGTTTAAAGAACTGATGCTGTTTGATGAGAGAAGGCTGAAAGTATTGTACCATGTTCAGGGTTATCAACGCAGGATTGCTAGGGCTTTTAACAAGAAGGTTAAGTCCCAGAATCTCAAAAAAGGGGATTTAGTGCTGAAAGACAACAGAGCTCCCATCCATGACCCTATGGGCAAGTTCAGACCCAATTGGACTGGTTCTTACATCATTAAAACAATTTGGTTGGGTAGAGCTGTTATTCTCATGGACCTGGATGGTCTAGAATTTTTCCAACCAATCAACATGGACAAGTTTAAGAAATATTATCCCTGAAAGGCTTGCTAAGTTGAAAACCCGGAAGGGCGACCTAAGCAAAAGTTAGAGCATTGAAGAATTAGAAATAAAGAAAAATTGAGCTCGCAAGGTTGAAAAATGTGAAAGGGCGGCCTTGGCAAAAGTTAGAGTGCAAAAGGAGAGAGTTAATATTCGAGTGAACCTGAATTGAACTACGTAAGGCCTGATTCCCATTTTTGGGATACGTAGCAACTTCATCCTGAAGTTCGGCCATAAACAGCTCTAAATCAACTGTCCTGTCCATGTGTCTGATCAGGTCATCTTTATTTGTTCTTTACCTAAGGGTTTGGTTGTGATCTCTACTCTAAGAGAAGAGCTGGTTACAATGCTAAGCAGTGCTATTTAGTCAAGGGGCAATTTGTGATCTTTCGATTTGGGGTTGTACATCTCGAGGATTGATTTTGTGCGTGTCAAGTGGTGATCATTCTCGAAAATGGTTTTGGAAAGTTTTAATAAAAGTTGATTTTGTTCAAATTTTACCTTTTATAACTTAGACCATTTTTGGACCAAAAGGAAAATTTTCAGTGCTCACAACTTTAATTTCATTGATTTCAATACAAAGTTCTCTAACTCTCGATACAAATCAAAGTTGCTTTTATTACATCTTAAAAACTTGAAAAGAAAGATCAAAGGAATAAACTAGGGGCATAGATGAGTCAGGTGCTCCTGCGTCCTCCGTTCGTACTTGTGGAAGCTTCTGAAGCTAAAGTGGGCCCGAGTTGTGCCTCCTTATCAAGCCAAGCTAGCCAAGCATTCGCCAGAAAGGGTGCAACTGAAATCAAGGGCACGGGCCAAAAGCTCCCGCATCCTCCAAGCAGTGAGGTACCTAGCCAGGTGTGAACCTTAGACGGGGAATGAAACCGGGTACTCTACCCTTCTTTCGGGCGAATCTGATCATGTCCAAACTGACGCAATAAGAAGTAAAACACGCAGTGCGTCAAGCCGAGCAATTGAATGCCGGACTGCCGAGCCATGTTGTAGCTCATATCGGTCAGATTAAGCCAGGGGCAGCGCCAAGCTATGTCAGCAGCAAACCTGTTGCATATCCATTCGCACCACCACCCCTCGTTGGCAAAATCTACTAGTCGGTAGCAAAAGAAATCACCTCGAGCTGAGTATTCAAGACAAGAGTCCACTACCTTCAGCTTATCCATAAGCCACACCTAGGAAGGGATGAAAGAAAAGAGAGATGTATATTGAGAGAAAAGTGAGAACATGGTTTTTAGAGAAAAATAGAACATAAGTGTCGAGCGATGTGAGAAACACATATGAGAAAGGGTGGGAAATATTACCTGAAGAAGTAGTGGACTCCCTGCAAATCTGGTAGTCTCTCATCGATGAAACGCGTCTATGCCTATCAAATTCTCGGCCAGCGCAAAACCAATGCAACTCTTACCTTCTTTCAAGCCTTGCGCCACTTCAATCAAGTGGATGCTGGACCCGCTGAAACTAGGGACAAGAAGGAAATGAGCTAGCATACATAAGCAGAGGGCATATTACCGAAAACCCCGCCGAAGATAGTCACCACGATCACCAGCGTCGGAAAATCGATGAATCAAACTAGGAATGTCTAGTTCTCCGTTGTGGGCCATAGATCGAGCCTTGTGCAGAGTGAGCCCACATATCCGTCCCAAAGCTTGGGTGTGGCCAAAACGGGACTGAGGCATGATTTCCTTATCTCGCCGGGATTCCATTAACGCCTAAAATTCTTCAATTGTCGGGCACATTTCTTGTTCCCTGAAGCTAAAGACGTGTGTAATCGGGTTCCAGCACCTAGCCACGGCATGAAGGAGAGAAAAACAAAGTGGAGTCTAACTAAACGGGAAAAGTGCATTTATGTCGAAACCCCAAAAATTCACCTTTTCCGAGCCGTCCAAAGTCACAATCTAATCCGCGAGGTTTTGGGCAAGAAATAGCTTCATTTGTGGCAAAAACAGCAGCTAGAATGAGTTTTGGAGAAGAAATGATGAAGGTGAAGCTTTTGTAGAAGATAAGGTAGTGAGTGGAAGCTAGCTGTCAACAGTCTAGAGGTTCTGCACATTGGTGGCCGACAGGCCACTACTGATGGCTGGCAGGCCACGGTTGGTGGCCGACAAATCTTATCCATGGCCGGCATCCTTTCTCCTTTGGCCGGCAGCCTCTCTTTTTGGCCTACTGTCCACCTGTGTGTTGGAAAATGTGGGTAGCTTGTGTTTTGTCTCTTTTTTTGTGTTTTGGGTGGTCTTGCTTTGAGTCTTTTTGGTTTTAGCAAGTTTGTTGAGTGGTATTTGAGTTGTGTTGTTTGTCGAGTTGTTGTTATGTTGTTTATCGATTTGTATATTGCATTTTGTATTTTAGTTGTTGGTCAATTCATTACCCGATTAAGCATCTTGTTTTAATCAAGCACTCTTGGCCATTTCAATTCCCTATCTGTTTCATGCATATATGGTGCTCATGATGCAAAAATAACAATGCTTTTCATAAAAATGCGAGGTTTTATTCCAATCATGGCTTTTTACAAAAGATGAGTACAAGTTTTTTTTAAGCAAAATAGAACTTCCTAAAGCTACACATGTACTAATGCTACTAAAAAAAAAAGAAACTAAGGAAAAAATACATAAATCAGCGCCAGGCATCTCAAACACAAGAGGCCCTCTTCGTCCTCTTACTGGGTGGGGACATAGAGCTGTCTCCATCAGCGCCGCTATCCGTGTTTGCCTCTGAGCCGGAACCGGAATCGTCGCTGCTCTCTGCCCTAGAGCCTAACTTAGCATCACCTCTGCTCTCAGATCTCGAGCCACTATTATCTCCACTCTCGGAGGACTTAGACTGCAGACTCACTGCCTCCCCATAGTCACTAGTCTCAGCATCGTCGTCACTCAACACCGGCTCGAAGGGTCTCATCGGGCCTCGACCATGACGTTCCTCTCGGCTACGTGCTGGAGCCCGTCTCTCCTTCCCCTTTGCTGCTGGAGGCTGTGGTGATGGTGTAAGTGCAGTCGCCGCCGCTGGTGCTCTCGGTATGACTGAAATCTGAAAAGATACAGTATTAGCATATTAAATACAATGTATAGTTGCAGATGCAGTATGATAAAAGTGGTGGAATGCAATAAGCCAAATCTGATTACAAATCTGATCTGATTATATCGATGATATATCGATTGTGATGTGACAAGGAGCAAAATGCAAACTGTGATATGAGTATCAGTGCTTCAACGAGAATGATGTGCACAACAGTGTGGAAAATGTTGAAATGAAGGCAGAAAATAGAGCAGAATACCTGGATGCCATGGAGATGGCGATTGCCTTCCCCTCGATATCATGCCTTTGAGCGAAGTCGATGCTTCGGCGATCCTCGGTGTACTCCGGGGGTGCCTGCAAATGCATTGGGAATGATCAGTGTCCGAAAAGAACAAATATCAGAAAGAAAATGGAAAGCTGGAGAAAATGTGATACATACCGAAGGTGTGTCGCAAATTCTGACGTATTTATGCCCGGCCTCTGCTGGCTCGATCGGAATTTGGTAGGCCGTCCCGGTCGGTCTCCAGCATGTCAGCATGGTCGGGATCTCGGGCCAACCGGTAGCCTATCCAGTGAGAGGAACCCTTCCATCCCTGGCCCTCATCGCTTGAGTCCCATCTACTATGGGGGCACCTACTGCTCTGCTTGCATAAGCACCTGTCAAGGGAGACATGAGATGCGTCTGGATGAATGTCGAATAATCTCCTTCCCCGAGGAAGTAGTTAGCGTCCAAGCCTCCGGTGAACTGAATCATCTCCTGGAAGGAGAGGCTCCCTGTAGTCCTCATAGATGCTGGGGGCATCATGGGAACTACCGGCTCAAGCAAACTCATAGTCTGGCGCATGAACCATTCGCCTAGAAACTAGGCTTGGCAAACTGGGCCCTTCAGCAGAAGCCGAAACAAGAGGCCCCCCAGGCTTCGGCGTATGGATCCCTAACTCCAGCCGGCATCATCGCCTAAGGCTACTAGGCGATCTGCAAACAAGGAATATATACCGATTGTTAGTCGTCGATAGTTGTTGATGAAGCAAAAATAACTGTGAGTTTTGGGCTACCTCTTCTGCAATCACTATGTTAAAGTACCGGCAGAAGAATAAGAAGGTCTCCCGGATCCTATGTAGGCATCTACCATCATACCGATGAGAGTACGACACAACGGGAGGAATCTCCTCCTCCGGCTCCGGAGCAAGGGTCAGGAAATATGCATATACCCAGAGTTACAAAGAAAAGGAAATAGTGAGTATACAAGGTATAGATACAGAGAATGCAGAATGCAGAATGCAGAAAGCAGAATGCATAGTACAGTGTATAGAACGTACAACGTATGAGAATGCAGAGTGTAGAATACATAAATACAGTGTATAGATGCTCGATGTAGAAAGGGCAGTGTATAGATGTAAAGAATGCAGTATACAGTGTACAGAAAGTGCAAAGCAGAAAGCACAGAAATAGAAGATAGAAAATGTAAAGTAGAAATGTAAAGAATATCTCCCAGGCTCGCCAATAGCCTCCAACCCTGTCTCCTCTCCTGCGGGATGTCGAGCTCATATAGCCATATAGTGTGGAGAGGCCAGCTCCTCTCCAGTCATAGAGCCGGACCTAAGGTAGGGTCACCAAAGCGCTCAGTAGATACAGCCCTACAATGTTCCACTTGTTTGTAAACAAGGTGGTACCGAAGAGGAACATCAAAAAGCCCCGAGCGTAATGCTTAGTCTCCTTTACAGTCTGTGGCTCTCTTCTACAAAAATGCTCGGTGAACCAGCTGTATCGAACTAGGGCTGGTCTGAGAGAGGTAGACGTGCTCCAAGCAAGTGCAACTAGGCGGCCTTCCATTCGCCCATATCAATGTCATAAGGGATCGGATCACCCCTTATTTCTATGCCTGTGAGCATGGAGAAGTCATAGGGAGTCATCGTCATCTCTCCGGCGGTGGAGAAGTGGAAGGAGTTGGTGGTATCCACCTGCTGCTCCTGTCACGCTAAGTGGTGGTACTGCGATGTGGCATGATAGCCCAGTGCAGAACAGGCCGAAACTAGCCCTCATCGATGATGTAGCGTATGCCGGCAAGGAGCTCTAGATACCAGTCCCTCGCTGTCGTGGCTCCGTAGCCCCTAATGGAGCGAGAGTCCAATAGTGATCAGAATAGTGATATGAGAATAGGCAGATAAAAAGTAGTGTAAGAAATACAGTGCAAGGGTGTGATTAAGGCAAGAAATGCAATGTAACCATGTGTTTGAAGCAAGGAATACAGTTAAAGCAAGAAATGCAACGTAAAGTGCAAAGAGCATGAGAATACAATGTATACCTCGGTGGTGCTGTGGGACAAATGGGAGTCCGACTCCCTCAGTAAGAGGTCCTCCAGCGCACATCATGTGAACTCTCTGAAATGCCTAATATCCCTGGGTGGCAGTACATGTGTCCGAGGATGGCATGTCACCGGATCGAAAGGGCATACTCCCAGCGGTAATATCTCGAGCTCAAGATCGGCCTCCATCTCTGCCGGAGGTGATAACTGGGGTGGAATCTCGAGGGGAGCTCCGTCACGTGGAATATCGTCTGCTAGCTGGAAAGAAGATGCGAAAGTGGTCGAAAAATGAAGAAAATGGAGGAAAAATGGTAAACTTAGAAAAAGTCAACCTTAGGAGAGAGAAAATGGAAGGAAAAGTCAAAGCCCGAGAAAATGCACAAAACCTGAGAGAAACTCAAGAGGAACAAGCCTTAAGTGGTGAAACTCCAAGAAAAAGTGTTGAAATCAAATTTTAATTGATTCAAAATGGAGGAAACAAAACGGGTTTAGCGAATAAATTTCGTGTGGGGCATTGGAAAATGTGTAGAAAGCGCAAATCTAGAGAGAAGAAGTGTCTAGAGAGAGAGAGGGAGGAATTTCAGACGTGAAGAAGTGAGGAAATGAGCCCTTGTGTCCTATACTTAAAGACCCATGTATAAAAGACCAAAAACCACCGATCTGTCATCGTTGGCCGGTAGGCCACCATTAGTGGCCGGTAAGGCTCATTGGTGGCGATGTGATAAGTCAAGGCGGCGGTGGCGTGACCCCCCTCGATGGCGGCAAGTCTCTTATGGCCCTCTCTAGTGTCCTGGTGCTATTTTGTGCTTCTATTTTCCTGAGTGGTGTATGAAAGGTTATTAATTTGGAAGCTTACAACTGTATTCCGGCGCGTAACTGTGTCCCACTTGCCGTTGTGAACGAAATGTATCCTTTTGTTTTTTCTAAGTCTCCGAGAGGTCAATCGAAGATTGCCTCACGTATTACTTTTGCTTAGTTTAATAGAAATAGCATCTTTGTCTTCTTTCTTTCCTCAGGTACGTATGTTGCACATGCGCCTTGCATCTTTTTTTTTTGAATTGTGTATAGAACATGCTCATGTCTCTCATGCATAGAATATGTATCTCATTTCATGCATAGAACATGCCTTCAATTAACATTGTGTCTCGGTTGTTTATCTCGCATAGAACATGCATTGTCACTATATCACACATTGTTCATGTTAGCTATGCTTTCACAAATAGGAAAGTTCTTTTCTTTCTTCCTTTGTCAACACAAACAAACAATATTGTATGTACGACTTGTTCATTTTGTGCATCTATTGCACTCGTTCACTTTATGCATCTATCGCACTTGTTTATTTTGTGCATCTATCGCACTCGTTCACTTTGTGCATCTAACGCACTTGTTCACTTTGTGCATCTATCGCACTTGTTTACCTTCGTGCATCTATCGCACACCACTCTTCTGTACCTCGGGATGTGTCAGCGGTTTTTGTTTCTCAAGACGTGTGAAACATGGCCTTGGGCGGGTTTTACCTCGGGACGTGCGAAGCACGTACCTAAGCGGTTGTTTATCTCAGGACGCCTGATGTGCGACCCTGGGCGGGTTTCATCTCGAGATGCGTGAAACACGAACCCTAGCGACTTTCATCATCTTCTCATGATTTCAGCGTGATTAGAGTTTCTCAAAACGCGTGACGCGCGACCCTGGGCGGGTTTCATTTCGAGATGGTTGAAATGCGGGCCCAAACAGTTTCTCAGGACACGTGATGGGTCGCCTTGGGTGAGTTTCACCTTGGGACGTGCGAAGCATGAGCCCGGGCCATTTTCTTGTTATCTCAGGACACGTGAAATATGGCCCTGGGCGGGTTTTATCTCGAGACGTGCAAAGCATGAGCCCAAGCGATTTTTGCATTGTGTCTTGGAATGCGTAAAACGCGGACCCGAGCGGTCTTCCTTGTTTCTCAAGATGCATGAAACACAACCGTGAGCGGTTTTCAGTTTCTCAGGATGTGTGAAACACGACCCCGAGCGGTTTTCTCATTTTCTCAGGGTACGTAAAATGCAACCTTGAGCGATGTTTTCTCTCCTCGTCTCTTATTTTGACATGGTTAGAGTGTGTTTTATCTCTTATATGGAAACTTGTGTTGGATTTAAGCTTGAAGCTGCTCATTCATGTGTTGTTATCTTGTTTATTGTATTCATTCTTGCTTATCGCATTTGGTATTGCTTAATGCATTGTCTTGCATGATCATGAGTTTTCAACATGGTTGGCTTCGCAAAGCGTGTAAGTCCAACCTTCAAACTGCTTTGCATGCATATCATTTGCATCGCTGCAAAACTACGCTGGTTTGATTCATTGTAATAGGATAAGTAAGCAGCCTGTGGGCGCAACCATTTATTTTCTATCTTGTTTGTTTGTCCAAGTCTTTTGGTCTTGTCAAAATGGGTCGTCTTTGGGTTTTGACATTCACTCACGTCATTTCATGACTTCCGAGTTCTGTCAAAGAGGGACAACTGTAGACACCCTATTTTTGACCGTCTTTAAGACTTGGACGTCATCGATCATGCACTTGATGATTATGACTGCATGTGCTCGTTTTAGTGCCGAAGTCCTCGACGGAATGCCCTGTCTTCAAGCCTTTAAACCCTGCCCAATCTATGCCTTGTTTTGAAGTAAAACCTTAGTGCTTCAAACCTCAAGACCTTGGGACCTATAGGCCTCCTCTGGTGGGCTGCTAGCTAATAATGTGGCCTACCGGCCATCAGTGTCTTTTTTTAGATATTTTGTTAACAGCTGTGCCAAGTGTTGGCACAATTGGCTGCATCTCCCTATACGTGTATGGAGAGATATATCTCAGCCAAATGCATGTTTTTTCTATATATATGGGCTCTCTTTCTCCATTTTTGAGGGTTGAAATTTTTGGAGCAAAAATTATCTCTCTCTCTCTCTCTTGCAAACTTGTGCACATTAGCCTATGTACACTACACTTTTGCTTACACCTCCTCAATCAAAGTTGATCACCTTTGGACTAAGGTTCCTTGAGGCCTTCTTGGAGTTCTTGAAGTTGGTTTTGGCTTGAATTGTTGCCTAGAATTGATCTTCGATTTAAGAGGTATAACACTTGCCCTTTTACCTTGCTTTGCATACTTGTTTTTCTATCTTTGCCCACTGATTTTGGGTTGTTTTTGGGCTATAAAAAACTCTGTTTTGGTGGGCTAAAATTGGTGGTTTTAGGCCGTTTAAGGTTAGGGGGTGTCTCACCCGTTCTTTATTCCTTATTTGTAAGGCCTTTCTACTTTTGTTTTCCACTTTCAAACCTCTTTTTGGGGCTTTTGAACACTAAATTTCAAAATATTTTCAGTGGTGAAAATCATTTTTTGAAGTCTAAATTTGGAAGGGTTAACCTCTCCTCCTTGTATTTTGTTTGCTAGCCTAGTTAACTCTATGTGTTAGCTTAATTTTCTAGCCTTTTATAGCTTAATTCTAGCATGTTTTAAGCTCTATTTTAGACTGTTTTAACTCTATTTTTGGTTGGTTGTTGCATTTGAGTCTTGTTTTGCATGCTTCTAGTATAAGTGTCCTCACAAACTTGGTATTTTAGGCCTTTAGGCACCACTTGTTTAAGTTGATTGCATTGTTTTAGTGTTTTTCTCACTTAATTTCAGCAAGCATAATTTCTGCAACCTCTCTCATTTCTTGACTCTTTATTTGCTTTGAGGGTTGTTTCAACTTTATGATAGTTTAAGCTTGAGATTGAGGTCCATGCTTAATGGTTTAATTCTCTTTTGGGGGTTCATTATCAACAGTATGACACCTCTCTCTTGCCTTAAACTATCTCTTGTTTGACACTTCATTCTCTTTTAGAGGACTTAACTCACCAATGGACTTAATTGGTTAAAGAATGGAAGGGTAATTAAAATGAGTAACTAAAAGTGGAAATTAAAATTGTGCAAATATAAGAATTTGATTGTGTTTTGGTGTGTTCAATCGGACGTTAATTGAACATAAGGAAAATTGGGGCATTTCATACTCAAAGTAATGAAATGTGCCAAGTTTCTTAGATCTCCATTGCCCTTAAACATGCATGATAAGGTGAAGGTTATGAGTCTTGTTTGTGCATTTATTAAACTCGTAGACGTTGGTTCTTTAGCCATCATACAAAAATCTTTATGGTCGGTGTCAATAAATTTATGGAAAGAGTTAGGACCGTTTCCGGTCTATTTTGTGAATTAAACAATGTTATTGGATTTGTGGGACTTATTACGAGTCATGTTTTAATAATTTAAATTGTTCAATATATAAAATTTATTGAATACTTTAAACAATTAAGTTTTGTTTTTAATAAATTATTCCCAATAAGTTCAATTCTCCACAATAACATATTTTATTCCAATTTTACACTTCTCATTAAAATATGAAAAAAAAAATCATAAATATTTTTAATTGTTAGGAACTAAATAAATTTTCATAAACAAAAACATAAATATAAAATTCATTAATTATCTCACATTTTTAAATATGTCAATTCACCACGGTATTATTTTTAACTCTCTTATGACATTGAAATAAAAATTTTCATTTTTGGACTATTTACCATAAAACAATTCATAGTTTTAAAATAATAGAAAATGATAAATTTTATGTCCTACTTTGATCCAATTGCTGCTTATGATTTTGTTTAATATAAAATTCATGATTTGTAAAATTAAAAAATTAAATTTTAAGAAAATTAAAATTTATTTATGAAATTGTTGTTCATTTTATGCGAAGAGTAAATTTGGAAGAAAAAAAAATCACCATTATATAGAATTGAATTCTTTGACAACATTTTATAATAAAAAAATAGAATTTAATTGTCCACAATAAAATTTGATAGGATTCAATAATAATCTAATAAATAAAATAAAAAATTATTGTAATTTATTTTTTAATCAATAAACTAACTTTCTACATAACTTTAAAAAAAAAAAAAAGAAATAAAATAATTCAACGTCAATCTCAACCTCCACCTCAACCGTGTTCATAATTCAGTTGAATGCTCACTTCAGGACTCTTCGACCAGACAAACGATGTTCACACTTGCTAAAATTTGTTTGACTTTCAAATCAATTTTAGATATATTTATTAATTTTTTGAATTTAAATTAAATAAAAAAATTATTATTGGAGTTCGAACAGCCTAATTAAGTATTTTCTTTGTTAAAAACTCGAAGTGGTAATTTATTATGTCTATAAGGATAAGACTCTACAAAATGATTAAAATATTTATATCTATTTATCTATCCATCTATATATTATATAAGGAAAATATGATTTTTAGTGAGAGTCGTGTGAGGGTTTTAATATTTTATACTAATTTTTTTGATTTTATTAATTTTAAATAATTAAGAAAATATCTATTGGTTAACTTTTATTTGATAATCTCACATCAGGAGAAGAAAGAAAAAATGAATTGTTTTACTCATATAAAGTGAATATTATGCTCCTATCCCATTTAATATTGTAGTTTTGTGCATGTTTCGATTCAATATAATTTAAATTTTAAAAGTTTTAATTAATTAATTTTTGTGTAGCTTGGTTGGTCTTTTGATCTAGCCGATTAGGCTAAATCATTTTTGATTTGATTGATTCGTTGGTTTAGTAGTGATTTTAGCGGTTTTATCAAAATATATTGATTAGATTCGTTTGATTTGAAATAAATTAAAGATTGAAAGATTGAGATTGTTTGATTATAAATAAACTTTCCGTTCAAATAATTGTTAATTTTTATTTTATAATCTCACATCGGAAAGAGAATAAAAAAATTGAGTTGTTTCATTTATATAAAGTGAATCTTAATATTGTAGTGTTGTGTATACTTCAAGAATAATGTTACATGTATCAATTAATGTACTAACTAGTATACTAACAGATAATGTGACATAATTTTAGATGTTTTGGATATATGTGATTTGTATAATAGGTGGAGTTAGTAACAAATACATAACATTAGTTGGTACAATAACGTGTATATTTAGTGCATGTACCGATACTTCAATTCAAGACAATTTAACTTTTAAAATTAAAATAACATTTAAAAGTTTTTATTAATTAATTTTTATATAAGTTGGTTGGTCATTTGACCTAACCGATTAGGCTAAACCATTTTGAGTTTGACCGATTCGCCGGTTTAATCGCAATTTCTCATATTAATTTTATTGATTTTAAACAATTAAAAAAAATTTCATTGACTAACTTTTATTTAACCATATAAAAATAAAACTCTAATTAGTTTATGAGTTATTTTATAATTGCACATCAGGAGAAGAAGAAAAAGCAAAGTTTGTTTTACTTATATAAAGTAAATCTTATATTCCCTTTTAATATTGTAGTGTTGTTCATAATTCAACTAAAGATAGTTTAAATTTTAAAATAAAAAATGTAATTAATCTATGATATAATTTATTTTATAATCCCACATCTGGAGAATAAAGAAAAAGTGAATTGTTTCACTTATATAAAGTGAATCTTATATTCTCATTTAATATTGTAGTGTTGTGCATGTTTCGGTTTAATACAGTTTAAATTTGAAAATAAAAATTTGAAAGTTTTAATTAATTAATTTTTGTGTAAGTTGGTTGATCTTTTGACCTAGCCGATTAGGCCGAATCATTTTTTGTTTGACTAATTCACTGGTTTAACTACGATTTTAGTGAAATATATTGGTTGGAATTGTTTGATTCGAAATAAACTAAAAATTGACTTGATTAAAGATTAAACGACTGATTGCTTGATTAGAAATAAACTTTCCGCCCAAATAATTGTTAAATTTTATTTGACAAACTCACATCAAGAAAATAAGGAAAAAAATGAATTATTTTACTTATATAAAGTGAATCTTATGTTCCTATTTAATATTGTAGTGTTGTACATGTTTCAATTCAAGACCGTTTAAATTTTAAAATTAAAATAATATTTGAAAATTTTAATTAATTAATTTTTATATAAGTTTGTTGGTCTTTTGACCTAACCAATTAAACTAAACCGTTTTTTGTTTAACTGATTTGTTGGTTTAATTGCGATCTTAGCAGTTTTATCCAAATATATTGGTTAGATTTGTTTGATTTGAAATAAACTAAAAGTTGATCTAATTAAAGATTAAATGATTGATATTATTTTAATCGAAACAAACTTTTTGCCCGAACAATTGTTAATTTTTATTTGACACAATTCCATATCAGGAAAATAAGAAAAAAGTAAGTTGTTTCAGCTATATAAAGTAAACATATATTCTCATTTAATATTATAGTGTTGTGTATGTTTTAATTGAAAATAGTTTAAATTTTAAAATAAAATAAAATTTAAAAGTTTTAATTAATTAATTTTTATATAAATTGGTTAGTCTTTTGACTGATTTTAATAATTTTATCAATATATATTGTTTTATTTTTAAAAGGTATGTTTAAGTTTTATGACAAATTTTAACGTAGAATAAATTAAAACTAAAAACTTTATAAAATGAAATTTATTTTTATTTTATCATAAATATATATTTTTTAATTTATTATATTTTTTTCATCTTTATCAATTAAATTATGACAACTGCAATATATATATATATATATATATATTCTAATAAAATAGTTAAAATTTAATTCATTTTAATTTTTTTTACTTTTTAAATAAATTTTATATTATTATTTAATTTTAAAATTATTTTTAATTATTTATTTAACCGATGCATCAGATTTATATACTAGTATATATATATATATATATATTACCTATATAAAGAGAATGTAAGAATAATGTAACGGCTTCTTGGTGTAACTCTGTTGCTTCTTTGGTTTGTAAGGACTCTTCTCTTGCAGATTTGGGCTGGCCATGTGGCCTGCAAATTAGCCACACACAAGACAATAGAAGAAAACAAATTCTATCATCGGTGCTACAGATTTTCCAAGGTTTCCTGCAGATATTTTTTTCAATGCTGTTTGCTTCATTTCCAATACCATTCCTCTTGGAAATTTCCCCAAACAGTGTTCTGCTGTTTGGCTATTTCCCAAAGCTCCTCCTTGCAAATTTTTCTTACAGATTTTGGGTTACCTACGTGAAATTCAAATTGTCCACGCTGACAATGAAGAAGAAAACAAATTTTGCCCCTTCGAACAGTAGGACTCACTGATTTGCACTGATGATGATTGCTAGATTTTGTTTTTCATGCCATGTGTTTGTGCAGCAAACATAGGATTTCTCACAAGATATATATATATCCTCTGGACGGAATTGTTGTTACTCTGTTCTTCCCATCACTGTCGGCATTGTTGCTGCTGTAACGCTGTTGAAATTGGGCATCCAAAGCTCTGCTTCTGCTATAGCAAATCCTGGTAACTACATCTGTAATTTGATGCCTACTATTTACAAGTGTGTTGCACAATATTTACCTACACTGTTTTCAAAACTGGGCATATGTTAAATAGATGCACACCATGTGTTTGTCAATATGTCTAAATACATAAAGAGTTTACCAGGCTCAATTTTCTGAATCAGATTACATATTTGTTGTACACATTTCACCTGGAACCTTTTATAATTAATTGAACAAAAGCTACTGTAGACTGCCCCGAAACAATCTCCGCGCGTCCCCCTTTCAGAGAGGGCGCGGATTGGGTTCTAACTACTATAATTCGGACTCCTATCACGGTTCTGAATCTAATCTCACAAAGTGCAATATAAGATTGATAAATCACCAAAGAGTCGTCAAATCGTTTTGGAAAATCGATTTTAATCAAAAAGCGCCAAACATGAACTGATTTGCCAGATTTCAGAGTCGCCACCTAAATGTTTTATTTTGTGAAATTTAGAAAACCTTGACTCGTGCCTAAGGCCACGTGTCCGTCATCACCAAAGTTGCCTCGGTTCGGGAACTTGGGTACGAGAGGGAAAGGAACTGAAATGAGTACCCCCGCTCGCCTAATCAAAGGATCGGCCTCTACTAACATGATATGTTGTTTTTGAAAACACATGTGTTCTTATTCCGGTTATTAATCTAACTTTACTATGTGATGCGCATAGTATACAAGTATAGACTAAATCATGAAAATTGGAACAAATCAACTCATGTTTGCTTTTCGAAAATGGTTTGAAAGTGCTACTCGCAAGTAGGCTAAAGCGCGGATTTGCCACCCTCAAGTGGGCTTTAAAACATGATTTTGCCACTCTGCAAAGTGGGCTTAAAACTCACATTTATCGAATTGTCCTAATTCAAGCAATCAAGCCTTTATCTACAGGCATTCATGCAGTTTATCAAATAAGCACATAGCCTCATGGCAAGCATGCTATCATGACAATGCTCATACTCATGTAAGTTTGCTAAAGCGTAAACACTTGCAGTGTACTCCGAGCCAAAACAGAAAACTAGTTAGAAATCATGCATGATCCTAGCTACATGCAATAATGCAACTAAATAGGCTCGGCTATCTAAGATGGCATATGAATGCAACACTTGATACATGTATTCAAATAGGTATTGAAATACGATGCAGTTTGAATGATGCGCCGTGCTCGGTGCATGCAAGCATAAGGTATGCTAATCAAAATATGCCCTAAACTAATCATCAAAAGCTGATAAGTAAAATGGAGAAAGAAGTGGGGTTGGAAGACATGCACACACACACGCATCCTTATTACAACAATGTGCTCTCTCGACGGAGGGTCCAAATGAACGAAACTAATCTAAGCTAAGCTAAGCTAACTAATCTAATTAAATTAATTAGACTAATTATTACAATCCAATAAAGAAATAGCTAAACTAAGCTACTTAATTATTACAACACTTTAACTAATTAACGAATTAATTAAATAAATTACAAAACCAAGCTAACTAACAAGTAAAGCTTTAAACTAAGTTGCCTCAGCAAGTTGAAGAAGTTGAACATGCATGTTCACATTCAGTTTCTCACCCCTAAAAGCTCTCCGGTTTGCTCTCTTGAGGCTTTGTTTGCAGGGTGTCTTAAAGAACTAGTTGCTGAAACTTGCCAAACCAAATCTGGGGAGTGCACCAGTGGCCTGCCGGCCACTTGCCGGCCAAGAGTGGGCCTTTGCCGGCCAAGGATGGAAAGGTGCCGGCCCTCAATGTGGCACTGCCGGCCACTGGTGTGTTGTGACACCATTTTGCAACAGAGCACAAAAACAGAGAAAATTGAGGGTCTTCTTAGGGCATGTGTGTACTGTGCCACTCCATATCATTTCAAAACATCAAGGGAGTGGCACTATTGGATCCAAAATCCTCAATCAAGCATGCAATGCATGATGGCCAAAGATCCAATCTTGCACAAATTCAATAAATGCAATGCAAACAAGACTCTAAGACCATTGCCTTATCATGGAAGATCAAAGGCAATGGAGACAAAGGGGATTGGCTAACTTTCATCACTTTGAGTATGAAGTGGACCAATCCACCTTGTGTTCAACATAACGTCCGATTGAACACCATGCAATGCAAACAACATGCTATGCTTGGCATGAAACACAAGACTTTAATCATGTAAACAACGCATGCATAACATGTTAAGGGACTGAAATGATGAAACTAGTGAAGGACATAACACTAGAGACATGCAATACAATGCCCAATGGACTAAACCAGCCCTAAACAGACCTCATGCATGTCAAAACAGTGGCCAAGATGATCTGAAATGATAGCATGGAAGGCAAGAGAATGATGTTCATGCATTGGCTCACAAACAAGGCATAATGCTCAACTCTCAAACACAATTAAAGAGTGACAAACATGATAGTATCACAAGGCTATATGCTCTGAAATTATGTGTTAAATGATGCCATATCACATAAACATCACAAATAAGGCATGCTAGAAGACCTAAAGCACAAGGCTAGTAAAGAGCACTACACAAGAAGTATGCAATACATAGCCCAAACAACCAAACTAGCTCTAGATAGAGCTCAACCATGCCAAATCAAAGGCCAAGACATGCTGAAATGATAGCCCAAAAGCTTAGACAAGCATGCATACGTATTGGCTCACAAACAAGGCATAAGGCACATCTCTCAAAAGCATTGAAAGAGTGGAACATGTGAGAGTGTGACTATGCTATATACACTGAAATCATGTGAGAAATGAGGCTAAGGCATGCAATCATCACATTCAAAGCATGCTAGAGACCTCAAACACAAAGCTGGTGAAGCCCAACTACACTATACTATACAAAGCTAATCATATATGACCAAGACCATTTAAAACAGACCTCAAGCATGTTAAATTAGTGGCAAAACTGTGCTGGAGCAAAGCTAGCACGTGCTAGAATGATGAACTAAAGCATAAAGCATGTTAGGCCAACAAGCATGATTGTACTACAAGTACCAAAAGCAAGCAAAAAGTGACCTAAACACCCAAAAACAGAGTTAAGACGTGTCAAAACAAAGCCAAAACATGCTTGAACTAAGTCACAAAAGAGTAGAAACATATGCTCATTTGATAGGCCAACAACACAAGCAAGCAAGACAAGAGGAGAGGGGACCACCCCCTCCTATTTTGGACCTCAAAACCACCTTTCCACCACTGAAATTCCTTTGAGTTTCAGTGGTAGAAAGGCCATGCAAAGGCTATTACAAAAGCTTCAAAGGATGGCTTAAAAGCTTAACAAATAAGCAAAGAAAGAGGGTAGACCACCCCTAACTCCAACAAGGACTCAAACCAACATTTTTAACACTTAAAATCAGAGCTTTTTTTAGTTGATAACTAGGCCCAAAACAACATGCAAAGGTGGCTAAGATGGTATGCAAAAATAAGCTTAAAATGAGAATATACTCACCCTTGAAGAGCAGCAACAAGGTAGGTCTTCCTCTGAGCCAAAACCAGCCTTTTGAGTTCCAAACAAACCTTCAAGAACCTCAGCTCCAAAGTAGTGGTGTTTGACTAGGTGTTCCTTTGCAAAAATGTAAAGAAAACACACTTTAAGGCACTATTGAGCACAATATATAGAGAGAGAGTGAGAATTCTAGAGAGAGAGAGGGATATTTTGTCTTTAAATTTTTCTGAACCTCTGGAGAGGGAGACAGGTCTCCCCTTATATAAGCAATGCAAGCAAAAGCTTGCTTGACAAGCTTGAAACTTGCCTTCATCCCTTCATACACGTGTATGGAGGATGGCTCAGTGAGCCACAACTGGCTCAAAAGATCAAAAATAATATTTGTTGAAACATGGTGGCCGGCAGTGCCTCATTGATGGCCGGCAGGGCTAAATTGATGGCCGACAATGCCAAAAAAAAGGCCAGTAGTGCACCACAAGAATCATGTTGAAAGGACCAACACATGGTCCAAAAATGGAGCACAAAGGACATAGGGTTTGGAAAGCTCAAACCTGTGACGTTCCACCATGAAATTCGAGTACTCGACAAGCAATCAAACTTGTCATTGGATGTAACTGCAAGCATATTCAAGTCTTGAAGATGGTAAAAAATGGGGTGTTTACACTACTCACATCAAGCCTGAACAAAAGTAAGTCAAAACAAAAATAAACTCCTACAAACAAAAATCAGGTTTAATTTGGGAATTGGGCCAACGGTTTAAATTCACATCCTCCTAAAGTGACGAACCTAATTTCACAGCCTTGGCAACCTTCAACGGTAACCATATTTCAAATACATCAGCAGCTCAAAATTGTAAACCCCAACAGGAAAGACAAAGAAGCTTTGCAAACCCATTCAATTTTCTAAGTTTAAAATCCAAATCCAAGCAATAGAAATGTATGATATATTACTTGAAAATATAAAACAAATAAATAAAGAAAATGAAAATCCAAAAAAAAAAAAAGCCAAGTCATTGAAGCTTCCAAAACCAAAAACCAAAAACATATGAAGCTTCTAAAAGGAAATTTTCTTTCCTAGAGCACCAATAATGAAGCTAAGGAATCTATTTAGCTATTTGGCAAGGAAATAACTTAGCAGAAAAAATTTCTCCTCCTGTGCTATAAGAATGTTGTCACTTCATCTACATACTTGAATAGATACTCATAAGTTAGATTTCTCAAAAGTGCTCTCTCTGTTGGTGTTTCCTGAACTTGGTTGATAGTATTTTGTGGAAATATCAATTCTTTTGCCATTGTTTGATTTGTTTGAGTTCAGAGTGTTATCGGGTAAATCTTATTGCTAATTAAAAATTTAAACAAAAGTGAGGATTCAAGATCAATCTTTAATTCTTATTGTTTGTATGTAAGCAATTCTTGTTATCTGTATATTATTATTTGTTGTATCAAAAGTGCATATTCAAGATTAAACTTTAATTCTTATGGAAGTAAATCTTATTGCTAATTAAAATTTAAACAAAGGGTCAGGACTTGCTTTCTGCATATCATATATTACTTGTAGTTTGAACATAGCAAACAGTAATAACACACAAAAATGCTTATAGTCCACCTTTCTCAAAAGAACAACCTCTTCTCAAAGTCCAAACCATTGTAATTAGAACTATTAGGCATACTACTTCCCATTACCTACATTTTATAGGCATAATGCAAAATAAGTACTTATTTCGAAAGATTAGATTTTAGCCCCCCTTCCCCCCCTCCAAAAAAAAGGAACCAAAAAAACCAAATAAAAATAGTCAAAAGATTCATTTCCTTCTCTCTATTTTATATGACCAATCAATAACTACGTATCATAATTCTTTGGGGAATTGGAGTTATTCTCAAATGCATTTTCATCTAAAGTGGTTTTGGTGTGGAATTTTATACCTATATGTTTTGAATTTGGGTTTGGGTTTGGGTTGATTTCTTTGAATGCGAAAATGAAAATTAGTTTTTTTTTTTTTTTTTTCCTTTGATGTCTTTGCTATCAGGAAAATTAGACGTTTCCTGGTTTGTGTGATTATAATTTACATTTGCTTCGCTCAATGTGAGTTTTGAGCCTAAACCCTAAACCCCAAATCCAAGCTAACAACAGCCCGATCCTTGCCAGATCTTATAGAGCAAGAGTAGTCTTACTCAATCGAAGATGCTCCCTTGCCTCTTCCCTTAGAGATATAGCTTCGAAGCAGTAAGCTCTGTGCTCTTATTCTTTCGACCAATAAACCACAATAGGTAGCTTTGAGGACAAGCTTATTGTAACTCTATTTGACAATGGAGTTGCCTTTGTGAAGGAGTGCAAATGTTAATGGCTCATTCATTTCTTTAATTGTAGCTTTCTCTGGCTGCAAATTAACACATTGTACAACACACATGTCAACCACATATATTGAACTAAAAAATAAAACAAATCCATGCATAAACTCCATTACTATGCAATTCTCTCTAAAAATTTAGGGCTAAAGAAGGCTTCCCATGTAGAAATTGAGAGAACAACAGTCAAAATTCAAAGCACAATTGTTTAAATCATGAAACTGTGTAGTTGCTACGCGGGTATTGTGGATTGAATCATAGAATCAAATTAAGGATCATAAAATAAATTTGCTCCCTATCTTCAATGGGGTGTAAGTTTTCTTTGGCTAAATGGACTAGATTTCTTTTGATACTAATAGCAATTTCTGGAACCAAATTAAGTTTTCATCTGATAGAATGATCTTCATTTAGCTTGAAAAATAATATTACTAAATCTATCATTAATATTAGTAGATCCCCTTGACAGCAAATAAAGCTAGCACACATATACGAATTAAGAAAAATAACAGGTTAAGCTAATAGGCTGAATCCATTGTATTCAATTTGTGTGAATAGAAAATGTATTAAGGTGTGCTTAATAGCTTCATTGAATTGAGTTTAGAACACATTCAAGCTTAAGAAATCCCAATCACCCACTACCTAGTAACACACACATATATAAATAACCCAAACCCCAAAACCAAAACCCACTTATATGTCTATATTGAGATTTTAAAATAAAAATAAAAACCAAAGAGTTATTTGCATGAACATACGTTTAGCAACCATTATCATTCTTAATTCAATACACATTTAAAGTTCATACGTAACCCCCAAAAAAATTTACTTAACTTCGAAGTTTTTGTACTTTTCATATGAATCTTCATGCTGCGTATGCACTTTCTTTTTTTGGAACTACATGCAGTGAGATAAGTTTTTGAAGATTTGTGTGATTAAACTAATTGACAACAAAGAGAATTTTATTGGACTTCGAAAACATCAATCAAAATACAGCTTGAATGTATCTTTGAATCTCTGAATTTGTTCTTGAAAATTTATCTAACAAAATCACTGTATAGTTCAGATTCATTCTAGGTGTAAACTTTATCATACAATAGTTGAATTCAAACCACACTTTGCTCAATTTCGAGGCATAAATTTTAAATAGGTAGCTTTATGCCTTTGTAATTATCAAATAAGTACACCTATCAAGATCATCCCCAAACAATTCCTAATGGAAAAAGAGTTTATCAAATTGTTATGAATGCACTCCAAGTTAAGTTTGATTTGATTTTTCATATTTGATTAGCAAAGAAAAAAAGAATATCATTGATAGATTAGATTCAAATAATACCACTAATGTAAGATTTATGTTTCTATTTTCTATATATTTTGCATGATGATTTGAAAGTACATCATCATCTTACTCGTTAGTAGATTTGTGTAATAATCACTTATATAGTGTTTGGTTCATTAGAATGAAATAAAATAGTCACTTCTCTCTCTATACAATGACTATTTTTTTCCCCTCTCTCTCTCTCTCTCTCTCTCTCTCTCTCTCTTTTATATCATTTTCTCTCTCGCGCACCTCCCATAGCAGCTAGAGTTTCATCGCTTCATCTTTTTTTTCTCTCTCTCTCTCTCTCTCTCTCTTCTCCTTACCTCCGCCCACCGTTGATCACCTCTGCCCAACATCATTGATCCCACTACCGTTGCACCGCTACACCATCGTCGATCCCACCATCATAACATCGCCACACCGTTGTCGATCTCTCTCTTCTTCTCACCTACGCTACACCGTCACTTCAACTTCTCCACAGTGCCGCTGACAAACACCACTACCACTACCACCACGAGCTCGTTGCATGACCCCTTAGTCGCCGACAAAGAGCAGATTTGAGATCCGAACTCAAAAATCCATATTTACAATCAATTTGCAACACTCTGTACTTCGTACAACAATATTGCTCTCAATCTTTTGTTCAATCTCAGTTTTATGGTGGTTCTCCCATATATAAATATCACACGAGTTCTGATCTTTACATGTGTTTTACATATATGTGTGTATGTGTTCTTATAGATATAGATGATCTAAAAATATGTGTTTTTCTTTTATCTGTTGCTATTGTTGAAGGCTCAGATTTGGAAAGTCTTCTTGATGATGATGATGACGACGACGACTTTTGAGAACTTTGAATAGATAACATTCATAGATCTGTCTCTAGGGTTTTTTTTTTTTTTTAATCTTTTTTTCTCTTTTTTTTTGTGGTAGATTTATTTATTTATTTATTTTTGTGCAGTTGTTGTTGATGAAGATTGTTGTTGTTATTCTTGTTGTTATCATTGTTGGTCTATACTATTATTAAAAGTGAACGATTCACTTGGTGTCTAAACTTTGGTGACTTCTACTTATGCCACATATCTTCATTTTCCTATTTGAAATATATATAAATAAAAAATAAATAAATAAAGAAGAAGAAGAAGAAAAAATTAGATATTTAATAAGAGTATGACTCAAATCTTAAACTTTTGAATTAATAAATAAGGCTTTTATCACTTGCATAACATACCATATATATATATATATATAAAAGTTTGGTTTTATTTTTAATTATTTTAATTACGCACGCATCGCGTGTGCCAACCGCTAGTGAACAGATGAAACAAACAGATAAGACCTATGTGAATTTCAACAGATTTGTGTTGAACAGATAAAAAAATAACAGATTATACCTTTAACAAATAGAAAAAATGATTTCAATAGATAGAAACTTTGAATAGATTTTTGAACAAATAATTTTTATAGATAAGAACATGTAGAAATTAAAGATTGTTTGTTAGAATTTTTTAAACAAATATCTCTCTATCTAGATAGAGTAGGTTCAGCAGATAGATATAAAACTTCAACAGATAGAAATTTTTTTGACAACAGATAGACTTGGTTTGACATATAGGAAAAATTTTGAATTAAAAAGAACAAAAAAAATTGAACAGATAAGGAAAAAAATTGAATAGATAGATATAAGTTTGAATAGATAAAAAAAAATGTGAACAAATAGATATAAATTTGAACAGATAGAAAATAATTTGAATAGATAGATATAAATTTCAACAGATAATCAACAAAAAGTCAATAGATTAAAAAAAATCAACAAATAAATTGAGAGGTAAAATTGGAAATAAAATGTCCTCAAAAACCAACAAATGAACTTCTCACTAAATTATTTCACAAATGATGGATCTCTCACTAATAAAAAATATCCACTACACTTAATGTCATATACACTTTTTAAATTGGATTTATTGCTGTAGACGTGCCCGAATGCCACGGCTCTGCGCGCGAAGGCGCGAAATCATTTTGTTCATTAGCTACTACAGTTCAGACTTAATGTCACGGTTCTGAATCTAACCTTGCAAAGTGCAATGCAAGATTGATAAATCACCAAAGAGTCCAAGTCCGGCAAATCGTTTTGAAAAACTGATTTTTATAAAGAAGTGCCAAACATGAACTGTTTTGCTAGATACAGAGTCGCCAACTAAATATTTTATTTTGAAAAAATTTAGGAAACCTTAACTCGTGTCTAAGGCCACGTGTCCGTCATCACCAAAGTTGCATCAGCTCGAGAACTTGGGTACGAGAGGGGAATGTCATGCAATGAGCACCCCCGCTCGCCCGATCTAAAAATCGGGCTTTACTAACATGATATTTTGTTTTTGAAAGCACATGTGTTCTTATTCCGGTTATTAGCTAGCCTTACTACGTGATGTGTACAGTATACAAGTATAGACTAGATCGCCCAAATTGGAACAAAACATCTCATGTTTGTTTGTTTGAAAATGGTTTGAAGGTGCTACTCGCAAGTAGGCTAAGACGTGAATTTTCTACCCTCAAGTGGGCTTAGAAAACATGGTTTTGCCACTTCAAGTGGGGCTAAAACTCGCATTTGATGAATTGTCCCAATTCAGGTAATCTAGCCTCCACCCAAAGGCATTCAAGCAGTTAAGCACTTAAGCAAATAGCCTCATGGCAAGCATGCTATCATGGCAACACTCACACTCATGTAAGGATGCTAAAGCGAAAACACTCACAGTGTACTCCGAGCCAAAAAAAGAAGTTAGTTAGTAATCAATGCATGATCCTAGCTATGTTAAGAATGCGTACCGCAACACATGCAAAATGCAACTAAGATAGGTTCGGCTATTCTAAGACATGTATTCAAATTGGTATTGCAATACAATGCAGTTAGTATGATGCGCCGAGTCCGGTGCATGCAAGGCAGATAGATGAATGCACGCATGCGAAGTATAAAGATGCTAATTGAAATATGCCTTAAAACTAACCATCAAAAGCTGATAAGTAAAAGGGAGAAAGACGTGGGGTTGGAAGACATTCACACACACACACACACACACTTATTACAATATTTGCCCTCTCAACGGAGGGTCCGAATGAGTACACTAAGCTAGCTAAGCTAAGCTATTCTAACTAATCTAATAATCTAATTAGACTAATTATTACATAATCAAATTGAATAACTAGCTAACACTAAGCTAATTATTACAACACGTTAACTAATTAACAAATTAGCTAGTTTAATTACAAATTCAAAAGCTAACTAATCAAGTAAAGCTAATTACAAATTACAAAGCCTCGGTTCAATTCTAAAAGTTCGAAGATGCATGCTCGATCACCTCGCTCGGAAATCCGTTACCATGCCTCATGTTGCCTCTGTTTGCACTGTTTTAGGCTTCTGAAAATTGTACCAATCTCCAAAGCACTTCTGATCCGCCTTATGGACAAGCTGAGAGGTCATCGGCCAAGAGGCATGGCCATCGGCTAGAGGATAAAGGTCATCGACCAATTTTGATGTTATCGGCCAATTATGGATAGCCGATTGGCACACTAGATAGCCGATCGACCATATCTTCCTACAAACTCTCCTTTCTACTACAATAGAGCACAAACAGAGGCATGGCAATGTATTTGCAAGAAAATGTGTGTGCAACTACACCCCTTATCATGTCTAAGGCTCAAAGGTGTGTAGTGCTCGGCTCTCGAGCCATCAATCATGCATTTCGATGCATGATGGCCAAAGAGACCGAGTTGCACAAATCAATGCCAAATGAATGCAAAAAACACACAAATGCCTTAACCTCTACCATGCTTGATCAAGAGGGTCGGCGACCGAGAAATAAGGTACGTTTCGTCACTTCAAGTACGAAACGTCCTTCGTTTCCCGTGTTTGGACTAACTCCTTATTCGAACACAATGCAAAGCACACAAAATGGAAATGCAATGCAACTCAACATAAGCATGCCAAATGCAATGCAACTCAACATAAGCATGCCAAATGCAATGCAACTCAAGCATGCAAATGTCATGCAATGCAACTGTAGACACCCCATTTTTGACCGTCCTCAAGACTTGGACGTCACCGCTTGAACACTCGGTGATCATCTATGTTCGTGTTCGTTTGGAGTTCCCGGAGTTCTCGGCTCGTGCGCCTTGCCTCAGGACCTCCGAACTTGACCGTTTTGTGTCCGGTTTTGCACCAGACACCTGTGTTTTGCCTTAGAGGGGCAGGGAATGCCTTGTGAGGCATCCCCACACACCACCGGCTGTGGCTAGGGGCCACCGCTGTAGTTACCAAGCACTATATTGTTCCGGTCGGCACTATTTTGTGCCGGTCGGCACTCATTTTGGCAAAATGACCATTTTGCCCTGCCGACCACTTTACAGTTGTTTTCTGGGATATTTTCAGACAGCTGTATGCCTTTTGTTGCCCCTCCATACACGTGTATGGAGGGATGAGCCCTTTGATGCCTTAGCTTGTAAGCTTTGCAAGCTTGGCTTGCCTATAAGAGGACTACTCCTCTTCTTGGCTTGGGGTTACAAAAATTTTAGCCATTTTTAGACAGGAGAGAAGCTCTGGTTTAGGTTAGAAATCTTATATCTATTCTATCTTTATCCCTCTCTTGTTAATCTAGGTGCTTTGTGTCTTACTATTGCACAAAAACACCTAGTGTTTCACCTTCCTCTTGGAACTGAGGTGCTAAGGGCTTGTTCTTGAAGTTCTTGACTGGTTTGGAGCTCAAGGAACCAACAACTTCGACATTTGTGAAGTTGATCATCAAGGGTAAGAAACTTACTTTATTTACCCCATTTTTGCACTCCATTTTTACCTAGCCTAGAGTTGTTTTTGTGCTTGGTCTTTAACACATAAAAGTTCTATTTTTTAACCCTCTTTATTGTTTATTAAGAGTGTTTTGCACTTTGGGGAAGTTTGACCCCCTTTAAGCCTTGAAAAGGCCCCATTGTTGTGCCATTTTGTGGAGATCCGAGATTTTTGTGCTTGGGCCTCTCCACCACTGAAATCTTGAGGGATTTCAGTGGTGGAGATGGTGCCATAAAGTCTCAAGAAGGAGAGGGCCACCCCCTCTCCTTGATGTCCTTGAAAAGGGCAAGTTTTGGCCTATTGAGGAAGCCTATGCTTAAGTGTGTGTTGAGCATGTTTGGTTTATTTTTCATGCTTATATTGCCATAATATGACATGATTTTAAGCTGGTTTTAGCACTCCTTGCATGCTTTGCATAGTTGCTTTGTAATGCCTTGTTGGTCCCTTAACATGCCTAGGTGATATGCCTTTATTTCTAGCATGTTTTAGGCCTAGATCCATGAAGCTTGTACGCTTATTTTAACATGTTTTAGCTCTGCCCATAGTTATTTGGGTCAATCCTAGCATGTATCTTGTAACCTCTTTGTATCCTTGGCTTGTGAGCCTTAAGTGCATAAGTGTAGCATGCCCTTGTTTGCATCATTTTGGTGGTTTAGAACCATCTAGCATGCTATTTCAGTCCTTCATACATATTTGTTTGATTGCTTAGCATGCCTCTTTAATGCTTTAAGAGCATGTGTTGCATGCTCCATGTTTTGGCCTTAATGCATGCCTTTGGATTCATGTCATCTAGATGCCATCTAGGTGGTCACTTAGGCTTAGTTTTATGTGTTAAAACTCTGTTTTTTAAGTGTTTAAGTATTGCCATGAGTGGTTGTGCTAGATGTGGTTCAAAGCCTCATTGGCTTGCCTTAATGCTCGGACCATTTGCATGCTTTGTTTGGTCTATCTTCGACTTGGTTTGGCACCATGCTTAACATGATTTTCAGAGCTTTACAATGCATGCTCATTGTCTTTGTTTGGTATCTCCAAGTGTGCTTGGGAGTTGCCATGTTTATGCCTTGGGTTTGGATTATAACACTTGCATGTGTGTGTGTGTGTTTAGTCTCCATTTCTAGGCACTTTGGCCACTGATCTTAGGCCTATTTGAGTTGCCTAAGTCATGTATAAGACCATCCTTTCATTGGTTTGCATGCTTACCTTGCATGCTTGTTTGTGTGCTTGCATGAGTGCATTGCATTACCCATGTTGCATGATAGATAACATGACTAGGTTGCATTACATCAACATGCATTCCTTGTCCCTTGACTCGGTGATAGGGATTGGGACTTTGGTTTGTTTGGTTTGCATACATTTGAAATCAAAGTTGCATTCTCGGTTCTTTGGGCCATCATGCATAAAAATGCGTGATTGGTGGTCCGGGAATCGAGGCACACCCCCCTTTGAGTCACTAACATGATAAGGAGTGTGTTTGGTGCATAAATGGCTTCAATTATATTGCCATGCATGTTGTAGTCCTCTGCTGCTGTGGATTGCAGATTCTGCAGGTGTTAAGTGCCGGCCGGCACTATTTAGTGCCGACCGGCAGTCAATCAACAGCCGATGGATTTATTTTGTGCCGGTGGCCTTCTCCTTCAGCCGGTGGCTAATCTCCTCAGCCGGTGGTGATCCCCAGTGCCCTGAGAGGCACTCCTGGGACTCTGGTGTTTTTTTACGAGGAGAAGCGGAGAAGCAGAGACAATCCGTGCATGGCGGTGCGATTCCGAGCGATCCGGCCTTGTGCATTTGGCCCTCATCCCGAGGCGATTTACTGTCTAATTGGATTAATTATTTTATTTAATTAATTTAGTTGATTTGTAATATTTCAATTAGCTTGCGTAGTTAATTAATTTGTATATTCTTTCGGTCCCTCCGTGTGAGGGCATAATTGTAATAAGTGTGCGTGAGTGGGTGTATGTCTTCCAACCCCCATTTCTTTCTATCCCTTTTATTTACCTGCTTATGTTGGTAGATCAAGGCACGTTTATTTTAGCATACCTTATGCAATGCATGCGTGCATCCATGCATTTGTTTACATGCATTGGGCTCGGTACATCACACAAACCGCATTGCAATTTTCAATTCCAAATTGAATACGTGCTACTCGCGTATTTCACATGCCATGTTTAGGGTTAGCCGAGCCTACTCTAGATTGCATCTATGCTGTTGCATTAGCCACTTAACATGAACTAGGTCATGCATGTTTGCTAACTAGTTTCTTGTTTTGTACAATCTGATGTAAGTTTTTTTACGCTTTAGCATATCGCATGCGTGTGAATGTTTGCCATGACGATATGATTGCTATGCGGCTAAATGCTTATGTGTTATAAACTGTTTGAATGCACGTGGGTGGAGGTTGGATTGCTTGAGTTGGAATAACTCGTTGAAATCCGTATTTTAGCCTACTTGCGAGTAGCAATTTCAAAGCTGTTTTCAAAAGCGAGCGGATATGCAATGTTTATTTCCAAATTAGGCAATCTAGTCTATACTTGTTTCTTTGTACAGATAACATAGTAATTCTAGGTTAATAATTGGAATAAGAGCACATGATGTTTTCAAAAGCGGATATCACGGTTAGTAGAGGCGGTCTTGGACCGGGCGAAAGTGCTCATAGCTAACCTTCCCGTCGTACCCAAGCTCGAACCAAGACCACTTTGGTGATGACAGACCGCGTGGCCTTGACGAGTCGGGGTTTCCTAAATTTCCCATTTTAAAAATATTTAGGTGGCGACTCTGTGTCAGCAGCGATCTATGTTTGGCACTTCTTTTCAAAATCGGTTCTCAAAAGCGATTTGCGGTTGGACTCTTTGGTTCAAGATTAAGAACCGTGACACAAATCGAGTCCGAACTGTAGTGACCCCAATATGAACGGAACGGGACTTAACCCTCCCGAGGCGTTCGGGGACGTTTACAGCAACCTAAGCATGCAAACATGCAATGTAACCCAAGCATGCAACAACATTGCAAACAACCATGCCACAATGTTATGCAATGCAACTAGCATGCAACAACATGCAATGTATCGAGCATGCAACAAAATGCTATCTAATCAACATGCTAAATATCATAAACATGCAACAACATGCAAATAATAATGTCATGCAACAATATGCAAAAAAAAATGCAATGGCAAGGGCCATGTAATGCAACACTTGGTGGACTTAAACCGCATATGGACAGACCTAAGAGGGTCCACATCAGTGGCCAAAATGTTGAAATGAAGGCATGAAATGCAAGACAAGCATGCATGCCAAATAGCCCAAGAATTAAGTCATAAAAGGATAACTCTCAAGAGCACTTAGAGAGTGATAAGAATAGGCATGTGACAACACTACATGCTCTGAAATCATGTATGAAATGGTGCCAAACCACTCAAGCAACACAAGTATGACATGCTAGGAGGCTCAAAGCTTGAAGCTAGCAAAAGGGACTTACACCATAGCTAAACAAAACAAGCCTCGAGGGGCCAAGAACAACCAAAACAGTCCTAGATCATGCCAAAATGAGTCTAAAACATGCATGGAGCAAAGCCAAAAAAAGCCAACATGAAGGGCATAAGACATGATGCATGTAAGGCCAATAAGGGTGGTTACACTACACCTACCAAAACCAAGCATGAGGTGACTTTAACAACAAAAGTCAGAGTTATAACATGTCAAAATAACCCCAAATATACACTGATATGGCAGCTTATAAGCTTGGGCAAAATGGCATACGCAATGGCTCATTCTTAAGACATAAAGAACCAACTCTTCAAAACATGGAAAGAGTGACAAATGTGAGTGTATGAAAATGCTATATGCTCTGAAATATCATGTTGAATGATGCCAAATCATGCACATGGCCCAAGCAATGCATGCTAGTAACTCGGGAACTCAAAGCTAACAAGCTAGAATGAACCATGGCTATACAATGCAATGCATGCATGACCAAAACAACACATATCAAACCTGAAATATGGTAAAACATGGCCAAAAGCTTCTTGGAGTTAAGCCAAAATATGTTAGAATGATGGTTCAAACACATGATGCATGTTAGGCTAGCATACAAGATTGCACTACAAGTATGTGAAGCATGCAAGATGCTATAAAACCAACCTAAAACAGAGTTGAGGCACACTAAAATAACACCAAAAACTTGCTAAAAAGGAACCAAAACATGCTAGACAAACATGCTACTTTGATGAGCCATCTATACAAGCAAATAAGACACAAGGAAAGGCATGACCCTCTCTTATTTGGGACCTCAAAACTATATTTCCACCACTAAAAATCCTTTGAGTTTCAGTGGTGAGAAGGCCAAAACAAGGTGGTCCCAATAGCTTAAAAAGAAGGCACAAGAACAAGACCAAACAAGGCCTAAGAGGGGGTAAACTACCCCCAACACAAAAGTGACCTTAAACAAACATTACAAGCATGCAAAATCAGAACTTTTTACAATAGAAAGTTAAGCTTAAATCAGCATGCAAATAGGTCCAAAAGCTTAAACCAAAAAAAGGGTTTAAAGGCTAGTTGACTAACCCTTGAAGAACACCATCAAGACCACAACTCCAGCAGCTTTTCTGAGCTTAAGCCAATCCAAAAAACTCCAAAACCAGCTCCTAGGGACCTCAGTTCCAAAAGGATGGTGTTCTAGAAGGTGCTTTAGTGCAAAAGTGTGAAGAAATTACACTTTTGAGCACAAACAAGTGCAAATATATAGAGAGAGAGGAAATATAGAGAGATATATAACTTCTATATCAATTTTTCAGAACCTCTGGAAAGGGAGAGGGGTCTCCCTTCTTATAGAAATTCAATTCTCAAGCTTGTTGAGTCTTGATTCAATCCTTCCATACACGTGTATGGAGGATGAAAACTGTGCTCACCAACCGTCACAGCTGGCAAGAAAATATCTGCAAAAGCAGGTAAAAAGGTCTCGACCAGAAAATATGGCCGATCGACCAAAATGAGTGCCGATTGACCAAAAAGAGTGCTGATCAGCCACCACAAATGGCCGATGGCACAAGGCCTTAGCCAATGGGTTGTAGGGATGGCCAACAAGCCACCCTCTTCCCTCAGAAGCAAAACCACAAGTCCTTGGTCCACAACCAAGCACAAAACAGACAAGTTGAGAGATCTTGAGGCAAGGCACACAGTCGAGACCTTCAGGAACTCAAAACGAACACGAGCATGGATGATCATCTAGTGTTCAAACGATGACATCCAAGTCTTGAGGACGGTAAAAAAATGGGGTGTCTACAATTGCAATTTTCCCAAAAGAAAAGTTAAGGAAATGAAAAATAATAATTAAAAATTTTAAGCTCACCCACGGTGGAACCTTGTTAAAACTACTTTCTCCTACACTTTAATTATTATGAGGCATGCGTTGAGAGCAGATCTTGACGCAATAGTAGGGTTGTTTTATTGTAATTTGGCATCACAAATTTAAATTATGAAAATAATTTAGAATAAGACTGTATATATATGATTTTTTTTCAAATTTTATGGTGACTAGAGTTTGTGCATTGAAACTGTTCTCAACCGTCTTTAAATCTCCTAATAACAAGATTACCGTGTGCTACACTTTAACTGGTGTGTAAAGCTTTTAAGAATGGAAAACACACATATAGTATTGCCCTTCAAGAATTATTAGTTGTAATGCAAATAGAGGGTGGTATGGTTCATTTAAACAAGCGCAAATTATAATAGTAGTTCTTGTATCATTTTGGTCTCTATAGTTTTAATTGGTTCGATTTTGATTCTACATTTATGATTTTGTATCAATTTGGTTTAATTGATTAGAATTGTTAGTATTTTCTTATAAAAATACTCAAATAAGCGGCATGTCACATGCTTTTTGACATGGGTAAGCCCATAAAGGATATGGCCCACCACCTAAGGTCCAATCTATGATTCAAATACTAAAGTCCAACACTCGTGAAACCCAGTGTTGCACTAAACACCAATAACATCTAAACACTTGGCAAGTGGAGAATCACCCACATCAGCAGACAAAGATCCTGCAAAGTTATTGCACCACACATTAGCCATTAATGAGCTTTTCTGCAGCATTTATTGCGATAACCCTTCCCCGTCGGGACAGAACGACCTCGCCATGAACAAGGTAAGCTAGAGCATAGACTTTCGGCCAAGGTGAAAGGTCGGAGGGGACAACGAAATGATTAGCAAAGGATATAAGCAGGCATCAAAGACAAGGAAAGGGTTAAGCTTTTTTATCACTAATCTATCTTTACTTTCCATCTCTCTTTTTAATTTGCTCATCGGAGGGTTTGCTAGGGGACTTCCCGTTTTTCCGTTGAACTCTTGTGCAGGTCTCTCTATGAGCTTGGTACCTCGGGCACCGGTTTAGGAAGCGTGGATCAATCCGACCCGTTCCATCTGGAACACGCTGCATCATCAGTTGGCGTTGTCTATGGGAATCCTTTTGCTCCGCTTGCCAGTTGTGCTCATCGTCGCCGGAGACCCTTTCCCAATAACCCCTTCCTGCCACCCACCGAAGTGGATGGTCACAACTAGATCCATGGCTTCTCACCATAATGTTACCGACCACCAAGCCGACCCTTTCAATCCAAACAACCCGCCCTAGTACTTCACAGAACTTACCAACAGCATCAACCGCTTAGTAGAGCAGAACCAAGCCCTGATCAATGCTTTGCTTCAAAGAGACCTTCCCGTCCCTCGTTCTCCACCTCAAGATATCCCACCCAACCAAGAATGAGCCCCGAGCCATCCTATCCAACAGCCTTACCTGCCCAGCTTAGAAGGCTTGCGACTTTCTCCCCCAAATATGAACCTGCCACCCCGGGCCCCGCATCCATCGGTCCAGGCACCCACCACCGAGGAGGAAGGCCAGTAGTGTGTAGCCTCCGCTGTATTCCGGTGGTGACAACGTTCCTCTCTGGGACGCAGAACTCCGAGCCATGAAGCTCCAGCTCCAAGGAGTCATGCAGAACATACAAAATAAACCATCTACCATGGCCAACTCACCGTTCGTTGCCTCCATCAAGGACAAACCCTTACCTCCTAAGTTCAAAATGCCCTCGCTCGACTCTTTCGACGGCACAACGGATCCGGTCGACCATTTGGAAACTTATAGGACCCTCATGGTCCTCCATGCATTCCCTGACGAGATCATGTATCGAGCTTTCCCCGTAACACTCAAGGGGTCAGCTCGACTCTGGTTTAGTCAACTACCAACAGACTCTGTCTCCACTTTCCAGTACCTTAGTGACTCATTTCTCAGCCATTTCATTGGTGCCCAATGCCAGCAGCGTCCAGTAACCCAGCATCTCAACATCCGTCAGGCCGAGGGGGAGTCGCTGCGCAGCTTCGTCGCCCGTTTCAACATCGAAGCCCTGTAGGTAGTGGAAAATGACAACAAGGTCATCCTCACGGCTTTCATGGCCAGTCTACGATCATCTGATTTCTTTTTTCCATCTCCAAAAACCCCCCGACCTCCATGGCAACTCGACTTTCCAAAGCCGAAAAATACATGCACGCCGAAGATTCCCTAGCCGCCTGACAAGATCCTACAGCCAAAAACCCGACCCCTAGAGGGAAGAGAAAGAACTCCGAAACTAGAAACACCAGTTCATTTACCAAACACCTCAGTATACCGACCGACCAGCCCGAGCCGATCGGTCGGCGCTAGCCCGATCGTCCAGCCGGTTCGAACGATACACACCCCTCAATTCCCCCATGGAACAAGTCTTGAACCAGATCTAACGAGATTATCCCCTAAAATGGCCCCAACCGTCACGGTCTCCTTCCAACCGGCGAGACCAGTCCAAATACTGCCGCTTTCATTAGGACCACGACCATAATACGGAGGAGTGTGTTAACCTCAAAGACCAGGTCGAGGGCTTGATACGTCAGGGACGTTTCAGTCGATTTATGGCAGTCCGCCCTCAGCAAAGGCAAATGACTAAACCTACCAGAAACAATCACCGGTGCACCCCTCCTTGACAACTTGCACAACCTAACCAAGGTCATGCTAGGCCTTCACAGCAACCCCGGGCACAAGGCAACCTGCCCCCCTGTTGGAGAGATCAGAGTCATTGCTCGTGGGCTTGCTTGTGGAGGACCATTCCGCTCGGCTTAGCGGGCAGAACTCAGAAAAATGAGACAGGGCTTAGATAAAGAAGTTACCACATTGGACCGCCCTTCCAAACAACCCAAGCATTGGATGGAGCCCATCACCTTTACAGAGGCCGACTGCACAGGCATTCGCTACCCCAAGACGACTCCCTTGTCATCTCTGCCTTCCTCTCCAATTACAAAGTCAGACGGGTTCTCGTCAACAACGGCAGTTCTTCAAACATCATCTTCTTAAATGGCTTTCGCCAGCTCAAGGTCGGGGAAGAAAGTATGTTCCCTCTCCAAACCCTATTGGTCGGTTTTACTGGAGATCAAGTAACCTCCATAGGCTCTATCGATCTTTCCATCATAATCGGAGAATACCTGCAGTAGACCACAAAGTTGTTCACTTTCCTCATCGTCGACTTTCCCTCTACTTACAACATTATCCTCGGGCGCACTGCCCTAAATGCTTTCCAAGCTGTCACATCCACCTTCCATCTTGTCGTCAAATTCCCAACTGACCTTGGGGTCGGTACAGTGAGGGGAGAGCAGATCGTGGCCAGAGAATGTTACGTCGCTTCACTTAAAGAGGTCAAGCTAAAAGAGGCTCGGATGATCGAAGGACTTGACGTCAGAGACGAAGACGAGCTGGTCAGAGGGGAACCAGTGGAAGAGCTTGTCGAGGTCATCATCGATCCCACCAACTTGACAAAAACAGCCAAGATCGGTAGCCAACTATCCCCTCAAGCCAAGGCCGATCTTACAACCCTCCTAACTGAACACAATGATGTGTTTGCCTGGACCCATTTCGATATGCCGGGTATCGATCCTTCCTTCATCACTCGTCGTTTGAGTATCAAACCCCATTTTTGACCCTTCTGCCAGAAACAACGCGTCTTTCACCTGGAACGCAACGCTCTTATTGCCTCTGAGGTAGATAAGCTATTGGAGGCACAGTTTGTCAAGAACGTGGACTACCCCAGGTGGCTGTCGAATGTGGTCTTGGTCCGTAAAAACAACGGTAAATGGCGACTTTGCGTCAATTACTCCAACCTCAATCGAGCTTGCCCCAACGATAGTTATCCCCCTTCATCGCATAGATCTGCTTGTTGACGCCAAGACCGGTCATCAAATGCTCAGCTTCATGGACACCTTATCTGGGTATAACCAAATTCTGATGCACTCGTCTGACTAGGAACACACCTCCTTCATCATCGACTGGGGAACCTACCATTATCGTGTCATGCCATTTGGGTTGAAAAATGCTGGAGCAACTTACCAACGGTTGGACAATGCTGTCTTTCATCATCAGATAGGCCGGAACATGGAAGTATATGTCGATGACATGCTAGTCAAGAGTAAACTGTCCTCTGATCATCTGGCCGACCTGCGAGAGACCTTCGGCACCCTATGAAAGTATCAAATGAAGCTCAATCTGGAGAAATACGCCTTTGGCGTAGGATCTGGGAAGTTCTTGGCTTTCATGGTCAGCTAGTGGGGCATCGAGGCTAACCCTGAAAAGATCAAGGCCTTGATAGAAATGCAGTCACCCAGAACGGTTAAGGAGGTTCAGAGGCTTATTGGTAGAGTCGCTGCCCTCAACCGCTTCATTTCCCGCGCAACGGACAAGTGCCTCCCTTTCTTCAAAGTTCTTCGGCAGGCTTTCGAGTGGATGACCGAATCCGAAGAGGCTTTCCAATAGTTGAAGCATTGCGTGGCCAACCCCCTCTTACTCTCCCAGATGCTCACGAGTGAGCCCATTTTTCTCTATTTAGCCATATCGAGCACCGCAGTCAGTGCAACCCTCATCAGGGAGGATGGTTCAGTACAGCGCCCAGTTTATTACATTAGCCGAGCTCTCAAGGGCGCAGAATAGAACTACTAATTGCTAGAAAAAATGTCCTTGGCCTTGGTCATCGCCTCAAGACGACTCCGTCCTTACTTCCAAGTCCACTCCATAGTGGTCCTCACTGACCAACCTTTGAAGAAGATAATGCAACAACCAGAACTGTTCGGCAGACTTATGCAATGGTCAATCGAGCTCAGCCAATTTGACATCTTCTACTGACCTTGAACGGCGATTAAAGGGCAGGCTGTTGCCGATTTTATCTTGGAATTCACTAATCCCACTCCAACCACGGCTCCCCCGGCCCCGCAACCCCACACTGAGGCAGAAGACCCCCACTCTTGGACCCTCAACGTTGATGGATCATCTTGTAAAGAAGGCAGTAGGGCTGGTCTCATCCTCACTGCCCCCTAGGGTGGTTATTTCAAGTGTGCTCTCCATTTCTTATTTGACGCAAGCAATAACGAGGCTGAATATGAGGCGCTGATAGTAAGTCTCTATTTAGCCAGAGACATTGGTGTCAGCCATATCCAGGTGTTCAGCGATTCCCAGCTCATTGTCGACCAGATTACAGGGGAATTCGATGCCAAGGAAGACACAATGCGGGCTTACAGGGATATTGCACTCCCCCTTGCTCGCCTCTTCAACACTTTCTACATCAAGCACATCCTTCAGACAGAAAACTCCAAGGCAGATGAAATGGCTCAATTAGCTTCTGCCGACCAGTCCGACCTCAGCCATGGCGTCCGCCTTGAATACCTGGCCCACTCTGCCATTTCCCCACAACAGTAGCAAGTCCACTTCCTCAAAATGAACCTATTCCATGGGCGGCAGAGATTCTGCTATTTTTGATAAATAAGGAATTGCCTGCTGACAAACACCAGGCCGCCAAAGTCAGGGCCCGGTTGTCCAACTACATTTTTATCAGCGGCCTCTTGTACAAACGTGGCTTTTCATGTCCATACCTGAGATGCCTCAATCCTGCTCAAGCGACCTACGTGATGAGGGAAGTCCACGAGGGTGTATGTGGTAATCATTCGGGTGCCAGGTCACTAGCCCACAAAATACTTCGCACCGGTTACTTCTAGCCTGCTCTCAATCAAGATGCCACTGAATTCGTGCTTAAATGTGACAAGTGCCAACGCTTTGCCAACATCCCTTATGCTCCTCCTACAGAATTGATCACACTTTGCAGTCCTTACCCATTCGCCAAATGGGGGATTGACTTGGTTGGCCCGTTGCCCACTGGCCGAGGCCAAACCAAATTCGCAATCTTCGCCATTGATTACTTCACTAAATGGGTGGAGGCGGAACCCCTCGCCACAATTACCAAATAGAACACAACTAGATTCATCTGGCAGTCGATCGTGTACCGATTTGGAATCCTTCAAGCCATCGTCTCCAACAACGGCAAACAATTCGACAATGCCAAGTTCAGGAAATTCTGTGCAGAACTTCAAATCTAGCCATGTTTTTCTTCCCCAGGTCATCCGTAAGCCAATGGCCAAGTTGAGGTTACCAACCGTTCTCTTCTAAAGATCATCAAAATTAAGTTGGAAGCTGCTAAAGGACTCTGGGCTGAGGAATTACCAAACGTACTTTGAGCCTACCGCACTACCGCCTGAACCCCCACTGGGGAGACCCCCTTTCGCTTAACATACGGCGCTGAGGCGGTCATCCCAGTGGAAATCGGTCTGCCTACCCTGAGGGTTTTGCACCTGAATCCAGAACTAACTGAAGAACTGCGTCGGGCAGACTTAGACCTAATTGAAGAGCTCCGAGAGACCACCGCTGTCAGGCGGGCCTCATATCAACAGAAAATGAGAACACACTACAACCGCAAGGTCCGATCGAGGGAGTTCGCCGAGGGGGACCTTGTTTTGCGCGAAGCAGCTCTTGCCACCAAAAATCCGGCTGAGGGCAGGCTGGCAACCAAATGGGAGGGACCTTACGTTGTTAAAGCCAGACCTCATCTGGGCATTTACCAACTTTAGGACATGGAAGGTCGAGATCTCCCCCATCCATGGAACGCCGAGCACTTGAAGCGTTATTTTTAATAAAGCCCTATTTTTGTATTGATCAATTGCTGTATGTTCTTTTTGACAATCTACACACTTGGATGTTTTTGTCCTTTTCTCACAAGGCGTAAATTTGTGATCAATGGGCTACACTTTAAATGACAACGATCTTATATCTCAGTTATCTGCGTAGTATTTCAATAACACATTGCTTGCAGTTTTAGCTAGACCGAGTTAATTAAAGCCTCAGCTAAACTGAGTTACTTAAAGCCTCAGCCAGACTGAGCATGCAGGCCTCAGCCAGACTGAGCACGAAGGGCTCAGCCAAACTGAGTTACTTAAAGCCTCAGCCAAACTGAGCACGAATAAAGAAGTTCAGCCAAGGCCATTCTTGCAACTTCATAATGGTAGCATAATTGCCATACTTAGTTAAAATCCAGGTCCATGCTTTTACGTCTCTTAACATTCTTTACATTTTTAACTTTTATTGTTAATTCCGTCACAATCCACACGCCTCGTCGCCCAATCCAATCTTTCATTTCTCAACACTCTTACAACATGATTTAAAACTTCACACCTTAAGACCCTTACATTCCAACATTTTTATTGTTAACATTCTTTGCGTCATGGTTTTCTCACAAGTTAGATTGGCTCCCTACTTCTCAACTTTTACTACGATTTATACACAAGCCTTATTTAAATGACCATTCTCATTCTTTTCAGATCTATAAGAAATAAAGACAACAGTATGAAAAAGCACAACTTATAATTTTATTTACAAACTTACACATAAATCCACTACAGAAATTACACGACCAAAAGCAAAAAAAAAAAAAAAAAAAACCAACAACAACAAAAATTTTATTTAGAAACAATAACACGCAAAATGTAAAAATTTTACATCAATCATTCATCCTCGCTCGAGGCCAGGCCTTCTTCATCAACCCCTTCATCTAGGGAGGTTTGGGCCACATCGTCTTCATCTATTCTCACATTGCTGAAGTCCAAGTCTGGGAACAACTCTTTTGCTTTACGCTTAAACGTCTTTCAACCGCTGTCCCAGAACTCAACCATCTCATGTTTATAGAAGTTCGACTGCTGGAAGCTCTGGATCACTTCCTTTTCAGTCCTACTTCCAACAGTCGCTCCCAACGGGCCAGCCACCCTTATCCCCCTCTCTCGCCAAGCTGCTGGCGATAGCGGCATCAATAGCCATCTGGAAGTCGGCGGACCCCTTGAACTGCTCTACCGCTGCAACACATAGGTTGAGGTACGCCGCCCTCTCAGATTCCATCTTAGCCCTCTCCTCTTTCAAGGGCTTCTCCAACCCTGCCTTCGCAGCCACTGACTTGGCCCTCTCGTCGGCTAGGGCCTTCTCCATCTCTGCCCTCTTGACCGCCAGTCTAGCCCACTCGTTCGCCAGTGCCCTCTCCAACTCAGCGATCTTCTGATCTGCTTCTTCATTTTCTTTGATCGATTGAGCGTGTAGATCTTCATTGCAGACCATGGTCTCATCCCACCTTTCCTTGGCGATGGTGCAAGCTTTCTGGGCCTCATCTAGCTTCTTCTGCTCGCCAACCAACTGGAACTCAAGCGACACCACCATGCGGCGTTCCGTCTCCAGATTTAACTTGGTCGCGAGCAACTCAGCATTAGCACGGTTTGCTGAATAGCCTTGCACCATCGCCAACACCTCCATCTTCTTGGCGTTCTGGGCATACTCCAGCCCCCTAAAGCATGTGCTTTACGCGGCTTTCCTCCAACCCCCAGTCTCCCTCTTTAAACTTTCAAGCTAGGCCTTCACCTCCTCCAGCTTTGCCTCCAATGGCTTAATTTTGCCTTTTGCACGCGCCACTTTATTCAGTAAAGCTCCTACTAAGGCCGTCGCCTCTATCTGGGCCGAGCACAACCCCCTTAGCAGTTCGGCCTTTGTGAAACTTGCTAGCGAACACACGGCCGCGTCCTCTACTACTCCTAAGAGCCGATCTGCACCAGTCCTGGCTTCACCTCCTTCTCCCTCCAGTCACCCGGACACTGTTGGAGCGTGGTAAATGGTGGTCTTCAACCTGGCCCTCCCTCATTCTCCTTGGGGTACAGGACCCCCCTTGGGCTGTTGCTCTATCCCCTGCTCAGGGCCAGTCGCCCCACCTTCCGCTTGTGTTTCGGGGCCCAGGGCACTCTTTATCCCCTTCACTGTTCCCTCTAACTCCACTTCGGAGGTCCCCTCTGTCATCCCCTCATTCATCCTCTTCAAGGCTGGCCCCTCCTCCCTTTCTTGTACTCTCTTCTTCTTCTTCAACACAGCCTCCACCTCTTTTTTGCTCTTTTCCTTCAGAGGATCCACTAGAGGTGGTTGTGGCTCAAAACCACTCAGGTCCTTCTCCCCCAGTGGCTTGGGGCGCGGTCGGACTCGTTCTCTCACGATCGGTTTGGGCAGTCGGCCTAACTTAGCCTATTTGTACTGATCGGCCTTGGCAAAGGTGGTTCTGTCCTCTGTCTCTTGCCTCTTCCTCCTAGCCTCTAGTTCTTCCGACGCAAGATCTCCACCAATCGACTGAGGGCCTAGCCTTGAGGCAAACAAGGCTAAGGGCTGAACGAGGTCGTCTTACTTGGTGTCCTCCTTCTCCCTCCATGCCTTCACCTTTTTCACCCTCTCCTCTACTTCCGCCTCCAACCTTGGCTCAATCGATTTGGTTGGCACCTTCTACATCGTGCGCACTCCTACTTCCCCGTTGGCGGACACATAGAACCACCGCGACCTCCATCCCTTCACTGACGACGGCAACCCCGCCACCAGACCCTTTCCTGCCGCCGCTTGTAAAGTGACCCAAGTCTTTTGCTGTCCCGAAGCCTTGTAACATGCAAAAACTCTTCCACCGTCATTGCAGCCCCCTCGTTCGCCCGCGGCCACGCGCTTGCACAGGCCAATAAAATCTTCTACGCATTGGGCATCAGTTTGCCCAGAGCCACCTCCAACCGATTCAACACGTCCACTACTATCCGGGGAAGTGGCAACCTCAACCCCTCCTTTAGCGCCTCTTCGTAGAGGGAAAACTCCCTTGATCGAGCGTCGGATGGCCTCTCCTTCGACGTCGGCAATTTCAACTCTATCTCCGCAGGAATCTGATACCTCTCGCGCATCTCCACCAACTCCTCTGTCGTACATGTCGATTTATCGACCTTTGTGTGCCAGTAGTCCGGCTCCACTTGACTAATAGGTTTCGCGGCCGCAATCATCGTCCTAGGACGAGCCCGCACTGCTTGACTAACTACCCCCCCTCCTTTCACTTGGCACGGTATTGTTCCGCCAACTCCACCGCATCGTCATTGCCTAACGAATCAAGCCTTGCAGTTGTTACTTCCTCTTGGGCCATTTCTCTTGTGTGTCTGCGAATGGCTTCGGACGTGGGCACAAGAAAGCTCACAAAATGTTGCAGAGGTGTATCACTGGAAACAAACGATTTTACTTTTGGAACATTTTGGTTTTTTGTAAAAGGATAGGTAAAGCGGATAACACCAAAAATCCAAGGCTTGCCTGTATTCCAAGGGTCATGATTAAATTTTGCCAGTTTGAAAATTTTGAAAAATCTGCCAAAACCGCCTTTTCAACGCCTTATGTCAACCTACCCCTTCGTTTCTTGCCCAACGCCTAACCTCTCCCATTACGGGATTCCGCCACGTGTACAACCACGATCCACTGCCCCATTCCCCTATCCTATTTTTTCCACTTCAAATCACCACGTGCCCTGCCACTCCTCGAGCCCCGCGCACTACCACTTCTCCCTCCACTCAGTCACCTTTCGCGGTCGGCTCTCCTCACGGTCGGTCCCTCCACTCGATCACCCTTCACGGTCGGCCCTCCTCACGGTCAGTTCCTCCGCTCGATCACCCCTCACTGTCAACCCACATCTCGGTCGATCTTCGCCTCGCCAGTATCTTATAACCCTCGTTTTCTTAATTATTCCCTTCGTTGGACTAAAGCTGCACTAGGGAATGGGGGGCTACTGACATGGGTAAACCCATAAAGGATATGGCCCACCACTTAAGGTCCAATTCATGATTCAAATACTAAAGCCCAACACTCGTGAAACCCAGCGTTGCACCAAACACCAATAACATCTAAACACTTGGCAAGTGGAGAATCACCCATATCAGCAGATAAAGATCCTGCAAAGTTATTGCACCACACATCAACCATTAATGAGCTTTCCTGCAGCATTTATTGCGATAACCCTTCCCCGTCGGGACAGAACGGCCTTACCATGAACAAGGTAAGCTAGAGCATAGACTTTCGGCCAAGGTGACAAATCGAAAGAGACAATGAAATGATTAGCAGAGGATATAAGTAGGCATCAAAGACAAGAAAAGGGTTAGGCTTTTCTATCACTAATCTATCTCTACTTTCCATCTCTCTTTCTAACTTGCTCGTTGGAGGAATCGCCGGGGCACTCCCCGTTTCCCGTTGAACTCTTGTGCAGGTCTCTCTGTGAGCTTGGTACCTCGGGCACTGGTTTGGGAAGCGTGGATCAATCTGACCCATTCCATCTGGAACACGCTGCATCATCACTTTTAAAGATAAAATTATAAATTTTCCTAATTTAGTAAGTTAATCTCAACTAACTCAATAGTTATTTTTTGTCAAAGACTAACAACTTTATTAATTAGACTAAATTAACATAAAATCTAAAATTACGAGTCAAAATTAAGTCAATTGAAAGTATAAGAACTAAATTGACACAAAAGATAAAATCTAACGATTACTAGTGTAATTTGCCCTTTAAACAAAGAAAGCCAAACTAGTGAAAAAGGTTTTGTTCACACACTTCAGACTCGTTTGAGAATTTAGTTTTTTGGTTTAAAAAATAAAAATAGAATTTAAAAAAATTACTAAAAAGCAAGTCATACATCATTTACATTTTTCAATAAAATTTAAAAGGTCAAACCTCAAACGATACCTTTATGAATGCGTGAACAAAATACAATTTTTTATTGGATTGAACTTTCCTTATATTTAAATATAAAATTGAGACAATTTGAGGGGTTCATAAGGTTCATCACAGATTTCGTTTCAATAATCTGAATAATTTATTTCGTAGAGCTCCAGTGTAAGTCATACATAGAAAAAATTAGATAGATCTAATAATCGTAATCTTTTCATTTTATTGTGTTTATCTTTTAAAAAAAATGAATGACTATCTATGCAACTAAAAATAATCATTCTAAACACATGAACTTTTTTCACCTCATAATTTTTTTTTAAATTTTTTTTTTTAAAAATCATTAAAAAGGCTAAGTTCCCAAACAAAGCCCAAGTAGCACAGCATTGACCACCCAATCACTTGCCGACAGGGTTCGTTCTCCTGCAATACTTTTATACAATATTGTAGTTTGAAAGTGCACGTAGACTCAACTTATACGTTAATTTATTAATTTAAAATAAATTTACAAATAAGTTAGTTTTTTTAAAAAAAAATCTAATTCCTTTGATATAGTTTTAACTTTTTAAAATTTTCCAATAAATATTTTTTTTTAAAAGTAATTGAAGTTAATTTTTTAATGAACTAACACTTGCCTTAGTTTAGCAACTTTGCACTTACATACACTGCCAAATATAATGAAACTTTTTTTAATCGGGGCAATGCTAATGTCATGTGTTTAAATGTTTATTCCACCTCATTGTTCTAAGCATTGACCAACTTAGGATTTAAATTATAAATGGCCTTCAAATTATCCTGCCAGCTAGAATTCAATCACATAGCTCTGTTCTTTGCTACATTGTAAATTTGTAATCATATGGATGCACAAATGAGAGCTTCTGTACTTGGTTTCTTGCCATAGCAAGTCTCCATTTTAGTTCATGCAATGGAAACTCCAATGTGTCTTGCATTGCAAAGGAGAGACAAGCCCTTTTGCGGTTCAAGGACGATCTTACTGATCCTTCAAGCCAGCTTTCCTCTTGGGCTAGCAATGATGATTGCTGTTCTTGGGATGGAGTTGTCTGTGACAACTTTAGCGGCCATGTTCTTGAGCTCCATCGTCAAGGTTCATGCGCAGACGACAACTGCAAAACATTGGGTGGTAAGATAAATCCTTATTTGCTCAATTTGAGACATTTGAGTTACTTAAACTTGTACCACAATGATTTTGGAGGGATCAAAATCCCCAATTTCATCGGTTCTTAAGGAGTTTAATATACCTTGACCTCTCTGAAGCTGGATTTAGTGGACCAATTCCTGAAACACTTCTCAAGTTTGCACTATCTCTGCATTCGACATTGTTCTAATAGTTTAGTGAGTGTTGAAAAACTTCAATGGATTTCTGGTCTTCTCGTACTCCAATACCTCGATTTAAGTTGTGTGAACCTTAGCCAAGCATATGATTGGTTGCAGGTGACTAGTATGCTTTCTTCTTTAGAAGAGTTACACTTGCTTAACTGCCAACTTCATCCCTCTTCTTCTTTTCTTGGCCTTAATTTTACTTCTCTTGTCGTTCTTTATCTCACTTTCAACTACTTTAATCCTTTGACGCTAAATTGGTTGTTTGGTCATACTGGCCTTGATTCTCTGGTTCTACGCTATTGTGATTTTAGTGGTCTAATTTCAAGTGGCCTTCAAAACATGACCAGCCTTAGAGACCTTGATCTCTCATGGAACGATTTCAATTCCACCATACCCACATGGTTGTATAATTTCAAAGGTCTAAAATCACTCAAACTTGGTGGAAATGATTTACAAGGTCTAATCTCAGGTGACATTGGAAATTTGAGTTCTATTATTCACATTGATTTGTCAAGCAATAAAATTGAAGGAAGAATACCAAGATCTACGGGATCTCTTTGCAACACAAAGGTTATCAATTTATCATTTAACAAATTTGGTGATTTGTCAGATGTTTTTAGAAGTTTGTCCAGATGCAATTTAGATAGTTTGGAGCATTTACATTTTCTTGATTGTCAACTTTCTGGTTCTTTAGATGATAATCTCTGGCAATTTAAAATTTTGAAGGAACTAGATCTTGCATTTAATTCAATTGTTGGTCCACTTCCATGATCAATAGAAAGAATGTCATCCTTGACATCATTATATTTGGACAATAATCAATTGAATGGAACAATTTGTAACGCCCCCAAAACACAAGCACAAATACATCCATAAGCATAAGTTAAATGATAGCATAAATCAGAGTGAATATTCCTTTCATTTTCTGAAGTTAAAGATATAAGAGAGTTTGACAAAATTAAATGCCCTATTGGCTTACACTTTTCCAAGCCTTAACTTGGTAACAACAAAATGAGCTTTGCTCAATACAAATTTAGCCCTAGGCTATACAAAATAAACAAAACATGAAGCTCTTGCTTCTCAAAGGTCCATTCAATGCTATTGTCTTGGAGGAGGCATGCCTTCATTATCTAAAAATGTTATTTCCAAATAGGGTGAGCCACAACCTAATAGAAATTATCTAACACGATATATGAAACTTAGCAAAGATATAAGTACAAGTGCATAAACAATGTTTGGGTCAAACCTTTCATGATTATACAAGTATTCATCAAATGTAAATTTAAAACCTTAATCCGTTCACTTTCAACTTTTATTCTGGTCATGTTTCGATATCATTATTCCTCAACCATCAAACTGAGACTGCAACTCGATGAATTTCAAATCATACCACACATATGCATAAGACACTTCAAATTTTCATTTCACGAATATTTCGTTCGCGGGTAGCCGTCAAATGGGACCCGTGTAAACGTAGGCTATATAAGCACTACAATCGCCATTTTACGGATATTTCGTTCGCGGGCTAGGTACCCATGTATAATTTCGGGACTTTCACTTAGGACACTTCGACTAACTTAATTATAGTGGAGTCCAACCCCTTTTTCCTTCCAAACAAACACACATATATATGCAATGTATTTAAAAGGATAATCGAACACGAAGAACATCCTCTTTCCACTTCTAAGCAAACATACATATACAATGTATATAATCACGATCATATTCAATGACAACCGTCAAAAGATTTGTTTCAATTTACCTAATCCATATGCAATTTCTGCAACAATCCAAAGCTATCCTCCACTGATAGCCCAATGCAATTATCTCTAAACAGATATTCAATCTCAACAGATAGTTTATTCAAAACTTCCACGAAAGTAAATTAATACATAACCAATTTCACCATTTCTGTCAATTCTTTCTCAATTTCACATTTCCAATGCCAATTCCAATTTTTGTACAAAAATAATAGTTTGACCCAATTATGGCAATTTACCCCTCTTTTCTAAATATAGGCCAAGTGCCAAAATCATCAAATTAGATATGGTACAACATCATTTTCAAGTCCCCCAAACATTAATTTCACCTACACCCAAAACCCATCTTTGTATTTTACGCTAAAACCCTATGTTTGTTTAAAACATCCCCAAATCATTCATTGTTACACAAGGGACAATATCTAAGCTAAATATCATATGAAAGTGTAGAAAGAATCCCTACCTCAAAAGAAGAAGATGAACCCAACAAGAGAGAAACTCCAAGAATGTCAAAACCTACTTTTATTCGGATCAAAATGTAGATCTTGACGAGCTCTACCTTTTTTCCAAAGGCACTAGGGTGAAAAGGAGGATGGATCTAGCTGAAATCTAAGAGAGAAGGTGAAATATAGAGAGAGAAGCTTAAGAATAAGCTTTTTGGAGAGTTTTAGAGAGAGAGAGAGAGATAAGAAAAAGTGACTCAAAACTTCATTTTCTCGGACTGATATTCACGCAGTCTGCTCTAGCGTGGAAAGCCCCGCTCAAGCATCAGACATAGACTCTCGCTCGAGCATGAAACTGAACGCTTGAGCGTCCAATGCATTCTTCCAACATCTGCAGACCTGCAAAAAAAGAAAAAATGCTAAGAGTTGTAGATTTCCACTCAAGCGTGAGAATTGCCGCTCGAGCGGACGAGCAAAATTTGTGAAGCCCGCTCGAGCGTGAGAATGCCTGCTTGAGCGGAGAGGCCAAAATTTGGGCAACACAGGTTTTGAAAAGGAAGCAACCAACCTATTCCAAACGCACAATTACAACCCGATAACCAAAATAGAGTGGAGACAAGGGAAATAAGGTATGAATAACCTATTAAACCCATATAACCCGAGTCCGGGATACAACAAGAAATGGGTTAAGAACCGGAATCGCTATAAAATTCTTGAAAGTCTTGGTAATCTCACGAAATTAGAAATACTCGCTATTTCATATAATTTGTTGGAAAGGATCGTGTCTGAAGCTCATTTTGTCAACCTCACGAACTTGAAATCATTATATGCATTTTACAATCCATTGATTTTTAAAATAAGCCCTAAGTGGTTTCCTCCCTTCCAACTTGATAATATACATTTAAGGTCATGTTATTTGGGTCCAGCATTTCCCAATTGGCTTTAATCAAAAAAGAAACTTTCAAAAGTGGATCTTTCCTTTAGTAGAATTTGAGATACCATTCCTGCTTGGTTTTGGAATTTTTCTTCAAGAATTGATTATTTAGATCTCTCTAACAACCAAATCCATGGAGAGATTCCATATATTCCAAAACATAACTTTTCTTACTTTGGATCAGTAGCCTACTTAAGTTCCAACCAATTTAGTGGTCCATCGCTTTTGTGGGGAAGTGGTTTGGAAATACTCTTCAGATCCTGGAAGACGCCAATGATCCTCAGCTAGTCACCTGCAAAGATACAAATACTCCGGTCGGGGGTGCCGGAATTAGCACTCCGACGGACAAGTCAGTTCTTCTACTCAAGAAAGCTTGTTGATTAAGTTTTTAGAAGTGATTCTTACATACCTTTTCTAGTCCATTGCCATTATATTTATACTCTTTTCTTCTGATCCTCGGGGCCAGGGCCTACTTTTCCAATCATTATCTTTTCCACTATTCGGCTCTAGGGATCCTCCCCCATTCGGCCTATTTATCCTATTCGGCCCCTTATCCTTGCGGGATATCTGCCGGCTAGCGTCAAGCTTCTGAAATATACCTCCTTTATCTTCACCAATTATTCGGCTACCATAATTGCCCTCCGAACTCCCTGTTGACGGCAGTCAATCGGCGTGTTTGGTTCAGAATTTGAGAAGTTTAGCGTCAGGCGGCTTCGCGTGCCCCAATATATGTCAGGAGGCACGTGCCTTTTTGCTCATCATTACGCTTTCCTGCTCTATTCATGTGTATCTCAGCATTTATTGCGATTTGAAACTTTGGTCCTTTCGAATTCACATTTCGTCGATTTTCTGAGACTTTTGGATCGCCAGTGCATATCCCTCCGTGACTCGCGTTTTCTACAACTTCTTCCCGTCTTCCCTTGTCTCATCTGCTCTTCGTATGTTTCCTTATCCCTTCTTTGTAATCCTATTTTCTGTTTGCTATTTTAGCTTCGGCGAATATTTAGTTCTTTGCTAAGATGGCCAAACATTTGAAAGACCTCCTTTCTGAGGATCGTATCTCCGGTTTCCGGCAACATTTTTCTATTTCTGACGACGTCCATTTATCCCTTGTAACGGACAACGCTCTCGACATGGAGAGGGAAGATCAAAACACGATTGTATTCCCTCTTTTATCCATTGCGGAGGGCGGGGTCCGTTTCCCCCTACACCCACTTCTTAGGGCCGTTCTCCGCTATTGGGGTTTGATTCCTTCTCAACCCAATGTAAATTTCTTTCGAATCATCATGGGGGTTGTAGAGTTGAATCGACGCCTTAGGATTAACCTTGGGATTCCGGCCATTCGGCATTGTTATGCCTTAGCCAAATCCTCCCGTTACCGGGGCGATATTTTCTCAGGGCCAAAGATACTGACCATCACTTGGTGACTATGCTTGCCAGTTCTAGTAAACGGGTTGACGACGTGATGGTCAACGTCCGAGGTAATTGGGAGTTCGCTGAAGGGGAGGATCGCCTAGACCCTATTCCCAGACATAAGGGTGACCCAGGTTGCTACGCAATGTCTTGTTTGTTGGTCTGTCTCTTATTCGGCTCTTTTCCCTAAATCACTTTTTATTTTCTGCAGGTAATAGGTTGAAGAAAATTCTGACTTCGGTTGACGACGTGGTTCTTGGGGAAATCAAGACTGCACTCACATATTTCGGCCGCCCAAACGTACAACAGCAACGGAGAGCCGCCCATATTCTCCTTCGGTACGAACCCACTTACACTACTTTCTCGGCTGCAGATAACATTCCGATTCCAGCCGGCAATCAACAGCTCTCGGCCCTTATCTTCCCCAGCTTCAAAAACCTTAGGCAGATCGGTCTCGTAGCTTCTGATTCGGGGGAAGACGCCGAGCCGGTTGTAGAGGTGATTGCCGATCCGGCTGGGGAGTCTACTGAGGGGGTTGTAGAGGGCGACGAGGCCGTACGCTCGACATTTGAGGCCACCGAGCCATCCGCCTCAGGACGAGCAGATTTCTCTTCCGGGGATATTTTTGCGAATTTGGGGGATCTACCCGGCGATTTCTTTGAGGGTATGGCGAAGGAAAGCCTAACGCAGATGGCACGTAAAAGAAATGCCGAGCGGATGGCCGCCCGAAAGAAGGCTGAATGCGCCGCATCAGATCCCAGCTTGATCAAGCCCTTCGTACCCGTTTCTGAGGGGACGGTTGAGGTTGCTGTGTCCGATACGGGAAAAGAGGGTGGAGAACAGGCCGATGGGGAACGGCTGATTCCGGAGCAAGGCCAAAATCGTGGTGCCGTGGGAGAAGCGAGTTCAGAAGCTGGCCTTGGTGGCAAACGGCCTCGGCTTGAAGAACCGGATGTGGTTGCTCCGTTCGTTATTCAGCCAAAGATCAAGGATATGCCGATTTTATCCGACGCTTTGGCCATCGAGGATCCAGCCATGGCTCTGAGCCTGGCGGCTTCAATTTCTCTGCCGGCTGACAATAAAGCCTTCGGTGCCGTGCCTGATATTATGGCCGTTGCCCTAACTGCTCAATCGGCACTCCTGGTAGGTCACCTTCGCTCTTGTTTGATAAAGGCATCTAATCATACCGAATTGTTTTGCAGACGATCGGGAGGATCGCCGACTTGGGTCACCGCCTGCGTGATGCTCTCGGGAGAATTGACCATTTGCAAACAGAGGTGCAGGGTCAGAAAAGTAGGGCCGAGTTTGAAATTATGAGAGCTGAAATGGAGAGCGCGCGAGCCGAAGCGGAGAAAGAGAGGGCTCGCGTCGCCGAACAGCTTCGTGTTGATGCTGAGGGTAGGGCAAATGCGAGCGAGGAATCGCTCAAACTTTCCAAGGAAGCACTTGCTGAAGCGGAAGCTCAGTTAGAGGAGCTTCAGGCGGCCTGTGAGAAAGCCAAATCGGAGGCCTTTGAGGCAGGAAGAGGCGCCGCTCTGACGGAATATGTTGAAGAAGTGTCCAAATTTGAGAATTGCGGGTTCAAACATGGGTGGCTCAAAGCCCTTGCTGCCGCTGAGGTTACATTGGATTTGCTAATTCCTTATGAGCAGGTGGATGTTGAGCCACTTGAATCCGATACCGACGAATGATCTGGGAGCCGTTTACTGAGCAGGCGTCTTTTTGTTTTTGTTTTTCTTCTTTTGGATAGTGCTTTGTTGGTTCAGGGTAGGTTTCATGTATAAATTGGTTAGCATCTGCGCGCAATTTATTAATGAAAATTTCCTTGTAATTTTTGCTACCACCACACACTTTGTATGAAAGAGTTCTGTGGTTTAATTTTAATGAAAGAGTTTTGTGTTTGTCAATGCATTTGGTAAAATGGAATTGCATATACTGTGGGGAAACCCTGATTTGTGAATCTGCCCTTGCCCCAGGGGGTTCATAAAAAGAATTCTAGCTCTGAATCAACTTGTGAGCCGGCTGGGGTACTTGGTCCGAATAGATTGATAAATCTGCTCTTGCCAGTCAACTCGTGAGCCGGATGATTTTACTGTGGCACGAATGATTTTATCTAGAACTTTTCTAAACAAACCGTACATAGAATATTGTTTGTCCAAACTTTAGTTTTTTCTTTACTTGAATCTGAAGTCGCTAACCACTGAAGGTAGAGAGGAAAAGATTGGTCAATATCTGGGTTCCAGTAGATTCAATACATATCCCATCAAAATCACCATTTGCAATTTCACTGCCTACTGATCTTGGACCCTTAGATTGATGAATCGCCTTGCCCTGTGGGGTTCATGATAAGAACTCTAGCTCGAGGAATCAATTTGTGAGCAGTGGGGTGTAGTTTAGCCGAACAGTTGATGAATCCGCTTCGAATCAACTCGTGGAGCCCGGGTACTTGAGCCGAACAGATTGATGAATCTGCTCTTGCCCGAATCAACTTGTGAGCCGGCTGGGGTACTACGCACTTAGGCTGAAGATCTTGAGCCAAAAGCTTGTCCCTCCACAACTTAGTCGTCCAGCGATTGGGTTTCGCGATTAATGAACTTGCCTCGATCGTGCTGCCTCTGCGAGTGTTAAATGACCAAAGGCACAGCTTTTAAGAGTCTGGTAGGTATCTGATTCAGACTCCTGAGAGAAAATCTATTGTGCGAATGTCGAACAAACTCTTCTTTAACAGCAAAGGGGAAGCCAAGACATTGGCTGAGCTTTGCGGTGATATGAATCGAAGTGAACACCGTGGTGCGCCCTTGCGTGCTGGGGGTAAGAGATCTATGGGTCGAGAGAGGCGTCAGTCTCCTCGACGTCGTAGTAGGTCACCCAGACGGGATAGGCAGTCCCAGGGGAGATCGCCATACGCCCAAGTCGAAAGGAGATCAGACGCTAGTCCGTGCCCGTTAAGTTTTGCAGTATTTGTGAAGAATAAGCCCATGACGGAAGCGGACTCGATCGTTCGAGATCCAGACGTGGCGGTCGAGTTTGCTCGACAAATATTTCCTCCGGAAGTTCAGCAGTCAATGGTTGGTCGTCAGGACTACGAAGTGTTTCGCGAGGGCATTCATGGGGCGGTGAAAGGGCTCTATACGGCTTATGAAGTCGGCATGCGATTGCGCGCCGCCCGCCGAGAAATGGAGAAAAAGGAAGAGCATATCCGCAGTTTGGAGGCTCGCGTGGAGGCGGCTGAACGTGAGTTAAGAAAGATCAAAGCGACTCAAGTACAACCAGCAGGGCTGGTGAATCCAATCGTGGAAGAGAGGGTTACCAGTTGGCTTATAAGCGCTGCCATTGTCGATCGTGAAACAGTGAGCATGTTCGCATTGGAGTGCGCCAAGGGGAGGTCTTATGAAAAAGGTTTTCACGAAGGGCGCTTGGTTGGGATCCAAAAGACCAATGAGAAGCTTGCCGAAGAGGTTTGCTGATGTGAAAATCGTGGGTTCAGGCATGGTTGGATCAAGGCATCTCAAGTCGCCGAATCTCTTCGCTTGTCAGGCATCGATTCGGCGTCACCTCTCTACCACAGTAAGGACTTTCCGTTTTCTGCTTTCGAGGTTGAGAAGAGTGAGGATGAGGGCGACGCCGTATGACTTTAATTATTGTAAGGTTCGAACGCTGGTCGCGTTCGCAATTATGTAATTTCTTGGTTTTTTGAATAAAAGACGCTTTATTGAAAATATCAAATTGTCTCCCGCATTCGGCGTGTGCGTGTTTAATTTGATTGCATAAATGTTTGGATAGACGTAAATACATCAATCAGACTCAGCATGTTAAACCGATGCGCCGATTCGTTGTGCGCAATCGGCCTACATGTAATGGCCGTTGACTTTTGAATAAAGCCATTGCGGCGTGTGTTGTTGAAATTTGAAGAAGCCGTGAGCCAGGGATCGGAGGGGCTACGGCATTTTGACTTAGCTCGAATGCCAGATGTCTAGCCAATTGGGCTAGGTAATTTTTGCCCTTGCGCAGCCTATGCGCGCGCATTTTAGCCAACCGCTGGGTTAACTAGGTCATGGAGAATGTTGACCGATGCCTGTCTCGTGGGGTTTAGTGTTGATAAAATCACTTTGGGATTTGGGCCTCGAGATCGCGGCCATTACTGAGAATAAAAGCGGCAGGCGCCTCATGCAATCAAACATATTTGGCTCACCAGCATCTATTGCGTGGGATGATCAAGAGTTCTCACCATCAGATGGTGATGATAGTTGCAGGAGCTCAAATTTCGGCCGAACTTGGCGCTTAGATGGTTTGCGGCGGAGGATTCTCCGTTTGCGGCGGAGGATTCTCTGGTGTGGGAGGTGGACCGCTAAAAGGAGAAACTGGAAACACGTCAGCCTCCAAGTCGTTGAAGCAGATCGCCCCGAAAGGAGACACAACGACCGCTGCCCCTAACCTCCCTTGTCTTGGATCTTGGCCTTGACATTGTCAATGGTGTTAGAGGCCCGGCGACATGCCGATTCGGGCGCGGTTAGATCGATGCGTTTTGAGCCGTGATGGTTGTTCAAATGACAAGAGTTGGATTTGTCTTAGAAGTTAGAGATAGATATTGTAATGTTCAAACGCGGATTGCGTCTATGTAACAACTTTTTAATCAAATAAAAAGTGTTATTTCATATAGTTGAGTCTTACTTTGAAAATCTTTTGTTTAGCTATGCCGGATGAATGTTCCTGATCCCAACTTTTAATGGTTAAGCACGTCATTTCGTATGGTTTAATAGTTTGCTATAGGAAAGTTTGCTACCGGAACTTTTGTGTAGCTTAAATATTTTAGCTTAAATATTTTTCCTGTATTCAGGGATCAGCCCTTGCCTTAGGCGGGATGCGAGTTTAATCGGAATGGGTCGTACTCGTGGGCCGGCTAAGGCACGCCTTGTCCGGCGAACCATATTAGTGATTCCGGCTTAATTAGTTGATTAACACGGGCTCCGGATCCGGAGACTTATTTTGGCCAATCGTGATATCCACGAAGGGCGCTCCGAATTCGGAGACTTATTCGGCTCTAAGGTGTGCACCAAAGGGCGCTTCGAATTCGGAGACTTAATTTGGCCAATCGTGATATCCACGAAGGGCGCTTCGAATCCGGAGACTTATTCGGCCCTAAGGTGTCCTGCACCAAAGGGGGCTCCAAATTCGGAGACTTAATTTGGCCAATCGTGATATCCACGAAGGGAGCTCCGAATCCGGAGACTTATTCGGCCCTAAGGTGTCCTGCACCAAAGGGGGCTCCGAATTCGGAGACTTAATTGGGCCAATCGTGACATCTACGAAGGGGGCTCCGAATCCGGAGTCTTATTCGGCCCTAAGGTGTCATGCACCAAAGGGGGCTCTGAATCCGGAGACTTATTCGGCCCTAAGGTGTCATGCACCAAAGGGGGCTCCGAATCTGGAGACTTAATTGGGCCAATCGTGACATCCACGAAGGGCGCTCCGAATCCGGAGACTTATTTGGCCCTAAGGTGTCATGCACCAAAGGGGGCTCCGAATCTGGAGACTTAATTGGGCCAATCGTGACATCCACGAAGGGCGCTCCGAATCCAGAGACTTATTCGGCCCTAAGGTGTCATGTACCAAAGGGGGCTCCGAATCCGGAGACTTATTCGGTCCTAAGGTGTCATGCACCAAAGGGGGCTCCGAATTCGGAGACTTAATTGGGCCAATCGTGACATCCACGAAGGGCGCTCCGAATTCGGAGACTTATTCGGCCCTAAGGTGTCATGCACCAAAGGGGGCTCCGAATCCGGAGACTTAATTGGGCCAATCGTGACATCCACGAAGGGCGCTCCGAATCCGGAGACTTATTCGACCCTAAGGTGTCATGCACCAAAGGGGGCTCCGAATCTGGAGACTTAATTGGCCCTATGGTGACCTGCACCAAAGGGTGCTCCGAATCCGGAGGCTTATTCGGCCCTAAGGTGTCATGCACCAAAGGGGGCTCCGAATCCGGAGACTTATTCGGCCCTAAGGTGTTATGCACCAAAGGGGGCTCCGAATCCGGAGACTTAATTGGGCCAATCGTGACATCCATGAAGGGCGCTCCGAATCTGGAGACTTATTCGGCCCTAAGGTGTCATGCACCAAAGGGGGCTCCGAATCCGGAGACTTAATTGGGCCAATCGTGACATCCACGAAGGGCGCTCCGAATCCGGAGACTTATTCGGCCCTAAGGGCTTGAAGGAGAGTGACAAAGAAAATCGATTTTCATTAAAACGTGGTACCAGTACAAGCTTCAGATCCCACAAGTCGGGTCCGTAAATGGATCTTCATAAAGTCTACGTTCGCGCGGATTGCGGTGAGCCGCGGATCTCCTCAATGCTACGGTCTGTTGGGAAGCGCATAAGCTGATGATAGGTGCTTGGGACAGCCTTCATGACATGCAACCAGGGGCGCCCCATGATGGCATTATACGGCGACGGAAGCTTCACAACCAAGAATTCCACGTCAACCGTTTTTGAGCCCGCTCGAACAGGTAGCACGATCCTCCCCAACGGGTACTCTGGATTCGTGTTGAAGCCGAACAGTGGCTGAGACGACGGTGATAGGTTCGACTCGTTGAGGCCGAGTTCAACAAAAGTTCTGTAGTACAAGATTTCCGAAGTGCTTCCAGGGTCTATGAGAATGCGTTCAACATTGAACTGACGTACGCGTAATTTGATGACCAAAGGATCGACGTGGCTGGCCACTGTTCCGGCGAGGTCGGAGTCATTGAACTTAATTGTCAGAGCTTCTTTGGGCCTGCCAGTTGACATGTTATGTTTTTGGGGAATTGGGTGCGATTGGATCGTATGCACGGTCAGGGATGCCGGCAGACCGTAGATTATGTGGATCACACCAAGCGGAGGTGAATCCTGTCTCAAGGCTAATGCTTTGGTTGGCCTTCCCTTGCTCACGTATTGCTGCAGTCGACCATCTTGCACCAGTTCCTCCAGATGATCCTTTAGCGCATAACAGCTCTCGATTTTGTGGCCGTAATCTTTGTGGTATTTGCATCGTCTGTCCCTCCTTCGTGTGTCGGAAGGCCCCACCATCTTCGACGGCCACTTGAAAAATGGAAGGTGCTGGACTTTGGTCATTATTGCCGCGATCGGCTCTGTCAACTCCGTATACTTCTTGTCAGTTCACCTTGAGCGTCTGCTGTCGACTTGTAATTGTTCGTTCGTTCGGTGGGAGCACTAATCGCTTGATCGGCGGGAGTCCCGCCTTTTATCTCGCTTGGTTCGTTGCCGGGGCTCAGGGCTCGGTGGCGGCACGGAGCTTATTGGTCGAGCAATTTCGGGGAGGGCCGTCTTGTTGGAGATTTGTCCAGCTTTTATCCTCAGGGCATCATCTTCGACTTTACAATATTCTTCAACTTTCTTCATCAACGCCCAGATTGTTTTGGGGGGCCTTCTGGTCAGGGAACTACGCAGAGCACTGTCAGGATGTAAACCTATTTTGAAGGCGGTGATGGCCATGGAGTCGTTGCAAGCGTCGTCAACAAGGTTGAAGCACTCCCAATATCGTGCCGAGTACGCTCTGAGCGTCTCTCCCGACTGGATCTGCATAGCCCAGAGGGAGTCGGCCTGTTTCGGTTGTACCTCGTTGGTGATGAACCTGGCCCTGAAGGATTTCTGCAGTTGTCGAAAGCTTTTAATCGAAGCTGGCTCCAACTTGTAATACCACCTGACGGCTAGTGGACCTAGGCTGCTAGGGAATATTCGGCACATGAGGGCTTCATTGTCTGCTTGCAGCGTCATGGCCTATTTGTAATGACGGATATGATCAGTGGGGTCTGATTTTCCGTCATAAAGAGTGAACGACGGAGCTTTGAATTTCTTGGGCAGGGACGCCCTTGCGATCCGTCGAACGAAAGGATCGTGCTGGTCTTCCTCGTTTGAGCTGCTTCTCCTGCGCTTGTTCCTTGTTCGCAGATCCTTTTCGGAGGAGCTGGAGGTTTCGGATCGTCTCCTTGCATCGAGCTCCGTGGATGATGAGTTGGAGTTGCTATCGGTATCCTTTGGTCGAGCCCGAGGTCTTTGTCCGCCCGCCTCGAGGTCGCTCTGGTTCCTGGCGCATGGCCTCTCTAGATTTTGCTACCTCCAGGGCCAAATCTTGACGGAGTCGTCCGTTCTCAGCGATCATGTTCTCGGGCCTTTGTTCGATTCGCTTTTGCTTGTTCTATGATAGCTTTGCATTGTTTCTTGTCTTTGAAGTTGTTGGCGAATCGAAGTTCAAGACGTCGTCGCGATGGTTTCTTTTCCGAGCATATTAGCCGGGGTGAGGTCGTCTCCCTGTGTGATCTCGTCGGTGGCTATCGGAGGATCTTCGGTCACGCCTTCCATGGATGTATTTGAGTATTTCCCACAGACGGCGCCAATTGTGGAGAAGTGGTTTGGAAATACTCTTTAGATCTTGGAAGACGCCAATGATCCTCAGCTAGTCACCTGCAAAGATACAAATACTTCGGTCGGGGGTGTCGGAATTAGCACTCCGACGGACAAGTCAGTTCTTCTACTTAAGAAAGCTTGTTGATTAAGTTTTTAGAAGTGATTCTTACATACCTTTTCTAGTCCATTGCCATTATATTTATACTCGTTTCTTCTGATCCTCGAGGTCAGGGCCTACTTTTCCAATCATTATCTTTTCCACTATTCGGCTCTAGGGATCCTCCCCCATTCGGCCTATTTATCGTATTCGGCCCCTTATCCTTGCGGGATATCTGCCGGCTAGCGTCATGCTTCTGAAATATACCACCTTTATCTTCGCCAATTATTCGGCTACCACAGCTTTCTATCTCTCCTCATCTAAATGTGCTAGATCTTTCCAACAATTCATTTTCAAGAGATATGTCCCACTTCTTGTGTGGAAGTTCAAATGAAACAAATCAATTGAGAATCCTTAATCTTAGAGAAAATAATTTATCAGGGAAAATTCCTGGTTGTTGGATGAATTGGCAGTCAATAGAATACATAAACTTGGGAAACAACAATCTAGAGGGGAGTATTCCAAGTTCCATAAACTTTCTAGGTTACTTGAAATCATTGGAGGTGCGCAGCAGTAGTCTCTCGGGAGAATTTCCTTTGTCTCTACATAGTTGTACAATTTATTAATAGTAGACCTTGGTGTGAATAAATTTGTTGGAAGCATACCGGCATGGATAGGGAGAAGTCTTACAGACTTGAAGTTTCTTGGCCTTCTATCCAGCAAGTTTACAGGTGAGATTTCTTCCAAACTGTGACACTTGACCCCTCTTCAAATATTAGACCTTGCAGACAACAATTTGATTGAAAACATACCACTGTGTGTCAACAATTTCACTGCCATGGCCACGAGACAAACCTTAAGTTACTAGAGTTTTTATTCTTGTTATTACGTAGGGACAAGATGACGTAATTCTAGTGACAAAAGGAAGCGAGTATCAATATAACACTATCCTCGCACTTGTGGCTAACATGGACCTTTCAAGCAACAATTTTTCAGGAGAGATCCCTGAGGAACTTACAAGTTTGTTGGGCTTGCGATCAATAAATCTATCTCGAAATCACATGACAAGAATGATCCCCAAGAAGATTAGTGACATAGGGTTACTGAAATCTGTTGATCTCTTAAGAAGCCAACTCTTTGGAGAAATCCCTCGAAGCATGTCTGGTTTGGCTTTCCTAAACTATCTTGATTAATCCTACAATAACTTGTCTGGTAAAATTCCATCAAGCAGCTATAGACGTCCCCGAACGCATCTCGGGGAAAAGTCGAGTCCCCGGTTACGGTTCGATATTGGGTCACTGATTCGAAGACTCAAATGTCACGGTTCTTAATCTTGAACCAAAGAGTCCAAATCTGGCAAATCGTTTTGAAAATAGATTTTTGAAAGAAGTGCCAAACATGGACTGCTTCGCCAGATACAGAGTCGCCACCTAAATGTTTTAATGGGAAATTTAGGAAACCCTAACTCGGTGCCAAAGGCCACGCGTCCGTCATCACCAAAGTTGCCTCGGCTCGGGAACTTGGGTACGATTGGGGAAGGTCACTTCGTGAGCACCCCCACTCGCCCGGTCAAAGACCGGCCTCTACTAACCATGATATCTGATTTTGAAAACATTTTGAGTTCTTATTCCGGTTATTAGCCTAGGTTACTATGTGATGCGCACAGCATACAAGTATAGACTGAGTCGCCTGAATTGGAACTAAACATTTCATGTTTGTTAGTTTGAAAATGGTTTGATGGTGCTACCCGCAGGTAGGCTAAGACGTGGATTTGCCACCCTCGGGTGGGCTTAAGAAAATATGATTTTGCCACTATCTAGTGGGCTTAAAACAAACATTTGATGAATTGTCCAATCCAAGTAACCCAACCTCTACCCATAGGCATTCAAGGTAGTTATATCACATAAGCACATAGCCTCACGGTAAGCATGCTATCATGGCAGTCACTCACGGTAAGCAAGGATGCTAAAGCATAAAACTCACCGAGTACTCCAAGCCAAAATAGAAGCTCGTTAGAAATCCATGCATGATCCTAGATGCACAGAATTGCCTAATGTAACACATGCAAAGATGCAAACTATAGCAGGCTCGGCTATTCTAAACATGGAATATGGAATGCTACAGCTAACATGTATTCAACTTGGAATTGAAATACAAATGCAGTTAGTATGATGCGCCGAGCCCGGTGCGTGCAAAACAGATGAATGATGCAAATATGCTGTCATACTGTATGCTAATTGAAATATGCCCTAATCTAACCATCATAAGCAGGTAAATAAAAGGGAAGAAAGACGTGGGGTTGGAAGACATACATCACACTCACCCACACTTATTACAATTATGCCCTCGCGCGGAGGGTCCGAATAAATAATAATACAGTCCGAAATAAAAGAATAATACAGTCCGAATAAATATACAGATTCCTAATTAATTAACAGATTAACTAAGAAAGCTGTAAACTGGCATACAAGCCAGGGGCTGCCCTGCTATTGATGAATGATGTATGCCGAGCTGCTTTGGCGCGAAAATCCACTGGGATGCCCCAATTAGCCTCTGTTTGCAACGTTCCTCGAAATACGTGACAAGCCTCGGAAGACTACTGATTCTTGATTTTGCTGCAACAGAGAGCAGGAAAAGGGCATAGCAATGTATTTCACAAATATATGCATGCCTCGATTCTCGTGCCACCAATTACGCATCTCGATGCATGATGGCCGAGGAATCAGATTGCACAACTCAATATAGGATGAATGCACATGAATGCTACAACAAAACCTAACTCCATCATGGGTGATCCGGAGTGTCGGTGACTTGGGAATTGAGACCCGTTCCATCACTCGGAGTACGAAACGTGCCTCGTTTCCCGTGCCCGGGCTAACTCCTATCCCAAACATGATGCAATATGCATGATATGCATGAAATGTAGCTAATATGCAATCCTAACATACACAATGTCGCGGAATGGCATACACGCTAAACGAGGTAACACACAACCAAGCATACACAATGCTACGGATGAAATGACATACGCAATGCAGTAATGGGCTTACACCAACATGAGAGAGCCTTAACTACACTCACACAGGAGGCCATCGGATAAATAAAAAGAAGTGCCTCGAAATGCGTGCACACGGGCACGCAAACCGAGGCAATGACATAAAGGCAAGAAACGGCCTGAAATATGATATACAATGAGACTAAAATGAGATGTCTCGAAATGCGTGCTCGCGGACACGCAAACCGAGAAAATGGCACACGGAATGCAACAGGACTAAAATGAGATGTGCGATGCAATATAGGCTTACACCAACATGAGAGAGCCTCAGCCACACTCACATAAGAGGCCGAGAGATGAAAAATGAGATGCCTTGAAATGCGTGCACACGGGCACGCAAACCGAGGCAATGGTAATAAAGCATGAAATGGCACTCCAAATGCAAATTGGACTTATACTAACATGAGAGAGCCTCAGCCACACTCACATAAGAGGCCGAGAGATGAAAATGAAGTGCCTCGAAATGCGTGCACACGGGCACGCAAACCGAGGCAATGGCATACGGAATGCAATGAGACTAAAATGGCATACAGGATGCAAAATGGACTTATACTAACATGAGTGAGCCTCAGCCACACTCACATAAGAGGCCGAGAGATGAAAAATGAGATGCCTTGAAATGCGTGCACACGGGCACGCAAACCGAGGCAATGGTACTAAAGCATGAAATGGAATGGAAATGATATGCAAATATGCAAATGAATTTTGGCACTGAAATGTGGGGGAAAACAGCCCCGAAATGAGGCGAAAGTACACTCGATGCATGAAATGGCCCCGAAACATGAATTTAGGCGCCCGAAATGGCCTATAGCTATACCAAACATGCACAATATAGACATGGAATGAAAATACAGTAGCAAGGCAGCCCCAAGACAAGAATTTTTCAGTCATAAAAAGGGCTAAACAGCAAGCACACATAGGATTAAGCAAGAATGCAAAAATGGCTCCCCAAGAGGGGTATTGAAGTAAGTGATATATGCAATGCCCAAATGGAAAAATATCCTTCTACAACACTGAAGAGGGACTAAAAATATGCACATTTACAGTAGATGACATCCCCCAATTCAGTATGAAAACATGATAAAAATGTCATGCAAGAATTAGGATGCATAAGGCTATAACATGAGGTACCCCAAACATTCATCAAACCAGAAAAGAACCTTAATAAAATATGCCAAGAAGATCAAAATATGACTCTTTCCAGCTCTGATGATGGCCGAAAACAGAATCTAGATAAGCTTAAAAAAGCATGCAAAAATGGGGGTCAAAGAGGGGTATAATGACAAGTATAACATAGGAACCCCCAACAAGGTTGATCCCTTCAACAATGTTGTATAGGGACACAAGATAAGCCTACTCATAGTTCATGACATGCTCCAAAACAGACTACATGTAGGCCAAACAAATCATGCAAACTTACGGTAAATAGGAGAGATTATGAAGTAAGTACAAGATAGGGGGCCCAAACATGGTTGATCCCTTCTTCAATGTTGAAGAGGGGATCAAAATAGGCCCACTTACAGTTTACATCATGCTCGAAAACAGATCACTCATAGGCTAGAAGTTTCATGCAAAAAAATGGCATATAAGATGATATTGAAGCAAGTGCCAAATGGAGGGCTCAAACAGGGTTAAGCCCTTAAACAAACATGAAGAATGTCTCAAAATAAAGACCCTTTCAGTTAGGGTCAGAGCCCAAAACAGTGAGAAAATAGGCTAAGGAAATGAGGCAAAAATGAGCTCAAAAGAGGGTGAAGTAGACTTACCCTTGAAGCTCAAGACTTTGGTTGCTTCTTGGACCAAATTTGCTGCCTCTAAGCCTCTAGCAACCCTCTCCTTGCTTCTGGAATGGAGTAGTAGTGGTGGTGCTTGGTAGTGATGAAGAAATGTGGTTGGAACTTAGGGATTTTGAGAGAAAATGAAAGAGAAATGGAGAGAGATGGATGCCAAAGCCTGAGGGAAATTTGTGTAACCCTCTAACATGAGTTGGAGGATGGTTATATATGCAAGGAAAGGGGAGGAAAGGTGGAGGGAAAATGACACCAAGTTTCCCTTCCAAAGGCTTTCCCCGGATCAGATATTTTTTAGAAAAAACAGTTGTATGGCTGTATAGCACAGATCCCAAGGAGCATGGCCGGCCTGTCACTTTTGCTGCAGGTGGCCGACCGGCCACCCCCTATGGCCGGCCGGCCAAGGGGCAAAATGGTCCAATCAAATTAATGGCCGAGCTTCACATATTGGTGTCCTCCCATATGTCCTCTACAAGGCCTTGTGGTTGGAAATTGGCAACTGTAAAACAGGAGAAACAACAAGCCACTTTTAGAAGGGGTTCAAAAGGGTCAATGAGAATTATTGGCCGGCCATGTGTTTTTAGGATCCTCCCATGTGTGTACAACACAAATATGTGGCTTTGGCTCGAAGAAAATGGCCCTAGGGTGTTCAACATTAGCCCGGAAGTGAGAAAAAAGCGGCAAGGCGCCGGAGGAGCATAACTGGTTGCTGAGACAATTGCTGGCCTCCCACCCTCCAGTGATCTTCCTGGTGATAAAACAGAGGTACCTTCCAGAAATGAACAAAAACCGATGCAAAACGAATGCTCGGTGGCCAAAACACGCAGTTCGGGGTCCCGAAAATCAGCTGTTAAGCACCGAAAGTGGTGTTTGGCCACGAAGTGGGTATCTAAGACCCCAGTGTCCCTCGAAAGGGAGTAAATGAGATGCATGCCAAAAATCGGAGGAATCGGAGATGGTTGGGTGGTCCCGAACTGAGGCACACGGCCTGACGGCTCCGAAAACCGGGAACCGAGCTCCGAAATGGGCAAAATGGCCTACGGCCACGAAATGTAGCCCACGGCCACTGAGAAATGGTCTATGGGACCTCTCCCTCCCCTCAGGAAAGAAAATAGAGAAAACCGAGTCCGGTTCGCAAACCGAGGCAAGGCACAGAAGAGAGTTCGGAAGTCCGGGAGGCGTAGGCGCGACTCTGAGACTTCTGAACGAGCACAATATGCAACATCACCGAGCGCTCAATCGGTGATGTCTGAGTCTTAAGGTCGGTGAAAAATGGGGTGTCTACAGTTGCCCCTCTTTGACAGAACTCGGAAGTCAAGAAGTGACGAGAGTGAATGTCAAAGCCTAGAGACGACCCATTTTTGACTGGGCCGAAGACTTAGACAATCATAAAAGACGAACAGAGATATGTGCCCGCAGGCAGGGGGGCAAAATGCAAAGCGACATGCACAGAGCCAAGTGATCATGCAAACGCAGCAAACTGTAATGAGGCAAGTATTCGCTAATAGATGCAACAGTTTTAAGCAAGAATGCAAAGCAACAACTACATTTCATGCAGTTAGGAATGCAGAGAATCATTCAATTCTCGTCGCGTCTCACACGGAGAAGATACGATACCTGCGCGATTCGTCTGGTCGCACCAGCCTCAAATGAACCGTACATACAATATCGTGCTTGCAAAAGAGAGAAATTCAACAAGAACTGTGACGACCCAGAAATTCTTCCCTCCGCTCGAGCGGACTTTTGGGGTTCCCAGCAATTTTGCAGGCAGCCTGAGGTTCTGGCAATTGTGATTTCCCGCTCGAGCGGGAGAGTTGACGTTCGAGCGGACGGCTTTGTTGGTTTGGGCGCTCGAGCGGAAGGTTGGGCGCTCGAGCGGGTTGCCTGGTTAAGTTTGATTCTGAAGCATGTGGGCTCATTTTTGATGTTCTTCTTAGTATATTTGGAATGTTCTTACCTTATTTTGGGGTATTGATTGAGTGGTAATATGATGGTGAAGTAAGATTGGACCAAAAAATTTAATTCGGATAGTTATTTTACGAATAGCCGCCACTCTTTTGCCTTTTTCTTTTTCCACATTTGGAATTTGGATATGAGGTTAGAACCATTGGAAAGCTTATTTCGGGGCTTCAATTTGGACACAAGAACGACCTAAAACGGAGTCCGGATGGGAGAGTTATACCTGTTCAAAGTTTCGACATTTGTGTTGAGGGCAGGTCCGCTCGAGCGGAAATCAGTCCGCTCGAGCGGGAATTACGGGACAGCAGCTTAAAAAACTGGATTTTGAGATCTTTTTCTACATTTTCTTTCCCCTCTCTTCTTTCCTCTTCTCCTAAGTCCGAAATCCTCCGAAACCCTAACCTCAAAACCTTGATTTCGTTTATTTTGAGCAACAATCCACCATGGTTTTTACATCAAGAATGGAGCCTACGAAAAGATCAATGTTTTTAACCGATTGGAACTTGGATTTGCGAAGGTTTCTCCTCGAGCTTGCTCTTTTGTTGATTCTTGAGGTAAGGATTCTAATACTCTTCAATACTTACATTAAGAGATAGATTTGTGGAATTTCCATTGTATTGATGTACAAATTTGTATTTTTGAGCATATAGAGTAAATTATGGGATTTGGGGATTTCGGGTTTGAAGCATTGAGGGTCCAATTGATAGGTTAAGGTGGTGGAGTATGATCCTTAGATGTATAATCAATGAGGAAATTGGGATGTAAGGTCATGGTATGAGAAGTAGGAATTTTTACGGCAAACTTTATGTTCTCGAAAACCCTAGGTTAAATTGTGATGATAAAGAATGATTTTACTCAAATTGAAAATAGAAGTATGGAATTGGTGGGTTGAATTATACGTGTACAAGTTTAATTGGATTTCTGAGATGTTCCGAAATAATGTTAAAAAAATTTACGAATGAACTTTGTTATAGGCATTGTAAATCATGTTAAAATGAGAAAGGAAATTAGGGGAAATGATTTAAAGAATTAATGTGTGACTTCATATGTGTGTAGGACATGCTTCGGGAGAACTAAATGCTTCACTAATGCACTGTGAGTAATAGTACGAAGATATATATTTTATTTATCATTGACAATTATTATCACTAACACTCTGTTTCTTGTAAGTGTTACACAAACATGTTACACGAACATTATGATGATTGACAGTCAATGTGAACGTTGAAAGATTGGTCTACATCGGTATGACTTGGAATAACTCGGTTTTATTAATAACGAATAATAATTATTTATTATCTATAGGTAAACTACGTCGTTCTTAGTGCATAAATGGAATCATGTTTATCTTTAAGCCAAGTATCTGTCTGAAATTGAGATTATTCTATGGTGATACTTATGGACCTGAGGTCGTTAAGAACCTATGACGTGCATGTAAATGTTTAACATTATTATGTGATCCTCATAAGGATGTGAATTATTCTATCTTTGACAAGTATGTTCTATTTCAAGTATGGTTCTAAGTATATACAAGTTCATGTATGTTACAAGTCTCCAAGTATTCAAGTGTACGCATGTTACAAGTTCATGTCTATTACAAGTTCAAGCATGTTACAAGTATACGCATGGTACAAGTTCAAGTATATTACAAGTCTATGCATGTTACAAGCTTAAGTCTATGCATGTTACAAGCTTAAGTATGGTACAAGTTTACATACATTTTCAAGGGCTACATGTCATTACAAGTTACAAGGGCCTTAGTGCCAATATGTTACAAGGGCCTTAGTGCCAATATGTTACAAGGGCTTTATGCCATTTACAAGGGCTTTATGCCACTTTCAAGGGCCTTAGTGCCAATATGTTACAAGGGCTTTATGCCAATATCTCAAGGGCCTTAGTGCCATATGTTACAAGGGCTTATGCCACAAGTTTCAAAGGCCTCGTGCCACATGTTTCAAGGGCCTCGTGCCATATGTTTCTAGGGCTTTTATGCCACTATGTTTCAAGGGCTTTACGCAACACGTTTGAAACTTTAATGTTATGATATTCAAGGGCTTTTGTGCCACAATGTTTCAAGGGCTTTACACAACACGTTTGAAAGTTTAATGTTATGATATTCAAGGGCTTAAAGCCATTAGGCCGTTATGAAATTAATACAGAATCAGACTAACTATGTCAACCTTACAATTTCACACGCATTAATATATCATGTTTCAAGTTAAGCATCGTTTTGTTTATGTACTATTATTCACTGAGCCTGGCTTACTTTGTGTTATGTTTGTTCTATAGGTGACCACCTTGGAGGTCAGTCTTAACCCTTGATGATCGCCTTTCATTTGTCAACCTCAGTGTGTCCAGGCACCCGGACCAAGCCCATGCATGTCTGTAAAGTTTTGTTAAATTTTTGGTTAATTGTCTATCCAAGTGAAAATGTATGTATATAACCCCTTTCCTTTAATAAGGTTTAGTTATACGCTCAGTAAAGGAGCTGAGTACGTGTATGTGATCCTGGCATGTTGGTAATAGCTCAGTGGATGTTATTCTATGTATTTTATATTATTATTAAATGCTTCCGTTCAGGCCCCGTATGATAGGTATAACAGGTTTAGTGTCCATTTTCGAATAGGTCATGCCCAAACTGTTAGGGGCAAGTTTGGGGTGTGACAAGAACAATATGCTAACAACATATATTCAATGTGATTCCCGTGGTTCTGAAAGTTTGACACACGCAGTGTCGGCGAGTGAATGCATCGCAACGCGAGAAAGGAACATGATGCGTGACAGCGTACGCTCAAGCACAGAGGTATGGTACACCAAGAAATCATGCATGATAATGCAAAATGTTCATGAGAATGCGAGTTATATGCAAAACAATGCAAAATGAGCACGAATCAGGGTGCCCGTTTGTTGCGAAACAACGAGCTGGGAAACGCGCATTTCGGTGAAGGCAACTTGATCGCGGCCTCTGATTCACCTCCCGGAGAGGTTACAACATGTTCAAAAGGATACACCTTGATTTTGATGAGTGATGATGAGACACATGTCGAATTGCAATGAAGTTCCATGAGCAATTTTGCGCCAGAAAGTGCACTTTTTTCGAACTTTTTCAGGTCCCGGGAACTCCGATCTTCCTCAAAATTTGCAGGGAGCTAGGTGGGCAAGTGGGGAACACCACCGGCCAGGTGGTTGCCCTAGGGGAGGTCACCGGCCAGGGACTAAAAAGCAAATGGCCGGCCAACCAGAAAAGGTGGCCGGCCGGCCACCTGTCCAAAACCAGGGGCAATTTTGTCTTTTGCCTCATTTTCTATATATATCCTCATCCATTCATTCCGAAATCACTCCCAAAGCTGTGAAAACTCCTTCCCTTGCTCCCCAAACCATTTTTTCCTTCAGATCTGCACTTTATACGCGCTTTTCGGCCTTCCACGCAAGTTGTTTTCGCGAAATCTTTTAGTTTGAAGCACTTTGAACCGATTAAATTTTGATTTCGGGGCTTCTTTTCTCATTTTCACCACTTGAGGTAAGTTTGTCTCAATATTTGGAAGATTTTTTCGGGAGTTGACTTTTGTTGACTTTTCCATTTCCCGGGAGTTGACTTTTGTTGACTTTTTCTAATTTTGGCTCATTTTTGCTCATTTTTGCTCCTTTTGCAGATTTCTTGAAATGACGGGTGATTATCCTTATGGTGGAGGTCCTCCAGGTGTCGGGGATGATGTTGATATCATGACACTGCCCCCGAGAGTCCGCCCTTTTATTCCCGGGAGATACGCCCCACCAGTACATATGCTTCCGCGGGCCGTTTTTCGTCGTTTCACTGGGTTCAATGACCGCACGGATTTATCTCTGCGAGAGCCGGAGCAGCACCTCTCTCATGATGCACGAGAGGTATTTTACTTTATTTTCTGCATTTTTCGTGCATTTTGTAGCTTTGCCATGCTTGAACACATAGTTTTTAGCTTATGACATAGTACTTTGTTTGCATTCTGAAAATGTGACTTAAATACTTGAATTGCTGAACACACGGCTTATTGACTGATTGATTGTGAACGCACGGTACACATTAGTTAAGAATTGAACATACGGCTCAAGCACTGATTTGTCGAACACACAGCCCGAATTTGAAGGTGAGCACACCGCACACACTGATTAAGAGTAGAACACACAGTCCCAAACTCCGATTTTCTGAACACACAGTCCAAGTCGATGGTGAACACACAGCCCACACTGATTGAGAGTAGAACACACAGTCCCAAACTCCGATTTTCTGAACACGCAGTCCAAGTTGATGGTGAACACACAGCCCACACTGATTAAGAGTAGAACACACAGCCCTAAACTCTGATTTTCTGAACACGCAGTCCAAGTTGATGGTGAACACACAGCCCACACTGATTAAGAGTAGAACACACAGTCCCAAACTCCGATTTTCTGAACATGCAGTCCAAGTTGATGGTGAACACACAGCCCACACTGATTAAGAGTAGAACACACAGTCCCAAACTCCGATTTTCTGAACACGCAGTCCAAGTTGATGGTGAACACACAGCCCACACTGATTAAGGATTGAACACACAGCCCAAAACACAGATTTACTGAACACGCAGCCCAGATTTGAAGTGAACACACAGCCCACTGATTAAGGATTGAACACACAGCCCAAAACACAGATTTACTGAACACGCAGCCCAGATTTGAAGTGAACACACAGCCCACTGATTAAGGATTGAACACACAGCCCAAAACACAGATTTACTGAACACGCAGCCCAGATTTGAAGTGAATACACAGCCCACTGATTAAGGATTGAACACACAGCCCAAACACAAAGTTACCGAACACGCAGCCCAGATTTGGAGTGAACATGCAGCCCACTGATTAGTTTCATTTGCACACAGCTATTTCATTTCATTTGCACACAGCTTGTTACTTACATACGGCTTGCATTTTATTGTGTACTGAATACATGTATTCATTCTGAATGTAGGTTGGCTCTCGCACCGTGCGAGGATATGGCTCCACTGCCGCGAGAGAGTGGTACGCTGAGCTTCCAGAGGCTGTCCGGGATTTGGTTGACTCAGCAGGGTTCGGAGCATTCTGTACGGGGTTATCCCGCTGTCCTGCCAGTAGGACATTGTTAGCTGCCTTGGTGGAGAGATGGTGGGACACCACCAATTCTTTCCATTTTTCTGCCACCGGGGACATGACCATGACTCCGCTGGACTTTGCCGTACTCACCGGCCTAGACATAGGCGGTTGGCCCATACCTTATGACGAGGATATGGGAGAGTGGGAGGCCGCATGGACACATCTATTGGGGGCTCGCCCACCTGTAGACAGAGCTTCCGGGAGAGTCCCAGACACTGGTTCTCTTCCCATTTTTGAGGCCGAGAGGGAGCCTGAGTCTCCCGAGGAGGTTGAGCAGTACACCCGGGGTTTCCTTATGTTCCTCTTTGGCACCACTCTGTTTGCCGATAGGGGGAACACCGTTAGGTTGTATCTTCTGAGTGCCCTAGTGGACCTATCACGTGTCGGCCGATATGGTGGTGGCTGGCCTTTGGCTACCCTCTATTGTTACATGAGTCTGACCTCTGGCGGGAGACTTACTTGGCGGCTATTGGAGAGCCCAGGAGTGCGTTCTGTCCTCTTGATTTACATTTCTGCTCCTCATTACTTGTTCATTGCACACAGGGCGCACTTTCCACTCTGTATTCTGCCTTTAGCACTTGGTTTTCACATTCCGCTTGCTTTCTCGCCTATGGGTGTACGATATTTTCCCACATTAGCCCCGAGATGGAGGTGGCGGGACTCCTTATGACTCGTTTTCATTGGTATTCGAGGGCAGCAATCATCGAGACCTCGAGAGACTCTCTTCTACCGCGACAAGATTTTGATCTTGTCGGCGGACGGCAGAGGTATTTCAGAACTCTCAGTTTCTTTCATTTTCATCTTTGATCTGCCCTGTATATTCCTGATTTCTGATTGATTTATGCACTGGCTATCCGTAGATTACTTGGCAGCCCTGGGCGGTCTTAGGTGATGGTCTCCGACATCAGTATCCCGGAGGATTGGGTAATTCCCAGTATAGGTTCCTGCTCGAAGGACCAGTTGGTAGGGCATGGTTCCTGGGGGAGCGCTTTCTGCGCCAGGTGTGGGGGTACGATTCTTAGGACCCTCCTGCTGTACCTCCAGCCACTATGTAGACTGCCGATAGACTATCTTCCCAGGAGGTCATTAATGATATGCAGGGCACCGATGCTTTGTTACATCTCATGGAGGGGGACTATGCCACATACCGACCGAGTTGACGAGTTGGCAGTTCGGGAGTCCTTACCAGGTCTCGCTAGAGCCTCCTCTTCCTGACCACAGATATGTCAGGGATCCTGATTCACCCCCGGTATGTTTTACAGCTTTGATTTATCAGTTAGATTACTTGGACATTCATTCCCTCGCAGATAGTTTTGCATTTGTATCTGTAGCCTCCAGTTGAGTACACGGATGAGATATTGGGGATGCTGGCCACATTCGAGGGAATGATCCTACGGAGGGAGGCACAGCTGGCCATTATGGGCGTGCAGGTACTGTTCATCTTCCCCGTATTTAGCATATTTCTGATGACATACTGGTTTTGAACATTCTGCTATATTGATAGGCTGTGTAGAGCACATCTGACACACACCCCACTCGTATATTGTACTCGCATCTGCTTTTCATATTTGAACTGATGTATTTGAACTTTTCACTTTCAGATGCCTCATGTCTATGCACCGCCGCGGGCTGGACCACCCGGGCCTTCTCAGAGAGATCGAGGTAATCGGACTGTTAAGTCTTGGGCCATCTGGGCCTTTTCGAGGAGCCGGGCCATCCAGGCCTTCTTAGGGAGCTGGGCCATCTAGGCCTTCTCGAGGAGCTCGAGAAGTAGGGTCGTCTCGCAGACGCAGGGCACCCATTATTGAGGAGGAGGAGGAGGAGGTCGCAGACCGTGAGTCAGAGACATCTGCTGGGGAGGGAGGCTCCGGTCTTGGTTCCGGGAGCGGAGATGAGTTTGAGGGGGATCCGGAGGATGATAGCTCTGACCCGGATGGTGCGGAGGTTATCCCGCAGAAGAGGATGAGAAGGCCTCCTCATTCCCGTTCCCGAGGATATTGATGCTATTTCCTGCTTTATTTTACTTTTTGCTAGTAGTTTGTAGCACTTTGCATGTTGTTAGGCAGTTTTATTTCCTGTAAAGCTTGTACCTTTATTTTGTTGTAAAACATGATGGAATGAAACAGCCTTTGAAAAGATGTTTGTATTTGAAATTCTTAGCATCGCAACGCATCATTTTGCACAAAATGGAATTGAATGAAAATGTGCCTTGTGTATTTACCGGGTCAGGTAATGAACCGACGCAACAAATCAAAAACTCGACTCACTAAGAAATAACAGAATCTTAGCAAGTTTACAACTCGATAAGCAAAGTACAACAGTGTTAACGACTCAATGAATCAAGACTCATCAAAATCGCGTAAACAAAAAAGTAATAACTCAAAACACAAAATGCGACAGCTCGACAAAACTTACAACTCGATAAACAAAACAACAACTCGATAAGCAAAAATACAACAAAGCATACTTCGGACGGACGATCTGGATGATGGAACGTACCCGAAGCTGAGAGAAATGGAGGCCTTCGACGTTCCCGATGCATGAAAGTGCCTCAAACTTCCTTCCGGAAGGCAAAATAGGACAAATGAGCATGGTGGGCCACATTTGCTTTCGGGGATTGGAGGGTGGCCGGCCAGCTAGGTTTATGAATCAAGGGTGGCCGGCCTGCTAGAATAGGTGGCCGGCCGGCCACCTCTCCCTGCAGCTTCCAGAATTGTGACACGTGTCCTTTGAATAGTGTTTCACCCTCTATAAAAGCCCCAACCTTGGAATTCATTCATTTCATCACTGCTTTGCACAAAATGGAGGCATTTCTCGCAGAAAATCTCACATCTTGGATCTCTTCTTTAGATGGCTCGGAAAAGTTGAACTTCCGGGGTTTCGGCTTGAATGCACTATTCACGCTGGGCCGGACTTCACTGCATCTTCCTTTCCTCCATGCTGCGATGAGATTCTGGAACCCAGTGACGCATGTCTTTAGCTTCGGCGGGCAAGAGGTATGTCCTACTTTTGAAGATTTTCAAGCCTTGATGGAATCCGAGCGAGGCGAGGAAATCTTGCCCCAGCTCAATTTTGGCTATGCCCAGACCTTAGGGCGGATGTGTGGACTCAACGCGCATGATGCTCGACCCCTGATTTGTGACGGAATATTGGATATCCCAAGCCTGATTTACCGATTCTCCGATGCTGGTGACCGCAGCGACCATCATTGGCAAGGCTTCCGACGACATGCTCTCTGTTTGTGCCTGTTATCTCATTTTCTGTTTGCCTCAAGCTTCGGAGGGTCCGGCGCCCGTTTGATTGAAGTTGCTCAAGGCTTGAAAGAGGGAAAGAGTTGCATTGCCATGACTCTGGCCGAGACACTGATGGGCTTGGATGCTTTCTACTGCCGGGAGACAACCAGGTTCGTAGGGAGTCCACTACTGCTGCAGATAATGTTTCCCACCCAAGCTCTCATATGTATTCGCTCACATCACTTGGCCTTCGGGCTCGTTTTTTTCTCACAAAACCCTTATCTTACTTTTCTCTCATCCCACATCTCTATATTCTTTATTCTCTCATTTTTCATCCCTCCCCAGATATGGTTGATGGATAGATTGCAAGTTGTGGACTCTTGCCCTGCTTACTCAAATTTCATGTTACTTCTTTCGACAACGCCTAGTCGATGCCCTTGATGAGGGATGGTGGTTTGAATGGATGTGCAATTTGTCGGCAGATCGCATTGCGTGGCGTTGTCCTTGGCTCAATCTCCCGGCAATGAGCTACAGCATGTCCCGGCAGGTCGGGATTCGACTGATCGGCTTGACTCACTGTGTATTCTATTTCCCATTCCGTATTCTGCGCCAGTTCGGCCATGATCAGACTTGCCCACCAGAGGGGATAGAGTATCCGGCTACATTCCCGGTTCGAGGCGCACAGCTAGCTCGGCAGGCCGCAGCATGGAGAATTAGAGAACTCTTGGCTCCTGCTCCCAATTTAGTTGCACTTTGTCTAACGAGTGCTGGGATTGGCTCAACGAAGAAGCATAGGTTGGGCCTAGGTTGGCATCAGAGGCTTCAACCAGCTCTGGGAGAGGGCGCAGGGACACCTGACTTGACTATGTCCCAGATTTATCGCTTTATTAGTACTTTCAAGTTTTCGTTATGAGTGTAATAAAAAGCAACTTCAATTGTATGCAAGAGCGAGAGAACTCTGTTTTGAAATCAATGAAATTGAAGGTTGCGGTACTGAAAATTCTCCGTTTTTGGTCCAAAAATGGTCTTAGTTGTGAAAAGATTAATTTGAACAAAGTCAACTTTTATTAAAACTTTTCAAAACTATTTTTGATATAAATCAAAACTGGACACGCCTGAGATCTGTCACTGAGATGCGCAACCCCGGATCCTGGCAACTGGAAAGTTGCCCCTAGTTTGAAAAGTGCCTCGGCGATTCATTGCAACGGAAAGTTGCCCCTAGTCTGAATAACACTGTACCAGAGATCACGATAAATGCTGATGAATAGAGATGACTGAGATGATCAAATGGACAAAGTTGATCGAGGAAAAGATTGGGGCTAAACTTCAGGATGAAGCTGCCTACGTATCCCATAGATGGGAATCAAGTCTTACGTAGTTCAGGCCTGGGTTCGCTCGGGCATTTTTACTCTCCATTTGCGCTCTAACTTTTGCCAAGGCCGCCCTTTGCGGGTTTTCAACCTTGCGAGCTCAGTTTTTATAATTTCAAATTTTCTATGCTCTGAATTTTGCCTAGGTCGCCCTTTCGGGTTTTCGGCCTAGCGAGCCTCTCAGGGGTAATATTTCTTCAACTTGTCCATGTTGATCGGTTGAGAAAACTCTAAGCCATCTAGGTCTATCAAAACCAAAGCTCCACCTGACCAGATTGACCTGATAATATAGGGACCAGTCCAATTGGGTCTGAACTTGCCCCTTGGGTCGTGGATGGGAGCTCGGTTGTCTTTGAGTACCAAATCTCCTTCTTTCAAATTCCTGGACTTAACTTTCTTGTTAAAAGCCCGGGCGATTCTGCGTTGATAACCTTGGATGTGGTACAGTGCTTTCAGCCTTCTTTCATCGAAAAGCATGAGTTCCTCAACTGCTTTTGTCGCTAACTGCTTCGCTATCCGCACTCGCCAATACTGTAATGACGGACCTCAATCTCAATAGGCAGAACGGCTTCCATCCCATAAACTAATGAGTACGGAGTCACCCCAGTAGAAGTTTTGATCGAAGTCCTCAGAGTCCCCACAGAGCTTAACGGCAATTATCCGCCACCCGATAGGTTTCCACCATCTTCTGTAGTATGCACTTGATGTTCTTGTTGGCGGCCTCAACTGCTCCGTTGGTTTGCGGCCGGTAAGTAGACGACTTATGAAAAGCCACATTGTATTTCTCCAACAAATCGATCACCTCCTTTTGAAATGGGAACCATTGTCTGAAACGATTTCATTTGGGACTCCGTAGCGACAGATAATGTTGTTTATGATAAATTTTGCTACATGCGAAGCCTTCAACACCGCATAAGATTGGGCCTCAACCCACTTTGTGAAATAATCTATCGCTACTAAGATGAACTCATGCCCATTCGACCCCTTTGGCGTGACAGCTCCGATTACATCAATTCCCCAGACAGAAAACGGCCATGGCGACGTCATGTTGTACAGCTTTGACAGCGGGATGTTCATGCGATTTGCATGAATTTGACACTTGTGACATCGCCGGACGAAGCCAATACAATCCTCCTCCATGGTGGACCAGTAATAACCTTGTCTAAGGATCTTCCGTGCCAACATTACCCCATTCATGTGTGCACCACATTCACCCCCGTGGATAGCTTCCATCAGACGCTTTGACTCTTCGGCATCAACGCACAGTTTATGCATTCCCAGATGACCCCGTTTATACAGTTTACCCCCGCAGATGATGAACTGAATTGCCATTCTTCTTATTGCCCTCTTGTCTATGGCATTTACCCCTGGCGGGTATGCTTCTTTCTCCAAGAAGTTCCAGATGTTGTAATACCAGGGGTGTTCGTCCTGAACTTCATGTATGGCTGCAATCGACTCATAAGCAGGTGCAAATTTCTGGTCAATGATGACTGGACGCATTCGGACTCCACACAGGATGTCTATCATAGAAGATAGAGTTGCTAAAGAATCTACGAACCTGTTGTTCTCTCTTAGTAGATGAGTAAAACTTAACTTCTCAAACCGAGGAATCAGCAAATCCAAGGTTTGGTGATACATCATCATCTTTTCCTCTTTCACTTTCCAGTCTCCTTTAGCTTGAGACACAACAAGGTTCGAATCCCCAATGACGCCCAAATTGCCTTGCCCTAGTTCCGTGGTCGCTTCTAGACCAGAATACACGCTTCATATTCGCTTCATTGTTCGAGACTTTGAACCGAGTTTGAAGGCTAGAGGATACGGAATTGTCGGGTGCACGCGAACACTCCTATCCCATACCCATGTTGATTTGACGCTCGTCAAAATACATCGCCCAAGTTTCTTCGCCGATATGCGTAATTGATTCATCCGGAATAGGTACTGATCGCTTCATCCCCTCAACCGGTGGTCGCTAGGAACTCGCCAACGCTTCTTCCTTTCGCCGACTTATGCGTGTCACGACGTGAGATCAAATTCGGAGAGCAAAAGCAACCAACGAGCTAGCCTACCCAGAAGTACCGGTTTCTCGAAGAGATATTTGATGGGATCAAGTCGTGAAACCAACATTACAGAGTGAGCTAACAGGTAGTGCCGCAGCTTCCTGGTAGCCCATACCAGAGCCAAGCAAGCCTTTTCCAACGGTGTATATCAGGTCTCATACTGCAGTATCTTTTTGCTCAAATAATAGATGGCTTTTTCCACCATATCTTCTGATTCTTGTGCAAGCATGCAACCCATCGTGGTTTCAGTCACTGACAAATACAAAATCAACGGTTTCCTCGGTTCTGGTGGCGATAAAACGGGTGGGTTCTGTAGATATTCTTTAATCTGTTCAAATGCAGCTTGACATCGACTGTCCCATTGGAACTTCTTTCCTTTCTTGAGGAGGCCAAAAAGTGGTTCACAAGTCAAGGTTAATTTTGAAATAAACCGTCTTATGAATTGCACTTTACCCAGAAAGCCTCGCACCTCTTTTTCAGTCCTTGGTGGTGGCATTTCTAGGATGGCCTTGATTTTGGAAGGGTCGACCTCGATGCCCCTTTGTGTAATCAGAAACCCTAGCATTTTCCCCGCTGTAACACCAAACGTACATTTCTGAGGGTTTAGTCGCAACCGGAATTCCCTGATCCTTTGAAAAAACTTGTACAAGGCGGTGTAGTGGCCCTCTCTTTCCTTGGACTTGACAATCATGTCGTCCACATACACCTCAACCTCTTTGTGGATCATATCATGTAGTATTGTGGTTGTAGCCCGTTGATAAGTAGCCCCAGCGTTCTTCAACCCAAACGGCATTACCCGGTAGCAGTATGTCCCTCACGGGGTGGTGAATGCAGTCTTTTCTCTGTCTTCTGGCGCCATCACTATCTGGTTGTATCCTGAGAAGCCATCCATGAATGAGAGCAATGCATGCCCTGCTGTGAAATCTACCAACTCATCGATGTGCGGTAAGGGAAAGTCGTCCTTCGGACTAGCTCTGTTCAAATCCCTGAAGTCTACACACACCCGGATCCGCCATCTTTCTTCTAAGACCGAACAATGTTGGCCAACCAAGTCGGATATTCAGATACCAAAGGAAGCTCGCGTCGATTTGCTTGGTGACCTCTTCCTTAATCTTAAGAGCCCAATCCGGCGGATCCTTCCGAGTTTCGCTGATGTGTCGGGCCTCGGGGTTAAGGGGATCCGATGTCGCATAATCTCAGATCGATTCGAGCATGTCTTCGTGAGGACCACGCGAAAACATCTTTGAAATCTTTTAATAAAGCGACTAAGCGCTCGCGTTCCTCCGAAGACAACGTGGACCCGATCTGACCACCGGGTCCTCCTCAAGACTAATGTTCACGGTAATGATTTCATCCATTAATGGTTTAACAAATCTCTTGCTCTTGCTCAATTAAACGCTAAAAATCGGAGGAACTTCGTCCTCGTCGTTTTGATCAAAATTTTGAAAGTCCGAATCAATGCAATAAATTAGGGGCACAGAAAAGTACTCGGAAACCACAGATAGTTCATTCTCATTAGGCACATCCAAATCGTCCAATTCATTGGTTACAACAGACTCAAATGAAAAGGAAAAAGACGACCTGGACAGGAGTGTGGCATCCGGGTTAACATCCCCAGGAGTACCAGACTCAGACTCAGTCGAGCTGGAACTTGATTCCGACTCACAAGACTCGGTGGAATCAGATTCCGGCTCACTACCTGACCCGGTGCTGTTGGACAAAAATCCCTCCTCGTACTGCCAAGTGAGAGAGGGTGAGATTGATGCATCCAAGATAGCTGTTGGTAGGCTCGCAGCTGTTTCATCCCCAATCATGGAAACCGCGAAGTTATCCCCCCAAGCACTCTTGGTCGATCGGAGGATCAGAAAGGAGACATGCCAGTGCTACCCCCATTTCCAATTCAGGCCCTCGTGATCCACCGCTTATTCTGCTCAACCTTAGTTGTTGGGTCTGTCTGCTCTGTGGCAACGTCATCCCCGGATAGTTACAGGTCGAAGAAGATTTCGAAACCTGGTACGCGCTTCTTCTCTGCGTTTAACCATGGCTCTAGGAAGCCGCAAAATGGAAAGTCCTCCCCCTCCCGGATGAAGCGTCCGTTCAGGGTACCCTGAATGGGCTTGTGCATTAAGTCAAAAGGCTTCCCAGCCTGCTTCGCTCTCGCCGCCATTTCGCTTCCTTTCTCACCAATCCTCTTTGGTGGGCGATAACCCAAATTCAAAGGTATGCGGGTTGTGTGGCACTTCGCCAACGCAATGACTCTTTTCGCCGCTCCTTCCTAATCCCATCCCGGAATATGTTGTAGCTTGTTCATGAGGTAGACGGATTGGGCAATCGACGCATACACCTTCATTCACGTACCATAATATTCGCGACTACCCGCCTCTGCCAAAGTGAACCCTGATAAGAACACATCCTCCGTGCCGTGCTCGATTTCCAAAACTGGCGTAGACACTTCCGGCGGCGGATGGATGGATGAATTTCCGAAAACAATTGCAACCCCCTTCCCGTGAGGGTATTTCAACATCTGGTGCAGAGTGGAAGAGACTTCTTTCACTTGGTGCAACCACGGCCGCCCCAAGAGCAAGTTGAAGGTTGCAGGAACGTCCAAGACATGAAATTCAATGTTGTGTTGTCCTGGACCAACCTGGGCCTGAATCTTGACAGTCCCCATCACTACCCTGCTGGTATTATCGTAAGCTTTGATCATCTGAGTGGTTGGTATGAAGTCTGTGGGTTTTAACCCAATTGCATATGCTGTTCTGGCTGGGCAGACATTGATAGCAGACCCGGTATCAACAAGTACCACCGGTATCCACTTATCTCTACATTCCACGGAGATGTAGAGAGGTTTGTTATGATTCACGCCCTCAGGCGGCAATTCCTTGTCTGAAAAGGTTAATGCCAAGGAGCCTCCTCCCAGAAAAACCAGTCCAACCAGTTGCTCTGGCGTAGTTTCGATGGAGAGTTTGGCCTTGTCCATAGCAGATAGGACAGCCTGTCTGTGCACCCTTGAAGCCATAGCAGTCCCCAGATGGAGATGTTCACAGATTTTCTTTTTAACTGCCTCAAGATGACTTCTTCTTCAATTTGCTTCTCTCTCTGTTTCTCTACTTCTTTATCTTTCCCAGATGTCTTGGGTTGGTCGACGTGTGGGGGCTTGAAGTACCGCCCACTCCTGGTCATATGGTCTACCTCATCGAGGTACCAAGTATCATCTGGTTGAGCACCTGCCCAATCTTCGTCTGTGTGGGCAAGACATAAGTCATCGTCTTCCCACCACATCCCACTGACATTCAACAAACACCTATCTGGTTCCGGCAAGTTCGTACTGTCGGTACTTTCATCCCACATGCTCACAGCATGTCCTGCTTTTGTGCTCGCAGCACTTTCAATTTCTTCATGGTTCTTGGCTTTCCGGATTCTCTCAGAATTCCACCTCTTTTCTTGCTCCTCCTGTGTTAGTAGGGTTTGTTGTTCGGTTTTCACAATATCTTGATCCCGAGCGAAATTCTTTGTACCGGCGCTCTCCGGCGATTCATTCTGACTCTCGGCCCTTCCGGCCATCATTGATACCCCTGCCCCTGCTGGGCGTTGCTCTGGCTAAATTTCCACAACATCTGGCTGGTCATCTAACCATCCGGCAATCTCTGCTGACTCCTCATATTCAAACCAATTGATTGTTGCATCCCCTGCTTCTTGGTCGTTGAAGAACTGGAGGTTAGCAAAATCTTCTTCCACCGTTGTCAGATCATCTGCCCCTTGTTCTAGTCCGTCCCCCGAATCATGCACAATTCATCTTTTTCTGGCAGCCTCACACTCAGCTCAGACTAGCTCACCGATAAGATATATCCGCTTGGATCATAAGCTCTTCCAAAGATAATTCCTGTCGTCCCATCCTGCACTCACCAATTTCGCTTCTCTTCAAACCCGCCTGCTCCATTTTCGGAGGTCACCACCGCTCAGATCGGGTTATGAAGGTGTCCAACATGCACAAGTCAAGGTAATCAGAAGGATCACCTCGGCTTGGGTAGGTGAGAGGGAGTAATATAGATACTAGGATCGTGGGAAACGACCCCGCTTTGATGAGGTTGACTCTTTGGGCGGTGGATCTTGGTTATGCGGAGTGGGTTAGTTGTGACGTTGGTCTTTCGGGAGGTAGAATGATATTCTTGTCAACGAGGTCTTGAATCTCGTGACGCAGCCGGAAACATTGATCTGTATCATGGCCATGCTGCTAGTGGTACGCACAGTACTTGGCTGGGTTGTGGGAAGGGGGGAGTGGATTTGGTAGTGGCCTCGGCTCTAGGGGTTTCAGATGCCCCTTTTTGATTAGAACGCCGAGAGCCTTGGACAAGGGCATATATAGTGGAGTGAAGGTTCTTTGGCCTCTGGATTGGTATCTCGGCTTAGTTCTCGCCTCCCGGAAATCTTGAAAGGGTGTGGCCGCCAAGGGCCTTGGTTGGGAAGGGGAGTAGTGGTAACCATACCGACCAAGTCCTTGTGTTTGCAGCGCCACTCGGCCTGCGTTGTTATTGCGGTTGAACGTCCTTCGGTCGCTCTCGATCTGGTCGATCAAACCTTGCTTCATCGCATCTCGATCTGCCCCCATCTCGTATAACTGAGAAGGTGGGGAAAGGAGTACGATCATTTTCAGATTAACTTAGGTTGAGATTGCGACTATCATCCAAATTTGATCTTTATCTGTTGGCCTCAAGGTCATCATCGATGCCTTTTGTCTCCACCGAGTTACAAAATCGAGAAAGTCTATTTTTGTTCCTCGCCGTTATTTCGAGATCACGTGTTGTAATGTCGATCCGTATTATATGAGTATCAGGCAACGAAGGCCTCGGCAAATTTCATCCCAGTTTCTCTTCACATCATCTTCTAATTTTGCGTACCAGATGGCCGCTACCCCCGACAAAGTTCTGCCAAACAAAGAAAGCTTTTGTGGTCGGGTTAGGCCCATTGGTCTCAGGATGTCTGAAAATAGCCGGAGATGGACCATAGGATCCCCTGACCCATCAAAACGGTCAATCTGTGGCATATTGAATCTCGGCAAAGTCACGGCCGGTGTAGCCATCTCCGATGTCAGGGATGGCCTTCACCCCCTGCGATTTCTTGAAAAGCTTCGCCAACTTACTCACCAGAGTCAGATGATCTACCTCGAACTCAAATGGAGAGTCCGGGTGGTTGGGTGTAAGATTCTTGGACAGTTGCGGCAGAAGTGGGGGCGGAGCCAGCCCCGTTGGAAGACCTATGTCCTCTTGAGTGTTCCGGACATCGGGTAAGGTATTCTGGGTGTTCGGGAGGACATTCTGAGGATTTGGCAAGGTATTCTGACCAGTAGATGCCTGCTCAGGTAGTGGAGCCGCTAGTGGAGGAGGAGCCTGATGTGAAGCAGACGCAGATTCTCATTGCTGCACTAGTAATCACCGACCGCCGGGCCATGACCGCTGCTTGTTGTTTGGAAAATTCCTCTTGGCGGATGGTATCATCTTGCATCTGTTTCATGCTCTCGTGCATCTGGCGCATCATCGCCTCCATCCCTGATGTATTCTCATGTTTCCATCTGAATGACCGTAAATGTACCTCTATGGCATACGTAAATCTCAACTTGATCACATCACAAAGCAACCTCTGTCCGGTAATCCTCGTTCGACACATCGCGCTTCTCGGCCTTCTTCGATAATCGGGGTAGAGAGGAACATCGATGTCTCACAACGAGATCCTCGGATCGGTTGAGTCGGCGACCTCGTGTCCAAAGTGCTTGGGGGGTATCTATTGGTTCGGAAGCAATTGTGCTAAAAACTGCCCTAGCAAAAAGATAATAAAGCGAAAAGGAAATAAATAACCAGAAAAACGGGTAGCATAACAGCTTGAGTTAAATACACACAACACACAGTCAGGCATACAACATGCAGTTGATAAGTAAAATACATCATCCTCAATCATCGATCACTGCTCTCAGACACCGTTTCCCCAAAATCAATCGGATATCCGCATACAACCGATTCTCGATATCGATCGATGCCCGCAGTTCGATGCCCAAACTCAATCGATACATGCATTCCTCAGAGGCACACTCTAACAAGCACATAGCGGATAAGTGAGAGTGAAAACACCCTATGTTGGGGTAGGGTTTCCGTCCTATTTTATCGTGAACTAGGGTTTCACCACGCACGCAATGACTTCAAACAACCTATAAACGGTAAGCAACCTGTCCTAGTTTGGAATACTCACTATGGATCCGAGTATGCACCAGCTCGAATGGTCAAAGGGTGCCCCAGAAACCGGGTTTGTGTTCCATGTCGTCAGAGCTCAGAGCCGATCAAATTTTACGGACATGACTTGACAAGACAAGCCTCCGAAATCGTCGTTAAGAATGGCATATGGCAAACACGGTGTCCTAGGCGCACCAATGCAAATGCAATGCAAAGAAACACGCAAGTGTAGTCAAAACCAGATATCACGAGTTCGAGTCAAGTTCTCTAAATCCCCAGCAGAGTCGCCAGAAACTGTAGACGTCCCCGAACGCATCCCGGGGGAAAGGGAGTGTGAGTCCCCCCCGTTCTGGTTCGATATTGGGTCACTATAGTTCGAAAGACTCAAATGTCACGGTTCTTAATCTTGAACCAAAGAGTCCAAATCTGACAAATCGTTTTGAAAACAGATTTTTGAAAGAAGTGCCAAACATGGATTGCTTCGCCAGATACAGAGTCGCCACCTAAATGTTTTAATGGGAAATTTAGGAAACCCTGACTCGGTGCCAAAGGCCACGCGTCCGTCATCACCAAAGTTGCCTCGGCTCGGGAACTTGGGTACGATTGGGGAAGGTCGCCGTGATCACCCGCCGATCAAAGACCGGCCTCTACTAACCATGATATCTGATTTTGAAAACATTTTGAGTTCTTATTCCGGTTATTAGCCTAGGTTACTATGTGATGCGCACAGCATACAAGTATAAACTGAGTCGCCTGAATTGGAACTAAACATTTCATGTTTGTTAGTTTGAAAATGGTTTGATGGTGCTACCCGCAGGTAGGCTAAGACGTGGATTTGCCACCCTCGGGTGGGCTTAAGAAAATATGATTTTGCCACTATCTAGTGGGCTTAAAACAAACATTTGATGAATTGTCCAATCCAAGTAACCCGACCTCCACCCACAGGCATTCAAGGCAGTTATATTACATAAGCACATAGCCTCATGGTAAGCATGCTATCATGGCAGTCACTCACACGCATGCAAGGATGCTAAAGCATAAAACTCACCGAGTACTCCAAGCCAAAACAGAAGCTCGTTAGAAATCCATGCATGATCCTAGATGCACAGAATTGCCTAATGTAACACATGCAAATATGCAAACTATAGCAGGCTCGGCTATTCTAAACATGGAATATGGAATGCTACAGCTAACATGTATTCAATTTGGAATTGAAATACAAATGCAGTTAGTATGATGCGCCGAGGCTATATGCAAAAGCAGATGAATGATGCAAACATGCTGTCATACTGTATGCTAATTGAAATGTGCCCTAATCTAACCATCATAAGCAGGTAAATAAAAGGGAAGAAAGACGTGGGGTTGGAAGACATACATCACACTCACCCACACTTATTACAATTATGCCCTCGCGCGGAGGGTCCGAATAAATAATAATACAGTCCGAAATAAAAGAATAATACAGTCCGAATAAATATACAGATTCCTAATTAATTAACAGATTAACTAAGAAAGCTGTAAACTGGCATACAAGCCAGGGGCTGCCTTGCTATTGACGAATGATGTATGCCGGGCTGCTTTGGCGCGGAAATCCACTAGGATGCCCCAATTAGCCTCTGTTTGCAATGTTCTTCGAAATACGTGCCAAGCCTCGGAAGACTGCTGATTCTTGATTTTGCTGCAACAGAGAGCAGGAAAAGGGCATAGCAATGTATTTCACAAATATATGCATGCCTCGATCCTCGTGCCACCAATCACGCATCTCGATGCATGATGGCCGAGGAATCGGATTACACAACTCAATATAGGATGAATGCACATGAATGCTACAACAAAACCTAACTCCATCATGGGTGATCCGGAGTGTCGGTGACTTGGGAATTGAGACCCGTTCCGTCACTCGGAGTACGAAACGTGCCTCGTTTTCCGTGCCCGGGCTAACTCTTATCCCAAACATGATGCAATATGCATGATATGCATGAAATGTAGCTAATATGCAATCCTAACATATACAATGTCGTGGAATGGCATACACGCTAAACGAGGTAACACAACCAAGCATACACAATGCTACGGATGAAATGACATACGCAATGCAGTAATGGGCTTACACCAACATGAGAGAGCCTCAACCACACTCACACAGGAGGCCATCGGATAAATAAAAAGAAGTGCCTCGAAATGCGTGCACACGGGCACGCAAACCGAGGCAATGACATAAAGGCAAGAAACGGCCTGAAATATGATATACAATGAGACTAAAATGAGATGTACGATGCAATATGGGCTTATACCAACATGAGAGAGCCTCAGCCACACTCACATAAGAGGCCGAGAGATGAAAAATGAGATGCCTCGAAATGCGTGCACACGGGCACGCAAACCGAGGCAATGGTACTAAAGCATGAAATGGCACTCCAAATGCAAATTGGACTTATACTAACATGAGAGAGCCTCAGCCACACTCACATAAGAGGCCGAGAGATGAAAATGAAGTGCCTCGAAATGCGTGCACACGGGCACGCAAACCGAGGCAATGGCATACGGAATGCAATGAGACTAAAATGGCATACAGGATGCAAAATGGACTTATACTAACATGAGTGAGCCTCAGCCACACTCACATAAGAGGCCGAGAGATGAAAAATGAGATGCCTTGAAATGCGTGCACACGGGCACGCAAACCGAGACAATGGTACTAAAGCATGAAATGGAATGGAAATGATATGCAAACATGCAAATGAATTTTGGCACTAAAATGTGGGGGAAAACAGCCCCGAAATGAGGCGAAAGTACACTCGATGCATGAAATGGCCCCGAAACATGAATTTAAGCGCCCAAAATGGCCTATAGCTATATCAAACATGCACAATATAGACATGGAATGAAAATATAGTAGTAAGGAAGCCCCAAGACAAGCATTTTTCAGTCATAAAAAGGGCTAAACAGCAAGCACACATAGGATTAAGCAAGAATGCAAAAATGGCTCCCCAAGAGGGGTATTGAAGAAAGTGATATATGCAATGCCCAAATGGAAAAATACCCTTCTACAACACTAAAGAGAGACTAAAAATATGCACATTTACAGTAGATGAAATCCCCCAATTCAGTATGCAAACATGATAAAAATGTCATGCAAGAATTAGGATGCATAAGGCTATAACATGAGGTACCCCAAACATTCATCAAACCAGAAAAGACCCTTAATGAAATATGCCAAGAAGATCAAAATATGACTCTTTACAGCTCTGATGATGGCCGAAAACAGAATCTAGATAAGCTTAAAAAAGCATGCAAAAATGGGGGTCAAAGAGGGGTATAATGACAAATATAACATAGGGACCCCCAACAAGGTTGATCCCTTCTACAATGTTGTAGAGGGACACAAGATAAGCCTACTCACAGTTCATGACATGCTCCAAAACAGACTACATGTAGGCCAAACAAATCATGCAAACTTACGGTAAATAGGAGAGATTATGAAGTAAGTACAAGATAGGGGGCCCAAACAGGGTTGAGCCCATCTTAAATGTTGAAGAGGGGCTCAAAATATGCCCACTTAAAGTTTACATCATACTCGAAAACAGATCACTCATAGGCTAGAAGTTTCATGCAAAAAAATGGCATATAAGATGATATTGAAGCAAGTGCCAAATGGAGGGCTCAAACAGGGTTGAGCCCTTAAACAAATATGAATAATGGCTCAAAATAAAGACCCTTTCAGTTAGGGTTGGATCCCAAAACAGTGAGAAAATAGGCTAAGGAAATGAGGCAAAAATGAGCTCAAAAGAGGGTGAAGTAGACTTACCCTTGAAGCTCAAGACTTTGGTTGCTTCTTGGACCAAATTTGCTGCCTCTAAGCCTCTAGAAACCCTCTCCTTGTTGCTGGAATGGAGTAGTAGTGGTGGTGCTTGGTAGTGATGAAGAAATGTGGTTGGAACTTAGGGATTTTGAGAGAAAATTAGAGAGAAATGGAGAGTGATGGATGCCAAAGCCTTAGGGAAATTTGTGTAACCCTCTAACATGAGTTGGAGGATGGTTATATATGCAAGGAAAGGGGAGGAAAGGTGGAGGGAAAATGACACCAAGTTTCCTTCCAAAGGCTTTCCCCGGATCAGATATTTTTTGGGAAAAACAGTTGTATGGCTGTATAGCACAGATCCCAAGGAGCATGGCCGGCCTGTCACTTTTGCTGCAGGTGGCCGGCCGGCCACCCCCTATGGCCGGCCGGCCATAGGGGCAAAATGGTCCAATCGAATTAATGGCCGAGCTTCACATATTGGTGTCCTCCCATGTGTCCTCTACAAGGCCTTGTGGTTGGAAATTGGCAACTGTAAAACAGGAGAAACAACAAGCCACTTTTAGAAGGGGTTCAAAAGGGTCAATGAGAATTACTGGCCGGCCATGTGTTTTTAGGATCCTCCCATGTGTGTACAACACAAATATGTGGCTTTGGCTCGAAGAAAATGGCCCTAGGGTGTTCAACATTAGCCTGGAAGTGAGAAAAACGGGCACCGGGGGGCGCCGGAGGAACATAACTGGTTGCTGAGACAATTGCTGGCCTCCCACCCGCCAGTGATCTTCCTGGTGATAAAACAGAGGTACCTGTCAAAAATGAACAAAAACCAATGCAAAACGAATGCTCGGGGACCAAAACACGCAGTTCGGGGTCCCGAAAACCGGCCGTTAATCACCGAAAGTGGTGTTTGGCCACGAAGTGGGTATCTAAGACCCCAGTGTCCCTCGAAAGGGAGTAAATGAGATGCATGCCAAAAACCGGAGGAATCGGAGATGGTTGGGTGGTCCCGAACCGAGGCACACGGCCTGACAGCTCCGAAAACCGGGAACCGAGCTCCGAAATGGGCAAAATGGCCTACGGCCACGAAATGTAGCCCACGGCCACTGAGAGATGGTCTACGGGACCTCTCCCTCCCCTCAGGAAAGAAAATAGAGAAAATTGAGTCCGGTTCGCAAACCGAGGCAAGGCACAGAAGAGAGTTCGGAAGTCCGGAGGCAGGGCGCACGGCCGCGACTCTGAGACTTCTGAATGAGCACAATATGCAACATCACCGAGCGCTCAATCGGTGACGTCTGAGTCTTAAGGTCGGTCAAAAATGGGGTGTCTACAGCAGCACCCAACTCCAAAGTTTTAATGCTTCTAGTTTTATTGGCAACAAACTTTGTGGACTTCCGCTCACGCAAAAATGCAGAGTGGATGGTGAACCAGTCAACAATGAACAAAACAAAGTAGACAAACGAAAAGAACATGAAGTGGATTGGTTGTGCATGGAAATAGGATTTGCAGTGGGTTTTGGAGTGTTTGTATATCTTTGTTTTTCTTCAAATCATGGAGGTATGCCTATTTTCAGTTTCTAGATATAAGGTGGGACAAACTTTATGTCGTGTGGAAGTTGGCAATCCCAAGAATATGTAAATTGTTGTGCTTATAAAGCCTTTATAGGTCTCATGCCTTTTTTATGACAGTATAGCTTATACTCAGCAACACAATCAGACTCAGTAGCAACAGTCCAAACAGTTCCAATCTTTGCAGTTGTTCAACCAGCCTTCATCATCCACATCCACGTGTGAGAAGCTACAAGCAGAGTCTAGGCATATTATTCCATATCCATTATAATATCTGTAACATAATTAGTTCAGCAGTTAGTTAGTTAGAGTTGGAGTTAGTATATTGGTTAGAGTTAACTCATCATGGTTAGTCTTGAGTAATTGTTGTATAAATACTTTACTTCATCTGTAAAACAGAATCAAGAAATAAGATCTCAAATCTTCTTTATGGTATCAGAGCCCTTGCTCTCACGAGTTTAAAGGTTCATCAATGGCGACCTTATCTTCTTCTCAGCTTTCTTCAAATCTTTCACTTCTTATCTCCAATCTAAATTTGTTTGTTACTGTTAAGCTTGATTCTTCCAACTTCATTATTTGGAAAAATCAATTTCACAACATCCTCAGAGCTGCTGGTTTGCTTTGTTATGTTGATGGATCTACTACACCTCCTCCTCAATACATCAGAAAGGTACCTAATGATGCATACACTCAATGGATGCTTGTTGATTCACATCTTTTGAGTCAGACATACCACGTTATCCTCAGCAGTGTTCTCCATAGTTCTTCATTGCAAGACTAGTTATGAAGTCTGGAGTACACTTGAGAAATGTTTTACTTCTCTCTCAAGGTCACATATTCATCAGCTCAAGAGCAAACTTAATAATGTTGCAAAACTGTCTTGTTCCATGGAAGAATATCTCTCTCAGGTTAACGCTTTGTCCGATCAATTGGCTATGGCTGCTTCACCTGTTGACGATGAAGATCTGGTCCTTCTCACATTGAATGGCCTTCCTGTAGAATACAATGCTTTTAAAACTACAATTCGCGCAAGATTTGAATCCATCTCCATGGAAAATCTGTTATCACTGCTTTGTTCAGAGGCAATTCATATAGAATCTGTTTCTAAATAGAATTCTGCTGATCTGCATGTGGCTTATTCAACTCAAGGTTATCCTCGGAAAAATTCTATTCCGTCTTCAGGATTTCGCAATACTTTTTCTGGACAATCCAATTCAAGTAATATATCTGGTGGTCGATATTTCTCCCGAGGAAGAAGAGGTCGAGGTTCTAATAATTCCTCTGGATATAATACCAATTCATCCAATTCATCTGGTTATCATCCTTTCAATGATAAATCTCCTGTGGTTTGTCAAATCTGTGGCAAACATAATCATGTTGCTCTCAATTGTTGGTACCGAATGGATCCTTCCTATCAGGTTACCAACACTAAGACCTCTCCTATTTCATCTAACTTTCAGAACACTTATCAGAATAAGGCCTACCTTGCCTTTGGTTCCTCTCAATCAGACAATTGGTTTTTAGACTCTGCAGCCACTAGTCATGTCACTCATGATCTGCAAAATTTACAATCTTATTAGCCATATCAAGGTTCAGATCAGATCATGGTTGGAGATGGTAATGCCTTGCCTATTCAGCATAAAGGTACTGGTATTTTACCAACTCCTTCTAAAAATTTTGCTCTTACACAGCTTCTTCATGTTCCTAAAATTTATGCAAATCTCATCTTAGTTCATCAATTTGTCTCTGATAATCATTGCTCTATTACTTTTGATTCTTCTGGTTTTGTGATTCAGGACAAGAGTAACAAAGCTATTCTTTATAGAGGTCCTAGCTCTCATGGCCTCTATCATCTTCCAGCTGTTTTTCCTAGATCTTCTCCTCCAGTTTGCCTCACCACTACTACTGCTCCTTCCACTTGGCATGCTAGCTTATGCCATCCTTCTTTACATAAAATGCAATTGATTTGTAATAAACTGAAATTACCTCAGACTGTTTCTAGTTCTTCATTTCCTTGTAAGCATTGTTGTATGGCTAAAAGTCATCGTTTACCATTTAGTTTGTCTACTACTTCTGTTAATAAGCCATTGGCCCTTATCCATAGTGATGTATGGGGATCATTTCAGTCTTCTTCTCCTATTAAATACTATGTTTTGTTTGTTGATGTTTTCAGCAAATTTACCAGGCTTTATCCTTTGCATTTTAAAAGCGAAGTTTTTATAAAATTCATTGAATTCAAAGCTTTTGTTGAAAATCAATTTACTGTTAAATTGCAAATTCTTCGCACCGATAATGGCACTGCATATCTGGGACTTAAGTTTCAAGAATTTCTTCGCACTCATGGAATAGATCATCAATTGTCTTGTCCCTATACACCACCACAGAATGGTGTTGCCGAAAGGAAACACCGACACATCATAGAAACCATTATTGCCTTGCTTCAGCAGTCTGGTGTTCCTTTTGCTTATTGGTTTGACACTGTTGCCACTTCTGTATATCTTATTAATCGTATGCCCAGCTCTAAGCTTCAAAATTAGTCTCCTTTTGAAATGTTGTTTCATCATCACTTACCTGACTATCATTTTCTTAAACCTTTCGGGTGTCTGTGTTTCCCTTGGCTCAAACCATATGCTCATCACAAGCTTCAGCCCCGTTCTCTTGCTTGTGTCTTTCTTGGCTATATACCTTCAGTTAAAGGATATTGGTGTCTTGACTCCAGCACTGGTCGTATTTATGTTTCTCGGCATGTTGTTTTTCATGAGAACACCTTCCCTTTTCGTGAAGCCTCTGTGCATGCTCCTTCCTCTTCATTGCCTCAGTGTCAATCTTTTTTTTGGCCTTCTTGTTCTCATGTCACACCGGCCATTATTCCTACTCCTCCATCACCGTCCCAAAGACCCGTACCGCAGCTTTCTAGCCGCAATGCTTTCTCCCACATCTCCATTGCCTAGTTCTTCTCCATTATCACATTCCTCTTCACCTGCTATTCCTATTGATTCTCTTGTTGTTGATCTTCAGTCCTATTCCCTTCCTTCTTCTTCTACTACTCCTTCTCTTAATATTCATCCAATGGTTACTCGATCTAAGGTAGCTTATCCTATCTTGTTTGCCATTACTTCCCCTGCCTCTACTGATTTTGAACCATGTTTCTATAAAGAAGCTGCTCTATCTTCTGCCTAGACCAAGGCCATGAATGAAGAATTTGCAGCTCTTCAATCACAATCCACTTGGACTTTGGTTCCTCTGCCTCCTACTAAACAGGCTATTGGATGTAAGTGGGTCTTTCGTCTCAAACGTAATTCTGATGGTATCATTGCTCGTCATAAAGCTCGTCTTGTAGCTAAAGGATATCTTCAAGAAGCTGGTTTAGACTATCATGAGACATTCAGTCCCATTGCTAAACAGCCTATAATCCGTATTTTACTTTGCTTGGCTCTTCATTACAATTGGCCAATTAAACAACTCGACATCTCAAATGCATTTTTGCATGGTGTTTTGGATGAAGAAGTTTTTATGACTCAACCTCCAGGTTTTGTTGACAAGTCTAAACCGCAATTTGTCTGTAAATTGACCAAAGCATTGTATGGACTTAAACAACCACCCCGTGCTTGGTATTCTACTTTTTCAAGCTATCTTCTTACCAATGGTTTTGTTGTTAGTTCCTCTGATTCGTCTCTGTTTATTCAACACACTGCCACTACCATGACTGTGTTGCTGGTCTATGTTGATGATATCCTTATCACTGGCAATAATTCAGATCATATTGCCTCTCTCATTGCTCATATGCACTCTGCCTTTTCAATGAAAGAATTGGGCCTTATTAACTATTTTTTGGGTGTCTCTGTGACTTCATCTGCCTCTGGATATTTTCTTTCTCAATCTAAATATGCCTCGGAAATTCTCACTAAAATTTGGCATGACCGATCAGAATCAATCCTTCTCCCATGTCCAAGTCCTCTTCACAGCCTCAGAATCGTGGCATATTCCAATCCTTCTCTCTATCGTAGTATTGTTGGCGCTTTTCAGTATTTGACAATCACTCGCCTCGATATCTCCTTTGCTATTAATCATGCTTGCCAAACTATGTATTCTCCTACTGAGGCTGATTTTGCATCTATCAAACACTTGCTGCGGTATCTTAAAGGTACTCTTCATCAGGGTCTGTCCTTTACTCCTGGTCCTCTTGAGCTTCATGCCTTCTATAATTCCGATTGGGCAGGCAGTATCAGTGATCCTCGCTCTACTACTGGCTACTGTATCTTTTTAGGTCCTAACCTTATCTCTTGGTCTGCCAAAAAGCAATCTACGGTGTCTCGTTCGTCCACTGAGGCTGAGTATCGAGCCATTGCTCAGGCAGTAGCTGAGTTGAGTTGGCTTCAAATGGTTCTCACTGATTTACACATTGCTCATCCATGTCCCATTCTCTGGTGTGATAACTTGTCTGCTATTTCCTTGAGTTCCAATCCTGTTTTTCATTCTCGGTCTAAACACATTGCTGTTGATTATCATTATATCCGTGAACACGTTGCCTCCAAACAAATCTTTGTCAAGCATGTTGCCTCCTCTGATCAGCTTGCTGATCTGTTTACCAAAGCTTTACCCGTCTCTCGTTTTCATTTTCTTCATGACAAGCTCATGGTCCTTTCATCCCCTATGTGCTTGCCGGGGGGTGATGACAGTATAGCTTATACTCAGCAACACAATCAGACTCAGCAGCAGCAGTCCAAACAGTTCCAATCTCTGCAGCAGTTCAACCAGCCTTCATCATCCACATCCACGTGTGAGAAGCTACAAGCAGAGTCTAGGCATATTATTCCATATCCATTATAATATCTGTAACAGAATTAGTTCAGCAGTTAGTTAGTTAGAGTTAGAGTTAGTATATTGGTTAGAGTTAACTCATCATGGTTAGCCTTGAGTAATTGTTGTATAAATACTTTACTTCATCTGTAAAACAGAATCAAGAAATAAGATCTCAAATCTTCTTTACTTTTGTACAACTTGTCATTGAGAAATTGCTCGAAAGTTGATCTTCCTTTTACAAGTAGTAATATAATTGTGGTTTAATGAGTGTTGAATGACATAGCACAGATACATTATGAAAGGATAAGACTAATCACCTTGCATATTTTTCTAATCTTTCCTAAAACAACTAGTGCTTTGCAATCATATATATATATATATATATGTATTATTAAAAGTAGTGTTTTTTCATTACTTAAGTGACACATTTTGAAAGCTTACTTTTTTAACAAAAAAGTCACACGTCCTTTTCATTTACATATAAAGTTCTACACAAACTCAATTTTATGTGGACTTTATTTGATAAATACTTATTTTCTATATATATAATTATAATTTAATTATTATGATATTTGAAAAAAATTTATCTCTATATACAAATAAATAAATAAGATAGAATATGCTTAATTATGTGCATTGCATGAATCAAATTAATTTTTTTATATTTTTTATTTTTTATTCATCTTATTGATGTCTTAATATTAATTTATATTTAACATGAAATTATTTATTACAAAATATTTGTATTTAATTTAAATTTTATATACCTATATAAATATGTATGAATAACTCAAAAATAATATTAAAGAAAAAATCAACACTCTACATAATTAATTTATGTATTTTCTTCTTAATCCAATTACAACATATTTATATTTAATATTTTAAATAAATTTTATGTAGTTCTATTTCTACATATTTTTATTATCCAAACAAATATAAATATAAAAATAAAAGTAAAATTAAATAATTCACTTTCTGATTTAACTATTACTTTTAATATCAAAACTAGTGATTATTTTATTATTTTATAATTTAATATATATCATATAAAATCATTACATGATAATTATACTTTTATAGCACATGAAACTAAAATTATCAAAATCAACAAATAATTTAACTAAATTTATTATATATAAGTATTCAATTGACACTTTTATAGAACAATAAGGGGAAGATTATTAAAATAAATAATTTAAATTTAAAATTTATTTTAAATTAAAATAATATTATTCTTTTGTAACATATATCATATAATATAAAATAGCATTACATTAATTAAAGTTAATTTCATTGTGATTTTATATTAGACATCATATTTTTAGAAATGATTTACATACATGTGTAGCATCCAATTTGATATTAATTGATTAAAATAATGGAACTCAATATTTTTTTTTATTAAGTTTTTAGAAGATAAATTGAAAAATTAAATGATAAATAGTGTGGAGTATTATTTTAAAGAATAAGAATTCATCAAAAATAATTGTTTATATTTAAGGCACTTATTGATGTTTCTTAAATACTTTTTAAATTATAATATTATTGATAATGCACATTTGTGAGCTTTGCTAGAAAATATATGCAAAATTAATTTGGCTAGAATAAAAAAATTTAGGTTATTATGATGTGTCACATAATTAATCAAAACCCCTTTAAGAACTGAAATTATTAAGATTTAGAGATTTTGTGACTAATTCCTTTTGAGAACACTGTTTATGATTTGAATTTGTAATTTGTAATTTGTAATTTTTTATATATCAATGTGAATAACTCTTACAATCTTACTGATATAAACATAAATCCTACCTTTGAGTCAACCTACTTTAAGCATTTTTTCATGTAATAAAATACTTAAATATTGTCATATAAAAGTATTATAATAGATCATAATTAAACACCACTTAAAATATAATTAAAGACCCGATTCTTCACTTTAGACATAATAAAAAGGGGATTTTTTTTTTTTTAAGGTCCTTGATATTAAGATTTTAGAGCATAAAGGACACTCAATATTTTCATAATGTTTAAGGTCCCTCAACATTGATCCAGAGAATTTCTCTGGACACATAGAGAAAATTCCAAACAGGACAAAGAAAATTGAAATTTCACTGGATTCAAACTCTTTTAATATATATTGCAAACAAATCAAAATCCTTCAAACCCCAAACTTCTGTAATCTCATGACGAGCCTCAAATTTACTCAAAAGCAAACCATTCCACATCATGGTTGGTGAGCATTGAAACCAAGAAATATACACAAACAAACTATAGATTTCCAAACTAGAGAATTTCTTTGGTCCAAACTAGAGAAATTCAATCCATACTAGAGAATTTCTCTGGTTTAAACGAGAAAATTTTGGTGGGGATGAGAAGAGAGAGATTGAAGAGAAATAATCAAACACTTGGTGCGCATAAACATGGATTGAACATTTCAATCTAGAGAAAATTGAACAACTAGAGAAAAGTGCAATCCAGAGAAAATCACACAACCAGAAAAAAGTTCAATCTAAAGAAAATTGAACAACCAGAGAAAATTTCAATCCAGAGAAAATTGAATTACTCAAACACCAAAAATAGAGACAAATAGATACTAATTCCATAAGCTTCAGAACCAGAAAACTTGTTAGGCCAAGTCTTCAGTGACATTTGAAATTTCAATATTCGGATTCGAAAAAGACACATTCTTGACTTCAATCTTCAGAACTCTGGAAATGTTTACAAATACTCCACTGCCATCAACAAAGGTCTTGGGGAAAATCACTTACCATAAACATCAATCCAAGCAATCGAACATCACTTACAGAGAAATTTTGGTTCAATCTGGTTCACAGAGAATTTCTCTTGTTGAATTTTCTCTGAACTTCACAGAGAAATTCTAGTTCAGATAAACTCTGGTTCACAGAGAATTTCTCTGGTTGAATTTTTCTGGACTTCACATAGAAATTCTCTCCAAATCAGAGAAATTTGGTTTAAGGTGGGCAACATGGTCAACTGAGATTCGTTCAGCTTCCACTGTCTCAATAATGTAGCTTGAACGGACAAAAATAAGCTACGGAATCCCATCTATGACATGCAGCTCACTTTCATATATAGTCACTGGAAGATCCTTCTATGCATGATTGATTAAAGAGTTGAGAAGAACATATACGGGGCTTTCATAAATATCCATCAAAGCTTTGTGTATCTGCATACTTGCTTCTTAGGCTTCACTTCCGGTTGAATACCATCCCAATATATAGAAATTGGGAAATACTTTCTTATATAGTTCTTGCTTTTTCTTGAGGAATGGTCGATTGACAGAATGGGTGGAGGGATTAGAGAGGAGCTCAAAGCTGTTGAAGATCTCGACTGTAGGCCCCCTGTAGACACCCAATTTTTGACCGTCCTCAAGACTCAGACGTCACCGATTGAGCGCTTGGTGATGTTGCATACTGTGCTCGTTCAAGTCTCGAGTCGCAGGCGCCTGCCTCCGGACTTCCGAACTTTCTTCTCTACCTTGTCTCGGTTTTCGAACCAGGCTCGGTTTTCTCTGTTTTCTTTCCTGAGGGAAGGGAGTGGTCCCGTAGATTATCTCCCGGTGGCCGTGAGCTACTTTTCGTGGCCGTAGGCCATTTTGCCCATTTCGAGCTCCGGTTCCTGCTGGATCGTCAGCCGCGGTGCCTCGGCTCGACCGCCCAACCATCTCCGAAGTTCTCCGGTTTTTGGCTTGCACCTCGCTTTTATAGTTCCGAGGAACACTGGGGCCTCGATGCCCACATCGTGGTCAGTATGCCACTTTGCGTTGCTGGCGGTTTTCGGGACCCCGAATCGCACAGTTTGGGCCCCCAAGCATTCATTTTGCATCGGTTTTCTCGATTTTTGGCAGAACCTCTGTTTTGTCATTCATGACACCGGGTCGCAGATACCCACTTGCCCAGACACCATTTCCGCAGACCGCCCATTTTCGGATCCCGAATTGCTCGCTTTTGGCCCCGACGTTCATTTCTCATTAGTTTTTGTTTATTTTTGGTACCTGCTTTCAACACTAGGAAGATCACTGGGGAGAGAGGCCAACAATTATCCCAGATAACCAGATTTTCCTCCCGAGCCCGTTTTCTCACTTCCTGCTAATGTTGAACACCTTGAGGGTATTTTCTTCCAACCAAAGTCGCATATTTGTGATGAGGGACATGGAGGACCCTAAACAAGCATGGTCGGCCAGAAACTTGGAGGTTCATTTTGAGCCTCTTCTTCAAGCTCTATGTTGTGGCTCCTGCTTCAGTGTTGCCAAATTCCAACCTTGGAACCTTGTTCTACACATCTTGGAGGACCCTAAAAGTTGGTGGTCGGCCAGCAATTTTGAATTTCATTTTTGAGCCCCTCCTTCAAGCTCTATGTTGTGACTTCGCTTGAGTTGCCAAATTCCAACCTTGGGGCCTTATTCTACACACTTGGGAGGACCCTAATGTATACTGGTCGGCCCGAAATTCAACACTTCATTTTTTGGGGGTGGCTGGCCGGCCACAAGAGGTGGCTGGCCGGCCAGGGAGGGTGGCTGGCCGGCCACCTCCTGTAGTTACTGGCCGGCCAGATTCTGCTTTCGGCTGTTGTCCACTGGCCCAACTGCTTTTCAAAGTGTCTCCCTCATCCGGGGGATATTTTGGGAGGGAAAGCTTGGGTGCTTTTCCCTCCCCTTTTACACCCCTTTCTTGTCTACTTAAAGGGCCCAACCCCTTCTTCTCTAGGGTTGGAAAAATTTGTCTTCAAGAACACTTCTCCAAAAACCTCCATTTCCTTAGCTTAAAACCTCAAAAAAGCTTCTAAGTCCCTAGGTCTTCTCTTCATCAACACCTAGCCTCACCATCCCTACTACCATTTCAGCAGCAAGGAGGTGTTCTTCAGAGGTCAAGAAGCAACAAATCAGAGCCAAGAATCAAAGAAAGACAAGTCTTCAAGGGTAAGTCTTCAAAACCAACTTTTAGGGCTTTTTCTTGATTCATTTCTATACTCTATTTGGTTGAGAATTGGGGCTCCGACCCCTACTGGTTTTGTGCTCATATTGAGCCCCTCTACAACTTTGTAGAAGGGCTCAACTTCATTTGAGGCTTCTATGATATACTTGTTTCAATACCTAGCTTTTATGCCATTATCTTGCATGCTAGTTTAGGCCTATTTAATTTTGTTTTTAGGGGTCCGACCCCTACTGGTTTTGTGCTCATTTTGAGCCCCTCTACAACATTGTAGAAGGGCTCAACTTCATTTGGCCATTGTATCCACCACTTCCTTCAAATTCCATCAAGTGTGCCCATTTTTGTATGCAACTTTTGACCTATTTCTATTTGTTTTTGGGACTTCGACCCCTACTGACTTTGGTCTTATTTTGACCCCCTTTACACATTTCATGAATAAAATTTTGTCATTTGGTGCTTGCTTTGCATGACTCTTGTTATAGCCTCTTTTGAGCTCCATTTTTGCATGGAATTGTTAGCATGATTTTATTCTGATTTTGAGGATGTCATCTTCTGAAATTGTGCCTATTTTTAGCTCATCTTCAATGTTGTAGAAGAAAGTTTGTCCATTTGGGGTTTGCATATGTCACTTGTCTCAATACTCCTCTTTTGGCCACTAACTTTGCATGCTATTGTTGATCTATCTATGCTTGCATTTTGGCCATGTTTGTTACTGAAAAATGCCATATTTGGGACTTCCTTGCTCCTGTTCTTGCTGCCATGATCATATTTTGCATGTATGGCATGGCTATAGGCCATTTCGGGGCTTAATTTCACACTTTCGGGATGAATGCATGCTTCGAGTGTCATTTCGAATTGTTTCGGGGCTGTTTTCCCCTTTATTTAGGTGCTGAAATTCCATTGCCATGCTTGCATATTATTTCCCATGCCATTTGTATCATTTTTGCATTGCCTCGGTTTGCGTGCCAATGGGCACGCACTTCGAGGCACCTCATTCTTATCATTCCGGCAGCCTATGTGAGCGTGGCTGAGGCTATCTCATGTTGGCATAAGCCCAATTTTCATTTTCATGCTTCTACATCATTGCCCCGATTTGCGTGTCCGCGGACACGCGTTTCGAGGCAGCTTTGTTTTTATCCGACGGCCTCCTATGTGAGTGAGCTGAGGCTCTCCCATGTTGGTGTAAGCCCATCGTTGCATTCCGTACGCCATCTCGTCTCATTTTATCATCGCCTCGATTTGCGCTACCAGGCACGCATTTCGAGGCACTTCTTTTACCCGATTTTCATTCTTTCATCATCGCTCGATTTGCGGCGCTACCAGGCACGCAGCTTCGAGGCACCTCGGTTTTATCCGATTTTCATTCTTTCATCATCGCCGATTTGGCGCTACCAGGACACGCGCGTTTGAGGCACTTTGCTTTATCGATTTTCGTTCTTTCATCATCGCCTCGATTTGCGGCGCTACCGGTGCACGCGTTTGAGGCACTTCGTTTTATCCGATTTTTATTCTTTATCATCGCCTCGGTTTGCGTGCACGATTTCGAGGCACTTCGATTTTCCCGATTTGCATTTCATATCATCGCTTCGATTTGCGTCTGCGTGCACGCTTTTCGAGGCGTCTCATTTTCATCTCATTTTCATAGCATTGAGCATGCTAGGTTGTATATTAGTTGCATTTCATACATGTCTTGCATTTTGCACGGGAAACGAGGCACGTTTCATACTCGAGTAATCTGAACGAGTCTCAATTCCCAAGCCCCCGACACTCGGGATTACCCATGATGGAGTTAGGTTTTGATGTAGCATTCATATGCATTCATCCCATATTGAGTTGTGCAATTCGATTCCTCGGCCATCATGCATCGATGTGCGTGATTGGTGGCACGAGGATCGAGGCATGCATATATTTGTGAAATACATTGCTATGCCCTTTTCCCGCCTCTGCTAAAGAAAATCAACAATCAACAACTTTTCGGAGGTCAACGCATTTCGAGAAAATTGCAAATAGAGGCTAATCGGGGCATCCCAAAGGATTTCGCGCCAAGCACCAAAGATATACCATTCATCGAGTAAGGCGCCCTCGGCTTGCATGCCGCTTATTTTTACGTAATTAATTTGTTAATTAATTAGAAATCAGATATTTATTCGATCAGATATTCTTTTATTATTTGTATTATTATTTTATTCGGACCCTCTGTGAGGGCAAAATTGTAATAAGGGTGTGAGTGTGATGTATGTCTTCCAACCCCCATTTCTTTCTCCCCTTTATTTATCCGCTTTGGTTGGTTAGATATAGGGCCTATTTAATTTAGCATACAAGATGACAAAGATGTTTGCATCATTCATCTGCTTTTGCACGCACTGCTCGGCGATCATACAACCGTGCATCAGATTTCAATTCCAAGTTGAGTACTTGATAGCTGTAGCATTTCATACACCATGCTTAGAATAGCCAAGCCCGCTATAGTTGCATTTTGCATGTGTTGCATTAGGTATTTCTGTATATTTTTAGGATCATGCATGATTTCTAATCAGCTTTTGTTTTGGCTTGGAGTACTCTGTAAGTTTTACGCTTTAGCATCCTTGCATGCGTGTGAGTGTTGCCATGATAGCATGCTTACCATGAGGCTACATGCTTATGTGATATAACTGCCTTGAATGCCTGTGGGTGGAGGTTGGGTTATCTGAATTGGGACAATTCATCGATTGTTTGTTAAGCCCACTAGATTGTGGCAAAATCTGTATTTTAAGCCTACCTGCGGGTAGCAAACCATCTTTCACAAACAAACATGAGATGTTTAGTTCCAATTCAAAGTATTCATTTATACTTGTTTGTCATGAGCATCACATAGTAACCTAGGCTAATAATCGAATAAGAACTCACAAAGTTTTCAAAAACAGATATCATGGTTAGTAGAGGCGGTTTTTGACGGGCGAGAGGGGTGCTCACGATGTGACCTTCCCTAATCGTACCCAAGTTCCCGAGCCAACTTTGGTGATGACGGACACGTGGCCTTTTCGGCACCGAGTCGGGGTTTCCTAAATTTCCCATTTTAAAATATTTAGGTGGCGACTCATATCCGCAAAGTAGTCCATGTTTGGCACTTCTTTCAAAAAACTGCTTTTCCTTCAAAACGATTTGCGGATTTGGACTCTTTGGTTCAAGATTTGGAACCGCAACAAAAATCGAGTCCGAATCAGAGGTCCTCATGCGTTATTCTGATTACTGGCGCATCATTGGGATTTAGAGAACTTGACTCGAACTCATGATATCTGGTTTTGACTACACTTGTGTGTTTCTTTGCATTGCATTTGCATTGGTGCGCCTAGGACACCGTGTTTGCCATATGCCATTCCCCAACGACTTGCCGGAGGCTTGTCTTGTCCAGTCATGTCCGTAAGGCCGACGGCCTGGCTCGACAAAGATGGGAACACAAACCCCGGTTTTACCGGCACCCTTTGACCATTCGACCTAGTGCATATTCGGATCCATAGTGACCATTCCAAACTAGGACAGTTGCTTACCCGCTTATAGGTTGTTTGAAGCCGCCAAGGCGTAGTGAACCCCTAGTTCTGATTTAAATAGGACAGGAAACCCTACCCCAACATAGGGGTGTTTTGGCTCTCACTTATCTCGCTATGTGCTTGTTAGAGTGCGTCTCACAGGAATGCATGTATCGGTTTATGAGTTTGAGCATCAGTTCATGGGCACCAATTCAAGATTTTGGGTATCAGCTGCGGGCATCGAGATTTGGTGGAATCGGTTTTCGAGGGTATCACCACAGTGCATTTTGGGCAGATTCAAGAGAGAGCACACTCATTCGATTTTGTTCAGACTGCTCGTGAAATTGGCCGAAATCTTGTCAGCTTTTCTCTTTTGCTAGGGGTAGTCCGGGAACCATAGCTTCAGAAGGCTCCAATATCCCCCGAGGATCATTAGACTTGTGCTGATAGACTTTGTCGGGTCAGAAATTCAGTTCAAGGGCAATTAGTGTTGCTTTACCAGAGGCAGGGTAAAAAGACCAACAGCACGAATCGCCGCTCAAGAAGCTACGATCAAGGCCCTTATCCGCCCCACCAAGAACAAATAAAGCCGAGGTCTCGCCATCAGAGGGATAGACATACCAGTCAGTTGGATGGATCAGCAGAACACGTCAGGGATGGAGGCAATGATGCGTCAGATGCAAGAACGTATGAAACTCATGCAGCAGGACACGGCCCGTCAAGCGGAATTTGCCAAAAGCCAGGCCGAGATTATAGCCCAACAGGCAGAGACAATTGCCAGGCTAGAGCAACAAACTGGGGTATCTACTTCACACCAAGCTCCTCCCCTGCCCAGAGTTCCGACGCTCGGGGAGACAGCTAATGTCCAAGAAGATACAGACATTCTGACAAGGCCACCTCTGCCCACGATTCTACCCCAGCTATCCAAATCACCGATCAACCTGCCAAGTTTACCCTTCGAGTTCAAGACGGACCCCACAGCATTGAAAGTGAGCAAGCTTGAGAAGTTGTTCAAAAAGTCTCAGGGGGCCCATTCCATTCCTGATATAGAGGATGGTTATACCAACTCAGTGGTGACATTACCGGATCGGTTCAAGATGCCGCATATCGATCGATTTGATGGCTCTGGAGACCCAATGGTGTACCTTCAATTGTTTTCTGATATCCTGAGACCAATGGGTTTGACCACAGCCCAGAAACTATCACTATTCGGCCGAACCCTGTCCGGGATAGCCGTAACCTGGTATGCAAAGTTGGAGAACTCGTGAAATGTAATCGGAAGAGCTGGCCGAGGCCTTTATTGATCAATCCTCCTATAACACTCAGATTGAGGTCACAACTCGTGATCTCGAAGTCACCCGTCAAGAACCAAAGGAGGGTTTCTCAGAGTTCATGACGAGATGGAGAGCAAAAGCCTCAATAATGACCACTAGGCCCGCTGACAAAGATCAGATTCGGATGATTGTGCAATCTCCAGCCAAGCTCATGCAGAAGATGATTGTTATCCCTTCCTTACCTTTTTCAGATTTGCATGAGATGGGGTTCAAATCGAGGATGCCATCGACAAGGGATCTTTGCGAAGATAATGAGCCTTTGAAGAGGAATGTTGCTCGTAGTTCCAATGCTACTACCGATGGTAGCACAACATGAAATGCTCAAGTAGGCACTATCACCACTTCCTCAATGGCCAAAAACCAACCACTTCAACTCGCCCCAAGCCGTAAAAATTCCATCCCTTTACATGAGTCTCCCAAGCTTTGAAAAAGTCAAGAAGAAGGGCACCTAGAACTCCTAGAACCCCAACCCCTCCCAAATCCTCTTCCACCAAGGTATGACCCAGCTAAATACTATGCCTACCATCAACAGCACGGTCATGATACGAACTGTTGCTTCCGTCTTCGTCATAAGATTCAGGATCTTATTGACGAAGAGACCCTAGCTCCACCAAAAGGACCTCAGGTTAGTACTGACCCATCACCTCTACATCTCAACCTCATCCATATATTACCATCCACCTTCGACCCCAGCATATACATCACCCCGGCCCATCTACCTAAGCCTGAGGTGTTTATCCCGGAAAGCATGGACATATGCATGATGGGTGCATCTGGACCCCAGTCATCCCAAACCCATGAACCCACTACTTCTGAGCTGATGAGGATGATTGAAGATCTTCAGAGAACTGTGGCAGATTTAACCTTTGGAGTTTTGCCTCCATCATCGACCACACCACATACTGGGAATTTCTTGTCAAAAGGCTCCCTAGTCTTGAGGCGGGCTGCATTTGAGGAAGGCCAATCCCTTGGCAAAGTGGAGGCGAGTGGAAAGAACAAGGTAGGGGCGGACATGGATCCCCATGAACATCTTCTGTTGGCTGTTGAGGCTTTGAAAGCCGAAGGACTGAACAAAGAGCAAGTCCTTGCAGTTGTTGCAAAAACTGTGGATGACACTTTTGCCGCTCAAGTTGGGGGCAGTTTGAATCAAAGGGAAAACTGGGAGAAGGGTCGTTGTATCAGAAACAATCCTCCACTCGGAAGAAATCAGCAAGCCAGGCCAACACTTACCAATCTCTCTGTTGGTGCGTCCAGCAAAAATCCACGAACCCAGAAGTACCAACCTCGAGGTCAGAGGGTCTTCCATGCCCTCCACATGCCTTTGTCCAAAGCTTTCCAAATCCTTGTTGGACAAGGCCATCTCAAACCCCTTGAGCCTCGGCCTCTCCCGAACCCTCTTCCGGCTATACATGATGCTATCCAGTACTGCACATACCATCAGCAAACTGGCCATGCTACCAACAATTGCTCCCGTCTTCGCCATGAAGTACAGGATCTATTTGACAACGGGGTCATCCTTCCGCCGAGCTCTGCAAAGTCTATCGGCACTGGGTCAGTGAACTTGGGAGATAATGTGATTATGTGATCAAGAGATCAACCACCTGCGGGCGGCACTCGATCAACTCCAGACGTGGGAATGGCACGCACTGTTCTGAGCAATGTGCAAATACCAGTTTTTGCTTTCTGACTTGGGTATTGGGTCAGTTTTGTTGTTTTGTCTTGAGTCTGTCTTTTTGTTTTAAGCCAAGTCTCTTTTGTTGTGGGTCTGTCTTGTTGTATCGAGTCGGTCCTGTTGTATAGGAGTCGGGTGATTCCGGGGGTGTTACCTCGAGTGTCACCATTTTGTTTTGCGTTTGTCCTTTTGTTTTATTTTGAGTCTGTTTCTGCCAGGAGCCGTTATGCCAACAGATTTTGAATGAAAAGAAGCGATTTCCACGCTCTCGTATTTGCTTCATTGTGTGCTAGTTGTGCCGGATTTGAATGAAATGGCGCAGCACTCCACCGCTCTTGTGCCTTGAAGTCATTGTATTGACCTAAGTTTTTCAAAACCTTTTTGAACACTGCGGTGAAAACAAAGAGGGAGGAATTCCTCGGGATTTGCAAAACTTTGATCAAATGAGAGAAAGAGAGGCGTGCTAAGCCTTTAATGAATGAAATCATGCTTGTTAGCGTGAGTACTGAGAAGGACCCTGGCTTGATCCAGACTGGTTTCACACTATCTTCAGCGCGAGCGATTCGTCGCTTTCTTAAAAATTTTCAAAAACAAAATGTTTTGCGCGGTCCTGCGAAGACCTGTGTGGAATCGCTCTTGAGATTGTGCAGCTTAGGATCGCTCTCAGCCTCGAGACTCAACCCTTTTGCTTCTAAACCTTGAACTTGAATTCAGAAGGTTCAACGGTCAACCACAATGTGAGGCTTATGTGGCCAGATTTGAAGCAGCCCTCGAACAAGAGGCACCAAAGTCAGATCAAGAAGATCAGAAGTCGTCAAAAGAAGCTTGAGCTAGATCGAAGCACCCTCGAACTAGGGGCAAAATGTCCGATATGCTCGAAGAGCCAAGATGGACCTTCAGAATCAATACAATGACCACTCTCCGGGATACAAAGGGCTTCAATCTCAAAACCATTTGGCATGGACTTGTTACACTTTTACCCTTTGAGAGGCTCGCTGGGCCGAAAACTCGGAAGGGCGACCCAGGCAAAAGTTAGAGCAAAGAAAAGAATAAAAAAGAAAAGGAAAAAATGCAAAGATACAAAAAATGCAAAAAAAAAAAAAAAACAAAAAAGGAATGAAAAGAATAAAAAAAAAAGAAAGAAAAACAAAGCTCGCAAGGTCGAAAACTTGCAACAGGCGCCTTGGCAAAAGTTAGAGCATAAAAAGGAGAGGTTAAATACCCGAGTGTACCTTAACCCCGAACTACGTAAGGCTTGATTCCCATGTTTGGGATACGTAGGCAACTTCATCCCAAGTCCACCAGAAACACTTCAATTTGATTGTGCCCATGTAATGGTTTTAATCATCTCGCCTTCTCTCAGATCCGAGAGTCTGTTTGTGTTCGTAGCTCTGAGGACTGACTACAATGTACTGCGGTGCCATTCAAACAAGGGGCAACTTTCCGTTGCCATTCAAACGCGCCGCGGTGCTATCCAAACAAGGGGCAACTTTCCGTTGCCATTCATGCGCCGCGGTGCCGTTCAAACAAGGGGCAACTTTCCGTTGCCACGCAGTTCTCTTCAAGAACGAGGCAGTTTTCCTTTGGATCCGAGGTTGTGCATCTCAGGAGTAGGTTCTATGCTCGTTGAGCAGTGGCCGTTTGCAAAAATAGATTTTGAGAATTTTTACTGAGGCTGACTAGTTCTCTCGAAAATTGTTCCATCTTTCCCAAAAAAACTGAACCATTTCTTGGACCCAAAAAAGGAAAATTTTCAGTACTCATAACCTGACTTGCATGATTTCAAATCAAAAATCGAACAAGCATGTTAATTTAACTCCCATTTTAGCCAAATTTTTTTTTTTTTTTTTTTTTTAGAAAGCAAAAATAAAAAATGGTCAAAATGATGAACTAGGGGCACAGTTGAGTCAGGTGTTCTGTCTTTTCCCCATTGTCACCATACTTGCCAAGAAGGGCGCTCTACCTGCCGGAAGAGGGCACAACGGAAGCTAACAACAAAGTGCTGAAGGCTCTCTCACCCTCCAAGCAGCGAGGTATCAAGCCAAGTGCGAAGCACGAACGGGAATGGATCAAGATATTCCACTTCCTCATCTTGACAGATCTGATCACGTCCAAACTCCCCAGCAGGGCATCATCGACCGGTGTCAGCTGCAGATTTGCTACATACCCATTTGTAGCACAACCCCTCTGTGGGAGGACTTCACCAGCTGTGAGCGGAAGAAAGAAAATCTAGCAGAATGCTAGAGGCACGAGCCCACAACTTGCTGTTTATCCATCAACCACCCATGGGAGGGATTGAAAATGAGAGATTGAAGAATAGAGAGATGTGCGATGAGAGAAAAAGTGAGAAAAGGGCTTTTTCAGAAAAACAGAGCTTGAGGGCCGAGTGATGTGAGAATCACAAATAAGAAAGGATGGGAAACATACCGGTGAAACAGGCTCCTTGTGCACGTCTGAGTGTCATGTCTTTTTGTTTTATCTCGATCCTTGTTTTGAGTCGTCTCGAGTGTTACTCGATGTGTCTAGGTTATGTGCCTTTTGTTTTCTTGTTGAGTCGTAGCGTGCTGTATTCAGTCGTAGGCTCAATACCCAGTTGAGAACTTATGCTCACTCTCAATTTCAAAAAATCGTTTTGTGCTCCGAGTGCCGTGCCGTTCTCCACATTTGTGCAAAATAGAATTTGTTCTTTCATAAAACCGCAGGGTTCAACCCAGGTCATGTGAGAACAGTGAAACCAGGACCTATCTGAAGCTATGAGTTTCGGGCTGCAAAGCAAAAGCAAAAGAGGAAAATGTCAAGCATCTGAGTTTGTTCCAACTTCAGTAAGTTCCGAGACTATACTCCGTGTGTACCTCTTCAGGTCTTGCCAATGTTCCGAAGTATGAGTGTGCCTCTACCTCAAGCTCAAAATCAAGTCTACTTCAAGCCAGAATGGCGATCAGGAGTGCTCTCCCTGAGTACCATTCCCTACCAGAGGCATCTTGGCCGTGTTTGCGATGAGTTCCTAGGAGACCAACTGCGACGGTGGAAATTAGAGTTCGAATGGCCGTGGCCTAGAACGCAAAGGTTCGGGATTTCCGAGACTAAAGTCTGGTTTAAATACCCAGAGGCGCGCCCTCGGCTTGAAATCTGTATGGCAGCCCCATAGATTGAGATAGCATGTGTATGCGCCTCAGTTCTGGATACTGAACCAACCTAGTCTGTCACCCCGTTGGAGAATAGGGAAAGTTGTGAGTATGATCAGGAAGACAAGCGGCAGCCGTGGCTCCCACATGCAGATATTGTTACTTGTCAGCATTTCAGAACCTTTGTACTGTGAGTTCAAGGTAAAGTGTTCGAAGAGCACGAGGGGAGATCCCCATCAGAGTAGAGCGGTTCACCGCCACTCACCTCATGAGGTGCTTTCTAAAGCGCCGCTTTGTCCATTTATTGCTTTCCGTAAGCATCATGCATTGTAATGCATTGTATCTATCAAGTTCCTTTCTCAGTCATGCACGATATTGTATGTACGGTTCATTCAAAGAAGTTCCGTTTAAGATTATTCATTTAGTGTATCAATCACACTTTATTTGCTTCACTCAGTGTGTCACTCACACTCTCTTCACTTTAGTGTATCAATCACACTTCATTCATTTCATGTATCTATCACACACATTTTCACTTGGTGTGTCACTCACACTCTCTTCACTTTAGTGTATCAATCACACTTCATCCATTTTGTGTATCTATCACGCACATATTCACTTTTTGTGTATCCATCACACACCTTTAGTATATCCATCATACTTTGTTCACTAAGTGCATCTATCACACTTTGTGTTCACATTCAGTATATCCATCATACTTTGTTCACTAAGTGCATCTATCACACTTCGTGTTCACTTTTAGTATATCCATCATACTTTGTTCACTAAGTGCATCTATCACACTTCGTGTTCACTTTTAGTATATCCATCATACTTTGTTCACTAAGTGCATCTATCACACTTCGTGTTCACTTTTAGTATATCCATCATACTTTGTTCACTAAGTGCATCTATCACACTTTGTGTTCACATTCAGTATATCCATCATACTCTGTTCACTAAGTGCATCTATCACACTTCGTGTTCACTTTTAGTATATCCATCATACTTTGTTCACTAAGTGCATCTATCACACTTCGTGTTCACTTTTAGTATATCCATCATACTTTGTTCACTAAGTGCATCTATCACACTTTGTGTTCACATTCAGTATATCCATCATACTTTGTTCACTAAGTGCATCTATCACACTTTGTGTTCGCTTTTAGTATATCCATCATACTGCTCACATAGTGCATCTATCACACTTTGTGTTCACATTTAGTATATCAATCACACACTGTTCACATAGTGCATCTATCACACTTTGTGTTCACTTTTAGTATATCCATCATACTTTGTTCACTAAGTGCATCTATCACACTTTGTGTTCGCTTTTAGTATACCAATCATACTCTCACACAAAGGCATCTATCACACTTTGTGTTCACATTTAGTGTATCCATCACACTTTGCTCACTTCACCCTTTGTATATCAATTACACTTTGCTCAAATAGTGTATCTATCACACACTCGCTTTGCCTACTTTGTGTATCAATCACACATGCCCTCTGTATGTATCCACCACACACATTCGTATAGTGTATCCATCACACTCTCTTCACTTTTGTGTATTTATCACACATGTTTGTCTACTTAGTGTATCCATCACACTTCGTTCATTTTTGTGTATCTGTCGCACATGTTCATGAAGAATCCTCAATTTTCAAACCAGTTTCGCTTGGCGTGTAAGTCCAATTATCAAATCTTCCCGCATATCGCTTTTTGCCCTCGCAGTACGCTCAAGTGCACTTATATCTGCTCATCTTGTATGATTGTCTAAGTCTTGACCTTGTCAAAAATGGGTCGTCTCTGGGCTTTGACATTCACTCGTCACTTCGACTTCGAAGTTACATCAAAGAGGGGCAACATCAGAGACACCCCATTTTTGACCATCCTCAAGACTCAGATGTCACCGATTGAGCGCTTGGTGATGTTGCATACTGTGCTCGTTCAGAAGTCTCAGAGTCGCGGCCGTGCGCCCTGCCTCCGGACTTCCGAACTTTCTTCTCTACCTTGTCTCGGTTTTCGAACTAGGCTCGGTTTTCTCTGTTTTCTTTCCTGAGGGAAGGGAGTGGTCCCATAGATTATCTCCCGGTGGCCGTGAGCTACTTTTCGTGGCCAGAGGCCATTTTGCCATTTCGAGCCGGTTCGGTTTTCGGGATCGTCAGGCCGTGTGCCTCGGCTCGGGACCGCCCAACCATCTCCGAGTTCTCCGGTTTTTGTCTTGCACCTCTGTTTTATAGTTCCGAGGAACACTGGGGCCTCTGATGCCCACATCGTGGGTCAGATGCCACTTTCGTGCTACTGTGGCGGTTTGGGACCGAATCGCCGCAGTTTGGGCCCGAGCATTCATTTGCATCGGTTTTCTCGATTTTTGGCAGAACCTCTGTTTTGTCATTCCGGGACACCGGGGTCGCAGATACCCACTTTGCCAGACACCATTTCCGCAACACCATTTTCGGGATCCCGAATTGCTCGGTTTTGGCCCCGAACGTTCATTTCTCATTAGTTTTTGTTTATTTTTGGCAGGTACCTCTGTTTCAACACTAGGAAGATCACTGGGGGGTGAGAGGCCAGCAATTATCCCAGATAACCAGTTTTGCTCCTCCGGAGCCCGTTTTTCTCCAAGCTAATGTTGACCACCTTGAGGGTATTTTCTTCCAACCAAAGCTTCATATTTGTGATGAGGGGACATGGGAGGACCCTAAACAAGCATGGTCGGCCAAAAACTTGGAGGTTCATTTTTGAGCCTCTTCTTCAAGCTCTATGTTGTGGCTCCTGCTTCAGTGTTGCCAAATTCCAACCTTGGAACCTTGTTCTACACATCTTGGAGGACCCTAAAAGTTGGTGGTCGGCCAGCAATTTTGGATTTCATTTTTGTGCCTCCTTCAAGCTCTATGTTATGACTTCCTTGAGTTGCCAAATTCAACCTTGGGGCCTTATTCTACACACTTGGGAGGACCCTAATGTATCTTCGCCCGAAATTCAACACTTCATTTTTGGGGTGGGTGGCCTACCACCTCCTGAAGTTACTGGCCGGCCAGATTCACGCTTTCGACTGTTCCAATGTCCAAATTGCTTTTCAAAGTGTCTCCTCATCCGGGGATATTTTGGGAGGGAAAGCTTGGGTGCTTTCCTCCCTTTACACCCTTTCTTGTCTACTTAAAGGGCCCAACCCTTCTTCTAGGGTTGGAAAATTTGTCTTCAAGAACACTTCTCCAAAACCTCCATTTCCTTAGCTTAAAACCTCGAAAAGCTTCTAAGTCCCTAGGTCTTCTCTTCATCAACACCTAGCCTCACCATCCCTACTACCATTTCAGCAGCAAGGAGGTGTTCTTCAGAGGTCAAGAAGCAACAAATCAGAGCCAAGAATCAAAGAAAGACAAGTCTTCAAGGGTAAGTCTTCAAAACCAACTTTTAGGGCTTTTTCTTGATTCATTTCTATACTCTATTTGGTTGAGAATTGGGGCTCCGACCCATACTGATTTTGTGCTCATATTGAGCCCCTCTACAACTTTGTAGAAGGGCTCAACTTCATTTGAGGCTTCTATGATATACTTGTTTCAATACCTAGCTTTTATGCCATTATCTTGCATGCTAGTTTAGGCCTATTTCCTTTTGTTTTTAGGGGTCCGACCCCTACAGGTTTTGTGTTCATTTTGAGCCCCTCTACAACATTGTAGAAGGGCTCAACTTCATTTGGCCATTTTATCCACCGCTTCCTTCAAATTCCATCAAGTGTGCCCATTTTTGTATGCAACTTTTGACCTATTTCTATTTGTTTTTGGGACTTCGACCCCTACTGACTTTGGTCTTATTTTGACCCCCTTTACACATTTCATGAAGAAAATTTTGTCATTTGGTGCTTGCTTTGCATGACTCTTGTTATAGCCTCTTTTGAGCTCCATTTTTGCATGGAATTGTTAGCATGATTTTATTCTGATTTTGAGGATGTCATCTTCTGAAATTGTGCCTATTTTTAGCTCATCTTCAATGTTGTAGAAGAAAGTTTGTCCATTTGGGGTTTTCATATGTCACTTGTCTCAATACTCCTCTTTTGGCCACTAACTTTGCATGCTATTGTTGATCTATCTATGCTTGCATTTTGGCCATGTTTGTTACTGAAAAATGCCATATTTGGGACTTCCTTGCTACTGTTCTTGCTGCCATGATCATATTTTGCATGTATGGCATGGCTATAGGCCATTTCGGGGCTTAATTTCACACTTTCGGGATGAATGCATGCTTCGAGTGTCATTTCGAATTGTTTCGGGGCTGTTTTCCCCTTTATTTAGGTGCTGAAATTCCATTTCCATGCTTGCATATTATTTCCCATGCCATTTGTATCATTTTTGCATTGCCTCGGTTTATGCGTGCCAATGGCACGCACTTCGAGGCACCTCATTCTTATCATTCCTGACCTATGTGAGCGTGGCTGAGGCTATCTCATGTTGGCATAAGCCCAATTTTCATTTTCATGCTTCTACATCATTGCCCCGATTTGCATGTCCGCGGACACGCGTTTCGAGGCAGCTTTGTTTTTATCCGACGGCCTCCTATGTGAGTGAGCTGAGGCTCTCCCATGTTGGTGTAAGCCCATCGTTGCATTCCGTACGCCATCTCGTCTCATTTTATCATCGCCTCGATTTGCGCGCCTGTGGGCACGCATTTCGAGGCACTTCGGTTTTACCCGATTTTCGTTCTTTCATCATCGCCTCGATTTGTGCGCCTGTGGGCACGCGTTTCGAGGCACCTCGGTTTTATCCGATTTTCATTCTTTCATCATCGCCTCGATTTGCGCGCCTGTGGACACGCGTTTCGAGGCACTTCGGTTTTATCTGATTTTCGTTCTTTCATCATCGCCTCGATTTGCGGCGCTGTGGAGTGCAGCGTTTGAGGCACCGATTTTATCGATTTTTATTCTTTTATCATCGCCTCGGTTTGCGTGCCCGTGTGCACGCATTTCGAGGCACTTCGATTTTCCCCGATTTGCATTTCATATCATCGCCTCGATTTGCGTGCCCGTGTGCACGCTTTTCGAGGCGTCTCATTTTCATCTCATTTTCATAGCATTGAGCATGCTAGGTTGTATATTAGTTGCATTTCATACATGTCTTGCATTTTGCACGGGAAACGAGGCACGTTTCATACTCCGAGTAACGGAACGAGTCTCAATTCCCAAGTCACCGACACCGGGATTACCCATGATGGAGTTAGGTTTTGTTGTAGCATTCATATGCATTCATCCCATATTGAGTTGTGCAATTCGATTCCTCGGCCATCATGCATCGATGTGCGTGATTGGTGGCACGAGGATCGAGGCATGCATATATTTGTGAAATACATTGCTATGCCCTTTTCCTGCTCTCTGTTGCAGCAAAATCAACAATCAACAACTTTTCAGAGGTGCACGCATTTCGAGAAAATTGCAAATAGAGGCTAATCGGGGCATCGGTGGATTCTGCGTAGCGCCAAAGATATACCATTCATCGAGAGCAAAGGTCCACGCTTGCATGCCGATTACTTTTACGTAATTAATTTGTTAATTAATTAGAAATCTGTATATTTATTCGGACTGTATATTCTTTTATTCGGACTGTATTATTATTTTATTCGGACCCTCTGCGCGAGGGCAAAATTGTAATAAGGGTGTGTGAGTGTGATGTATGTCTTCCAACCCCCATTTCTTTCTCCCTTTTATTTATCCGCTTTGGATGGTTAGATATAGGGCATATTTCAATTAGCATACAGTATGACAGCATGTTTGCATCATTCATCTGTTTTGCACGCACCGGGCTCGGCGCATCATACAAACTGCATCTGTATTTCAATTCCAAGTTGAGTACTTGATAGCTGTAGCATTTCATACACCATGCTTAGAATAGCCAAGCCCGCTATAGTTGCATTTTGCATGTGTTGCATTAGGCATTTCTGTATATTTTTAGGATCATGCATGATTTCTAATCAGCTTTTGTTTTGGCTTGGAGTACTCTGTAAGTTTTACGCTTTAGCATCCTTGCATGCGTGTGAGTGTTGCCATGATAGCATGCTTACCATGAGGCTACATGCTTATGTGATATAACTGCCTTGAATGCATGTGGGTGGAGGTTGGGTTATCTGAATTGGGACAATTCATCGATTGTTTGTTAAGCCCACTAGATTGTGGCAAAATTTGTATTTTAAGCCTACCTGCGGGTAGCAAACCATCTTTCACAAACAAACATGAGATGTTTAGTTCCAATTCAGGCGATTCAGTCTATACTTGTTTGCTGCGAGCATCACATAGTAACCTAGGCTAATAATCAGAATAAGAACTCACAAAGTTTTCAAAAACAGATATCATGGTTAGTAGAGGCCGATCTTTGACCGGGCGAGAGGGGGTGCTCACGATGTGACCTTCCCTAATCGTACCCAAGTTCCCGAGCCAACTTTGGTGATGACGGACACGTGGCCTTCGACCTTAGAGTCGGGGTTTCCTAAATTTCCCATTTTAAAATATTTAGGTGGCGACTCTGTTATCTGGCAAAGCAGTCCATGTTTGGCACTTCTTTCAAAAAATCTGTTTTCCTTCAAAACGATTTGCCGGATTTGGACTCTTTGGTTCAAGATTTGGAACCGCAACAAAATCGAGTCCGAACTGTAGCGAGGTCCCCCCCGCGGGCGTTGTTACACCCCCTCTAGACGCCAATGACACATTCGAAGACCCTCAGTGGAGGAGGCAGAGTGGTTGCTTCGGCGCCGTTGGCGGCAGCGTAAGGTGGTTGTGATTGGGACTTAAGACGAGTGTAGTGATCAGAGATGTTGAGGATTACAAGTGGATAGAGTTTCAATGTTAGTCCACTGCTCAATGATGATGCTATTCTTCTCTCTCCTACCTCCGATGATCAGATCAGATTAGATCAGACAGACTTCACTCTATTTTTTTATGGTTGATTGATTCCCAATATATAGAAATCGAGAAATACTTTCTTAATATCAAATTTCTCCGTGACAGATGGGTGTGGGTTGAAGGACCTTAGATATTAAAAAATAATATTATGGATCTCTTCCATTACTAGAAATGGGAGAGGGACCTTAGATTAATTTTTAATAATAAAAAAAATAAGAAATTAGCAAAGAACTTTTCAATTAATAACCAAAAGAATACACCAAGTGTTATAACCAAGTCATAATTTGTATATTATAGAACTTGCTGTTGTTTATATATTTTTTTTTCCCAGGAAAAAAATATTTTGATACTAGTGGAATTCATATTTTTGATAAATTTGATTAAGACAAATGAAATTTGGCTTCAGGTTGAGAATACATTTTTTATTTTAATTTTGAAAGAAATTATTTTTATAAGCCTTTTATATAGGATCACACACATAGTGACAAAAAATTTCATTAGCTATTAGCAAGTTTATTTGTATTTGAATTTCAATTGTTAAAATTTGGAAAAATTATTGATAAATCCTATTTAGAAGTGTTTTAACCCAAGAAGTCCATGAAGGAATTTTTTAACCCATTTAGTTCCATGTATGTATAGTTTTATTCCATAAAGTCATTTTTCTTGATTTATACTATTTTCTTGGACACTTATGCCCTTATATTTAATTTTGATACCCTTATAAATATTTTTTGAACGGTTAGCAATTTCATAATGTGAACATTCATATTTTAAAATTTACATTGATAGGAATGTAAAATTGGTCCATGGGCGACCTTCGCCATGAGCAGGCGGGCGGCCAGATTGACAATGTGAATATTCACATTGACATGTTAACATTCACATTAATAGGAGTGTAAAATTGGCCCGCGTCCCGTGGCGGCGCGAAACCTGCCCGCGGCCCATCGGCGGCCCGAGGTGGGCCCGGTCCGGCCCGTTGACAATGTGAATATTCACATTGACATGTGAATATTCACATTGATAAGAGTATAAAATTATTGTGACCCATGAGAGGCCAAAGCACGCCTGCGGCCAGCCTGGCCGGCAGCTTTGGCCGTTGACAATGTGAATATTCACATTGACATGTTAACATTTACATTGATAGGAATGTAAAATTAGCACGTGGTGCCGAAACCCGCCTGCGGGGTGGGCTGGCGGCCACAGTAACAATGTGAATATTCACATTGACATGTTAACATTCACATTGATAGTAGTGTAAAATTAGCCCGCGCCTCGTAGCTACTCGAAACCCGCCCACGGCCCATGGGCGGCCTGGGGCGGGCTCGGCCCGACCTCTTGACAATATGAATATTCACATTGACATGTTAACATTCACATTGATAAGAGTATAAAATTGGCCAGCGGCCCAGGGCGGGTCCGACCCGGCCCGTTGACAATGTGAATATTCATATTGATATGTTAACATTCACATTGATAAGAGTGTAAAATTGGCCCACAACCCGTGGACAGGCCGAAGCCCGACTGCATCCCGAGGCGGGCTTGGCCCGACCCGTGACAATGTAAATATTCACATTGACATGTTAACATTAACATTAATAGGAGTGTAAAGTTTGCCCGCTGCCCAAAGCTGGCCCGCAGCCCGAGGTAGGCTCGGCTCGGTCCGTTGACAATGTGAATATTCACATTGACATGTTAAAATGCACATTGATAGTAATGTAGAATTGGCCCGCGGCCCGTGGGCTACCTGAAGCCCGCCTACGGCTCGGGGCAAGCTTGTTTGGGTCCGGGCCCGAGCATGTCCGAGACCCTAGGTTAGGCCCTAGGTTATCACTTTGAAGCCCGGCCCAGCCCATCGGCCTGCTTCAGGCCCATTCAAGGCTCGATCCAAGGCCCAGCCCGCGCCGAAGCGCAATGTATTTTTTTGTGGAAAATAATAAAATTTTGGTAGAAAAAATTAAAAAGAATTAAAAAAAAAATAGCCAGGTCCGCCCAAGCTCGACCTAAGCTCGAGGCTAGGCCCAGGCCCACCGACCCGACCCGAGGCTTGATCTATTGGCCCATCCAAAGCCCGAATACCCTTGTGCCAAGGCTAGAGCCTGGGTCTAACTTTTTGGCCCGTGGGCTGGCCCGACTTGGCCCGAGAAAGGCTCATTTGGGCCCAAGCTCGAGCCTAGTCCGAGACCCTAGGCTAGAGCCTGGGCCATCACTTTGAAGGCCGGCCTGGCCCATCGGCCCGGTTAAGGCCCATTTAAGGCTCAGTCCGAGGCCCAGCCCCGCGCCGAGGCCTGGTGTCTTTTTTTTGTGGAAAATAATAAAATTTTGGTAGAAGAAATTAAAAAGAATTAAAAAAAATGGCCAGGCTCACCCCAGGCCACCCACGGGCCGTGGGCGGATTTTGGGCAGCCACGAGGCACGGGCTAATTTTACATTCCTATCAATGTGAATGTTAACATGTCAATGTGAATATTCACATTGTCAACGGGTCGGGCCGAGCCGGGCTAGCCCTGGGCCGCTGGCCAATTTTATACCCTTATCAATGTGAATGTTAATATGTCAATGTGAATATTCACATTGTCAACAGGCCGGGTCGGCCGTCGTATGGGTTTTGGCGATCACGAGGCGCGGGCTAATTTTACACTCCTATCAATGTGAATGTTAACATGTCAATGTGAATATTCACATTGTCAACGGGCAGGGCCGGGCCTGCCCCGGGCCACGGGCGGGCTTTTGGGCGCTCATGGGCCACGGGCCAATTTCATACTCTTATCAATGTGAATGTTAACATGTCAATGTGAATATTCACATTGTCAACGGGCCGGACCGGGCCCGCCTCGGGCCGTCCATGGACTGCGGGCGAGTTTTGCGCCGCCACGGGATGCGGGCCAATTTTACACTCCTATTAATGTGAATGTTAACATGTCAATGTGAATATTCACATTGTCAATGGCCCGGGCCCGCTCTGGCCCAACTCAAATTTTTTTGGGCACCCACGAGGATTGACATGAGCCGGGCCTCTACACATTGACGATATGAACATTCACATTGACGGTGTGAACATTCACATTAGGGGTATTTTGGTAATTATGTCACCCATAGAACTTATTGAAACATAAGAAAATAATGTGAACTAAATGGAACATAAGTAGATGAAAAGGGTATTTTGGTCTTCTTATCTCAAATAGGATCTAATGGAATAGTCAAAAAGAATATGGGTTGGATGGAATAAAACTTTTAGAAAGTGGATTTATCAAAAAATCTCCCTTAAAATTTTTTACATATCAAATATTAAGATTCAAAATTAAATTTTCATTTTAAAAATAAATTCCGTGTATCGCATGGGTCACCCACTAGTTATTATTATTATTTTGTTGAAAATAACGATTTTTTTTTAAATTTTAATTACAATGATTTTGTTATCGATGTATATATATTGCTTTGTTTTTATTTTTTTAATCTTATACAATGATGATTTAAATTTTTTTATTGCTAACTCCAAACAAGATTATCAAGGACTCACATCATACAATAATTCACACCTATATTGTAACAACCCCAACCCATGATTAACGTTAATCCATGCTTAATTATGCCTAATAAGTAATTAAATTTAAATTTTGCATTATATGTTGCCTTATGTGTGTTTATATCTGTTAACGTAGAAAGATCTGTTCATGTTTTCGTTTTAATTTGCGAATTGAAGGCCTTATCGGCATCTGGTTTAGAAATTGACTTGATTTATGTGTTAATTAGAATTTTTAGAATTTTATGGTAGGTTTAATTAAAATTCGGTTCGAAACGATTAAATTAGAATTATTTAATATTATCTAAGCCTACACAAGGCACCAATTGTACCACCACTCAACCTCTTCCTTCATTTCAATACACTTTGAGCCTACCCAAACAAACCAACATAAGAGAGAGAGAAAGAAAGAGACCAAGAATGAGAGTTTAATATCAACACTTGTAGTTGGGAAGAATTTGCTAGAATTGAAGGAATTGGACTTAGAAATTCAAGAATCAAGCTTCTAACTCTCATCTTGGCAAGCATAGGTAAGAATCCAACCCTTAGATTGAACAATTATAAGGTGTAAGACATAAACTCCAGAGATTTGAGTTGATTAATGCAAGAATTGAATTAGAGGTGAAGAGAATTAAGCCATACCATGTATAGATGCATATATCATGGCATTTTGAGTTTGATTCTAAAGAATTCTCACATGCATGTATCTATCTTGACTTAGTTTGGAGAATTCATCATAATCCTTACCATTTGACCTTAAATAATCAAGTTTTGGAAAGCCTTAGTTCAAAGTGATTCACGCATGTCATGTTTATGGCATATTCATAAAGTTCAAGTTTAAGTTTTGAATAATTGACATGCTTTTGGGCCTCGATTTCATGAAATGATCTTTAATTCCTTATTTTTTTTCCAAGTTTAGACTTGTTTTCTCAAGTTTTGGGGCCCAAAGGTTGAGTTTAATGGCTTAGAATTCAAGTTTGGAGCTTGGGAGTGCAATCTGGAAATTTTAGATTCTGCACTTCCGCTCAAGCGTAAGAATCTGCACTCGAGCGGCCACTCTGTGATCTTACAGTTCCGCTTGAGCAAGTTGAAGTCCGCTCGAGCGCAAAACACATGCTCCCAGAAGTTTGCATGTTTTTTAGACCGCTCGAGTGGCAAGAGTTGGTCTCGAATGAGGGCATGAGTCTTACGCTCGAGCGAGAGTTGAACGGCCATCGAGCGGAGATTTCACTTAACCAGGACTTTTGCTAATTTTACAGAGCACTTGAGCGAGGGAAGTTCGCTTGAGCGTCCCCTCACATGTTTGCTTGTCCGCTGGAGCGAGGGAAGTTGCGCTTGAGCAAGACCCCTGCTTTCTGCAAATTTTGGTAAATGTGTTCAAGTACATTTTAGCATCCTTATTGCATCCTAGGCACTCCTAGGCCATGATTAAGACTCAAAAATAGGTTAAGATTTAGAAACACACTGTAGACACCCCATTTTTGACCGTCCTCAAGACTTGGACGTCACCGCTTGAACACTCGGTGATCATCTATGTTTGTGTTCATCCTGAGTTCCCGGAGGTCTCGGCTGCACGCCTTGCCTCAGGATCTCTTGACTCGACTGTTTTGTGTTTGGTTTTGCACCAAACACTTGTGTTTTGCCTTTGAGAGGTAGGGAATGGCTTGTTGGCCATCCTTACACATCACCGGCCATGGCTTGAGGCCACCGGCCACTGGTTTGTTGTCACCGGCCAAATGTTTGGCCGACAGGCACTATTTGTGGCCAGCCGACCATCTATTTTGGTCAAATTGCATTTTTGGCTGGCCGACCACTATTCATCTGCTTTTGCAGATATTTTTATGCCAGCTGTGCTAGCTAGCATACACTTTGCTCCCTTCCATACACGTGTATGGAGGGATCTCCCTTTTGACTAGCTTGTTTGGAAAGCTTTACAAGAGGGATTGTCTATAAGAGGGAGCCTCTCCTCTCTTATTTTGGTTGAACAATTTTTCAGAGCTTTGAGTTTTAGGGTTAGGGTTTGTTTATACTCTATTGCTATATCTCTCCCTCTCTTGAGTGTTTTGTGTGTGTTTAGTCTTAGTTTTGCACACAAACACCTACCATTACACCATATCTTAGTTGCTGAGGCATAAGGGGCTTGTTCTTGGAGGTTTTGGACTGGTTTGAACCTAAGGAAGCTGCTGGTCTTCCATTTTTGAAGAGGGTCTACAAGGGTAACAATCTTACCCATTTTCCCCCATTTTTGCATAGCTTTTTCACCTATCTTGAAACTATTTTTAGACTTCGTGTATAACATATAAAAGTCTTGTTTTTTCCTGATCTAAATAGTTTTTTAAGAGTGTTTTGTTGTTTGGGGTTGTTTGACCCCTCATAAGCCTTGTTAGGCCCTATTTTTGTGCTATTTTGGTGAGCTCCGGGACCACTTTGTTTGGGCCTCCTCACCATTGAAATCTTGAGGGATTTCAGTGGTGGGGATGGTGCCCTGAGGTCCCAAGAAGGAGAGAGCCACCCCTTCTCCTTGTTGTCCTTGAAAAAGGGCCATTTTTGCCTCATGTGTGAGCACCATGTTTCAGTGTATGATGGCCATGCCTTAGCTGTTTTTTGTGCTTATTATCTCATAATATAGTTCTATTTTTACTTGGTTTAGACACACCATGCTTGCTTAGCATACTTGTCTTGTAATGCCTTAAATTTGCCTTAACATGCTTTAGGCCTTGACCCTTGTTCTAGCATGATTTAGGCCTAGCTTTGTGAAGCTTTCATGCTTGATTTAGTATGCTTTAGCTCTGTTTTCAGTTGCTTTGGTCGTGCTCAACATGCTTTGTGTAGTCTCTTTGCATTTTGGCTTGATTGGCCTCGTATGTGTGAGTCTTGGTTGCATGCTTTGCTTGTGTTGATTAATTGGTTTGGCACCTCTTTTCCATGCAATTTTAGAGCTTATAATGCATGGCATTAGCCCATGTTTATTCTCTTTTAAGTGTGCTTAAAAGTTGTCTCTATGTGCCTAAGTGTTGGACGTTGCGTGCATGCCTATTTGTATGTGTTTTGGCTTCCATTCTTAAGCATGTTAGCCACTGTTTTAGGCTTGTTTGAGGGCTGCCTAAATTAGTCTAAGTCCATTCTCGCATGTTGTGGCATGCTTACCTTGTGTGTTGTTGCATACTTGGCCTATCGTATGTGTTGCATGCTTAAATCTTAGGGCATTTGGCATGCATTCTTCTCCTTGCTTTGGTTGCTTAATATGCCACATGTCTTGCACACTTGCATGTTGGCATTGCATCCCACATGCTTGCATGTTTGCATGCTAGCCTTGCATGTTGTTGCATACTTAACCTCCATGCCTAGGTTGCATTGCATAAGCATGCATGCCTTGCCTCTTGACTATCCATGATCGAGGTTGGGCCTCATTTGTTTGTTTTGTGCATTGCATTTCATTTGTTATCAAAATGCAAACTTGGTTCTCTTGGGCCATCATGCATGGAAATGTGCGATTGTTGGTCCGAGAACTAAGAACCATGTCCCATTGAGTCATAAACATAACAAGGGATGTATTGGTGCACACATTTGCTTGAAATGCATTGCTATGCCTTGTTTTGTCCTCTGCTGCTGTCAAAATAGGATTCTGTAGGAAGGTTTTGGCCGGCCAGCCATCTTTAATGCCGACCAACCAACAATTTGTGGCCGGTGATAATTTCCAGTGGCCGGTGACCATTTCCTTTGGCCGATGACCAATTCCCTTAGCCGGTGGTGTCCCTTAGGGTTCATAGAGTGCACCTTGGGAATTTTGCAATGATCAGAGGAGCAGAGCAGGGAAAACAGAGGCAACTTGTGCATGGCAATGGATTTCCGAGCGGAGCCGAGCATGCCTTGCATTGGGCCCTCTTCTCAAGGCTGTTTACTATTTCATTAGATTAGTTAATTTGCTTAACTAGTTTAATTGGTCTGTAATATTTAATTAGCTTGTAGGTTGGTTAAATTTGTATTATTCTTTCAGTCCCTCCGAGTGAGGGCTAATGTGTAATAAGTGTGGGTGCGTGTGTGTATGTCTTCCAACCCCCACTTCTTTCTCCCTTTTACTTACCTGCTTTTGATGGTTAATATTAGGGCATATTTAAATTAGCATACCTTATGCTATGCATGCGTGCATCATTCATCAGTATTGCATGCACCGGGCTTGGCACATCATACTAACGGCATAGTATTCCAAATCTAACTTGAATACATGCTACTTGTTGCATCTCACATACCATCCTAGGATAGCCGAGCCTATCATAGTTGCATCTTGCATGTGTTGCATTAGCCATCTTAACATGAACCAGGATCATGCATATGATTACTAACTAGTTTATGTTTTGGTTGGAGTACTCGGTAAGCATTTATGTTTTAGCATCCTTGCATGAGTGTGAGTGTTGCCACGATAGCATGCTTACCATGAGGCTATGTGCTTATGTGATATAAACTGCCTGAATGCCTGTGGGTAAAGGTTGGATTGTTTGAGTTGGAACGACTCGTTGAAATCCGTGCTTCAGCCTACTTGCGAGTAGCAAAATTTCAAACCATTTCCTAAACAAAACGGATATGCAATGCTTTGTTCCAAATTAGGCAATCTAGTCTATACTTTTGTGTTGTGCGCATCACATAGTAATTCTAGCTAATTAATCGGAATAAGAATGCACGTGTTTTTAAAAACGAGATATCATGGTTAGTAGAGGCCGATCTTCGGATCAGGCGAAAGAGGGTGCTCATAGCTGACCTTCTCCAATCGTACCCAAGTTCTCGAGCCGAGGCAACTTTGGTGATGACGGACACGTGGCCTTAGGCAAACGAGTCAGGGTTTCCTAAATTTCCCCATTAAAAAAATATTTAGGTGGCGACTCTGTATCTGGCAAAGCAGTCCATGTGTCATGACCCAAACCCGCCCCTATGGGTTAAGGACATAACCGGCCAGTAATCCTGTGATTACCTACGGCCTCAGACCAAAATAGACATAACTTGTCAGAGTAAAGGGGTCAAACGGAAGCAAAAATTTTAAATTTTGTCCATAGAGCCGTGCTTATGTGCACATCAAACAAACCATACTCATATACATCAATAACCCACATCAAAGGTACAGAAGCATTAATTTCTTTACAGACAGGATTATCTAAACTGAGCCAACCCATAACAGACTATATACAAATCTACACAAAGTCCTCGCCAACAAGACAAAATGTAAATGCATAACAAAATAGCAAGGATGAGTCTCGTGCGTGAGACACAAGGCTGACTCTCCAAAACTCTTGTTGTTCTTGGCAGACTTCACTGGGGCTGGGTTTGGACTTCTCTTGGCTCACCTACAAACACATGAATGAGCGTGAGTGATAGCCCAGTGAATAATATAAAATTCAAAAGTTACATAACAATGTAGAACAACAGGTTCCAAACGACCTCGGGCCCAAATGCATATTTCTATTTAACAGATATATAACTATACGAATTTCAAATCAAGTGACTTGTAGTTTCAGCATTCTGGCCTTTGGCCCATGCCGATTTCCATTCATGTCAAAACGGCCTTCGGCCCACTCATTTATGTCAAAATGGCCTTCAGCCCGATCATTTATGTCAAAACGGCCTTCGGCCCACTCATTCATGTCAAAACGGCCTTCGGCCCGATCATTCATGTCAAAACAGCCTTCGGCCCACTCATATAAGTCAAAACGACCTTTGGTCCATTCATATATGTCAAAATGACCTTTGCTCCATTCATTTCTATCAAAACGACCTTCGGTCCATTCATTTATATCAAAACGACCTTTGGTCCATTATTATTATTATCAAAACGACCTTCGGTCCAATCATTCATTCATGTCAAACTTTTATCCACAATCCCAATTAGCAACTCATAAAACTCATAAGGGAATACACAATTGGACATTGATAAGCTTTCAAATATTGATATTACTCACAGTGGTCGGCTTGTGGATTTGCCATGGAGCTTGACCCTACACATTTCATGAACACAAAAGGGTCACTAACAGTTCAATCCGTTCTTTAATTCACATATTCCTCTTTAGGCTTTATTCTTATCTCATTAACTCATTTACAATGCTTAACATATGCCTAAGAGTGCTTACAAGTGAAAGAGAACGGAAAACAGAACTCAGAATGCAAAAACAGAATTTCAGAAAACAGGGTCCCCGCTCGAGCGTAAACTTCCCCGCTCGAGCGGACCCTTAAGGCCTGCAAAAGTACTGGATAGGTGAAATTTATGCTCGATCGTCCACAAAGGCACTCAAGCGGAAGGCCTCTTAACATGGCTCCCCGCTCGAGTGTGAACTTACCCGCTCGAGCGGACTCTATGTCTGCAAAAAGTACTGGATGCATCATTTTTACGCTCAAGCTCGAGATAGGACGCTCGAGCGGAAGTTCATCCTCCATGATCCCCGCTCGAACGGACACCATGCCTGCAAGAACAAAATACTGGGAGCTCGAAATCCCCACTCGAGCAAACATTCCCCCGCTCGAGCGGACATCAAAATTCTGGGTTTCTCAGATTATGTTCTTGAGCTCCAATTCGATTTTCCAGCTACATTACTTGCATGCAATGGCTCAAATCTCAAATATAATCATACCAACATGGCCCCAATGCAAGATTATAACATTATAAAGCTCAATTTCTTGATTTATCTACATGTATGGCCCAAAATATGTCAAACTCAACACCAACATAACAAATTCATGCATTCAAGCTCATATCTTCTCAAATTGTACATGCATGTGATGAATTAGCCTCATTCTCAACTTGGATAACTCAAATGGTGATCTAAACATGAGTTTCCTTTAACATTTCACATGGATTACACACATTTGTGCTCAAACATGCAATTTCAAAGTAATTTCTTACATGTATGCACATATTAAGCTTTAATTCAACAATTCCAACACAATTTCATTTCAATCTTACTCTTGATCACCAAATTAGCTTGAATATGCAAAATTACGAACTATAATTCAAGAATTACTCACCTCGAAGCTTTGATCTTCTAAGCTCTAGTCAATTCTTGAGCTAAATCCCCAAAATTCCTAAGCTTTAAGCCAAAATGCACAATTTCTCTCCCTTTCTCTCACTAAGGCCAGCCCTTACTCTCTCACAATTGTATCCTCAGATTTTTGAGCTCAAGATGAGTTAAGGAGAGTGTAGTGCCTCCATACATCATGCCCCACTAACACATTATTCTAACATAAAATAATAGGGCACTTAAATTCATCAATTTAATCAGTTTAAATTGACCAGAATCAATTTTCAATTAAATTTCACCGTAGGCTCTAAAAATTATGCCAATCACGATGGCGTAATCAATTTCGGGTTCTGTGGCCGATAAGGCCTTCAATTTAATTTCTGAAACAGATTATTGAAACAGATATTCCTACGGTGAACAGATAGAGTTCTAAAATCACATATATCCATATAATGGCACACAAAATCATATCAAGACATATAATCACATATGTATTAGGGACCAATTAACATGATACCGAACAGGGGTATCACACCATATTTGGCACTTCTTTTCTAAAAATCTGTTTTCTCAAAACGATTTGCCGGATTTGGACTCTTTGGTTCAGATTACGAACCATGACAAAATGAGTCCGAACTGTAGCACGGAGGCCCTCACGCAGGGTGCGTCTACAGTTTCTGGCGACTCCGCTCAGGATATTAGAGAGCTTGACTTGAACTCGTGATATCTTGTTTTGATTTCACTTATGTGTTTCTTTGCATTGCATGTGCATTGGTGCGCCTAGGACACCGTGTTGGCCATCTGCTATACCTAAGCAGTTTGTCGGAGGCTTGACTTTGTCAAAGCATGCCATAAGTGACGATTCTTGGGCTCTGCCCAAGATGTAGAACACAAACCCCGGTTTTACCGGGGCACCCTTTTGACCATTCGACCTAGTGCATATTCGGAATCCATAGTGACCATTCTAAACTAGGACATGTTGCTTACCCGATGTTAGGTTGTTTGAAACCGCTGTGTGCGTAGTGAAACTCTAGCTCCTGACAAAATAGGACAGGAAAACCCTACCCCAACGTAGGGGTGTTTTGGCTCTCTTTTACTTGTTATGTGCTTTTAGAGTGTATCTCTACAGGAACGTACATATCAGTCTGTGAGTTTGAGCATCAGGCCTGCGGGCATCAGTATCAGTGTTTTTGAGAAACAGTTATATCTGCGGGTATCCGATTCAGTGTTTTGGGGCAGTGATTTTGGGGAACAACGATCAATATTAGAGTATAAACATTATGCTATGCGTGTTTGTTCGTTTGAAATGAAATCTTTGCATGTTTTTTCTCTTCGATTCGAGAGATTCGAGTCTGAGAATAGCCAGCGTTCTCCCTCGTTGAGGCAAGGTAGATATCTGATTCATTAGTCACCGTTCAGGATCGGCGGATTTATCATGACACAAAATTTAGAGGAAAACCTAGTCATGATAGCCGCATTAGATCAAGGAATCACCCTGCAAAGTGAGACCAATGTTGATGTATCGCATCTGCCCAGGTCGCCTGCTATGCGCCCGATCTGGGAACCCCAGTTGTATCAGGCTCGTGAGCCCACCACGTTCGAATTGATAGGGATGATTGGTGACCTCCAGAGGTCTATGGCAGATCTCGCTTATTGAATATCAGCTTCGCCACCAGCTGTACCATATGCCGGGCATTTCATACTGCAGGAGCTTCTGCTACTGGGACGGATTGTGATCGAGCTCATCACATAGTAAATGCTAGCCTAATAAAACCGGAACAAGGGCATATAATGTTGATAAAAATCATATCATAATTAGTAGAGGCCGATCTTTGATCGAGCAAGTGGGGATGCTCAAATGTATTCGTGACCTTCTCCTCTCGTACCTAAGTTCCTGAGCCAAGGCAACTTTGGTGATGACGGACACGTGGCCTTTAACACAAGTCATGGGTTTCCTAAATTTTTCTAAAACAAAAAATATTTAGGTGGCGACTCTGTATCTGGAAAAGTAGTCCAATTTTGGTATTTTTTTATTCAAAATCAATTTTCCAAAAGATTTTCTGGATTTGGACTCTTTGGTGTTTATCAATTTCACATTGCACTTGTGAGATTAGATTCAGAACCGTGAGAGTTCGAACTGTAGGGCTTTCTTTCAAACTTCTAAAAAGGGGCGCGAAAAAGTCGAGCTATAGTTTCTGGTGACTCCGCTGGGAAGTTAGAGAACTTGACTTGAACTCATGATATGAAATTTTATCTATACTTATATGTTTCTTTGCATTTGCCTTTGCATTCGTGCGCCTAAGTCACTGTGTTTGCCATCTGCTATTCCTGGATGGTTTGCCAAAAGGCTGACCAATCGCGAGCTCTGCCACGATAGGAACACAACCCTTGGATCTGGACTACCGCTATACCGATTGATCCTCATTTCACTTCTCGGTGTTAGGTGTGAAAGGTATATTAGGCAGTCTTGTTGAGGAACCCTTTTTGACTATTTGGCCTAGTTGCATATTGAAAGCCATAGAGACCGTTCCAAACTAGGATAGGATGCTTACCCGAATCCAGGATTGCGTAAAACCGCATTGTTTGAATAGTGAACCCTAGTTATTGACGAAACTAGGACAGGGTAACCCTACCCCCTCATAGGTGTGTTTTGGCTTTCACTTAACTAGTATGTGCTTTTAGAGTAAAACTCTACAAGAATGTGCGCATCAGTTACAAGTTTGGGTATCAGATTTGGGGGCAGAATTTAGTGTTGAGTGCAGTCCTATCAGCTTTTATTACAAACTGTGTGTTGTTCACATTTGAGCTAAGGTGCTGTGCGGTTTTTTATTTTTCCTTTCCTTTTGCTTTATTTCTTTTTGCTAAGTAGTTTATCGCAATTGCTTCAGATAGTTCGGATATCCCTCGAGCACTATGGACCCGTGTTAGGAGACTTTATAGATCCGAAGATCTTGTGAGGGGACAACCTATGTTTGCTTCACTCCCACCAGTTACCAGACGGAGGAGGGTTAGGCATAATTCACCAGTTCAGCAATCACCTGCATCCAGTCAGGGGCAATCTTCTACATCTAAGTCAGCCAGAGATTACTCGCTTATTCAAATGACTTAGTACCCTGCAGCTAGTATGGAGTACTTGATTCCTCATCTCCAGTAAACCGTTGAAACCATGCAGCAAAATGCTGCCCGTCAAGATGAAGTTACAACCCACCAAGCCGAAGTGATAAACAGGCTGTAGCAACAGCAACCACAACCAGTAGCGGCTTCTGCATGTCATGCACCTCCTGCGGGTATCCCAACACTTGAAATTACTGCTAATGCCCAGGTTGAAAATCAAGGCAACCTAGTAGACCCCATCCCATCACAAGCCTCAAAGGCACCAGTGTACCAAACTGAGGCGCCGTTTGAATTTGAAGTTGACCCGACCGTATTGAAGGTCAACAAGTTAGAGAAGCTTCTCAAGTGGGCACAGGGTGTGAACTCTATCCCGACATCGAAGATGGATGCACCAACTCCGCAGTAACCTTGCCAGACCGGTTTAAAATGCCACACATAGATCGGTTCGATGGCTCTTGGATCCCATGGTTCATTTGCGGTTATTCTCCGATATCCTGCGACCGATGGGCCTCACCAGACTTCAAAAGCTGTCACTTTTCGGTTGGACCTTGTCAGGAATAGCGGCTATCTGGTATGCAAAATTGGAGGACTCTGTGAAGCAAAGTTGGGATGAAATGGCTGAGGCCTTCATAGCACAGTACTCATACAATATACAGATCGAGGTCACAATCTGTGATCTTGAGGCAACCCGTCAAGAGCCAAAGGAGGGCTTCTTAGACTTTGTAACAAGGTGGAGGGCCAAGACTTCGATGATGACTACCAGGCCATCTGAGAAAGATCAAATCAGGATGATGGTCCATAATCTGTAAGGGAAATTATTGCAGAAGATGATTGTCTTACCATTGTTCACATACACTAAGCTCCATGAGATAGGTGATTAGATTGAAGATGTAATGAAACAGAGATTGATAACCGATGAGAAGGAGCAGCCCAAGAGGCCTTTTGCACACAGTTTCAATGCAACCACTAGTGGAAGCACAACTGCGCGGCCATCTAATGTGATGTTGTCATCACTACAGCCAAGACCACCAATCCTTTTGCCAGCACAACTCCACAAAACTCAAACAACCAGGCCTAATCTCAAAGGGCCTTTACCCCCACTCTATATGCCTTTATCCCAAGCCCTGAGGGTGTTGATAAAAAATGGACACCTCAAGCCGTTAGACCAACGCCCACTACCCGATCCTCTCCCACCTAAACACAACCCAGCTAAATACTGTGCTTTTCACCAGCAGCACGGTCACGATATGGACCAATACTACAGGCTGCATCATGAAATTCAAGATCTCATTGATAACAAGGTGATAACACCACTACAAAAGCCAATATAACCACCAATCCCTCTCCCGGCCCATAATCAAGTTTCCCCCACCTCGGAACCTAAATCTAATACATACACTGGCCATCCCATACGACCCAAGCATATATATTACCCCTTCCCACCTACCCAAACTAGCGGTGTTCATCCTTGAAAGCACAGACTTGTGCATGATGGACGCGTCCACACTTCAACCTAAACTCGTGGTGGCAGTAGGGGTAGAAGGAGGGAGGTTGGCCTCGGAGGAAAATGTCAGCCTGCTGCCCGAGTGCTCTGAGGAACTGAGGGGGAGTGTGATCTGTGCCAATATATTGTGCCAATTGATCAAGCCAAGCCCGAAGTGGTATTGCCAACAACAGTGGAGGTCAATGTGGTTCGGGAGGATGGCCCAAGTCAGGGATTGGATGATCTAGTGGAGTTGGAGAAGGATTTAGACAATCTATAGTTCTATGACGAACAAGATTAGGAGGACGTGCAGCTTGACTGGTTTGATCTGAATAAGTCGATAGACAACTTCGGGTGGCTTAGTGACAAGCCTGATAAGGAGGAATGAACTGAACCAAAACTTGAAGAAAAGGAAACAAGAATAACTACAGTGGTCGAAATGGCTGAGGAAAAGGGGAAACTGCCGGAGAACACCGGCACCAAGAATTTAGCTTAGGAACTGGGCGTCGTGAGTACCACGGATACAGAACAGGAAGCCGCGTTGAAGCGGTTTATGCAAGAGAGGGATCAAGACAAGTAAGAAACTAGAAAAGCCTAACTCCCTGCGGAGGAGACTTATGATGAGGGAATGATCGGAGCAGAGCTGGACAACTGTTTGTCAACTGCCAGAGGTGCATGGTAGAAGGCTGATGATCTACATTTGGCTCAAACTGATGAGGATTGGGATGAAGACCTGCAAAACAATACTTGGTACTCGGAAGAGATTGACCATATGATGAGAAATGGGCAGTATTTACTTGGACCAAGCTGAAGCCTCCGAGAAAGATAAAGAGGTTAAGAAGCAGAAGGAAAAGTAGTTGAAAGAAGAGACGGTGCTGAAACGGTTAAAGAAAATTTAGGTCAATATTTCAATCTGGGGTCAGCTTATGGCTTCTCGGGTGCATCGACAGGCTGTACTATCAATGATGGACAGTGCCAAATTGTCCATTAACACCACTGCTGAACAACTTATGGGGTTAGTTTTCCTAAGTGGTGCCAGTCCAACTCTAACCTTTTCAAACAAAGAACTGCCACCGAAAGGCTCAGCACATAACAAACCTCTATACATATTAGTGGAGTGTAGAGAAAAGTGGGTGCCAATGGTGTTGATCGACACTGGGTCGGCTATCAATGTCTTTCCGTCGCGAACAGTGTATGCCATCAGCTTGAAACCAACAGATTTCGTGCCTACAGCCCAGGTGATTCTAGCATGTGACAATACAAGCAAGAAAGTTATGGGCACGGTACAGATTAGAGTTCAAGTGGGCCCAACTCAACAGGATATTGAGTTCCATGTCCTGGATGTGTCTGCCACTTTTAATCTACTACTAGGGAGGCCTTAGTTGCACCAGGTGAAAGTTGTCTCTTTTACCCTCCACCAATTGCTGAAATACCCTCATGGAAGGGAGTGGCTATTGTGTTTAGGAATTTCTCCATGCATCCTTTGCCAGAGGTAACTACACCTGTGTTGGAAATTGTTCATGGCGAGGAGGATGTTTTCTTTTCAGGGTTCACTCTAGCTGAGGCTCGAGCAGTGCAAACCATCTTGGCAGCAGATAAGGGCTTATAAGTCAACGCCCAATCAATCTATTTCATGAACAAGCTCCAACATGTACCAGGAATAGGGTTGGGAAGAAGTGGCCGGAAGGGCGTCACAATATTGGCCGATGTGCCACATAATCCACATGCCTTTGGTCTTGGCTATACGCCCACCAAAGAGGATTGGGTCAGGAAGAGAGAAAAGATGGCAGGCAGAGCCAGAGCTAAGCAGACCGGGAAGCGCTATGAACTTGTTCACAGACCGATCCGAGGAACCTTAAATGGTTACTTTATTCGAGAGGGTGAAGACTTCTCATTTTATGGTTTTCCTGAGTCCTCGTTGAATTCTGAGAAGCAGCGTGTCCTCGGTTTTGAAATTTTCTTCAACTTGCAGCTGCAAGACAGTGATATAGAGGAAAGAACTAAGCCAATTACTACTGAAGCTGAGAAGAGCATGGAAAATGACTCAGATAGCAACAAACTTGAAGTAGGAGCGGCACTGGCATGTCTCCTTTCAAATCCTCCGGTCAACTCAGAGAGCTTGGGGGATAACCTAACCATCTCCATGATCGGGAACCAACCGGGTGTGAACCCTTCTAGCAGCATTTTGGATGCATCTGAAACACCATCTCTCGTTTGGCAGTTGGAGGAAGGCTACCTATCTAGTAGTTCTGAGTCGGGTAGTGGGCCAGAATCTGATTCCACAGAGTCTGTCGAGTCGGAATCAAATTCTGGTTCTTCTGAGTCCGAGTCTAGTATTCCTGGAGGTGATAACTCGGATACCAAGGTCTTGTCCAGGTCTGCCTTTTCTTTTGCTGCTTGAGTCGATTGTAACCGAAAAGCTGGATGAGCTAGACCTTATGGATGAAAATGCCACTGTAGGTTTTGAGTATTTCTTTGTGCCGCTTGTTTATTGCATTGATCAAGATTTTCAAAATTTTAATGAAAACAAAGAAGAAAGAATTCCTCTAGTTTTGAAAATTTTGATTAATCGAGATGAGGAGAGGTTTGTAAAACCCCTTATTGATGAAATCATTGCTTTTAATGTGGGTACTAAAAAGGATCCGCGTCTAGTCCAGATCGGATCCACGTTGTCTTTAGAGGAGTGTGAGCACTTAGTCGCTTTATTAAAAGATTTCAAAGATGTTTTCGTGTGGTCCTACGAAGACGTGCCTGGAATCGATCCTGAGATTGTACAGCATCGAATCCCTCTCGACCCCGAGGCACAACCCGTCAAGCAGAAGTTGCAAAGAATACGTCCGAATTGGGCTTTGAAGATTAAGGAAGACGTCACCAAGCAGATAGACGTAGGGTTCTTGCTAGTATCTGAGTATCCAACTTGGTTGGCCAACATGGTCCCAGTGCCGAAAAAAGATGGCAGAATGCGGGTGTGTGTGGACTTCAAAGATCTGAATAAGGCCAGTCTGAAGGATGACTTTTCCTTGCCGCACATTGATGAATTAGTGGATTTTACCGTGGACCATGCATTGCTTTCCTTCATGGATTGATTTTTCAGGTATAACCAGATTCTGATGGTGCCTGAGGATGGAGATAAAACCGCCTTCATTATGCCGTGGGGAACCTACTGCTATTAGGTGATGTCGTTTGGGCTGAAGAATCCTGGGGCTACCTATCAAAGGGTTACAACCACAATTCTGCATGATATGATCCATAAAGAGGATAAGGTATACATGGACGACATGATTGTCAAGTCCAAAGATAGAGAGGGCCACTACATCGCCTTGAAGAAATTCTTTCAACGGATCAAAGAATACAGATTGAGGTTGAATCCACAGAAGTGTACTTTCGATGTAATAGTAGGAAAAATGCTGGGTTTCTTGATCACACAGAGGGGCATCGAGGTAGATCCTTCCAAAATCAAGGCCATCCTAGAAATGCCACCACCGAGGCCTGAAAAGGAGGTGCGAGGCTTTCTGGGTAAAGGGCAATTCATAAGACAGTTTATTTCTAAATTAACCTTAACTTGTGAAGCACTTTTTGGTCTCTTGAAGAAATGAAAAAAATTCTGATAGGATGATCGATGTCAATTCGCTTTTGAGCAGATCAAGCAGTACCTTCAAAATCCGCCTGTGTTGTCACCACCAAAGTTGGAGAAGCCTTTGATTTTGTATATGTCAGTAACGAACACAACGATGAGATGCATGCTTGCTCAGGAATCTGAGGATAGGGTGGAGAAAGCCATCTACTACTTAAGAAAGAAAATGTTGGATTATGAGACCCGTTACACCCTGCTAAAGAAAGCTTATTTAGCCCTGGTATAGACTACCAGGAAGTTGAGGCACTACTTGTTAGCTCACTTCGTAATTCTGGTTTTGAGATTAGATTCCATCAAATATCTCTTTGAGAAACTAGCGCTTATGGGTAAGCTAGCCCATTGGTTGCTTCTTCTCTCTGAATTTTATCTGAAGTATGTCACTCGCAAGTCGGTTAAGAGGAGAGCAGTAGCAGAGTTCTTGGCAGATCACCCAGTAGAAGGGGATGAAGTAGTAGAATACATGTTCCCAAATAAAGCCATTCTGCAAGTTGAGGAAGAGATTTGGACAATGTACTTTGACGGAGCGTCTAATCAATACAGTTATGGGATAGGTGTGTTGCTAATATCACCCGACAATTCTCATATGCCTTTAGCCTTCAAACTCTGGTTCAAGGTATCCAATAACAAAGCAAAATATGAGGTGTGTATTGCTGGTTTGGAAGTTGCCCTAGAACTAGGGGCAAAAAGGTTAGATGTAATCGAGGACTCAAACCTAGTTGTGTCTTTAGCAAACAGAGACTGGAAGGTCAAAGAAGAAAAAATGAAGATCTATCGCTAAACCCTGGACGTTCTGATTCCTAGGTTTGAAAAGCTGACTTTCACGCATCTTCTAAGAGAGAACAACAAGTTTGCTGACTCTTTATCAACTCTATCTTCTATGATAGACATCCCGCTTGAAGTCCAGATGCGTCCGATCATCATTGAACAGAGATACACGCCGGCCTACGAGACTATCACTGCAATAGATAAGCGCAAGATCAAAACCCTTGGTACTATGATATCTGGAACTTCTTGGAAAATGAGGTTTATCCACCAATGGCAAATGCCAAAGACAAGAGGGCAATATGGAAAATGGCTATTCAATTTATCATCTGCGGAAGTAAACTGTACAAAAGAGGTCATCTGGGAATGCACAAGTTGTGTGTCGAAGCAGAGTAATCGAAGCGTCTGATGGAGGCCATCCATGGGGGAGAGTGCGAAGCGCATATAAACGGAGTAAAGTTAGCCAAAAAGATTCTCAGGCAAGGTTACTACTGGTCTGCCATGGAGGAGGCTTGTATTGGTTTTGTTCGGCAATGCCACAAATGCAAAATTCATGCTAATCACATGAACATTCCGCTATCAAAGTTGTACAACATGACTTCACCATGGCCTTTTTTTAGTTTGGGGAATTGACGTCATCGGCGCAGTCACACCAAAAGGGTTGAATAGGCATGAGTACATTCTGGTGGCAATTGATTCTTCACAAAGTGGGTGGAAGCTTAGTCTTATGCAGTGTTGAAAGCATCACATGTGGCTAAGTTCATCTGAAACAACATCATTTGCCGTTATGGAGTCCCGAACGAGATCATTTCAGATAATGGCTCCCATTTCAAGAAAGAAGTGATAGACTTGTTGGAGAAATACAATGTGGCTTTCTATAAGTCATCTACATACTAGCCGCAAACCAACGGAGCTGTTGAGGCTGCCAATAAGAACATCAAGCATATTTTGCAGAAAATGGTTGAGACTTATAGAGACTGGCTAGACAAATTGCCGTTTGCACTCTGGGGCTATAGAAACTCAATCCGGACATCTACAGAGGCAACTCCTTACTCTCTTGTATATGGGATGGAAGCTGTTCTGCCAATCGAAATAAAAGTTCCGTTGTTACGAATTATGGCTGATTATCAAATAGCAAAAGCGGACTAGCAACAGAACAAGTTCAAAGAACTGATTTTGTTTGATGAGAAAAGGCTGAAAGCATTATACCATGTTCAGTGTTATCAATGTAGGATTGCTAGGGCTTTTAACAAAAAGATTAAGTCCCGAAATCTCAAAGAGGGGGATTTGGTGCTGAAAGACAACCGAGCTCCCATCTATGACCTTAGGGCCAAGTTCAGACCTAATTGGACTGGTCCTTACATCATTAAAACTATCTGGTTAGGTGGAGCTGTTATTCTCACGGACTTGGACGGCCTAGAATTTTCCTAACCGATCAACATGGACAAGTTGAAGAAATACTATCCCTAAGAGGCTCGCTCGGCCAAAAATCCGAAAGGCCGACCTAGGCAAAAGTTAGAGCAAACAAATTGGAAATAAAGAAAAACTGAGCTCGCAAGGTTGAAAACCGTAAAAGACGGCCTTGGAAAAAGTTAGAGCGCAAAAGGAGAGTATTAATACTCGAGTGAACCCGAACCGAACTACGTAAGCCTTAATTCCCATCTTTGAGATATGTAGGCAACTTCATCCTGAAGTCCGGCCGTAAACACCTCCAATTCAACTATCCTAGCCATGTGTTTGATTAGGTCATCTTTGTCTATTCTTTATCTAAGAGTTAGGTTGTGATCTCTACTCTGACAGAAGAGCTGGTTACAATGCTGAGCAGTGTTATTCAGTCAAGGGGGAATTTGTGATCTTCGGATTCGAGGTTGTGCATCTCAATGATTGATTATGTGCGTGTCAAGTGGTGATTCTTTTCAAAAATGGTTTTGAAAAGTTTTAATAAAAGTTGATTTTGCTCAAATTTTACCTTTTACAACTTAGACCATTCTTGGACCAAAAGGAAAACTTTCAGTGCTTACAATTTTAATTTTATTGATTTCAATACAAAGTTCTCCAACTCTCGATACAAATCAAAGTTACTATTATTACATCATAAAACTTGAAAAGTAAAGATCAAAACAATAAACTAGGGGCATAGATGAGTCAGGTGCTCCTGCGTCCCCCGTTCGTACTTGTGGAAGCTTTTGATGCCAAAATAGGCCCGGTTTGTGCCTCATCCTCCAGCCAAGCTAGGCATTTGCCAGAAAGGGCGTAACTAAAACTAGGGGCAGGGGCCAAAAGTTCCCTTGTCCTCTAAACAATGAGGTACCTAGCCAAATGTGAACCTCGGATGGGTAATGAAGCCGGGTACTCTACCCCTTCCTCTGGGCGAGTCTGATCATGTCCAAACTGATGTTTGAATTGGAAAGGGAAGTAGAATACATAGTGTGTAAGGCCAATCAACTGTATGCCTAGTTACTAAGTCATGTCGTAGCTCACTTCGGTTAGGTTAAGCCAAGGGCAACGCTAAGCAATGTCAGCAGCAGACCTATTACATATCTAGTGGCACCACCACCCCTCGTTAGGGAAATCCACTAGCTGTTGGCGAAAGAAGTATGCTCGAGCTGAGTATCCAAGGCAAGAGTCTACTACCTTCTGCTTGTCCATTAGCCAAACCTAGGAAGGGATGAAAAAAAAGAGAGATTAAAGAATAGAGAGATGTCTGTCGAGAGAAAAGTAAGAAAATGACTTTGAAAGAAAAACAGAGCATGAGTGAGGAGTGATATGAGAAACACATATAAGAAATGATGAGAAACATTATTTGGAGAAGCAATGGACTCCCTGCGAATTTGGTAGTCTCTCGCCGATGAAAGGCGTCTAAGCCCATCAAAGTCTCGGCTAGCACTAAGCTAATGCAACTCTTGCCCTCTTTCAAACCTTGGGCCACTTCAATTAGCTGAATATTGGACCCGCCAAAATTTAGGGCAAGAAGGAAATGAGCCAGCATGCACAAGCAAAGGGCGTGTTACCAAAAACCCCGCCAAAGAAAGTTACCTTGATTACCGACGTCAGAAAATCGGTGAATTAGGTTGGAAATATCCAACTCTCCGTTGTGAACCAAAGATCGAGCCTCATGTAAAGTAAGCCCACAAATCCATCCTAGAGCTTGGATATGGCCAAAACGGGACTGAGGTATGATTTCCTCGTCGCGCCAGGATTCTATTAGCGCTTAAAATTCTTCGATTGTCGGGTATATCTCTTGTCCCCCGAAACTAAAGACATATGTAATTGGGTTCCAGCATCTAGCAACGGCATGAAGGAATGGAAAACAAAACGGAGAACAGCTCAACGAAAAAAGTGCATTTATGTTGAAACCTCGAAAATTCACCTTTTCCAAGCCGTCTAAAGTTGCAATCCAATTTGAGAGTTTTTCGGCAAAAAATTGCTCCATTTGTGAAGAATTTATAGCTAAAATGAAAAAACCACGAAGCTCAACCTTTTGTAGAGGATAAGGCAATGAGTGGAAGCCAGGTGACAACAATCTGGTGGTTCTTCACATTGATGGTCGGCAGATGGCCGGCAGGTAACCGGCAAGCCACATTGGTGGCCGGCAAGGGAAATTGGTGGCCGGCAGGCCACCTCTCATGGTCAGCATATGGCCGGAAACCCTTATTTGTGGCCGGTAGTCTCTCACTCTGACCTACTATCTACCTGTGTGTTGGGCAATGCTGGAAGCATATGTTTTGTTTTGATATTCAAGTGTTTTAAGGTCATGTTTTGAGTCTTTTCGGTTTTAGCAAGTTTGTTATTTGTATTTAAGTTGTTGTTTCGTTGTTTTTTCTTTATCAAGTTGCATGTTGTTTTGTTTATCGAGTTGTATATTGCTTTTTTGTATTTTAGTTGTTGGTCAGTTCATTACCTGATTAAGATTTTGTTTCAATCAAGAGTGTTATCTTGGCCAATTCGTTTCCATAGCCATTTCATGCAAATGTGGTACTCATGATGCAAAATACAACACTTTTTCATAAACTACTAGTTTCTACTCCGATCATGGTTGTTTTTACAAAAGGGAAGTACAAGTTTTAATGAAAAATAAAACATGTCTTAAGCTATACAATGTGCTAATGCTATATACAAAACGAAACTAAGCAAAAATATAAAAACTCAGCGTCAGTCGCCTTAGGCTCGAGAGGCCCTCTTCATCCTTTTTTCTCGGAGGAGAAGACTATCTGTTGTCTGAAGCAGAATCTGAACTAGAGCTCGAGTTGGTATCATCTCCACTCTCTACTCTAGAGCCCGCCTCGGCATCACCTCCACTGTCGAAACTCGAGCCAGCATCGTCTCCACTCTCAGATGACTCCGAATGTTGACTCACTACCTCCTCAGAGTTGTTCATCTCAATATCATCATCACTTAAAATGGGCTCTGAAGGACCGATCTCGTCTCGAATGCCTCTAGCTCTGCGTCGGCGCGTGCTGGAGCCTGTCTCTTTCTCCTCCCTGCTGCTGGAAGAGGTATTACTGGTGCAGGTGCTGCATCTACTACTAGTGCCATCAGTATGGATGGGATCTGAAAAGATAATTGTCACATATCAGCCATAGTATGTGTATCAGATGCAAGCATAGTATGCAGAATGAGTGTATACAGGAATTAGATACAATGTATGAATACAATGTGTGAGTGCAGTGTGTTAGATGCAGTGTATCAGTGCAGTTTGGGAAGTTTTTAGTTAAAATGTCAGTGTTAGCGTGTTAGTGGAAATTTGATGCCTGAAGTGCAAACTGAAGAACTTACCGGGATACCTTGGAGACCAAGCAGTGTCTCCCTCCTCTGTACCATCCCCATCAACGAGGCTATCAGCTCGAGAGTGCCCTTGATGGATGCTTGCAACTATATTTGAATGATCAGTGTTCGTAGTAAACATATCTGAACTGAAATGTAGAGTGCAAAACGTAAAGTGTGATTTATACCTGAGTCGGGCCTCTGACCCGAACAAGCTCATGCCTAACTACTGCAGGCTTAATCAGGACCTGGTAAGCCTCCCCGGTACGTTGCCAGCATGTCAGCACGGTAGGAAGCTCTGGCCAACCGATCCTTTGCCTCGCCTGGGAAGCCCTTCTACCGCGGGCCCTGGTCGTCCTAGTCGCCCAGGTCACTCTAGACACCTTTCGCGCACTAGGAGCTCTTGCCTCCTCACCTTCACGAGCACCAGTCAGAGGTGGCGTCAGATGTGTTTGGATAAAGGCCGCATAGTCAGCCTCTACTCGAAAGTAGTCGATATCTAGGCCTACCATAAATTGGATGACCTTCTCAACAGATAGGCCATCTGTTGATCGCATGGACTCTAGCGGAGCCATCAGAATGATCAGGTAAGACAAGGCCACAATCTGGCGCACGAACCGCTTGCCCAAGAACCAGGCCTGGCTGATTGGGCGCTCAAGTAGAATGCGGTAGCAGGAAGTGGCCCAGGCCCCGGCATACTGGTCCCAAATCCCCACTGGCATTGTGGCCCATAGTTGCCATATGATCTGCGAATAGAGGTTATATAGGTCATTAGTGTTTCTCAGTTACTAAATATGAATCAGAACAGTTTTGAAACAAAAATGATTGTATTTCGGGTTACCTCATGGGCCGATACCATGTCGAAGTACTGTCTGAAGAATGTGAAGGGCCCATGGGTCTTACGCTGGAGCCTACTATCATACCTCTATGAATAGAGGACTGCCAATGGAAGCTCCTCTATAGGCTCTGGTGCCAGAGTCGGAAAATATGCATACACCTATAGCTGCGGAGAAAATGCAGTGATATGTGATCAATACAGTGTATGAACAGATATAAAAAGTGCAAAGCAGGAAGCACAATATATAAGTAGATCAAGAAAGTGCAAAGCAGAAAGCACAAGTGTTGAACAGATGTAAAGCAGAAAATGTAAAGTGCTAAGAGGGAACTGAGATGTGTACCTCCCAGGCTCGCCAGTAGTCTCCGATCAAATCCCCTATTAGATGGGAGATTGAGCTCATGTATCCGTATAGCGTGGCGAGGCTGACTCCGCTCCAGAAATAAAAACGAACCCAATGAAGAGTCACTAGGGCACTTAGCAAATATAGGCCTACGGTGTTCCACCTGTTCAAAAACAAGGTGGTACCGAATATGAACATCGAAAAGCCCCTGGCGTACTGCTCTGTCTCCTCAACTGTCTCGGGCTCACTCCTTCTGAATCGTTCGATGAACGAAGTGTATCTAACCATGCCCGTCTAGTATATAGGTAGATGTGTTGTCAGCAGCTCGAACCAGACCGCCTCCTACTCCTCCATGTCTATATCGAGAGGGATCGGATCGCCCCCACGTCTAAGCTGGTGATCATGGCAAACATCATCTCCCCTATGGTGGAAAAGTAGAAGGAGTTAGTGGTGCCCCACCACCTTTCCACGAGTGCTCCCAGAAGAGGGCGGCTCACGATGACCTACGTCAGGCCAGAGTAGAAAAGGCCAAAGCCAGCCTCGTCTATGATATCGCGAACTCTAATGGGGAGCTCGTTGTACTAGTCTCGGGCGGTAGTAGTACCATACCCTTTAAAGGTGCGAGACTCGCCCTATGGTAGAGAATATATGCAACATATAAAGAATAGATGGATCAAATAAACCAATGATGATAGTATGGTCGAATAAAAGGCAGTGCAAGAAATGCAAGTAAAGAAAGGCAGAAATGCATGAAAATAGAATTCATACCTCAACGGCAATGATTAACAGGTGAGAAGCCCGCTCCCTCAGCAGAAGGTCTTCCAGTGCACCACGAGCAAACTCAGTGAAGCGTTTGATGCCTCCGAAGGCAGGCAAGATATGTGTCTAGGGATGATACCTCTCTGAATCGAAAGGCTGTACCCTTAGCGGTAGCGGCTCTGGCTCGGCCTCAGGCTCGAACTCTGTCTCAAGGTCGACCTTGAGGTCAACTGCTAGCTCTATTACCTCGGGAATAGGTGGAACTACTAGGGGAGTCTCTAGATGAGCCCCGTCATGTGGTTCATCATTCGCCATTTGAAAATGGGTGCAAAGTAGGTGAAAAAGTGAAGAAGAATGAAAAAAAAAAAAAAAAAAAAAAAAAAAAAAAGGGTAAACTTGGAAAAAGTCAACCCTAGGAGAGAGAAAATGGAAGAAAAAGTCAAAGTCGAGAAAAGTGCACAGAACTCGAGAGAAACTCAAGGGAAACAAGCCTAGAATGGTGAAACTCCAAGAAAAATCACCAAAATCAAATTTCAATCGGTTCAAAATAGAGAAAACAAAGAGGGTTTAGTGAATAAACTTCGCGTGGGGTGTTGGAAAACGTATAGAAAGCGCAAATCTAGAGAGAATGAGTGTCTAGAGAGAGGGAGAAGAATTTCGGCCCTAGAGAAGTGAGGAAATGAAACGTTGAGGTGTATATTTAAAGACCCAAACCAAAAGGTCAAATTTGCCCCCGTACTGCCATCGTTGGTCGGCAAGGCTCACCAGTGGCCGACACCTGGCCGGCAGCCTCCTCCCGCGGTCGGCCGGTGGCCAATGACCTCCCATGGGGTCCTGATGCTATTTTGTGTCCTTGGTTTCCAAGAAGTGTAGGGATGGTTCACTATTTGGTTCAAATTGTCTTTACGGAAGCTCAAAACTATGTTTTCAGTGCGCGATGTTCGTCACTTGTCAACATAAATGAGGTGTATCCTTTAAACATATTGTAACTCTTTTGAAAGGTAAATCAGAAGTTGCTACTGAATTTGTTTTTTTGTTAAATTATGATTTTGTACACGCATGTCACTTTGTTGCATAAAATATGCATTTCACGTTGTTGTATAAAACATGTATGTCACTTTGTTGCATAGAATATGCATTTCACATATGTCGTTACATAAGACATGCATTTCACATATATGCTGCATGCGCGTCTTGCATCCGTTGTAAATCACGCATAGAATATGCTTTCGTTCTTGTTTCTCGCATGGAACATGCAATTAATATTGTATCTCGGTCACTTGTATTGTATGGAACATGCATTCTTACTATATCGCACTTGTTAAGTTTCTTTCTTGCACATGTACGATATTGTATGTACGGTTCATTCAAAAGAGTTCTGGTTGAAGCCTTTGTGCATCAATCGCACTTGTTCACTTTCGTGCATCTATCGCACACCCTCTCTTTACCTCGACGCACGGCACGACCGAAAGTGTTGTTTCTCAAAAGGCACGCGTGAAGCGTGTACAGGAGGGTTTTACCTCGGGGCGGCGAATGCTACCGAGTGTTGTTTCTCAGGACGTGTGAAACACGACCCTGGGCGGGTTTTACCTCGAGACGTACGAAGTACGTGTCCAAGTGTTGTTTCTCAGGACGCATAAAACGTGGCCCTGGGCGGGTTTTACCCCGTGACATACCAAGTACACGCCCAAGAATTGTTTCTCAGGACGCGTAAAACACGACCCTGGGTGGGTTTTACCTCGGGAGGTACAAAGTACGCGCTCGAGTGGTGTTTCTCCGGACACGTGAAACGTGGCGCTGGGCGGCTTTTACCTCGGGGCGTACAAAGTATGCGCTCGAGTGATGTTTCTCAGGATGTGTAAAACACGAACCTGAGCGTTTTTTTTCTCAGGACATGCAAAGCGCGGCCCTGAGCGACTGTTTATCTCGGAACACGTGAAACACGACCCCGAGCGGTTCCTTTTATCTCAAGACGTGTGAAACACGACCCCGAGTGGTGTTCTTAGTTTCTCAGGATGCGTGCAACGCAACCCTAAGCGGTGTTTTCTTTTCTCGTCTCTTGCTTTGGTGTGGCTAGAGTGTGGTTTTATCTTCTTTAAGCTCGAAGTTGCTCATGTGTTGCTATCTTGCTTATTGTATTCATTCTTGCTTATCGTATTTGTTATTGCTTATCGCATCATCTTGCATGATCATAAGTTTTCGAAACAGTCGACTTCACATAGTGTATAAGTCCAACTTTCAAAGTTGCATTGTGCATATAATTTGCATCTTGTCCCAGAACTACGCTGGTTTGATTCCTTGCAAAGGGATACGTAGGCAGCCTGCTAGCGTAACCATTTATTTTTGTCTAGATTGTTTGTCCAAGTCTTACGGCCTTGTCAAAATGGGTCGTCTCTGGGTTTTGACATTCACTCATGTCATTTCATGACTCCGAGTTTTGTCAAAGAGGGGCAACTGTAGACACCCCATTTTTTTATAGCCCTTATGACTTGGACATCCTTGCAGGCACACTCGATGATGAACGTATTTGCTTGCCAAGTGCTCGAAGTCCTCAACGAAATGTCACAACTTTGAGCCTTTCAAGCCCTACACCTTTGTTTATCTTCGTTTTGGATCAGGCCTTGGTCTTTCCAGCTTGCATCCTCTGGTGGCCTACTGGCCATCCCTAGAGGCTGCCAGCCATCACTTTTGTGATGCAAGCCATTGATGTGGCTAGCCGACTACTAGTGTTTTCTGCAGATATTTTATGTCAGCTGTGCCAGGTGTTTGCACAGATGCATGCATCTATCCACACGTGGAGGGCTGGATCTCCTTGTAGAAATTTCATGTTTTTTTATATATAGAGACCCCTTGTAGCAAGGTTAGAAAATTTTGAACTCAAAATTTTTCCTATCTCTCTAGCATTTCTCTACACTTTAGCCTCCAATTCCTTAACCTTTGCCTATACACTCTTAACCAAATTTCACCATCTTTGAGCTGAGATGTTCTTGAGCTTGGTTTAAGCTCTAGAGGGTGTACTTTCTTGGTTTTGTAGCTTGGAATTACTCTTCTCTTCAAGAGGTATAATATTTGCTTTATTAGTTTGCTTTGCATACTTGTTTTTCTATCTTTTTCCTACTATTTTGGGTTGTTTTTGAGCTATAAAAACTCTGTCTCTATGGATTGAAATTTGTGGTTTTAGGCCATTTACGGTAGAGGGTGGTTTATCATTCTTTGTACCTTTTTTGTAAGGCCTTTCTACTTGTGTTTCCCACTTTAAAACCATCATTTTCCAAGCTTTTAAATACTGATTTTCAAAGCTTTTTCAATGGTGAAAATCATGTTTTGAATTCCAAATTTGGAGGGTTTAGCCTCCACTCTGTGTGTCTTGTTTGCTAGCCTAGTTGGTGCCATGTGTTAGCTTATTTTTCTAGCTTGTTTAGCTTAATTCCAGCATGTTTTAAGCTCTGATTTGGACTGTTTTAACTCAATTTTGGGTTGGTTAAGTCATTTGAGTCTTGTTTTGCATGCTTCTAGTGTAATAGTCCTCACAAACTTGGTGTTTTAAGCCTTTAGACACTACTTGTTTGAGTTAATTGCATTGTTTTAGTATTTTTCTCACTTAATTTCAGCACTAATAATCTCTGCAACCTTCCTCCTTTCTTGCCTTTTAATTTTGCTTTGAAAGTGGTTTTCAAGTCACTTGCTTGCCTAAGTGTGAAATTGAGGTTTCATACTTAACAGTTTAATCCTTTAGAGGGCTCATTACCAACGGTATGATGTTTCTTTCATACCCAAAGTAACTTGTGTTTTGAGCCCTCTTTCCATTAGAGGACTTTAATTCACCTTTTGAACTTAATTGGATTAAAGAATGGTTGGTAATGAAATTGAATTGTTCCAATTTGAGGAAACTGGTCTATACTTGCTTGTGCGTATCACATAGTAAATGCTAACCTAATAAAACCGGAACAAGAGCATATAATGTTGATAAAAATCATATCATGATTAGTAGAGGCCGATCTTTAATCGAGCAAGCAGGGGTGCTCAAATGTATTCGTGACCTTCCCCTCTCGTACCTAAGTTCCCAAGCCGAGGCAACTTTGGTGATGACGGACACATGGCCTTTGACACGAGTCATGGGTTTCCTAAATTTCTCCAAAACAAAAAATATTTAGGTGGTGATTCTGTACCTGGTAAAGCAGTCCAATTTTGACATTTTTTATTCAAAATTATTTTTTCAAAAGATTTGTCGAATTTGGACTCTTTGGTATTTATTAATTTCATATTGTACTTCTGAGATTAGATTCAGAACCACGCGAGTTTAAACTATAGGGCTTTCTTTCAAAGTTCCGAAAGGGGGCGTGAAAAAGTCTAGCTACACACACGCTTATGCTTGATTTCAATATTGTGCTCTTTTGTTAACATAATAGACTCCACATCCATATGAGACATTTACTCATTTATTTAATAGAAAACTTGAAATCTATAACATTTTCCCTTCCCATAGGCTTATGCTTGATTTCAATATTGTGCTCTTTTATCAATGTTTAGCACGTGATCTATTTTTCTAGGCTGATTTAAAAATTGAATTTTTTTTGATTGTATTTTTCTCAAGTTTATATGAGAGAATTTGAAGGTCTCACCGTATGTCTTATTTTGATAATTTAAAATATTAATTTTGTAAGACTTTTAATGTATATTATTTATAAAAGAGTAATGTTATATAAATAAAAAATTTATACATAATTTTGATATATAATAATGACGTGGCTCATTCTAGACCATTCACTTCAAAACAAAACACCATTGAAGATATATTTATTTACAATAATAATATTATCACATTATTCTTGTGGAGTTTTTTGTATGAATATAATTTTTCTTCATTAAAAAACTGAAGTCAGTTCGATAATTGTAACTTTTTCATTTTGTATTTGCCTCCAAAAAGATGAAAATTTGAACTCAAATTTTCTAAAAAATTAATTTTTTTTTTTAGTGAATTTTTTAAATATTTTACGCAAATTTTTTTTTTTTTTACTTTTTAGATGCACCTAACCTAAATATATCTAAAAAATAAAATATTTATAAAAATTAATAAATATACAAAAATACGAAAATGTGAATCTTTGTTTTTTTCCCCCCATATTTTTGGTATTTAGTGAATTTTTTAAAAAAAATCACAAATATTGTACTTTTTTAAGTATTTTATATTAATGCATCTAAAATATAAAAAAATTACTTAAAATATTTTAAAAAATCACTAAAAATAAAAATAAAAAACAAAAAACAAAAAATTTAATTTCAAAAAAGAGATTCAAACCAAACAAGTAGACTATAATTCAATTTTTCAAAAACAAATACGATAAAATGAAAAAGTTACAGTTATTGAATCGGCCTATTTTTTTTTTCATAGATAATATATATGGCAAGTTCAAAAAAATGAACGGTTTGTATTATCGAAACAAGATTCATTGTGAACTCCACGAGCCCCTCAAATTCTCTCAAGTTGAGGTGTGAACTTGAAAGAAGTCTAAACTTTTTTTGTTTTTTTAAAGTGTTTTTTAAAAGAAAAAATATGAAGAAATTTGTTTAGTTATCTAGTTTTCAAAATCAGATTTTGGGTTTTTAATTTTAATTTTTTTATTATTAGTGAATCTTTTTAATATTTTAGTCAAATATTTTTTTTAAATGTATCTAATTTAGATGTAATTAAAAAATAAAATATCTATAAAGAAATCTTTATATTTGTGTGTGATGCGGAAGAGTTTAGGTTGAACATCCAAAGCGAGTTGAGTTGTGCCGAACTTTATATGATCAAAGAAATTCAAAGACAAGCCAAGCTTGAATGTAGTCTTTAAAATGGCTCGATCTTAAGCCGAGCTTGAACTATAGTTTACAACAATTGAGCTGAACTTGTGTTGGGTATACTTCCTTATTGGAGTGTGGGACTCAATGGATTTTGAAAAAGAGTTTTAATTTAGCTTGGTTTAGTATAATATATTTTTATATATTATATTTATGGAGGCCCAACCCAATTTGGTTACAATTAGGGTTTGATTACAAAACCCTAAATTCACAATACATATTAGGTATTGTTTTCTCCTTAAAAAAAAATGGTGGCAGCCGTTTGCTTGGTGTGTGTGCTTTGGAAAAATCAATTTTTGGCTTTGGGATTTGTGGAGCAGCAGAAAATTAATTTCGTGCATCTTTGTTTGGGTGTTTTGGTGGAGTTGATTTGGTTCGTTATTTTGGGTCTTCTACAACTCTGGTTCTGAAGATTTTGATTCTTCTATTTGGTGAGGTCTTTCCTCTTGTTTATTTGTGATTATTTGGAATTCACCTAAGGGTGGTTTTGTGAGACCATTCGTGTCTCGTTTATAATCGTTTGGAACTTTTTTGGTTGATAGTGGAATCGGATTTCGATCCCGTGGACGTACCTCATATTGAGGGAACCACGCAAAAATTCTTGTGTTGCCTTTGATTTAATTTTTCCGCATTAGTTTATATTCCCATTGATTGATTTACTTGTGGGGATTCATCGATTTTCCCTAACAACTTGAACAATATAACACTTGGCTTGGCTTGACTTGTTTTCACTCCTAATTAGATGTATTTAAAAAATAAAATAAAAAATATTAAAATGAAAAGAGCTCACAAAAAATTTATAAAAAAAAAATCGTCAAAAAGTGATTTTTGAAAAATCATACAAACAAAGTCATTTATGAGAGATTCACAAAGTAATTATAAATATTTGTGATTTCTCTCTATCTTTCGTTGTTTCTCTCCTCTTAAACTATTCAAACAAGTGATTACGGGGATAAGAATCTATTTTCCTTTATTCTCTCCAAATTGCTAAATCCAAAGGAAGAGGAATAACATGCTGAAGTTTTGGTTTGTTTTATAATTTCATTAGGTGCTTAATATGACAATATTCAGTAAATCATTCACCAAATCCAAACAAAGATCCAATAACATGTTTAAGTTATGAGTTTTATTTTATTTTATTTTATAATTTTGTTAGGTGCTTAAGATGACAATTGTCAGTATATATATTTTTTTAGTGCATGAAAAGACACCATTTGAAATTATTTAAATAATTCAACAGAATGTGACTTTTTTAAAACTTATACTATTTTTTCTTAGTTATGCTATTTAAAATATTAAAAAAAAAATTATATTACAAATTATTGTGATAGTCATCGGGAGGCTTTAGCCAAGGCTCTAATGCTTTGCTGAATTACATCACATTATTTGGGCTTTGTAGGAGTATTGTTGTTGATAGTTGTGTCTATTTTTAAAATTACACATAAAAATACCACAAAGAAATGTATTTGTTGAAAGCACTCTGCTCCTTTTAAGATGTGCTTAGATCATGAATTTGAGTAAAAGATTTAGAAAGAGAAAAGAAAAAAGTTAAACAGATGTGAATAAATATAAGTTAAATCTGTTTTTTTCATTTTTCTTTCCCTTTTCAAATATTCTATAATCATAATTTTTTTTTTTCTAAAATTTATGAATCTTTAAAATTCAAGTTCATAATAAATGGAAATGGTTAAGGACTACGTATTTTTTTGGTAGCCCAATAATACCACTTTATTGTTTTGTTTTATTGGTGTATGTTTTTTGAATTTTAAAAATGAGAAAAGATAAAAATCCTGAGATGAATTTTTTGAAAGTTGGTTAAATATTTTCTAAAACATGGAAAAGTCTAAAACATAGCATAAATTTTATGTTATATCCTTTCTAAACCAAGTAGTCCGAACATTTATTTTTGGAAAATGATATATAAGTCTGATTGAGGCTGAATTGTACAACACTAAGGCCGATAACTATGATCTCTTAACTTTACTTGCCTATTAAATTATATATTTTATACCGGTTTAATGTCAATCAGGTTAGATACAGTGGGAGTATAAAATGAGCAAAAATGCAGAAGGTTTAGAGAAAAATGCTTCCGCACGTGCGAAGGACCATTCCTGTACATGCGACTCATCCATCGCAGCCAAACAGAGCCAAAGGAAATTGCACGTGTGAAGGCCCATTCCCGCACGTGCAAAACCCTCGCTGCACGTACAATGGAATTTCCCGCACGTGAGGAAGTACCTTGGGAAGCGTGCCTAATGTTTTGAATGTGGAAAAAATTGCAGAGGTATAAAAAAATAAAAAAAGGCTAGATTAGAGTTCTTATAATTTTGAAAGGGAGAGAGATGCTAGGGTTTGGAAGGAAAAAGAACTTGAAGTTTGAAGAATATCTCCTATGGTGGTTTCTTCTCCCTCCACCTTTTCCTACTCTTCCATGAGTGGCTAGGCTTCTTTTTCTAGGGTTTTGGTGAAACCCTAGCCAAGGAAATAGGTTTTCTTTTTGGCTTTCTTTTATGTAATGGTTTGAACAATTTTGTGGTTCTTAAGAAGTTTTCTAATATATTTTTTCATCATTTCTTCGAGTATTTTACTTTCTGTGATTGTTGAATGCTTTCCATACAATGGTTTTCTATTCTTTTATGTTCAACGTATAAGATGAGCCATACTATGATGGACAAGTCGTGTTGCTACGCTAGTTTAAAGCGAACGACTCGTACTACTTGAGATGGTTCGTACCTATACATTGAACGTGTTAATTCTCTTGATAAATGCTTCAAGCTTGTAGTTGCGAAGTAATATTTCGTTCGAATCGTAACATAATTGATTTTCAAATTGAAACCATATTTATGTAATTAGTGGTGAATTTATTACCCTAAGTTTTTTCCGAAATCAGTAAATTCATCTTTATATATGATTGTTAGTTTATTTGCTTTGTTTGATTTAATTATCATTAGGTTTTAAACAACCATCTTTTTGATCAAAATTAATTTAGGAATTTAACAATTAAATTAGTTTAATTTTCGTTTGTTCCTATGAATCGATACCTGAACTTACCATTATTTTAAGAAATTTGGTATAGTTTAGGGTTTATTTTTGGTGTGTTCAACAACTCATCAAAGTCCACTTTTTAAATTCACTTTTTAGACCAAATGATGTATAAAAGATGATTAGTTCATAATGAAAAAATAAATAAGAGAGACAGAGAGAGATAGGGTTGACTTAGATATTCTAAGTAGAGTTCCACATCATTGAGTTTAGAAACTGGATCTAATTTTTGGGTTAGAATAACACTATTGTTCATTTTTATTCGGGTGATTCTATTTGCACCCGATAGTAACTTAGTACGCCCAATTAAGGTAACGTTTGGTTGAGTTTTAGAATTATAATTTGAGTGTGGAGTTGTATTTTGAGTTTGAGAGTTTTTGAATTATGATTTGAAAAGAAAAAATTTATTTGATTATGAGTTTTGAAAAGAGTTTTCAAAAAAGTTTTAAAATAAAAAAAAATTTGCTTCGTTATGAGTTTTTTCAAAACTCGATTGAAAAACTTATAACTCATAACTAAACACACAACTCAAAATTCTATTCCAAACTCATAACTAAATTCTTTTTAAAATTTAATTCAAAAAAATAATTATTGAAAAAAGTAATTTTTTTAAAAAAAATAAAAAAAATTCCGACAACATTTTTTTCTTTAAAATATTTAAAAAAAACATTCAGCTCGTGTTTTAAAATTACTTTTGATTGTATATTGGTTCAAATTTTTTTTTAAATGTTTTGTTTGAATGATCTAAAAAAAATAATTTCTATATTTATAAAATATCAAAAACAAATATAAATTTTTTTGTTTTCAAATAATAGGTTGTAATTGCAACCAAAAAAAAAAAATTTGTTTCGGTCAACTGGTCGGACGTCCGGGTGGACGACCCAATTTGCAAATTCAAGATTCAAAAAAACATGTATTGGAATGTGTATTCAAAATGTGACATTGGAATTGATTTTTGAAAATTAAAACCAAACATAGCATTCAAATATAAGGGTGAAAAATTGATTATAAACTCACACCAAACACAACCTAGAACTTTTAACTTTTAGTTCCTATTATACCCTAATATAAATTTACTAATAAGGACAATACATATTAAATCCTAAAATATTTTTTTTATGGTACACTCTAATCACTTATATTTGTTCTTCATATTTAAGTCTTTTCATTTTCTTCCCTAAATTTTAATTATTTTTCTCTCCATCCTCTTTTTCACTCTAAAACTCCAATCCATCCCACCTAAATTCACTATCATCGTAAATATTATTGTTTCTTATTGTGTTGTTACTTACAAATAAATTTTTTTTATACAAAATCAAGCAATAAATAAAAATAATAACCAAATATATTTTTTTAAAACAATCCATCAAACCTCAGATAAGCATTCACATAGACATCAACCAAACAATGGCCAAACAACCATTGCGAACAAAGGCCAAACAACAAACAAAGGCCGAAATTGAAAATCAACGAAAATCAGCGACAACAATTGCGAAGATCAACCATTATCCCAAACAATCATTGTGAAAAATCAACCGAAAAAAAAATTTAAAAAAAAAAAAAAATAACCAAAAGCAACCACTATCCCAAATAATGAAAAATTGTAATCAATGAAAAAACATGAAAAAAACATTAGTAATTAACTTTTAAGAATTGCACTGATACGTATTTTCCCTTTTCTCAAAAGAGTGTGTGAAGTGAAATGTCAACTTTTCCCTAAAAAATGGTCATGATGGGCCAAGAATCATTTTCCAGCCAAAAATGTAACAACGCCAATTATCAATTTGATCAAATAGAGACAAAAACAAAAAAAAAAAAATTCTAAAGAAATATCAAGCAAATTGAAAATGATATGACCAAATTGATAAAAATCACAAAGGATAAAAACTATCAGTAATTTGCCCCTGAAATAAATCAAACATATAAACTACATTCTACTTTGAATGGGAGGGAATTGTTTAAGAAAGCTAGCGTTTCTTGATTTTCTTGACACTCTTTCTCCCACTGATTTTCTCGGTCACTTTACGCTTGTTTGGACTAACCTTTTTCAATTCATTCATGACCTCCATACAAGCTCCAATCCCAATAAAAGCCTCAACAAGTTTCGGATAGATCAAATCCATATCCTCTTTGAATTTACTCGAAATTTCAATGACATCAGTCAAAGAAGATGAAGAAGAAGACTCATCATTCTCTATCTACACAGACTCAACAGACTCAAGCTTCAGTTGAACAATAGCAGTGCCTAGTTAGTTAGTTAGTTGGATAGTTTGTTAGTTTGTTGAATAGTTTGTTAGTTTGTTTTCTGTAATAGAGTTCCACAAGTATAAGATGATGTATAGTTTGCAAGTATTTTTTTAATGAGAATCAGTTTCTTCTCAAACTCTCACTCTACCTTCCCTATAAACATTACAAGCTCTCAATACCAGGCTTCCACACGAGCGAAAATGGCTAGCAGCAAAGGTCTCAAAATTCGTAGGTGGTTTTTGGATCAAGTACTGCATTGTCTTGCACGACAATATGAAAACATTGTTGCTATAAGTCATTGATTCCACTTGATTGTACTTTGGATTTGATTTTTCGTAACCTGGTTCGTTGATGTAGGGTTCGTTGTTAAGCACGAGTGCTTGTAGAGAAAGGAGGACTTGGAGAATGGTCAATATGGAATGGTCCCATCTCCTTGGTTGTTGCCATCCCAAGTGTTGATTAGGCTCAAACAGACATAACCATTTGTGTACAGGTTTGGATTCATTCGGAGACCGTGTGAAAGGTAATGCACCTGTTAGGGATGTACAGAAAAATATATTAGAATCAGGAAAAAAAAAAAAAAAAAAAAGTACGATTTTGAGGCTAATTTTTGAAGTGAATTAGAAAGATTAGTTTTCAGGTGATAATTGCTCCCACTTGAAAGAGTTTTTGTTGTTAGATTCAAAACAATTCACTTATAGGATAATTGTTATATACTAGGTTATAGTTCAATGTTTTTGACTTTATTTTAAAATAAATTAATCATGACACAATCTTGATCATATGCATTGTGCCATGTTGGCATACACATGCGCACGTGCGATGTATATACATGCCCTAAGCTAATCTCATAATTATTGGCATTTGTGCCACATTTTTTATTTATTTATTTATTTATTTTTTGAAGCAGCCAAGAAAAGGAAATATATTAATGAAGAAAGAACAGAGAACAAAACAGAGAGCACAGTTGATGCCACATTAAATACATAAAATAAATTTTGTAACAAAATTTTTAATGTAACAGGACTTCCTTTACGTGCATAGAATCCAATTGCAAAATCGAACACGATTCTTTCAAGGTGAGACCTTGTATGAGAGAGTTTAAGAATGTTGTCAGAAAATTCGAAGACTTTTGAAGAAAACTTGAATTCTCTAGAAACGATGAGAGACTTAGGTAGTGTTTGGTAGAGTTTTGTAAATGTGATTTGAGAGTATGAGTTATATTTTGAGTTTGTGTGTTGTGGAATTATGATTTGAGTGTAGAAAATTTGTTTGGTAAAGAGTTTTGAAAAAAGTTTTGGAAAAGAGGTTTGATTTGAGTGGGGAATTGTTGATGTGACATTTGATATGTGATACAAAAATTTACAACTCATAATTAAACATACAACTCAAAATTATTTTAAAACACATAAAAAATTTTAAAAATTTCAGAAAATATTTTTCCTGATTATATAAATCAATTGCAAAAAAAAAAAAAAAAAAAAAAAAATCTCTGTTTCGGACAGCCGACCATCCGGCCGGACATCCCGCGCGCCTTTTGCTGTCACAGAATGGTATGACATATAGACAGAACTCTCGGCAGAACTCTCGGCAGAGTTTTGGAATTAGTTTTCAACACTCTTACCAAACACCATGCTCAAACTAAAGTGTTGAAAATTAATTTCAGAGTACAAACAAACAGAGCCTTAGATTCTTCAACAGTCACAACTAGGAACACAATAGCAAAGAGATGATGGAGATAAGAAATTAGGTGAAGAATAAGGCAAAGTAGTGAGAAAGAAAAAAATGGCAAGGCTCTCCTATAAATCTTCCACTTTCACTTTCAAGGTAGGTAATGGAGAAGGGGAAATTAGTTCTTTTCTAAGAGTTATCTCTCCAAAATCCATCCCTTGTAAAGCTATGGATGGGTGCTATTTATAGGCACCGCACATGGGGAACATTCCCTCTAACCACTTTGTCCGAGGATGAGGAAAACCCCGAAGAAGATATCAACCTCTCGACAAATCCTTCTGTTTAGCCACACCTAATCAATGATCTCCAATCATCTCAAAGGATTAGGGGTAGTGCTAGAGGACGCCATGTCGCAGAAGGGTCAGGGGTTCAAGAGAACGCTCTGCCACAAATATTGCCGAGTCTTAGAGACCCCCTAGATTGTGTCACCTCGACTCGAGTATAGGCCAGTTTAATCGAAGAATGAATTTATCTCCACTCACCGTCCTTGGAATCAAGTCTTTTGTTCGGATTCCATCACGTCCATGGTTCTGGTGCGTAGATCTCAAAAAGCTCTAAGCTCGCAAGTACTCTAGGACTCATTAACGGAGCAATTTCTAAATTGCGTTCGAATTTGTTCGAAGCCAAGTGCTTCGGATCTTTAGGTTCGTGAATTCGAACCCTTTTGAGTCCGAGCTCAAATAGATCTCTAGGTTCGTGGTTCTGAATCTTTTCAAGACTAAGCCAATAACTCGGAGAATAAATCTCCTCCGAGGGTTTCATCTCTTCTAAAAACAATGGTTAACTTTCTCGGATGCCTGTATGACCTGAGCCTCCTCGGATGGGCTTGTTGGACGCTCTTTAGAGATATATGCTTGATAGGTCTTCCTTGGCCCAATTTGTTAGCTTTCTTATGGGCTTGTTCAATAAAATTTACTTGGGCCCATTTGGCTATAATTTCTCCAAGCTCACCAATTTTTGGGCTTTCCGATTGAGCTTCAATTGGGCTCAATTAATTTAGTGGACTCAAGTTAACCCGTCTTACAAATCCCCACACATTTAATGATTCCCACCTAATATGAGTCCAATTCTATGATTGAATTCGGTGTATTTAAAATTTTTCTTATAATGATGCACTTGGGGAGGTGAGGTGGGATAGGTGGAAGAGAAAAAGAGGTTGAAGAATAAGAAGCCGTGGTGGTAAGGTGTTCCGGCAGCTCCAATGATGACAGCTTTGAGAAGGTCAATCATGCCTTCGAAGGCATAGACATAGATGGATTTGGGTAGGTTTTCTTGGAGGATTTTCCACTCTTGCATGATCTTTTGGTAGACTGCACTTGATGCATTGCTTAAGTAGTTTGATTTCTTCTTGCCTGTTGGGATGCCAAAGGAGTTGGATTACAATGTCAAATTGTTTGAACACATTTGATGCGGTGACCTTTTCAATATTAGCATTTTGTGGCTTTGAAATTCACTCAACCAAGAAAAAAGAAAAATGAACATTGTAAAATTTTAAAAGATGGGGTTATTTGTGAAGTTGTTTCGATGCTTGAACAATTAAGGAAAGCATTCAATTGAATGTGATAAAAAGGGGCCACTTGACTCAATGGTAAAAGCTTGTCATTAGTGTTTTGGTGACATGAGTTTGAATCATACAGATAGCCTTTCTTAACATTCTGTTTGGATGGAGGGGTTTGGTGAGAAAAGAAATGAAATGATGAGAATTAGAAACTCTTCACTTGTTTGGAAGGTTAAGTAATGTGAGAGATGGCAAAAAATGGTGAGAGATTGTAAGAAATGGACTCTCACCAAACTTGTGTTTTGTTTATCATCAAAAGTGGTGAGATTTGGTGAGAAAAGAATTGAGTTTAATGAAACTTGTATAAAATATCAAAATTATCCTTATAAAAAAACATGGTTTATTAATATAAAAGGTTATTTTGATAAAAGAAAATAAAACACTTTCTTTTCATTTCTCTTACTTACTCTATCTAAATAAGATAAGTAAAAAAATCATATTTTCTTCTCTTTCATTCATGTAAATATAATGGTGAAAAACTATAATCATTTCATTTCTTTTCTCACTTAGATAAAAAAATCACAATTATTTCTCTTCTCACCTCCAGTCACGAACCAAACGGAATGTAAAACTTGAGATAAGACTACATGCATCATGTTCTTATAATCTCATTTCAGGCCAAGTTACTTATTTGTTTATTAATACAATTACGTGTGAAGAAAGTTAGCTTGGCTCTAACAATTACTCAACCCTCTAGGAATTATGAATTGACCAAACTTTAGTTAGAGGTCAAGAAAATACACAAAACTCGTATATAAAAATATTCAGAAAATTTAATATATTCCATTATATATGATAAATTAAATCCGACTCAAATTTTTAGATATATTTCTGTACATGAATTCTGTATACATATCCTTTTCAAAAACATAAATGTTAATTAATCTTATCATAATTTGTGTTCAACATTCACAGAGCCACATTGCTGTAAACGTGAAGTCGAGGGGACATCCTATCATATTCTAATAATGTCAAGTTTGAATCTTGAATTTATTATGAGAAAAGAAAAATGAAGAGAAAATGATGGTATTGCATTATTATAAGGCCCAACATAACTATCTCAATAACAACCCAAATGGTGCCCTAGCTTTTTGCAGCTTCTAGTTGAACCTAATGACATTAAAATGTCTAATTCAATACAAATTAAAAGAGTAACCAAGGGATTAGCTTGGTGATCAGTCATTTAGGAGCATACAAAAAAGTTAATTTATAATTAAAAAAATTAAAAGTTAAAGAGTTGTTTGTCATGAACTAAAAAAAATTAAATGTGACATTAGCTTTTTTTAGTAAAAAAAAAAATAGCTATTTGAGCAATTTCCCAAATACATTTTTGGCTCTTAAAAAACCAGAAAGTAAAAAAAAAAAAATCATAAAAAAGCAAACTCTTAAACCCACTCCTTGGGCTATGTTTGATTCAAAAGACTAATAGTGAAGGTATTAATAATCCTATCAAATTAATATGGTATTTATTATCCAATTCGATTAGTATGATAAATTATCCCCTTATCCATTGTTTGATTTGCATTGGATAAGAAAACATATGAATATAGAATTATAACTATATTTATCTTCTTTTCCAATCTTAACCCTTTGTCAATATTTCTTCACAATCTTTACTTTATTAAAATTTCTTCATAAACGTGATTTTGAAAAAAAATTATAAATAAATAAATAAAAATACAAATACAAATACAAATACCATGTTTGGTTTGTTTTTTAATTTTTTTTTAAAATATAAACTAATTTGATAAAATAAATATCAAAAAATATTTTTAAATTTTTAAAAATTATTTTTAGTCTTCTAAAATATAAAATTATATAAAAATAATAAGTTTTTTAATTTTTAGTCAAGGGTAAAAAAGTCTTTTTATTTTATTTCATAGCTCAGGATATATAATCCCACCCCTACCCTATTACTAATAATCTTACAAATTTGTTGGATTAATTATCTATTTGATTAATAATCCTGAAACAAAATTTCAAAATAAACACAGTATTATTGGGCCCACAAATTAATAATCTCAATCCTATGCTCTAATCTTGTCAATCAAACATGCCCTTAGTGTCTCATGAAGTATTGTGAATACAGTAACTGTAATATCCCTGTTCCATAATGTGTTAATTGGTCCTTAATATGAGCATGATTATGTGTTTAATATGATTTTATGAGCCATTATGTGAAAACATGTGATTTTGAATTTCTATCTGTTCACCATAGTAATATCTGTTTGATTATCTGCTTCAGAAATTAAATTGAAGGCCTTATCGGCCACAGAACCTGAAATTGATTACACCATTGTGATTGGCATAATTTTTAGAGCCTACGGTGAAATTTAATTTGGAAATTGATTCGGATCAGGTTAAATTGATTTAATTAATTATAAAGTGCTCAATTGCCTATTATTAAATTAAAGTGACTTAGTGGCGCACTATGTACTCAAACATCCTCCTTGTTATTCTATTTGGCTGATTCTAACTTAAAAAAAAAAAACAGAGAGAGAGAGAGGTCGGCTAGAGAGAGAGAAAGAAGCAGAGTTGGGTGTTTGGCTCAATTTTGTGAAGATTAGAGGATTAAACTCGAGATTTTGTCATAGATTGGGAGAATTAAACCTCTAGGTAAGTGAGTGCATGAATTGTAATTAGTAATTTTGTGAATTGAAGGTTGAAAAATGATTAAGAACATGAATTAAACTATTTAAAAGGAGATTGAGTTGTATATGTTGAATTTAAAGTCAATAGATGCATGCATGTAGGAAATTACTATGAATTTCCATATTTGAACACAATATGTATAATCTATGTTAAATCTTGTTTGAAATCCATATATTTGATCATCTACTCACCAATTAAGTTGATATGAATGAATATTTCTCACATGCAAGAGTAGATCATGGAGGTATGAGCTTTGCATGTTTGAATTTGATGTGCTAGTGATGAGTTTGGGTTAATTTGAGGCATGCATGTAAGTAATTCAAGAAATTGAGCTTCATTGTGTTGTAATTTGGTGTTGGTATCATGTTAGTATATGTATATGTGAAATTTAAGCCATGATATGCAAGGAATGTCGGTTAAAGTGTTGCATACGAGCTCAAGAACCATTCTGGAAAACCCAAAATTTTTTATGTCCGCTCGAGCAGGGATTTCGAGCTCCTAATATTATCTTACAGGCATGGTGTCCGCTAGAGCGGGGAAGTTTACGCTCGAGCGTTCGAGTTCACGCTCGAGCGTAAAAATGACACATCCAGCACTTTTTGCAGACACGGTGTCAGCTCGAGCGGGGTAATTTCACGCTCGAACGGGGAGCCACGTAGTGAGGCCTTCCGCTCGAGCGCTACACTTCAAGCTCGAGTGTAAATTTGATGCATCCAGTACTTTTGCAGGCCTCAAGGGTATGCTCAAGTGGGGAAGTCCACGCTCGAGCGGGGACCCTGTTTTTTGAAATTTGAAAAAGACATTATGTGTTTCATTTTCTATTCTCTTTCACTCCCAAGTACTCTTAGGCATGCATTAAGTATTGTAATTGAGTTAAAGAGATAAGAATGAAGCCTAAAGAGGAATTTGTGAACTAAAGACCGGATTGAATCGTTTGTGACCCATATGTGCTATATGATGTGTAGGGTCAAGCTCCAGGGCAAATCCACAAGCCGATCACTGTGAGTAATATTTTAACAAGATATTTGAAATATGTTGTTGTCCAATTGTTTACCTCTATGTAAGCTTTGTAAGTTTGATTGACATAAATGATTGGGCCAAAGGCCGATTGACATGAATAATTGGGCCGAAGGCCGATTAACATAAATGATTGGGCCAAAGGCCGATTGACATAAATGATTGGGCCCAAGGCCGATTGACATGAATGATTAGGCCGAAGGTCGATTAACATAAATGATTGGGCCGAAGGTCGATTGACATGAATGATTGAGCCGAAGGCCGATTGACATGAATGATTGGGCCGAAGGCCGATTGACATGAATGATTAGGCCGAATGCCGATTAACATAAATGATTGGGCCGAAAGCCGATTGATACAAGTGATTGGGCCAAAGGCCGTTTGCTGTAACTATTTCAAAGATTGCTTATGTATCTTACTTATTTGATATTATTCACTGGGCTTTCGCTTACGCTCATTCATGTACATGTAGGTGAGCCAAGGGACGTCCAAAACTAGCCTCGGTGAAATTGTGAGAAACAGTCAAAGTTTTGAGGAGTCAACCCAAACGTCTCACGCACGAGACTGTCTTCGCCTTTGTCCTTTGTTCATAGTTTTGTTATGTTGGCAAGAGCATTGGACTACTTTTGTATATAAGTCTTGGGTTCGACTGACTTAAACTTGTATGATCCTGTATGTACAGTGTTCTGTGTTAGTACATATTTTGATGTGATTTATTAACATATAAATGTTTGGAATGTTATGGTGTGCATATAAGCACAGCACTATGGACAAAGTTTTATTTTTGCTTCCGTTTGGCCCCTTTACTCTGATGAGTTTCATTTTATTTGGTTTGAGGTCGTAGGTAATCTCGTGATTACTGGTCGGTTATGGCCTTAACCCATAGGGGCGGGTTTGGGTCATGACAGACTGGTATCAGAGCCAGGTTAATAACTCTCACACTTGTCCAAAAGAGCAATAAATGTCTACAAAAGATCTAGGATGCATTCATGTGATAAGTATGAATTTGAAAGCATCAAGAATGCACTTAACTGTTAAATGTGAACAACTATGTGTTATAAGTTTGTGAACTGCTTGCATTTTAAATTATTTGATTATGTATGCTCTTTAGTATATGCATACCGGTGTATCTTTTGTATAAAGTATAATGCAAGTTTAATCTGATGGTGAGAACAAGAGGTGATGAGATAGAGGAATCTTCTACTGCCAGACTGGATAGAATGGAAAGACTGATTCAGGAAATGGCAGTGACAATGAGGCAACAACAAGAATGGCAACAACAGTGGTAGCAGCCACATCCTCCACCTCCACCTCCACCTCCACCTCTGGTACCTCCTGTGCCAGATAATTAGAATGATGACCGAATCATAGCTCTCACCAAAGAGTTCAAGAAAATGAAACCCCCACAGTTCCATGGTGGATTAGATCCTTTGAAAGCTGAAGCTTGAGTCCTCGACATCGAAAAATTGTTTGAAGTATTCTTGTGTTCGGAGACACAGAAAGTGCTTCTAGCTACCTTTAGCTAGAAGACGAAGCAAGAAGATGGTGGATGTTAATGCGTGAGAATTACAAAGATGCTAATTGGGCAAAATTTCTGGAAATTTTCTATGACAAGTACTTCCCGCAGTGTGTCCGGGATAGGAAGGTGGCAGAATTCATGGAACTGAGGCAAGACAGTATGATTGTAGCTGAGTATGAGGCCAAATTCACTGAATTGGCCAGGTTTACGCCACACGTGATTGATACAGACTATAAGAAGGCAAGACATTTTGAAGGCGGGCTTCGAAGCGACATTTTAGAGAGAGTGAATGTCTTGAAGCTGGAAACCTACATTGGGGTACCAGACAGGGCCATAATATCAGAAGCTAACATAGCTAGACAATCTAAACCAACAATTGATTGGAAGGGTAGTAAAAGGAAGGGCTTCTTTTCAAAGAAGCAGTTTTCAAAGAAGCAAAATACGGGCTCCTCGAATACTTCTAATTCTTCCTGAGATGTAACCCCGTTGTGTACTATTTGTAGTAACAGGCATCGTGGGGTTTGTTACCGTATGTCAGGAGCTTGTTTTAATTGTGGTAAACAGGGGCATATGGCCAGAGATTGCAAACAGAATAGCGGAAAATTTACTGCTAGTTTGACTACATCAGTCCCAAAACCAGGAAATGCTACGAGATTTACTCCTGCCGGAGATACCGTGAGACAAGGGAGAGTTTTTGCGCTTGTTCCGGGCTATACTCGGAATGCCAACACAGTTGTCTCAGGTACCATTTCTATATGTAATCAGGATGCCTTTGTGTTAATTGACTCTGGATCAACACACTCATTTGTAACATGTGCATTTGCATCTAGACTGAATAGACCTCTAGAATTACTGCCATATCTGCTATGTGAGTCTGCTCCATTTGGGGAATCTATATTGTGTGAATCCATATACCGGTTTTGTGACATGCGTATTGAGGATGCTATCTTATATGTAGATTTGTTGCCCTTGAACTTTAGGCATTTTGATGTAATTTTGGGCATGGATTGGTTGACCAAATATTGTGCCATCATTGATTGTGTGACAAAACGGGTTGTGTTTAAACCACCAGAACATAAGGAAATTGTGTTTGTGGGTAATGAGGTAGTGCCTCCACCTTATTTGATATCTGCAATGAAAGCATGTAAACTAATCAGGAAGGGGTGCCAGGGTTATTTGTGCTATGTGTTGTCTGAACAATCCATGAATGTTGAATTGAGTGATATCCCTATTGTTAGAGAATTTCCAGATGTGTTTCCAAATGAATTACTAAGGGAATTGGTAGATAGGGAGATAGAGTTTACTATTGAAATTGTGCCAGGCACCCAGCCTATTTCCAAGACTCCCTACAGAATGGTTATTGCCGAAATGAAAGAATTGAAAGAACAGTTGCAAGACTTGCTTGACAAGGGGTTTATTCGACCTAGCACTTCGCCTTGGGGTGCACCAGTATTATTTGTGAAAAAGAATGATGGAACCCTACGCCTGTGCATCGATTATCGGGAATTGAACAAGGTAACAATAAAAAACAAATATCCCCTACCCCATATTGATGACTTATTTGACCAGTTGTAGGGATCACAGGTGTTTTCTAAGATTGATTTGAGATCCGGGTATCATCAGCTAAAAGTTAAAGCAGAGGATGTTGAGAAAACTGCATTCAGAATGAGGTATGGATATTTTGAGTTTCTTGTTATGCCATTTGGAGTGACTAATGCTCCGGCAGCGTTTATGGACTTAATGAACCAAATTTTTAAAACCTACCTTGACGAATTTGTTGTGGTTTTTATTGATGATATTTTGATATACTCCAAGAATAGACTTGAACATGAACATCACTTGAGAACTGTCCTACAAATACTTAGAGAAAGGAAATTGTTTGCTAAACTAAAGAAATGTGAGTTTTGGTTGGATAAAGTTGTTTTCTTAGGGCATGTGATCAACAAGGAAGGAATTTCAGTGGACCCGCAGAAAATAGAGGCAATTGTGAATTGGCCTACACCGACTAACGTGACAGAAGTCCTCAGCTTCATGGGCTTAGCTGGTTATTACAGAAGATTTGTGAAAGACTTTTCGAAATTAGCTGTGCCTCTTACCCAATTGATACGCAAGGGGCAACCGTTTGAATGGAACGATGAAAGAGAAGCTGTCTTTCATGAACTGAAAACAAGATTCACCACTGCACCAATTGTGACACTACCTTCAGGTACGGAGAATTTTGTAATTTTCAGTGATGCGTCTTATAAAGGTTTGGGTTGTGTGTTAATGCAGAACGGAAAGGTTATTGCTTATGCCTCCCGACAGTTGAGGCCACACGAGAAGAATTATCTAACCCATGACCTAGAATTGGCCGCAGTTGTTTTTACTTTGAAAATCTTGCGGCATTATCTGTATGGGGCAAAGTGTGAAGTCTACACGGATCACAAAAGTCTGAAATACTTCTTTACGCAGAAGGAGTTGAATATGCGACAAAGGAGATGGCTGGAACTGATAAAAGATTATGATCTAGAGATTTAGTATCACCCCGAGAAAGCTAATACAGTTGTTGATGCCTTAAGCAGGAAATCAACGAGGAGTATGGCTTGTTTGCTTACTGAAGAGAGGGAGATCTTGCAAGATTTTGAGAAATCTGAAATTGAAGTGGTAATGTGGGAATAGGGCGGATTGATAGCCGCTATTGCAGCCGAGCCGGTAATCATTGACGAAATCAAGCAGAAGCAGAAAGAGGATAAATTCCTCAAGAAAGTGATTGATGAATTTGAGACAGGTCCGAAAGTAGAGTTTGGCATTGAGAATGAAGTGTTGAGATTTTGAAACAGAATGTGTGTCCCGGATATTCCGAACTAAAGAAGAGGGTTTTAGATGATGCCCACAGATCCGTATTTGCTATGCATTCGGGTAATAATAAAATGTATCTGGATTTGAAACAAACCTATTGGTGGCCTAAAATGAAGAAGGAGATTGCAGAATATGTGTCCAAATGTCTTCAGTGTCAGCAAGTTAAAGCTGAACATCAAAAACCAGGCGTTCTACTACAACCTCTCCCTATTCCTGAATGGAAGTGGGAACATGTGACTATGGATTTCGTTGTTGGCCTACCTCGGACTCCTCGAGGTATGGATTCTATTTGGGTTGTGGTTGATAGACTGACTAAATCTGGACATTTTCTACCAGTTAGAACTACGTTTAATGCTTATAGATTAGCTACCATATATGTTGATGAGATTGTCCATTTACACAGAGTTCCGGTATCTATTGTATCAGATAGAGATCGGAAATTTGTATCTAGATTGTGGAAAAGTTTGCAGGAAGCCATGGGGATAGAATGAAGGTTCAGTACTGCATTCCACTCACAGACAGATGGGCAATCAGAACGACCAATACAGACTTTGGAAGATATGATTCGAATGTGTGCTTTAGATTTTCAGGGAAGTTGGGAAGACTATTTGCCACTTGTAGAATTTGCATACAATAACAGCTTCCACTCCAGCATCGGTATGGCACCGTACGAGGCTCGGTATGGCACCGTACGAGGCTTTGTATGGTAGGCGGTGTAGATCACCAACTTGTTAGACAGAAGTCGAGGATAGAGCTTTACTTGGGCCTGAAATTGTATAAGACACTTCTGAAAAGATCAAAACCATTCGGCAAAGGCTCAAAACAGCTCAGGACCTACAAAAGAGTTATGCAGATGTTCGAAGAAGACCTCTTGAGTATGAGGTCGGTGACTATGTGTTTATTCGTGTGTCCCCAATGAAAGGCCAAGTCAGGTTTGGAAATAAGGGAAGTTGTCGCCCCGTTACATTGGGCCGTTTCAGATTCTGGAAAGGCTTGGCCCAGTTGCCTATAGAGTTGCTTTGCCACCGGGATTCGAACAAATCCATAACGTGTTTTATGTGTCGATGTTGAGGGGTTATCTTCGAGACCTGTTTCATGTGATTGATTATCACCAGGTAGCTATTAATGAAAATATGGAATACGTCGAATGGCCGGAACAATTGTTGATCGGCAAGTGAAACAATTGAGAAGCAAGTCCATCCCAATGGTGAAAGTGGAATGGAAAGAACTCTATGGGATGGATGCTACATGGGAAAAAGAGGAGGAAATGCGACTACGCTATCCACATTTGTTTCCCGACGAAGGTAAAATAAGTTTGAAGGACCAAACTTCCTAAAATGGGGAAGACTGTAATAGCCTTGTTCCATAATGTGTTAATTGGTCCTTAATATGAGCATGATTATGTGTTTAATATGATTTTGTGAGCCATTATGTGAAAATATGTGGTTTTGAATTTCTATTTGTTCACCGTAGGAATATCTGTTTGATTATCTGCTTCAGAAATTAAATTGAAGGCCTTATCGGCCATAGAACCTGAAATTGATTACACCATTGTCATTGGCATAATTTTTAAAGCCTACGGTGAAATTTAATTTGGAAATTGATTCGGATCAGGTTAAATTGATTTAGTCTCCGTTTGGGAAGTGGGTTGGCTTTTTTGGCTTTTTTGGCTATTTTAGCCTGGGCTAAAAAGCTTGGTTTTGGAAGGACTTTTTGACTTTTTTGACTTTTTTTTGTGAGAGAAGAGTGTAATGATTATAGGTTGGATGTGATGTTTTGTTTGTTGTGGCTGAAATAGCCTATTTTGTTTTTTGTGGCTATTTTAGCCCCAAAACCACTTGCCAAACACCACCTATAAAGTGCTCAATTGTCTATTATTAAATTAAAGTGACTTAGTGGGGCACTATGTTCTCAAACATCCTCCTTGTTATTCTATTTGGCTGATTCTAACTCAAAAAAAAAAAAAAAAAAAAAATAGAAGGGTCAGCTAGAGAGAGAGAAAGAAGGAGAGTTGGGTGTTTGGCTCAATTTTGTGAAGATTGGAGGATTAAATTCAAGATTTTGCCATAGATTGGGAGAATTAAACCTCTAGGTAAGTGCGTGCATGAATTGTAATTAGTAATTTTGTGAATTGAAGGTTGAAAAATGATTAAGAACATGAATTAAATTGTTTAGGAGGAGATTGAGTTGTATGTGTTGAATTTAAAGTCAATAGATGCATGCATGTAGGAAATTATTATGAATTTTCATATTTGAACACAATATGTATAATCTATGTTGAATCTTGTTTGAAATCCATGTATTTGATCATCTCCTCATCAATTAAGTTGATATGAATGAATATTTCTCATATGCAAGAGTAGATCATGGAGGTATGAGCTTTGCATGTTTGAATTTGATGTATTGGTGATGAGTTTGGGTTAATTTGAGGCATGCATGTAAGTAATTCAAGAAATTGAGCTTTATTGTGTTGTAATTTGGTGTTGGTATCATGTTAGTATATGTATATGTGAAATTTGAGCCATGGCATGCAAGAAATGTTGGTTAAAGTGTTGAATACGAGCTCAAGAACCATCATAGAAAACCCAGAATTTTTTATGTCCGCTCGAGCGGAGATTTAGAGCTCCCAGTATTTTCTTGCATGCATGGTGTCTGCTTGAGTAGGGAAGTTCACGCTCGAGCGGGGAGCTATGTAGGATGAACTTCCGCTCGAGCGTCCGAGTTCACGCTCGAGCGTAAAAACGGCACATCCAGCACCTTTTGTAGACACAGTGTCCGCTCGAGCAGGGTAATTTCACGCTCGAGCTGGGAGCCATGTAGTGAGGCCTTCTGCTCGAGCATAAATTTGATGCATCCAGTACTTTTGCAGGCCTCAAGGGTACACTCGAGCGGGGACCCTGTTTTCTAAAATTTGGAAAAGACATTCTATGTTTCATTTTCTATTCTCTTTCACTCCCAAGTACTTTTAGGCATGCATTAAGCATTGTAATTAAGTTAAGGAGATAAGAATGAAGCCTAAAGAGGAATATGTGAACTAAAGAACGGATTGAATCGTTTGTGACCCATATGTGCTATATGATGTGTAGGGTCAAGCTCCAGGGCAAATCCACAAGCCAATCACTGTGAGTAATATCTTAACAAGATATTTGAAATATGTTATTGTCCAATTGTTTACCTCTATGTAAGCTTTGTAAGTTTGATTGACATAAATGATTGGGCCAAAGGCCGATTGACATGAATGATTGGGCCGAAGGCCGATTGACATGAATGATTGGGCCAAAGGCCGATTGATATGAATAATTGGGCCAAAGGCCGATTGACATGAATGATTGGGCCGAAGGCCGATTGACATCAATGATTGGGCTGAAAGCCGATTGACATTAATGATTGGGCCAAAGGCTGATTGACATCAATGATTGGGCCAAAGGCCGATCGACATAAATGATTGGGCCGAAGGCCGATTAACATAAATGATTGGGCCAAAGGCCGATTGATACAAGTGATTGGGCCAAAGGCCGTTTGTTGTAACTGTTTCAAAGATTGCTTATGTATCTTCCTTATTTGATATTATTCACTGGGCTTTCGCTCACGCTCATTCATGTACATGTAGGTGAGCCAAGGGACGTCCAGAACTAGCCTCGGTGAAATTGTGAAAAACAATCAAAGTTTTAAGGAGTGAACCCAAACGTCTCACGCACAAGACTGTCTTCGCATTTGTCCTTTGTTCATAGTTTCGTTATGTTGGCGAAAGCATTGGACTACTTTTGTATATAAGTCTTGGGTTCGACTGACTTAAACTTGTATGATCCTGTATGTATAGTGTTCTGTGTCAATACATATTTTGACGTGAGTTATTAACATATAAATGTTTGGAATGTTATGGTGTACATATAAGCACAACTCTATGGACAAAGTTTTATTTTTGCTTCCGTTTGGCCCCTTTACTCTGATGAGTTTCATTTTATTTGGTTTGAGGCCGTAGGTAATCTCGTGATTACTGGCCGATTATGGCCTTAACCCATAGGGGCGGGTTCGGGTCGTGACAGTAACTTTGCGCGAGTCTCTGAATTAGTCAGACTTATCATGATATCCTATTATAAAAAAATAATTACAAACTAAAAGAATTCCAAATAACATTCATACAAATGAAGAGATACATGTGAGTGACTGTGTGTTTGTATATAAGAACTATATATTCACGTATATCCATAGATATTTAAGGAAGAATCCGAGTGAGGAAAAGGAAAAAAAACCCTAGAAAAAACATGATACGCATACATGTGCTTTGATGGAGGGTTTGCATTGCAGAACTATTTGGTTTCCTTTAATTCAATTAATGGTTGTAATATAAAAGAGTAAAAGACATACCTTGCTTTTCCTACGATTTGTGAACTATGGTTTTGTTTTAGTCATTGATGATCTCACGACAAACAAGCCCAGAGAAACTATAAACAAACACCTCTTAAAAACAGAGTTTTAAACCGTAGCTATCTATATATATCTAACTCCTAATCCTTAATTCACAGAAAAATTAGTAGTTGGTCCAGGAACACTATATATGGCTACACTCTTAACCAATCACAAATTATCATATTCCTTCATGTTTTTCAATCATTTAATACAAAATTATAAATCTCACTTCTTCTACCAATCACAATACATATGGAGCACCATGTAACACTGCTCTAGACCAACCAATAAATTCTCTAATCCACATGCCTCTTCTTTTTTATTTTATTTTATTTTTTATTTTTATATTAACCTTAACCATGATTTTTTTTTAAAAAAAAATAATCATGGGCAAATTACATATACCCCTCTCGAGGTTTGGCTAAATTACAAATACCCCCCTGAGGTTTGAGAAATTACAAATTCCCCCCTGAATGCTATATTTGCATAACAAATTATGGGATAATTTGTTATGAAATTTAAACCTCAGGGGGCAAATTGTTATGAAAATACAAACCTTAGGGGGCAGGATGTAATTTCTGAAACGTCAGGGGGATATCTGTAATTTAGCCAAACCTCAAGGGAGGTATATGTAATTTGCCCTTAAATCAATAAGAGAATAATTATAATATAAAAAAGATTATATCAAATAGATTATTAATCTAGCAAATCAACCCAAAGCCCAACAATAGGCGTGTCAATTTGGCCAGCTAGCGCGGGCTCCTGTCAAAATTTGGATTGGGTCGAGTTGGGCCACGGGCTAAAAAATTAGACTAGGGGGTATTTGGGTTCGGGGTGGGCCTGTATGTTTTTTTAAAATATTTTTTCACCAAAATTTTATTCTTTTCCATAAAAAATAACATTGGGCATCGAGCGGTTTGGGCCTTGAGTTGGACTTTGAGTGGGCCTTAAGCAGGTCGATGGTAGGACCAGGTGGGCTAGGTCAGGCTCCAAAACACATGGCCTAGGCCCAGGGTCCTAGCCTAGGCTCGAGGCCTAGTCTAGTTGGGCTTAGTTAGACCCACTCGAGTCGCGAGCGGACTTCGGACAACCCATGGGCCATTTTTCTACCCCTACGCAACAACCACTAATAGCTATTTACAATCCCCAGGCCAAAGGCCCTAGTTGGCTTTGTGGAGGTTTCTAACAATATTTTTCTTAAGATTATCTCTATATTTTAGTCTTAGTTTTGTCAACTATCTTATTTTTATTTGTGAATTGTATGCTTTACGATTGTTTTGTGTATGATTTATATTTTGACCTTTCACTACTAAAAATTGGAGTTTTTGCGATGGTCGTAAACATCGCAAAAGGTGCATACGCCGTCGCAAAAGACTTTTTGCGACGGAGTAGCAACGGGAAATGGGGGGTGGCGGAAGGGGGCGTGAAAAAAGGTATTTGTGACGGTTACAAACCGTCGCTTTCTTGTAGCGATGGTAAATCAATGGTTTTTGCGACAGTTTAACCTGACACAAAAAATGAAAAAAAGCATCTCTTTTAGCGACGATTTAGGATGCCGTCGCCAAAACCTTTTTTAGAGACGGTAGTTGACGTCGCGAAAAGTATTATTAGCGACGGTCTTAAATGTCGCAAAAAAATAGAATGAAATCAATAATGTATTCGCGACAATTTAAACTGTTGCTAAAAATGGCACTAATATGTATATAAGACATGTTAACCCGTCGCTAATAAAATATAAGGAAATGATGATTCCATTAGCAACGGTTTATTACTGCCGTAAATTTTTTTTTTCTCATAAATTAAATATATATTTTATTAATTCATTCCCTGTACAAATTATTAATACACATCCACATTCACGTTCACATTCACATTCACAAAATCATATATACGAATAATTATATATATGTATCTCGTAACGATACAGTGTCAACCAAACATTCTTTACAAAAACATATAACAATACTAGTATTTTTAATAATTCAAAAACTCAAATTTGTATCTAAAACAAAAACCAAAGTATCGAAAGTACAAATAAAAAAAACATATATATTAATAACTTGTTTTAATATCAATAGTAAGCTCCAATATCGATATGCGAAGATATTATCGCGTACTCAAAAGGGTAGCACCAGCAAAAAGAAACAAAAAAATTATATATAATATAATTAATTTCAAGCTTACAAAATATGTAAAACATTTGACATTTATTTCATAAAATAAATAAATAAATAAGATTGTAACATATACATAAATCAAACGCCACACAATGTATCTTCCAAGAGTTTCTCCAATTGTTCTTCGAAAAAGAATTTCTAAAGGACAAGTTTTCACAAATGGAAATTACGTTCCAGATTCAAAATCGGGAATCGATTTTGAGTCCCGTCTTTTCCTACAAGTCATTTATGCCTAGTTAGTCGTATGTGTTAAGTTTGTTGACATCCGATGCCATTTGAACAATTTAGTATGTCAACCGATTTGGGAATTTTTTTTCTAAAGGACAAGTTTTCACAAATAGAAATTAGGATCTAGATTCAAAATTGAGAATAAGTTTCGAGTCCCGTCTTTTCCTGCAAGTCATTTGTGCCTAGTCAGTCGTGTGTGTCAAGTTTCGTTGACATTCGATGTTGTTTAACCCTTTTATTGTGCCAACCGGTTCAGAAAACAAAAGTTAAAAGTACTTCGGCTATTTTAATAACTTCTTCTAGGGTGATCATTACCTGCTTTAGTAGTGCATCTTCAAGTGCAACAACATCACACCTAAAACAAGAATTAAATTAACTTGTACAAGATCAACCACCAAAAGGAAGATATCAAACCATGAAAATGTCAATGATCTAGTCTCACATCAGAAGTTCTGCTATCGTTTGAAGATGAAACTTTGATTTGTCATCTTTCAGAATAGATGAATCAATTTCTATTCCTTTGGCAAATTCAATGTTACCTAGATGAAGAATTGTAGCCACAACTCTGAAAAATAGAGAAGTTATTCCCATTTTTATTCTATTGTGCTAAAATGAATACAGCAGAAATATTTTTGGATTCAAGGCAATACCTGTTCTTGCTGATTGACTCCAACAATATCCATGGCTCTCCTAGTGGCGAGATAATCATGAGCATCACTTACACCAACAAGTTCATAGCAATTTGAGGAAACAGACAATGCATGTCTGATGTTGAGGAAACAGACTAATTCTATCCAGCATCCTTCACCTAATAAGCAAGATTCTGAATTTGCCAATTCTCTCCTTATGTATTACCCCTTTCATACTATGAGGAAATTTCTATTAAGAAGAATAACAGATAGAGGATTGCAAAAAGTAAAGGAAATGCATCATGAAAGTTCATTAGTCGTTGGCCAATGTGAATTTGTCGTTGTTTTGGACCGTTTTCCTAATCCTGTGTATACGCCTAAGTTTGAAGATGTCTTCCAGTGGTCCAGTGGTGACCCACGAACCGGTTGTATGATCAGGGGTACAGAAATAGATCGTTTTGTTGTATTGCGGCGTGTTCTCATTGTAATGCCGCCGCAATCTAATGAATATCCAGCTGTTAGCCGTCAAGGCATTAAAACATTTATCAACATCGGGAAGAATGTTGTATCCGAATTTCGAGATAGTTTCGGTCAACTGGACGGCTCGTATAATAATATTGTAAAAAATGTAATTATCTGTTATTTTGTATGGGAACGTTGTACAAAATCAATTGTAAGGGCGCATTTGAATTGCAGATTGAGATATTGTTACTGATAAAATAATTTCATACGAGTACAATTATTTATTACAAATTATTTTATAATTGTCTGCGTTGTACATTTATTTTCTAGGCTGATGTAGATCCTTCCATTGTGGCTTTTACAGCTTCTCCAATTAATTTAGACACCTCATCTGTAGTGAGTTTTGATGATTCGGAGTTGTTGGATCCGGCCTCGCTTACTGATGGGCCTATGTCAACTGGGCCGCTAGGCTGATTATTAGGCCCAGTGTTTATTATTGATGGGCCATGGGTCGGCAAAATTATATCACGCCGACTGAATAGTTGAGGCCCATCCCAAATTGAACTTGCTGACATTCGTGCCGCCATTATCCTTTGGGCCGACGAACCGTATTGGCCCATCGATGCTGACAATGTTTTTGTGGATCGAAAATGTGACTGGGAATTGGAGCGTATTAGTCCTGCCTTCGCCACTTTCCGCTCCACGTGCCAAATATCCACGTGGTTGTTGTTGAATACCTTGGACAAAACAGTTATTAATGGCGGCCGATAAATAATTTCATCTGGGAACGATGATGTTTGGAAAGCCAGTATGGCTTTCATTTTGCAATATTTCACATCATCGTTAATGTTTGTTTGTAGCAATCTGTACGACGCTGTCCATGGGCATCCTTTCTTATCTGCGGCAGCATATGCGTTTCAAAGTATGTGATGTCTCGGGCATGTAATCGAAACGTAGCGGGCTCAGAATTGATCATCGGCTCGAATCGCAGTGTCTCGTATTTCCACTTCGATGCGACCACTAGAATTAAATGGACACTGTGGCCTGTAGCTTAGCTTGCATTTGTCAATTATCATAGACTTGAACGTCAGTTTTTGCCACACCGTATCGCCTATCTTTGGATTTGTTATTGGTATATTGGATACTGGTAAGTTTGATGTCGCGTCTATGATTTGGCTTTCTAAATCTCCCTCTTCATTTATGTGGAGGTCATCTGTAAGATCGGCTTGCTGTATTTCTTCAGACATTATGATAGCGCAGCGGTCTGCTAGAATTGTCAGATACACAATTTTGGTATGGGCATCAATGGCTAATGCATGACCTTAGATATCCCATTTTATAGAGTTGGGAGAATAATTAATTTAAAACGACGTCTCTAAAACGACGTCGCATTGATGCCATAACTCACTCTCTATGACGTCACTAACTCTCTCGGATGACGCAAGTCACTCTCCCAAAAACTATACTGGTGGAAGAGAGTTAGGGAGTGAGTTATATAGATGCCCAGGAGCGTCCCACTAATATTACCTGGAGCCATCTGATCTAGGTCAATTTAGGCGGTTGATTTTAAAATACGAGCCGGATCTTTTATTGCTGCACTGGTCCTTGTTGGTCGTCGGCGAAAACAACGCCGAAAATCTAATCCGGCTCATCAACGCCTTACAGCAGCAAGAAGATGCTCTATTCGCCGATCTGAAAGCGGTTTCCGAACTAGAAACCCAGGCGACGGCTCCATCCATGCAGACTATGGATCATAGTGCAGATTCACATCCTGCCGCAGATATGAAAGACCTGTCGAAATCCGGCTGTGGACTTAGGAATAGTGACATAATTTCCTAATTATCATAATTGTATAATTGTTACTATTCCTTAATAAATAAATTATTCAAATTTGTTGTATCTTCGGCCCATTTATATTATACTGTAATACTTGGAGGCCCATTTTAGTGTCCACTTCTTTCATAGAGCAATTTAATGGGCCGATGAAAAATCATTCTAGTTCTTTGGGCCTATTCATGTTATAAGGGCCTCTTTCATTTGGGCCTGTGAATGATTTTTCATTTGAGATATTGTAATTGGGCCCATTATATTATTGTTGATGATCCAAACAATAATCACATTGATTAAATATATCTTAAAAATCTTTATTATTTAATCATTAAAATGTACATAAATATTTTAGTGGGACGCTCTTGGGCACCTATATAACTCACTCCCTAACTCTCTTCCACCAGTATAGTTTTTGGGAGAGTGACTTACGTCATCCAAGAAAGTTAGTGACGTTATAGAGGGTGAGTTATGGCATCAGTACGACGCCGTTTTAGAATCCAAAATAAGAACATTTTCCTCACATATGCCCAATGTTCCATACCTAAAGAGAGATTATTAGAGAAAATTAGGGAGTTGTTCACAGCCAGGCCACCAAATTATGTGAGGGTTGCACATGAATTACATGAGGACGGGCAACCACATCTCCATGCTCTTGTCCAATTTCCATACCGTTTTCAGACGCAGAATGAACGGTTCTTCGACGTCACCCACGATCAAACTAATCGCCATTTCCATCCCAATGTTCAAGGGGCTTTCAACCATCAGAATGTGCTGGAATATATCTCCAAACGCGGAGATTACACGAAATGGGGCGAATTCCGTGAGGGGTCAGCCGCGCTAACGTAATAACAAAGAAAATATATATCGCGATGCACTTGCTGCCACTACCAAGGACGAAGCACTGGCACTGGTAAGAAATTGCGATCCCAAATGTTTCTGGCTCAATTATGACAAGTTGTCATCCAATTATGATCAGATTTCATTTAATCCGCCATTGCCGTATGTTCATCCATTTACAGACACAGTATGGGCCATCCCAACAGATATACAGCAATGGGTTGATGACAACATAAGAGACGAGGCCCAAAGACCGCATAGGCCCAAGAGCATTATAATTGAAGGCCCATCTAGAATTGGGAAAACATGTTGGGCCCGGTCTTTGGGGCCCCATAATTATTATTCTGGCCACATCGATATGAGGGACCACAAGGATGATGCTTTGTACAACATAATCGATGATGTGGCCCCACAATTTTTGAAACACTAGTGGGAGTTTATAGGCGCCCAACGGGATTTTTTTTCAAATTGTAAATATGCCCGCCCAAAGAAAATAAAGGGCGGGATTCCAAGTATTATATTATGCAATCCTGGGGAGGGTTCTAGTTACAGAGAGTTTTTGGAAAAACATGAACACGCCGGGCTCAAAGCGTGGACGATCAGAAACGCAGAATTCTATACAGTCGACGAGCCCCTGTTCGCCAGAACCAATCAAGAAGAGGCATCGTAATGCCAAGACGAAGGCCCAATGCAGGAAGATATTTCACTTCCAATGTGGCTGTTCGTTATTCCATACGAACGGATGTATCGAACCACATCCACTGGAGAGAGAGGATGCAGTCAGGGGTATTCTACGACACTTTGACCAATCCGATGTGGTTCAGAGCCGTAGACATGTCCAGGCCGGGGAATTAGGGGGTATACAAGATAGAATTCCTGTTCAACTACAACCTCCGGAAAATACTGCAAATCCGGACGTTCACTGCGACAATGTATACATGGCTGACATACAGTGGTCTCAAAAGCCTATCGGAGAATGTATTTTCCCGGCTTATTGCACGCAGGATGACGAAGACATTATCCAGCTTTGGGATTATTAGCCCTATAAATTATTATCTCGCACTGACTATTGTACTCGACGAGCTTTCGTATTATGTAAAAGATTGGCGATGGGAAAATATTTATGTACATTTTAATGATTAAATAATAAAGATTTTTAAGATATATTTAATCAATGTGATTATTGTTTGGATCATCAACAATAATATAATGGGCCCAATTACAATATCAGCAAGAACAGGTATTGCCTTGAATCCAAAAATATTTCTGCTGTATTCATTTTAGCACAATAGAATAAAAATGGGAATAACTTTTCTATTTTTCAGAGTTGTGGCTGCAATTGATCATAATTGTATAATTGAATTTGCCAATTCTCTCCTTATGTATTACCCCTTTCATACTAATAGGAAATTTCTATTAAGAAGAATAGCAGATAGAGGATTGCAAAAAGTAAAGGAAATGCATCATGAAAGTTCATTAGTCGTTGGCTTTGTGGGGTACAAAATTTCCAATGTCATATTTTCTGGAAAAGGGCCTCTCAAAGCCACATAACAGTCCAGACTAAAATGTGACAAATTCCTCATATAATCTAAGCAAGGGCAATGTGAAGACCAGATCAATTCCTGAAATAATACTTATTTTAGAAGTGTTCATTTATTTATCTCTTGTAGAGATTGGATCTCATTATTTTGCTATAAGCCTAGGCTATGATGTTGATTGACCCTCTAGCTCACACGGATGGCATTATGGCAATATAGCTCCTTGTACATATGTTTTCTCCTTTTACTAATGTAAGTCCATCTATCAAAAATGCTAATTGAAATGTGGACAAAAAAAAATGAATAATACAACTCTAAATTCTATTAATTTAACATTAATTTTGAAGCAAGAAATGTCTGTAAGACATGATAATCACAAGTGCACCTCCAACTGAAGCATGATGTTAATAGGAAAGACATTGATAATATTTTGTGTTGCATTTGGTGTCCACATTCAGAGTACCATCACACCTATTTTGAAGATGACCATAACATGGCATCAATTCTATGTATCTATCTTGGATATATAGCCCCTGTTACAGAATTCGCACTTCAAACGATAGCCTCAGGGACTTTACATGATCCTTACCAGCACTAGCCCAATTGACGAGTTAAACAATAATAAGCATGAAACTAGAGTTAGATCATGCATCTTACTTCTAGAACTTGTTGCTCAACTGTCCTTCCTTCAGTGCCTTTACGGCCACCCAAATAGGCAAGGTAGCGCATAAGCATCTTGGTAGTTTCTATCTTACCAGCCCACTTTCACCACTGACCAGAATGGAGTTGCTTTTGCCCTCATAGATCATTTCCCTGGTTCATTTCAAGCAATTTAGTAGACCATTTAAAAAATCATTTAAGAACAAACTCTACAGAATTTAAACAAAGCACAAGGTCACCTAAAAGCAACATCAGCAATTGCAAAAACATGAGGACTCAGTTGTCCAAATGGTGCTCCCTTGTATGGTTCCATCATGTGATCATCATATATATGAGGAAGTCTTTTGAATGGATTAACGGCGATAAGAATAATTCCAGAATAAATCTGTGATAATGTCAGATTAGGACATAATATTATGACAGAGCCGCCCATAGCTACATTAATTCATTTCTTTCTCTCACCAACATGCACATTAAATAACTAATGATATAAACTAATGATAATATCAAATTAGGACATAAAAATCCTCTTCGCACCTGAATTACACCTTCTAATATGAAGAAACATTTTCCACCGATAACAAAAATAAAGCAACAGACATGATTTGATTACATATGTTATGGAGGAGCATTGAATTCAAACAAAGCTACAGGACCACCAGTTACTTTAGACTTGTTTTCTCAGTTTAGCTTTATTGATATATGTAGCTCTAAATTTTCATGTCTTTGATTAGTTTCATAGACTTATTAAGGTCCAAGTCTTTTTTAATATAGTCATGTGATTTTCACATAGTTTCTTGAATAGTATCAAGGGATGGGGTTAGAAAGTTTAAGGGGAAACAAATTTCTTTAACCCTTCCATAACACTTTTAGGTGCCCATTCTGGTTAGTTTTCCCATAATTAGCATGCTAAGTCATTTTAGGAGCTCTCAAACCCTAGAAATCCATTTGTTTCTTTTTGTTCTCTTTTCCTTTTACTAGAGTTTTCTATTAGTTGCTAGAGATCCACAAAAAGTATTCAGGCACCTACTGTAGTAACCAGGCAACAAATAAAGTCCTCCTACATCAAATTTCCAATCAAAACAAAAATTCCCAAATTAAAAAAAATTTTGTGGTAAAATTAAAGTCTAAAATTTGATCAGCAAAAAAAAATTTGGAACTAGGTTATGCAGGCAAAACTATGAACTTCAGTTTCCAAAAATGCATCACATTGATACAATAACTAATGTCCAGCTGATGTAATATTTTTACCGTCTTCTCATTACAAGTCTGGATCTCAACTTTCTATCCGTTAATATTTGACACTTGTCCATCAATCGAAGCTTCATCTGGATCTTCAACCCAAACATGAGAACCTACAATGATATTCACTGGAGTGCCCTACATGTGAAATTCAAAAGATTATCAAAGCTTAAGAGCTCAAATTTGTACGGAGGGAAAATAAAATTCTAATAGCAAACAAGACATAGAAGATTCTGTACATGCAACCAAGTTCCATTTGTAAGATGCATCAATAAAAAACATAGATGTACACTTCAACAAACATATCACACACACACACACACACACACACACACACACACACACACATACATATATAAACGACAAAGAAGTAGGTAAGGACCAAACCAAACTAAGTATTGTGTCCCAAACCCAATCAAGTGGGGTCAGCTACATGAATGCTTTTTCGCCATTCTGATCTATCAAGGGCTATATGCTCGATTAAATTAAATAAATTCATATCTTTTTCCACTATTGCATACCATATTAAATTAGGTCTTCCCCTCCCACTAACATCTCTATTTATGGTGATCATATCACTCTTCCTTACCATTGCATCTATAGGTCATCGTTGTAATTGACCAAACTATCTTCACCTATTCTCTCTATACTTATCTTCTACAGGTGCTATTTCTACAATTTCCCAAATATATATCCATGCAGTTTTTAAATGTCTACCAAAGGCTTAATATATCTGAAGAATAGCATCCGTCAAAGATCAGCCTTTGAGTACCTAACGTAAAAACCAAAGGCTCAATATATCTAAAGAATATCAATATAAGAAGTAGATTGCTTACCCTCCGTCAACGATCTCGTCAAGGCATAAAAGAATGAGGTCTAAGTTCTCTAGTGCTTCCATTTTTTCAACATTATTCCTATAAAATAAAAATATTAGATTAGATAGCAAGAAGCATTAAATTGGAACACTATCAAAATTAAAATTAAGGAACTGTGGTTGAAGTTATAGTCAACAAAACTTGAGAAGGGAAACTACATCAACAAAACCTTGAAGAGTCGTGGCTAATATTAGTTCATTTTCTTCATTACCTCTAATTACAAAGAAGTGCAGGTTTTGAATGAACTTATAGACAACAATATGTCAATGGTTTCGGTGATTTTTATATCTTCCTTGTATAAATCTGTTGTTTCTGGAGTTAAAAACTTAGGGAGATGGATTAGAGAACATGAGTCATTCTCTTGGTTATTAAGGTTAATGAAGTAGATAGTGGAAGTCTTGTGACATGTTCCACTAACAAGAGAATAATGACAGCAAATAGCTCCCTTTGTATTGTTTCCATTAATTATTATCAAAACCTAACTAGTTTTAGATGAATCATGGTTGCATTAAACAAATTCAAGCAAATACCCAACACTAGAGCCTAAGCTTTTTTTCCCATTGTATTGTTTCCACTGATTATTATCAAAACGTAATCAGTTTTGAAACAAATTCAAGCAAATGAACAACACTAGAGCCTAAGTTTTTTCTTTTTCCCTTTGTGTTGTTCCCACTGATTATTATCAAAACCTAATCAGTTTTTAAATAAATTTAGGCAAATGCCCAAAAATAAATAAGGACTTATCTCTGGTTCAACCATCAAATGAAAAATAAATACAAACACAGTTCTATTACTAGTTGCGCATTATGCTGAAGATTTATGAACTAGGAAAAAATACAAATGAGAAGGAGGAAAGATATTGAATACCGAATTGTCCTTGTTCTCAACAATAAACGAATGGAATCATTGGCTGCCCCACCAACAATTATTCCTTCCCAGTCAAATTCGCCCATGAAACATAACAAAATGAAAATAAGAGAGAACAAGAAAAAATAACAAAGTTATCAGTCACATGAAGATTCAAAATCATAAGATTTAAGGATGTAGAAAGAAGTAAAACTTGTATTAGGAACTGGTAGTTTCTAATAATCTCATGAAAAATTATGTCCTAATACATCAAACCAAGTTCAAACAAATTGAAAGAATGAGGGGTGGAACGAAATTCACCTAATCCTAGATTAACTAGGCTACAAAGTCAATTAGGATCATTAATTTGTGTGGGCGTGCAAGTGAGAAAGAACTTTGAAATTAATAACACAAGTTTATTATTCTATGGGATTTCAAACTATAATACAAAATTTCGAATGCAAAGAAACAACCTTTACCTTCAAGCTCTAGGTTTTTATAAATTTCAAATTCATAATACAAATATCAAATGCAAAATTCTTAAATTAAAACCGACAGAAAGAGAGAGAGTCATTACCTTCAAATAGGGTTTTCGCAGGAAGTAAAAGAGAGATAAAAATAGATGAGTGCAAACTGCAAACTCTAGGGTTTTCGAAGAGAGTAAAAGAGAGGTACCGATTGAACGTTGAAGACTTCTAAAGCTCTAAGAGAGGTGATAGCCATGTACTGACCGAGATCGAGAGAGAGTGGACGGCGATGTCGGATTGGTGAAGGTGGATCAAAAAACTTATGCCAGTGGGAGTGAACTCGTAGATGGAAGATGGAGATGGAGAGAGAGAGAGAGAGAGAGAGAGAGAGAGAACTCGAAGATGGAATATGGAAAGCGAGAGAGAGAGAGAGAGAGGGGGCAGAGGAAAAAACGAAAATATCAGAGGCGACAAGTGTTTAATAGATTTGGGAATTTTGGGCCTTTTTTGTGGCTATTAGCGACGGCACAATGACGCCCGTCGCAAAAAAAAAAATTTAAATATATATTTACGTTGGGAGGAAATAACTGTCGCAAAAAATGAGCCTTTCGTGACGGTCGTAGTCTTGTTGTCGCAAAAACCATTGAACATATGTTCCCTTCTTTTTGAGACAGAAATTACCGTCGTAATAAGTGACCATTGGTGATGGAATATTTGCCGTCCCAAAAGTTAGCTTTTTGCGACGGTAACATATGCCGTCGCAAATTGTTCCGTGTCAAATGCTCCTTTTTCTAGTAGTGTTTTGACTTATTATGAAAAATATACAGAAAAGTAGAGATGTGATATAATAAAAATAGGCTGGGGCTTGCCTCCAGTCCACCATCTGGACTGGAGGGTCTAGTCTAGCCCATAGGGCCCACTTTTGGGTCTCTTTTCTACAATCTGAACAGTTCACATTTTAGAATTTGTTAAGTACATTATCCCTACGGATACTATGTATTTGATTACTTTTTTATAAACCGGTAATTTTTCATTTTTTCAAGACAAAAGTAATTTGAATAAATAGTAACGTGTATTTTTATAGGAATAATGTACTCAACAAACCCTAAATATGAATGGTTTTGATTATCAAAAAAGGACCCAAAAAATGAGCTTAATGGGCCGAGCTGGATCGAATTGTCTTCGATATGGACTGGAGACAGTTGAAACCCATAAAAACAAAGCAATAAACCAATACCTTTAGATAGTGATTTGCAAGGGGCTGGTTCCTCCCGGATTATTCGTTTGTAATTTTTCTTATAAGCCAACAAACAACTTATTTGGAATTTTTCCAAACCAAACCTTAGTATTCGTGTTATTTTAATAATTTTAGTGTTGAGAATGAGTTGTCTCCGTTCATATTAAAATTGACTATATAATCTGAGTATTGAAACTGACATGTTAGTATTTTCTAATAAATAAAAGCTTAAATTTGTCCACCTCAACATTAGATGCGTATGGATTAACTTATAACATGTTAATAAGTGAGTGAGTGAACAAATCTCACACTTTATTTGCCATAGAATGTTGATGTTAATAATCTTGATGGTTAAAATATTTAGTCTAATTCAAACCCACCCAGGCCGAAGAGAGTTTGTCACGATCCAACCCCAGGGCTTAGAGCTAGAATCACAACTTACTAATTCAAATTACTCAAATTAAAATGGCGTAAGTGGAAATGAAATAAGAGTAAGAAAATAATTAAATAAAAAATTAACTTCATTAATTACCCTCCTATGAAAATTTTTAAAAAAAATACATTCGTTGGGCCTTTTTTATTTTATTATGCGGTGACAAAACGTTAGGAAAAGGAAAGGAAAAAAGAAAAAAAAAAAAAAAACAAATGTAACAAGTTGGCATCCAATTTTTGTGCAGGTCCCACTATACGAGGTTACAGTTCTTCTTTACATCTCATCACCTAAAAGGGAATAGCTATAAGCACACAATAGAGTGAGAAATATTATGCCAAGAGTATAGGGGACATAAAATAATCATGGATAGTTATTTAAGCTAAACCATTAATATAACTTAATTTGAATAAACCAATTATTTAAGTGACAGAAACTGAAATACATAAATTATGTAAATAAATAACCATAACCACGGTATAAAACAGAACAGAACAGAACAAAGGTCACTAGAGTGACAGTCAAAACAGAGGTTAATGGATCCATGACAAACAAAAAGCCACAAAGTGACCAATCAGAGGTGAATGATTATTTAAGTCTCCCAAAGCATGGGACTCTCGTTGTGGTACTTACCAAAAATAAACATTTATATAAACATTGTCAAATAATTCATATCCATGGATTTCAATTTAAGCAAATAGAGTTCAGAAAAATAATTAACATACTTAAAATCTAAATATAAGTTATAGAACATAACTTGTATAAAATAAATTATGGTAACTCAAAACATACGTAAAATATGTTATGATAATTCAAGGTATAATATAACTCACCTTAAAATTAATGTCTCACTCTTTCTTTTCACTATCAAGGATCATCTTTACTTCCAGTATTTTCTTTCACTTTCTTTGTTTGCCTCAGCTCGAACATCTCCTCCTTATTTATGGGGAGGCAAACCGTAAGTCCCAAGCCATTGCCCATACACGTGGCTCTTCCAAATTTTCTTCCTCAATCCAAGCTTATCCAACAGTGAATCACTACACCCATGCATGCCTAATCCTAGGCTATGTATCACTTGCTTGCTCTTTCTTTTTTTCTTTAAACCTTGATTTCATTCTAATTTGGCTTAATTCTAATTATATGCCATTTTTTTTATAATATTTAATCCCTAATTAAATTTCATTTTATCACATACAACAACATTCAATATTTTATTTTACTCTTACGGAATATTTAATTAAACATTTAGGGTGTTACATTTCTCCCCTTCTAAATAGAAGTTTGTCCTCAAACTTGTCGTACCTTAATTTTTTAAAAGGTGTCGATATTAGGCCCGCATTTGATTCTCTATTTGCCACATAGCTTCTTTGACACGATGATTTTTCCATAAGACTTTTACCAGAGGCATAGTCTTGTTTCGGAGAACTCGATCACGATGATCGAGAATCTGCACTAGTTGTTCTTCATAAGAGAGATCCCCTTGAACTTCCAGGTTCTCATAATTGATAATATGCTTTAGATCTCGAACATACCGTCAGAGCATTGAAACGTGAAACACATTGTGGACATTGGACAGTTTAGGTAACAGTGCAAGGCGATATGCCACAGGACCAATCCTTTCTAGTATTTCGAATAGCCCGATGTAACACAGGTTTAACTTGTCTCGCTTTCCAAATCGAATAACCCCTCTTGTTGGTGAGATCTTTAGGAACACATGATCTCCTTTTTGAAATTCCAAGTCTCGTCTCCGTGTATCTGTATAGCTTTTTTGATGGCGCTATGTGATCAGTGTAAATCTTGTAGGTTGCACCGTAGAGATAATGGCGCCAGATCTTGAGGGCAAAAATCACTGCAACCAACTCAAGCTCATGAGTTGGGTAGTTTTTCTCGTGAGTCTTTAGTTGTCGTGAGGCATATGCAATGACTTTTCCATTTTGTATGAGAATGCAACCCAAACCATTGTATGAGGCATCGTTATAAATTATGAACCTATCTATTCCTATAGGGAGTGCCAGTATAGCAGTTGACACAAGTCTGTTTTTTAACTCTTGAAAGCAACGTTCCTGTTTGTCGGTCCATTCAAAGGGTACGTTCTTCTGAGTTAGCTAGGTCAAGGGTGATGCTATCTTCAAGAAATCTTACACAAAGCATTGGTAACAGCCAGCTAGACCTAAGAAACTTCAAATTTCTGACACATTCGTAGGTTGTGGCCAATCCACGATTGCTGCAACTTTTTGAGGGTCGACTAAGATACCATCCTTGTTAATAACGTGACCGAGGAAGTGTACACTCGTGATTCAGAATTCGCATTTCTTCAACTTGGCTTAAAGTTTGTGATCACGTAGTGTTTGCAGGACTGTTCGCAAGTGTTGTTCATGGGACTCCGGTAACTTGGAGTATATGAGGATGTTGTCAATAAAGACGAAGACGAAGACGAACTCATCAAGATAGGGTTTGAACACTTGATTCATGAGGTCCATGAAGGCCGCTGGAACATTTGTGACGCCAAATGGCATGACGAGAAATTCATAGTGCCCATAACGGGTTTTGAAGGCAGTCTTTTTGATGCTTTTCGTTTTGACTTTTAGTTTATGGTAGCCAGAACGCAAGTCAATTTTTTAGAATACTTGGACACCTTGTAGTTGATCGAACAAGTCATCGATTTGTGGCAGAGGGTACCAATTCTTGATGATGACTTTGTTCAGCTCCTGGTAATCGATGCATAACCTCATCGTGCCATCCTTTTTCTTTACGAATAGCACTGGAGCTCCCCAGGGTGAGGTACTAGGTCGAATGAAACCTTTGTCCAATAGTTCCTGGACTTGAGTCTTCAGTTCTTTCAATTCCATCATTGACATGCGGTAAGGAGCTTTTAATAGTGGTCATATACCAAGTTGAGTTTCAAAGGTGAATTAGATTTCCCGGTCAACTGGGGTACCAGGTAGGTCTTCGGGGAAAGACATCTAGAAATTCTCTACCACAGGGATTACATCAACGGTGGGGGTCTCTTTTTGTGTATCGATCACATAACAGATATAACTGCAACAACAATTTCTTAGAAGTCATTGGGCTATCATAGATGATATAAGATAGTAAAGGGTGGATATTCTGGTTCTATCAAAGACAAGTTCGAGTTGGTTTGGTAGCTGGAGGGAGACTTTTTTAGCTTTAAAATCGATAGAGACGTGGTTGGCAACCAGCCAATCTATCCTTAAGATTACATCAAAGTTTCCAATGAGTGAGAGGAATCAAGTCTACGTATAAGGTTTTTTCTTTTAAGGATATAGTACATGATCTGTACATATCAGCACTAAGGGTAGAATTACCATAAAGAAAAGACACATACAATATATATCCTAAGGGTTCGGGTGTTGATGCCAACTTGGCAGTAAAGTGTGGTGCAACAAAAGAATGAGTTGAACCAGAGTCAATGAGAACATGAGCTAAATGATCACAGACAGAAAGTGTACCTAATACAACATTTTTGGTAACTTCCAATTTTCTAGGTACCAAGGCAAAAGCCCTTCCTTGGCCTTTTTGGTCCTTTCTCCTTCCTCCAGATACTGCGGGTTTTCTAACTAGTCCAGAGGGCCGACAATAAGATTGGTGAGCTTTGGACAATCCCTTAGCAAGTGGCCAACTTGGCTGCATTTAAAGTATGCTCCCGTGTCTTGATGGCATTGTCCCCAATGAGCCTTCCTATAAGTAGGACAAGTTGGACTAGTGCCACATCGGGGATTAGTAGGACATTAATTTCCTGAATTGGTTGTGCCCATATTTACCGTCTTGGGAGGTGCAACATCAGATCTTCTGTTGTCTCTTTCCCAAAATCGCTTCTTTTGGCTTCGTTCCCTAGAGCGCGAGGCTTTAATTAATTTTTCCACAATGTACACTCGGTCTACCACTTCCGCATAGGTTGGTAGTTTCAAAACCTCAAGCCTGTCTTTGATTTCAGCATCTAATCCTGCTTCAAATTTCCTCGCTTTTCGAGCTTTGGTGGGGATGACATATGTCATAAATCGAGCGAGTTATGTGAACTTGCTCTCGTATTCGGCCACCGTTATGGTTTCTTGCTTTAGATGTATGAATTCCGACGCTTTTTGTTCCTGCAACAAATCTGGAAAGTATTTTTCATAAAATACTTCCAAGAATATTACCCAAGTCACGATTTCTTCTTTCTCCAGGGTGGGAAGCCACCACTCCTGTGCATTATCTTTGAAAGTGAAAGTGGCGAAAGTTATCTTCTATCTTTCGGTGCAAAGTAAGGTGCGAAAAATCTTTTCTATGTCTTTAACCCAAGCGTCTACTACCATTGGATTTGGACCGCCAGTAAATGTGGTGGATTTCAGATCCTGGAATTATTTTATGGTAACTAACTCTTCTCGACGTTCTGGCATCCCATTTTTTATGTTTGTCTGGAAGGCTTGCAAAAGCTAGTAACTGCTCTTTCCATGATTCTTTCCATCGATTCAGTGCTACTGACTAATAACTCGCTTTCGTTACTATTATCGGCCATTCTATAAAGTAATAAATGAGACATTACATTCACAACGTACCATATATATCGTAGTATATGTATAAAATACCAATTTTACTATTTTTACAAATATAATATTACATCATTGTCCCAAAAGTCAAAAATTATGTTAGTGTCTCATCCCTTTGGTACAAAAAATAAGGATCAGAACTCATCGTGGTTAGCTTACAAAAGAATTTTCTTCTACAAAATATAGAGTGGTGGGTCAAACCACCACGAGAAATAGTGTTTCATAAAAAACTCAACCTCCCATCCTAACTATACCACACCAAAACAAAACCACGTTGCCTGGATTGTATAAATGGAGACGGACTGTATATATCCCTAAAACGCGCTATCAACGATCCGACTGGGTGCCTTGCTGTATGATAAGTCATTGCTAAAATTAACATTCTAAATATTAATAATTTTCAAAGGGTTAGGGATGTTAATGAAGATGTAGTCGTCAGGGTACACATTTCCCCTTCTTTCAGCAAAATCTGGGGGTAAAGGGCCAATGATGTAGTGAGGGCAGTCATATTCTTGGGCAAGGTTGAGGATGCGGATGGGTCCGAGATATCGTCCGCGTGTGTAGGCACGGCTCTGGCTCCACGATAAGTGTGCTACATCAACAGGATCGGCCTGTATATATATTGGCTGACCTATCAATTGGGCAAGGCCTGGATGTAGACTCCTAACTATATTTTCTGAGCCTCCTCATCCTTCCGGTGAGGCGGGGGCGTGGTGTTCTATTAAGATGTCCTCCAAATTTATAGCCCCGAGCTCCTCCTAGAATACCTCATTAAGATTTAACTCAAACATTCTTACATCACCAGAATCAGCCATAATACAAACGTGAGATTCATACAAGGACTAACGTGACAGGTAGAAAATTTATTTATTTATTTATTTATTTTATTTATTTATTTCTAACCTAGCTTTGATACCACTTTTGTCACGACCTAACCCCAAGGTTTAGGGCTGGAATCGCAACTTACTAATTCGAATTGCACAAATTAAGTGGCATAAGTGGAAATGAAATAAGAGTAAGAAAATAATTAAACAGAAAATTAACTTCATTAATTACCCTCCTATGGAAATTAAAAAAAAAAAATACATCCATTGGGCTTTTATTATTTTATTATGCGGTGACAAAAAGTTAGGTAAAAGAAAGGAAAAAAGAAAAAAAAAATGTAACAGGTCGGCATCCAATTTCTATGTAGGTCCTACTATACGAGGTTACAGTTCTTCTTTACATTTTATCACCTGAATTGGAAACAGTTATAAGCACACAACAGAATGAGAAGTATTATGTCAAGAGTATAGGGGACACAAAATAACCATGGATAGTTATTTAAGCTAAACTATTAACATAACTTAATTTGAATAAACCAATTATTTAAGTGACAGAAACTGAAATACAGAAATTATGTAAATAAATAACCATAACTACAATACAGACAGAACAGAATAGAGGTCACTAGAGTAACAGTCAGAATAGAGATCAATGGATCTATGACAAATAGAAGGCCACAAAGTGACCAATCAGAGGCGAATGGTTATTTAAGTCTCCCAAAGCATAGGACTCCCGTGGTGGTACTTACCAAAAATAAACATTTATATAAACATTCCCAAATAATTTTTAAACGTTAAACAATCATATGCATGTGTTTCAATTTAAGCAAATGGAGTTCAGAAAAATAATTAACATACTTGAAATCTAAATATAAGTTATAGAACATAACTTGTATAAAATAAATTATGGTAACTTAAAGCATACGTAAAATATGTTATGATAACTCAAGGTATAATATAACTCACCTTAAAATTAATACCTCACTCTTTCTTTCCACTATCAAGGACCTTTTTTACTTCTAGTATTTTCTTTCCCTTTCTTTGTTTGTTTCAGCTCAAACATCTCCTCCCTGTTTATAGGGAGGCAAACCGTGAGTCCCAAGCCACAGCTTATACACATGGCTCTTCCAAATTTTTTCCTTCAATCCAAGCTTATCCAATAGTGAGTCACTACACCTATGCATGCCTAATCCGAGGCTATGTGTCACTTGCTTTGGTTTGTTTGTTTGTTTTTATTTTTATTTATTTATTTATTTATTTTTAATTCTAATTTGGCTCAATTCTAATAAGATACCCTTTTTTTTGATAATATATAATCCCTAATTAAATTTTATTTTATCTCATACAATCATAACATTCAATATTTTATTTTACTCTTACGGAATATTTAATCAAACATTTAGGGTGTTACAGAGTTCGAATCCTTTATCGTGTTTGTCTGCAGTGGCTCTTGCAGTACCCCCAAAATGATGTCGTTTTGGGGAAAATTTCTCAAAAAAAAAAAATGAAAAAACAAAATAGGGGCAAGAGGAGTGCAGCGAGAAAAATTAAGGAAGAGGCATCACTGAAAGATTATTAGAATGCAAAGGCAACCAAATTGATACCTGTGCAACTCGATCGCACTCATAAACAACTAGATTTGACCTAAAATTATTTTATTTGGTTTGAGATTTTATTAGATATTTGGGTCTTTATGTGATTTGAGATTGCAGATTTGCAAATTTGAGATTGCATTATCTATATTGAATCTATATTTGAGATGATTGCAGGTTTGTAATCTTGTCTTAATTGGATGATATATATCTTGACCTAGTTTATCAATTTTCTTTTTGGATTGAATTTGAGTTTATTTTGTGGTGAGTGGGATTTAGTAGTTTTAAGAGAGAGAAAGGAGGAGGAGGAGGATGAGGAGGAGGAAGAAGAAGAAGAAGAAGAGGTGGTGGGTTTGGTAGTTTTTATAGATAGAAAGGAAGAAGGAGAATGAGAGATTGTGGCAGCTGTTGTTTATGGAACTTCAACAACAAACCCACAAAACCTTCAAAACGAACCCCTTCACAAGATTCAACCGAACAACTCAACCTCAGAAGACCTCCATTGTTGCCCTCTGGAAGAGACAACAATCAGGGATGGATGCAGGATTCTAATGTCGAGGGGGAGAGGGGGAATGGAGGAGGAGGGACGAGTGTATATGAAATCAAAAAATTTGTAATGAGCATGTGATATACAATATCAATTTCTACCCAAATTTCGCAAAAATATATAATTAGATGTTTCCATTCATCGTATATAATTACAAAATATTATCAAAATACAATTGGATATGTTTTAGTAAATCCATATTAATTTTCAAAAAAGCAACTGTTTGCTCTACATATCTACTTAGGCATCTAACGTTGTGCTCGACATTCTTTCATAATATAAAAAGCATCTATGATGGAATTTACATCAAAATCTCAAGCAATGTTTTTCTCAACATATGTTAACAAGTAGCTTGAAAGAAAATCATCCTCTATCATGTTACGCAATCTAGTCTTTACAATTTTCATAGCCGAAAATGCACGTTCTGTTGTCACCGTAGAAACTGGTAAGGTTAGAACAAGATGAATTAATCTATTGACAAGAGGATAAATTGTTGACTTCCTTGTTTTTATCAACATTTGGCACAAGTCAGAAACTGTCAACACTACTGAAACTCAGGATGTTTAAGGATGTCAATCTCATATTTTGCAATTATAATTTCAAATGTATTTTTTCTTGCTCTATAAAGTCATTAGAATAAAATTGATTTGCAAGTTTGCATATATCTTCAATTTTGAATGAACTGTAATCATCCCTAGGATCTAAAGCAGAGCTAAGAATAAGCAACTCCATCACATCTTCTTTGAATCTGTTGTTCAATTCTTGCAATTGAGAATCACATATAATTGTAAAAATATCAACTCGACAATGATGCTCAATAGTAATGTGATCTCTTTGGTGACAAGCATGACCTCTATCAGATGTGTAACGAGCACTCATATCAGGAATATCTATGTCATATTTTTCACAAAATAGTTGACCATTCTCTAACAAAGGAATCTATCCATCTTCTTTATATTTCTGAACAAGTGCCTTTGTAGTTGACACTAGATGCATTGCATTCAATATATCTTGGAATTTACATTGCAAAGCTTGGCAAAGATCATCAGTAGTCCCCATAATATCTCTCATAAGATGCAAGATAAACACAAACTCAAAAAATGTAATCTTATCATAAACTCTATCTACATCTGCACGTTGAGTAGAAGTGGCTCCATCATTGATGACATTACTTAAGACTGAACAAGTTGCACTAAACATATTTATCAAACTGGAAATAGATCCCAAGTGACAACCCCATCAGCCCGTTTCAATGTCCCAACTTGATTTTTGCCTTTACAAGTTTTAACTTCATCAAGGGCAAGTTTTGCTGCAATTTCTTCAACTTGAGTAACTTTCAACTGATCATGTCTTTTACAAGAAGAGCCACATAAATTAATTGTGAGAGCTAGATAAGAAAAAAATTGGGCAACGGGCATAACCTCTCTTGTTGTCGTTACCAATGCTAATTGGAGTCGGTGAGCAAAACAATGAATATAATATGCAAAATGATAGTCATGAAGAAATAAGGCTTGCAACCTAGTCCACTCTCCACGCATATTATAGCACCATCATACCCTTGACCATGAATATTTTGTACACTAAGATTATGATGAGATAGGACAATACATATTTCTTCTTTCAAAGTTGCTGATATTGTATCTGATACATGAACTATGTCAAAAAAAAGCTCCTTTATAAGACCATCTTTATCAACAAATCTTAGAACAATGGCCATTTTCTTCCTCTTTGATTCATCTTGAGCTTTATCCACTATAATGCAAAATTTTGCTTCATCAATTTCCTCATGAATGAATCTTTGTATTTTGTCAAAGAAAATACTAAGAATCTCTTTTTGAATTCAATGCAAGTACTATGAAGCATTTTGAGGAGCTTTATGTAATACAACATCTGCCACATCCGCATTATAAGATACCGAGAGCTTTGTCAATTCAATAACATTCCCTCGATTATTAGAATCATGACTTTCATCACGACCTCTAAATGCACAAGCTTGAAATGTAAGCCATTTGACAGCATTTATTGTAGTCTTCAACTGTAAACGGTTTTTGCAACTTGTTGAGAAGTTTATTTCTCAACTATCTTCTCAATGTATTGCGATTGATTTGTTAAATCATGGCAAGATTTAACAGCAATTCTGTGCAATGAATTAGGACCCTTTCCTATATAAATTAAGAAAGCACAATTCTTCCCATTATTGACTTTCTTCCATGAAGAAAATCCGTCATAAATGAAAGCGCTAGAAATAATGTGTCCATTCGATTTTGTAAAAGGTTAGCAAGGAAGACAAAAGGCACAATGTTTGGTTGGAGAATATTCTAGCCAATCTGGAAATAACTTGTACTTAGAAGCTAGAAAATGATGCCCATTCTTCTCTTCAAAAGGTTGGTTGTCAAGTTGGTATGGTCCAAATTTGATGTAAGCTCGTCGAATCTCATCACGTTGAGATATCGAATAATACCAAATTTGTGGTCATAGTCCTAGATCCCTTACCAAAGGAGATGTATCAACTTCTTTGGATTCTATTCTAGGCACTTTACAAGGATGTTGTTCGGGAATTGAAGCTTCAACATTATCAGTGGAAGGTTTTGTAGTTACATTAACTTCTATATCTTGAGAGCCTCTTTTCTTAAAGAAAGAATCAATTTTTTTGTTCACCATGATTCACCTAACATTAAACTTAATTTGATTTAAGAACCTGAAAATTGTTAAACAATTTTTGTTACTCACTAGGTAAGAAGCACACCAACAATATAATTTAATCTAATAAAGGATATGTCATTTTCAATGGGTAAACAATAAAAAAATTAACATAACAAGCAACAAGTCAATAGAAATGTAATATAAAAGTTTAAATAGTTTACTCAGAATTACACAAATAGTTCCATTACTAGTATTACCAAGTTCATAGTCCAATCTTTTTTTCCCAAATAATAAACCCCAACTCTGAGAGAGAGAGAGAGAGAGAGAGAGAGAGAGAGAGAGAGAGAGAATGGGTGTGTGTGTGTGTGTGTGTGTGTGTACTAGAGTATTGCTTGAGGAATCATGATCTTGAACGCCGGAAGACTCACGGTGCATGAGAGAGAGATTGTGTTTTGGGTCACTAGTTCTAATGATTTGGGTTCACTGGTTGTGAAATAAGAGAGAGAAGAGAAGCTTCATTGTTTTGAATATATGATGACTGCTCTAGGTAGGCTACTGGTGCCTACATATGATTGAGACTTGTATCTTCTTGAGTTATCATTTTTTTTTTTTTTTTTATAAGCAAACAATTAAAACATTTGGGCCCTAATCAAACAAAAATGATTTTAACATATTAACAAATAAATTCTCAATTATTTAAACATTACTAAATTTAAAATAAAAAAGTAATCATACTTAAAAATAAAATAAATTTTAAAATACAAAATTTAGGGAGTGACGGTTCTCAAATTTTTTTGCAAAAACTTTGGGGGTGGTGAACCTGTATAATTTTAAAATATTTGTAATTTTATTACTAAAAGTCTGGGGGGGTTTTCAAAACTTTGGGGTGGCGGTCGCCCCTACCAGCCCCTCATCGGTCCATCCCTGACAACAATGAAGGTCCCAAAAGACCCAAATCAAAGCAATTCAAAACATGATTCAAAGTTCAACAGCCATACAATCCCAAATTTTTATTTTTATTTTTGGAATAAATAAACAAATAAATCAAAAAACAGTGATATGCTGAAATAAACTATCATTAACAAAACAAGCAAGTAACGGGTAGGAAATCATTCAAAACCCAATATATATAAACAACAATAAAGAAGTTGGTTGGGATTGGAGTTGAAAGTTCTTGAAGAAATCAAAGACGTATCCCTTCGAATTTGGGGGGAAGGGGGGGTGTCTTTTTGATAAGTTCTTCAACGAGGAGGATCTCAATCTTCATTGGAGTCTCCGCTGCAGTTGCCTCATCGCCGCACCTTCTTCTTCGTTTCTATGTGCTGGGCTTTCAATCTGAAGTGTGTAAGAGCTAGGAGAGAAAAGAAAAGAGTTTGAAAACAAGGGAAGGAGGGGAAAAGAAAAAGAAAAATAAAAAATTCAAAACAACGTCGTTTTGGCAGCACAATAGAAACTGCCACAAGGAAGCACGACAGACGATCTAGACTCATGCCGAAGATAAGTCAATTTTTTAAAACCCTTTTGGAGCTTTCTTTGTAGTTTTACAAACATTGAAATTGGGATTTTTTTCTTCTTCAAAATTGTATATGGAATATAGATTGGTTGTATTGATCTTGCCGAATAGGTTAAAATTTGTAGTTTTTATAATTAAAAAAAAAAAAGTGATGTATAAATCATGAAATTTAAGAATTTTGAAACAGTAAAGTAACAAATTGACATGTCAATTTGGTTGGTGTGCGTGCTTGACACAGAGAACAGTTTATAGTAATTTTTTGTGCAAGGTGCATTTGGGAATTTGGATTTTCATCCAAAAAGTCAAAAAATTATTATAAATAATCATAAATATTTTTTATTTTTTTAAAAAAATAAAAAAATTTAACGAAAATAAGTTAACATTTTTTTTGTAAAAAATTAACTTTATTTATTTATTTTTATTTTTTATTTTATATTTTAGTTAACTAAAAAAGTTAACTAATCTACTATAGCTACAGTTGCTCCAAATTACAAGACCATCCACTATGTATTTGTTGTATTTTCAACTAAACACAATAATTCTCTAATATTGAATGTGTTAATGTGGCGGAGGCTTTTTCAGGAAAACTAATACGTCATTCAAGTATGTTTTTTAAAATAAATATGTTTTTTAGACAAACATGATATAATGATAATGTTATAATTATCAGATCAATTTAACTTTTGTAATGAATAATATATATATATATATGGAGAGTCATACAAATAATTAATGAATTGGAATTTGTGATAGGTCTTATAGACTCTTCAAAACCTAGCCTGAAAAGAAAAGGTTTCAATAATTCATTTTTTTGTTTTGAATAAAGTTGAAAAATGATTTGTCCTCCTAAAAATACCCCCCTAATTTCCCTAATGTCCAAAATGACGTCGTTTTGGAAAACTCTTTTGTTTTTTTTTTTTTTTTTTTTTGCCTTTGTATGAAATTTAGGGGGATTAGGGGGACAAAAATTAGGACTCCCTAGCACAACCCAATAAAATTTTCATTAAATTCTATTAACATCTGTTAATAAGACTAATGATGTGTTAATCAGACTCAGTGAAAATTTGTAGAAAATGTAGGATTTATTGAAAATTTTCCTATTCATTCTTGGGACAATAACTGATATTCATTTTAAACCCCTAAACATCATAAATTTTCAATCAAACCCCTTGTTACATTCCCAAACACATCAAACACAAGATAATTCCCCAATCTCAAATTTCTTAGGAAAATGGTTTTTGTTTCTCGAAACATTTGCCACTAATATCTTCACTTTCTTTGTTCTTATATTTTTCATAAGAATAATGTTAGAAACTTTAAAAATTTTATTAAAAAATGTGAGTTTCATACCCATATAAAATATTTGATAGAATTTTTAGTTGGATTTTTTTAGTGTCTAGCATTTTTTATTTGACAATGATAAGTCCTTATTCAGAGGATTCTGTGTGACTCCCCGTGGTTGGTTTTGCTGCTGTTGGCCTAGCACAAACTACATTGTGCTGTTGGGCTTGTGGACCTTGTCCAGAGCACAATATATTTGAGCCATTGGGTTAATCGAATAAATTATTTTTGTAAAAAATTAATTTAATCGAATATTGGTAACTGTCAATTTATAATACATTTGTCTTGAAAAAAAAGAGGACAATTGGCCTTGTCTAAAAAAATGATCATTTATTTTTTTTAAGACAAATGTTATTTGAATATACAACTATTAACATCCAATTAAATTAATATTTTTATAAAAATAATTTACTCGATAAACCACACAACCCTAATTACTCGAATCATTGACGTGAGGCTCAAGATGGGGCTTACAAGCCCAACAACACGGTACTGTTGGGCTAGGCCAACAACAACAAAACCAATCCCTGAATCCACAACACTTATTTTATGAGAGGTTTGCTAATAATAAAGTATATAAAATATCAAAATATTTGTATACATTTTAAAATTTTAATACACTTTTTATATATTTTTCTAATGCTAACAAAAACTCTAAGAAATAAGACTGCTTTTAATATTTTCCTTTTATGAATTTCATTTATGTATTGTCCATATAAACAAAACAATCTCATTGATATTTAGTAACTATTAATTTTTTTATTAGTAATGTTAAGAATAGTAATTAATAAACATATTACCTAAATTTAAACAGTCACGGGAGATACTCGTATAATTTTTTTTTTTTATTTTTGTTATATTTTATATATGTTTGATTTTGTATTTAATTTTTTTTCTAAAAGAAACTCTAAATAAATGAAAAATTACAAATCCATAAAGTGTTAAAAATAATTATAAAATTAATGAAAAATTTATAATTTTAATTATTAATATTAATAAAAAAGTTTACAAAAAACCTTGGGGCCCATAGCAGCTGGCAGTTTTTTTTTTTTTTTTTTTTTTTTTTTTTTTTTTTTTTTTTTTGGTGTGGAACTGATAGCAGCTGGCAGTTGCGCCAATTAATCTACTGTTAACCATGTATTAGAAAATTTATTGGGTGGTACTGGGGCATGGGTACGTGGGTGTTAAGTTGTGTGTTATTGGTTAGAATAATATTATATGCACCAATTAGGGGTGTTTTGGGAAGGAAAAATGTTTGGGACCTTGTTTTTTTGGGGAGCATCTATTTGCACACACTTAATCCTCTATTTGCACATCCTTCTTAACACACATACCTAAAAAAATAAAAAATAAAATATTTACTTATTACACATACTCTTGTTCCAATTTTATCCCCCATTCCACACACCTTCCGGACCTTCCAGACCGGCAACCACCACACACCTTTCAGACCGACGACCACCTCGCCGGCGGAGACGCAACACCATCATTTCCACCTCCCTTCCAGTCGCCATTCCCACCTCTTCCTCCACCTACCGGCGACACTACCGCGACGCCCACCCCATCCCCTCGATCTCTCTCTCTCTCTCTCTCCTCCCTGGTAGTCGCGAAAAGGGGGCTGCGGCGGGGTGGAAGCTGAGGGTTGCGAAAAGGGGGTTGTCATTCCCACCCCTTCCCAAATCTAGGTTCTCTTCTCTCTCTCTCTCTCTCTGCAGAATTGAGGGTCGCGAAGGGGTGGAAGTTGCGGCGGCGGTGGTGTTGTGTCCGGAAGTGAAGGGTTACGGGGGTAGTGGGGAAAGTGAGTGAGCGACAAACGATGGGGCAGGGTGGAGCTTCAATTCGAGAAAATGGAGGTTGGAGGGAGGCGACGGAGGGAGGAAGGAGATTACCGGAGGGGAGGCACTGTGTTGGGTATTAGGGTTAGGGTTAGGGTTTTGGTTGGAGAAGAAAGGGATATTTTGGTAATTTTATTTTAGGATAAAAATGTAATAAAAAAAATATCATTAAGTGTGTGAAGAGAGGGGAAGTGGTGTGTGCAAATAGAGGCTCCTTATTTTTTTGGGGGTCATGCCCCCAATTTGATCTTGGCTTTTGATGTATATGTGGAGTCCACTCATGTATGTGTGGACCTCATATTATGAGTGATTGGGATGAAAGTGGACTTGTGAGAGTCATGTATGTGTGAGGGTTTCTATCACAATTGTTTACTTTTTTTTTTTATCAATGTGACTCATTTAGTTGCTTGTTGAATCATGGAGGATAATCATGTAATTTCACACATTGCGTTTTGTGTGCTTCCCAAATGGTGTTCTAGTTTTTTGTAGCTGCCAGGCTGCGTCTTTGGAAGCTGCAAAACGTAGCTTTTTGTTGAGTTCCTAAATGACCACTTAGTATATTAATTAGTGTATCAATTGATGATATGCATAATTTTAAGATATTTTAGATATTTTTAATTTGTATAGTGAGTGTGGTCAATAATAATGTCATAAGTAGTGTTAGTACACTAGTTAATATACTAATTGGTGCATGTAGCACCACCGTATTGATTAAGGCAATAAAACCCATCAACTTGTTTGGTTCTAATTTTTTTAAAATTGAATATTTTTTTAATGAATTTTTTTAATATTTTAAGTATTTTTTATTTTATTTTATTTTTTTTTACTTTTTAGATACATTTAACCTAGATGTACCTAAAAAGTAAAATTTTTGTAAATTTTTTTTTAAAATCAATAAATACACAAAAATGTAAAAATGTATTGATTTTTTGTATTTCTTTTTAATATTTTTGGTATTTAGTAAATTTTTCAAAGATTTTTTCACAAATATTATATTTTTTTTAATTGTATTTATGTTAAGTGTATTTAAAAAATAAAAAAATTACTTAAAATATTAAAAAAATTCCCTAAAAACAAAAAATATGAAAAATAAAAAACTTAATTTTTAAAAAATTAAATTTAAAAATTTGGAACCAAACAAAGTGACTTTTTTTAGCAATGCTAAATATAAAATGTCTCATAAGAGATAGAGATTCATCTTTTGTGAAATATTTGTGTCCTATTATATATTTGATTCTATGTGCACTTGGCCTTATTAAGGGGCTATTTGGGATCCCCCAAATAAATGACCTCTTTTTATTGAATTTTTTATTTTTATATTTTTAATGATTTTTTTGACGTGTATAATCCCATAAAGGCCATGAATCACTATAAACAACCCAAGCCCATCACTTGGAGTCAAATACATAACCCAGCTGGTGAGGTCCAGAAAAGCTGGAATCCAACATGGCATAAAGAGCCAATGACATTCAGACACATGGCAGGTGAAGGAAGAGCTACATCAGCAGACAAAGATCTGCAAAGTTATTGCCACTGCACATCACCATTAATACAACCCATCACAGCATTTATTACGACAACACCTCTTCGTCGGAACATAACCCGCTTACCCTGAACAAGGTAAGCTACAGCATAGACTTTCGGCGATGAGGGCAGGTCGGAAGGGAGAGTGAAATGATTACCAAAGGATATAAGCAAACGTTGAAGACAAGAAGAAGGTTAAGCTTTCTATCTCTAATCTCTTTCTACACCCTACTTCTCCTTCTAACTTGCTCGTCGGAGGGTTCACTGGGGGACTACCCCGTTCCCCGTTGGACTTGTTTGCAGGTAATCTGGTGGACTTGAACATCTGGACGTGGGTATTGAGGAGCTTGGACCTGTCCGACCCATTCACTAGGACAAACTGTATCATCAGTTGACGCCGTCTGTGGAAGAGACTTTGCTCCGCGTGCCAGTTGTGCTCATTGTCGCCGGAGACCCTATCCCAACAACTTTTTCCTCCTACCCATCAAAGTATATGGTTACGACTAGATCCATGGCTTCTCACAATAATGTTGTCGACCATCAGGCTGACCCCTTCAATCCAAACAACCTACCGCATTATTTTATAGAGCTTACCAACAGCATTAACCGCATGGCCGAGCAAAACCAGGCCCTGATAAATGCTTTACTCCAAAGAAACCTTCCGATGCCTCCTCCACTACCTCCAGATATTCCACCCAACCAAGAAAGAGCCCCGAGCCATACTGTTCTGCAACCCTATCCACCCAACTTGGAAGGTTTGCAACCTCCTCCTCCACATATAGATCTACCACCTCCACCCCCACGCCCGTCAGTCGTGGCACTAGCCCCTGAAGGGAAAGCTAGCAGTGTCCAGCCCCCATTGACTGACCATGGTAACAACATTCCCCTCTAGAATGCTAAACTCCGAGCAATAAAGCTCCAACTCCAATAGGTCATGCAAAACATTCAGCATAAACCCTCTACCACGGCAAACTCACCATTTGTTGCCTCTATCCAAGACAAACCTCTGCCCGCCAAGTTCAAGACGCCCACCATTGACTCCTTTGACGGTACGACGGACCCAGTCGACCATTTGGAGACCTACCGAACCCTCATGATCCTCCATGCCTTCCCTGACGAGATCATGTGTCGGGCTTTCCCCGTGACACTGAAGGGGTCAGCTCGACTGTGGTTCAGGCAATTACCAGTAGACTTTATTTCCACTTTCCTGCACCTCAGGGACTCCTTCCTTAGCCATTTCATTGGAGCCCAGCGCCAACGCCGCCCAGCAACCCAACTCCTCAACATCCGCGATCGAGGGGACTCATTGCTTGCTTTTGTTACCCGCTTCAACACCGAAGCCCTGCAAGTAACGGAAAACGATGACAAGGTCATCCTCACGGCTTTCATGGCCGGGCTACGATCATTCGATTTCCTCTTCTCCCTCTCCAAAAACCCCCCGACCTCCATGGCAGCCCTACTCTCCAAAGTCCAGACATACATGAATGTTGAAGATTCACTAGTCGCCCAGCAGGATCCCATAGCTAAAAACCCGACCCCCAGCAAAAAGAGAAAAGACTCAGAACCCAGAAACACCCAGTATAATAGCCAAACACCCTACTATACAGACCGACCTGTCCGCACTGACCGGTCGGCACCAGCTCGACCGCCCAGTCGGTTCAAGCGGTACACCCCCCTTAATTCTCCCATGGAACAAGTCCTCAACCATATCCAATGGGACTACCCCCTCAAATGGCCCCTACCTTCACGGACCCCTTTCAATCGGAAAGACCAATATAAATATTGTCGTTTCCACCAAAACCATGGTCATAACACTGATGACTGCATCAACCTCAAGGATCAGGTCGAGACCCTAATATGTCAGGGACGTCTCAGCCGTTTCACGGACACCCGCCCACAGCAGAGGCAAAGAACCGAGCCCCTCAGAAACAACCGCCGGCACACCCCACCCCGGCCGCCAGCCCAACCCAACCAAGGCCATGATCGCCTTCCACAACAACCTCGGTCTCCAGGTAATCTCCCTCCGCCAGTTGGTGAAATCCGAGTCATTTCAGGTGGCCTTGCTTGTGGGGGACCATCCCGCTCGGCTCAGAGGGCAGAACTCAGAAAGATAAGGCAAGGCTCAGATAAAGCAGTTGCCATGGTAGACCGACCCTCCAAATAGCCCAAGCAGTGGGCAGAGCTCATCACCTTCACGGACGCCGACTGTACAGGCATCCGTTATCCTCATGATGACCCTCTCGTCATTTCTGCCCTCCTCTCCAACTATAAGGTCAAACGGGTTCTCATTGACAACGGCAGTTCTTCAGACATCATATTCCTCAACTGTTTCCGCCAGCTCAAGATTTGAGAGGAAAGTCTGTCTCCCTTCCAAACCCCTTTGGTCGGTTTCACTGGCGACCGGGTGACCTCTATCGGCTCCATCGATCTCCCCTTTACCATCGGCGAATACCCACGGCAGACTACGAAGTTGCTCACTTTCCTTGTGGTCGACTGTCCCTCTGCCTACAACATTATCCTTGGTCGCACCGCCCTCAACGCTTTCCAAGCTATCACTTCAACCTACTACCTCGCCATAAAGTTCCCTACCGACCTAGGCGTCGAGACAGTAAGGGGGGAGCAGACCGTAGCCAGGGAATGTTATGTCGCCTCACTCAAGAAAGTCAAGCTGAAGGAGGCTCTGATCATTGAAGGACTTGACGTCCGAGATGAAGACGAGCTGGTCAGAGGAGAACCGGTGGAGGAGCTCGTTGAGATTCCCATCGATCCCACTAACCCAATGAAAACTGCCAAGATCGGCAGTCAACTATCCCTCCAAGCTAAGGCCGACCTTACTGCCCTTTTGACCAAGCACAATGATGTATTTGCCTAGACTCACTCAGACATGCCAGGCATTGACTCCTCTTTCATAACTCACCGCCTCAGAATTGAACCCCATTTCCGACCTTACCGCCAGAAGCAACGCATTTTTCATCCGGAGCGCAATACTCTTATAGCCACAGAGGTTGACAAGCTCCTTGAGGCCCAATTCATCAAAAACGTGGACTACCCTAAATGGTTGTCAAATGTGGTCCTAGTCCGCAAGAACAATGGCAAATGGCGACTCTGTGTCGATTACTCTGACCTGAACCGAGCTTGCCCCAAAGACAGCTATCCTTTTCCCTGCATAGATTTGTTGGTCAACGCCACGGCCGGTCATCAAATGCTCAGCTTCATGGATGCTTTCTCTGGTTATAACCAAATCCTGATGCACCCGTCCGATCGAGAACACACATCCTTTATTACCGACCGAGGTACCTACCACTACCGTGTGATGCCATTCGGATTGAAGAACGCTGGGGACACCTACCAACAGTTGGTCAACGCGTTTTCCATCACCAGATAGGTCGAAATATGGAAGTATATATCGACGACATGCTGGTCAAGAGCAAACTCTCCACTGATCATCTGACTGACCTGCGAGAAACTTTTGCCACCCTACGCAAGTACCAAATGAAGCTCAACCCAGAGAAGTGCGCCTTCGGCGTAGGATCTAGGAAGTTTTTGGGTTTTATGGTCAGTCAGCGGGGCATTGAAGCTAACCCTGAAAAGATCAAGGCCTTGATCGAGATACAGTCACCCAGAACAGTTAAGGAGGTCCAAAGACTCACTGGCCGAGTTACAGCCCTCAACCGCTTCATTTCCCGTGCAACGGATAAGTGCCTACCATTCTTCAAAGTTCTTCGGCAAACTTTTGAATGGACGACTGAATCCGAACAAGCTTTTCAACAGTTGAAACAGTGCATGGCCAATCTCCCCCTCCTTTCATAGGCAATCACGAGCGAGCCCCTCTTCCTCTATCTAGCCGTATCAAGCACCGCTGTTAGTGCAGCTTTTATCAAGGAAGACGGCTCTGTCCAACGACCGGTCTACTACATCAGTCAGGCCCTCAGGGAAGCGGAGCAGAACTACCCACTGTTAGAAAAATTATCCTTGGCCTTGGTCACCGCCTCCAAACGACTCCGTCCTTACTTCCAAGCCCACTCCATAGTGGTCCTCACCGACCAACCCTTGAAGAAGGTCATGCAGCAACCAGAACTTTCCGGCAGACTCATGCAATGGTCAGTGGAACTCAGCCAATTTGACATCTCTTACCAGCCTCGAACAGCAATTAAGGGGCAGGCTATCGCCGATTTCATCCTAGAATTCACTAATCCTACCCTAACCACTGCCTCTCCACCCCCACCAGCTCCCATCGAGCCAGAAGACCCTCATTCTTGGACTCTTAACGTCAACGGATCATCCCGCAGGGAAGGTAGTGGGGCTGGCCTCATCCTCACCGCCCCTGAGGGTGGTTATTTCAAATGCACTCTCCGTTTCCTGTTTGAGGCCAATAACAATGAGGCCGAATATGAGGCATTGATTGCAGGTCTTCACCTAGCCAGGGATATTGGTGTCAGCCACATCCGAGTGTTCAGCGACTCCCAACTCATCGTCGGATAGATCACGGGAGAATTCAATGCCAAGGAGAACACAATGCGGGCTTACAGGGATATTGCACTTCCCCTTGTTCGCCTCTTCAATACCTTCCACATCAAGCACATTCCTTGAGCGGAAAACTCTAAGGCAGATGAGATGGCTCAATTGGCTTTCGCAAACCAGTATGACCTCAACCGTGGTGTCCGCCTCAAATACCTATCCCACCCCGTCATTTGCCCCAACCAGCACGAAATACAATTCCTCCAAAATGAGCCCATCCCTTGGGCGTCGGACATCTTTCTATTTCTGACAACGGGGGAACTTCCAGATGACCAACAGCAAGCCGCCAAAGTCAGGGCCCGATCGTCCAATTACATTCTTGTCAGCGGCATTTTGTACAAACATGGTTTCTCATGCCCCTATCTGCGGTGCCTCAATCCGGCTCAAGCAACTTATGTGATGCAAGAAATTCATGAGGGTATCTGCAGCAATCACTCAGGCGGTAGGTCCCTAGCCCACAAGATACTTCGCACTAGATATTTCTAGCCTACTCTCAACCAAGATGCGGCTGACTTCGTGCTCAAATGTGATAAGTGTCAGCGTTTTGCCAATATCCCCCATGCTCCTCCTACTGAATTGATCACACTTTGCAACCCCTACCCGTTCGCCAAATGGGGAATCGACCTAGTTGGTCATTTACCCACCGGCCGAGGCCAGACCAAATTTGCCATTATCGCCAATGATTATTTCACTAAGTGGGTAGAGGCAGAATCCCTTGCCACCATTACCGAGCGGAACACAACCAAGTTCATCTGGCAGTCGATCGTTTGCAGGTTTGGCATCTCCCAGGCCATTGTCTCCGACAACGGCAAACAATTCGACAATGCCAAGTACAGGAAGTTCTGTGCAGACCTCCAAATTCAGCCATGTTTCTCTTCTCCCGGTCATCCCCAAGCCAATGGCCAAGTTGAGGTCACAAACCGTTCTCTTCTGAAGATCATCAAAACCAAGCTAGAAGCTGCTAAGGGACTTTGGGCTGAGGAACTACCAAATGTACTCTGGGCTTACCGAACTACAGCTCGGACTCCCACTGGGGAAACCCCTTTCCGCTTAACATTCGGCGCTAAGGCGGTTATTCCGATAGAAGTCGGTCTGCCTACCCCTAAAGGTTTACATCGGGATCCAACACTAACGGAAGAGCTCCGTCGGGCAGACCTGGACCTAATTGAAGAACTTAGAGAAACCACTGCTATCAAACTGGCCTCATACCAACAGAAAATGAGAACACACTACAACCACAAAGTCTGAACAAGGGAGTTCGCCATAGTGGACCTTGTCTTGAGAGAAGCAACTCTTGCCACCAAAAATCCGACTGAGGGTAAACGGGCAGCCAAATTGGAGGGACCTTATGTTGTGAAATCCCGACCACATCCGGGCACTTATCGACTCCAGGACATGGAAGGTTGAGACCTCCCCCACCCCTGGAATGCTGAACACCTAAAGTGCTACTTTCAATAAATTCCTACTGTTGTATTGCTCAATTATTGCATTTTCTTTTTGATGCATAATGTAAACTTTGATCGACTGGACTACACTGTCCATGACAACAATTTTATATCTCAGCTATCTGTGTGTTGTCTCAATAACATTTTCATTTGCAGCACTTACTGACAAGCCTCAGCCAGACTAAGCACAACAAGCCTCAGCCAGATTGAGCACAAAAAGTCTCAGCCAAACTGAGCACTACAAGCCTCAACCAGACTGAGCACCAAAAGCCTCAGCTAGACTGAGCACAACAAGGCTTAGCCAGACTGAGCGCAACAAGCCTCAGCTAGACTGAGCACAACAAGCCTCAGCTAGACTGCGCACCAAAAGCCTCATCCACACGAGCGCCAAAAAGCCTCAGCCCGACTGAGCATGAAGCACTTGGCCAGACCAAACCTCAGCCAACCTAAGCATAACAAGTCTCCATCAAGACCGAGCGCCACAATTTCAATGTCAGTGAATCATAGCTTACCCCCCACTGAGCACGCATGCAGGGCTCGGTCAAGGCCAACCATGCAAACTTCATGCTTGTGGAATTAGTAAATATACCTAGTCACAATTCCAGCTCCAAGTCTTTACACCACTTTTTGCTCAGTCAAATTCCAAAGACGTTCTTACACGTTTTCTTTACAAGTCAGGTTATTTCCTTCTCAATAAAACTCTTACAAGTCAGCCTTTTTCCTTACAAGCCAAGCCTTACTCCATAAACCACTAACCTACTTGAGCGGTGTGCCAAACACTAACTTATAATTTTCTTACATTTTAAATTTCACCCTGCATTAAGGAGTTCCTAACTTTACTCTGCACTGAGTTTTTATTACAAGTTCAATTTCACTCTGCATTGAGGAGTTCCTAACTTTACTCTGGACTCTGTTTTTATTAATCTGTCTTGAGGAATTCCTAAATTCAATTTTTATTACAAGTTCAACTCCACTTTGCACTTCACAGTGATTCATACACAAGCTCCACACACAAGCCACCACTCTCATCCATTTCAGATGCACGAGCAACAACAATCAAATGTAAAACACAACTGAAATTTTATTTATTCACAACTTTGTACACAAGTTCATTACAGCAATTCAAAAAAAAAAAAAAACAAACAAACAAAACAAAACAAACAAACAAACAAACAAAACAAAACAAAAACAATGTCTGTGCAAGGTCTTCTTCTTTTTCTTCTTCTTCTTCTTCAGTTACTCCTCTTCGCTGGACACAAGGTCTTCTTTTTCAATACCCTCATCCAGGGGGGTCTGGGCCACATCATCATCGTCGATTTTCACACTACTCAGGTCCAAGTCTGGGAACAACTCCTCAGCTTTACGCTTGAACATCTTCCAACCACTGTCCCAGAACTCAGCCATTTCGTGTTTATAAAAGTCCGATCATTGAAGCTCTCAATCACTTTTGACTCGATCCTCCGGCAAAGACCGTCCTCGATGGTGGCCCTCGAACTCTGCCTAGCCAAGCTGGCATGACATCGGCATCAATCGCCATCCGAAATTCAGAGACCTTTGAATCGCTTCCATCGCAGCGCACAGATCGGGTAAGCCGCCTTTCAGAGGTCGCCGCCTCTCTTCGTCCAGCTCATTCTGTAGGGTCGCCCTTTCAGAGGCTGCCTTAGCCCTCTCTTCCTCCATCTCCTTCTTCAAGGTCGCCCTTTCAGCAGTCGCATTGTCTCTCTCTGCCTCCAACTCTTTTCGAAGGCTCTCACTCTCCTCTACTGCCTTTGCATGCTCACCCTCCAACTCCTTCTGCAGACCGTCAATCTTTATGTCTGCCTCATCGTTCTGTCTGACCAGCTCTTCATTACTGGACATCGCGTCTTCATGTCGTTCGAGCGCGATCGCACAGGCTTTTTGGGCCTCCTCCAGCTTCCTCTGCTCGCTAGCCAACTGGAACTCGAGCGACACAACCCAGCGGCGTTCGTTCTCCAGCTCCAACTTGACCGTTTGTAGATCAGCATGGGCCCTCTCCCAGTTTACGCTCTCCTTCTTCAACTTTGCAAGTTGAGCCTTGACCTCATCTGCCTTGAGTTTTGCAGCCCCCGCCTTCCTCAGCAGAGCCCCTACTAAGGTGGTTACCTCCATTTGAGCGGAGCATAGCCCCCTCAGCAGTTCAACCTCATTGAATCTGGATGCTGAGCGCAAGGCTGCCTCTTCTACAATCCCCACAAGGCAGTCTACCCCTGCCCTGGCTGGGCCTTCTTCTTCCTCCAGCCGCCCAGCCACTGCATGAGCGTAGTAGATCGCAGTAGTTAGACTGACTCCCCCTCCTTGGAGTGCAAGACCCCCCTGGGGCTGTTCTTCCCTCCTTGGCTCAGGGCCAGTTGCCCCACATTCTACTTGCACTTCAGGGGCGACCCTCGCGACCCCTGTGGCGATCGCCGCCACTACTGGAACCACTTCCATGACCTCTGAGGCAATGTCCACCACTTCTGGGGCAATTACTCTTCCTGGGGTCTCCTCCACTTCCCTCCTCCTCTGCCTCTTTGGCTATATTGGTCTCTTCTACCCTCGCTACCGTCCTCCTTTTCTGGGCAGGCTCTTCTTCACTCTGCCTCACTCTCCTCTTCTTTTTCACTACGCCCAACACCTCCATCTCCTTTAAAGACCTCTCCTTCAAAGGATCTATTGGGGGTGGTCGTGGCACAAATTCACCTAAGTTTTTCTCCCCCAAAGGTTTGGGGCGAGGTCGAATCCTCTCCCTTGCAACCGGTTTTGGCGATCAGTTTACCTGAGACTCTTTGAATTTCTAGGCTTTTGCAAGGATGGTCTGATCCTCCGCCTCTTGAGCCTTCCTCCTTGCCTCCAACTCCGCTCGGTCAAGGTCCTCACTGCTCGGCTGTGGACCTAACCTTGCCTCAAACAAAGCCGACGGCTGAATGAGCTCGTCCCATCTGGTCCCTTCCTTCTTCCTCCATTCCTTTACCATCTTCACCCTCTTCTCTGCTGCTGCTCCCAGCTTTGGCTCCATCGACTTGGTGGGCACTTTCCAAATGGTGCGCACTCCAACCCCTCCACTGGTAGACACATAGAACCATCGTGGCCTCCACCCCTCCACTGGTGGGCACTTTCCAAATGGTGCGCACTCCAACCCCTCCACTGGCAGATACATAGAACCATCGTGGTCTCCACCCCTTGATCGACGACGACAGCCCCGCCACCAGCTCTTTCCCTACTGCTGCCTGCAGAATGACCCAAGTCTCTTGCTACCCTAAGGCCTTGTAACATGCGAAGAATTCGTCCACTGTCATGGCCGCCCCTTCGTTTGCCTTCGGCCACGCACTTGTGCAGGACAGTAAGATCTTCCACGCATTGGGCATTAGTTGGCTCGGCGCCACCTCCAAACGATTCAGGACATCTACTACCACTTGCGGCAGGGGCAGACTTAGTCCTCCTTTCAATGTCTCCTCATAAAGGGCAAACTGCCCTGGCCTGGCGTCAGATGGCCTCTCCGTCAACATCGGCAACGATAACTCTATTTCGGCAAGCACCTGGTATTTTTCGCGAATAGCCTCCAAATCCGCTGCAGGTTGAAAAAGTGTTACAGAGGTGTATCGTGAGCAACAAAGGAATTCACACTTGGAATATTTTGATTTTTCGTAAACAAGTAGGTGAATCGAATAATGCCAAAAGCCCACGATTTGTCCGTATTCCAAGGATCCCAATTAATTTTTGCCAGTTTGAAAACTTTTCAAATCATCCGCCAAAACTGTCTTTTCAACACCCATAATGACCTATCGTTTCATTTCTGATCCAACGCCTAATCTTCCCTCCCCCACGGGATGTTGCCACGTGTACGACTAGGATCCACTGTCTCCTCCCCTTACCCTGTCTTTTCCACTTCAAATCACCACGTGACACGCAGCCTCTTGAGCCCCACGCGCCTCCACCTCACCCTTCGCAGTCGGGCCTCCTCATGGTCGGTCCTCCCGCTCGGCCAACCTTCACGGTCGGCCTTCTTCGCGGTCAGCCTTCCTCATGGTCGGCCCTCCCGCTCGGCCAACCTTCGTGGTCGGCCCTCCTCGTGGTCGACCTTCTCACTCGGCCAACATTCGCGGTCGACCCTCCTCGCGGTCGGCCCTTCCATTCCATCACTCTACACGATCGGACCACCTCCAGGTCGGTTCACCCGCTCGGTCACCCTTGCCGGTCGACCTCCATACTACCAATCCCTAACACCCTCACCTTCTTCATTACTATTCCCTTCGCTGGACTAAAGCTGCACTCGGGAATAGGGGACTACTGACGTGTATAAGCCCATAAAGGCCATGAATCACTATAAACAACCCAAGCCCATCACTTGGAGCCCAATACATAAGCCAGCTGGTGAGATCCAGAACAGCTGGAATCCAACATGGCATAAAGAGCCAATGACATTCAGACACATGGCAGGTGAAGGACGAGCCACATCAGCAGACAAAGAACTGCAAAGTTTTGCCACTGCACATCACCATTAATGCAGCCCATCACAGCATTTATTACGACAACACCTCTCTGTCGGAACAGGACCCCCTTACCCTGAACAAGGTAAGCTACAGCATAGACTTTCGGCGAGGAGGGCAGATCGGAAGGGACAGCAAAATGATTACCAAAGGATATAAGCAAACGTTGAAGACAAGAAGAAGGTTAAGCTTTCTATCTCTAATCTCTTTCTACACTCTACTTCTCCTTCTAACTTGCTCGTCGGAGGATTCACTGGGGGACTACCCCGCTCCCCGTTGGACTTGTTTGCAGGTAATCTGGTGGACTTGAACATCTGGACGTGGGTATTGAGGAGCTTGGACCTGTCCGACCCATTCACTAGGACAAACTGTATCATCATTTTTTATAATAAAAAAAATTGTATCATTTTTTTTGTTTTCCATTCATCTTGTGTAGAGCATTCTAAAAAATAAAAAAACTCTGAAAATTTAAAAAATAAAATAAAATTGAAAAGCCAAAATAAGTATAATTTTTTTTTTTTTCTATTTTGACATATTCTTTTGTCTTTCATGAATTTTTTTAAAATTTTTTTTCTATTCACCTCATCAAATATAATCTAGAAACATAATTTTTTTTTTTGAAAAATGTAAAAATAAAACTTATTAAAAAAGAAAATAAAAAAATAAAGAAGTTACTGAAAAAAATAAATTCCAAACATTCACTAGACACAAATACCTCACGAAGAAAACATTATTTGGTGGTCTTGAAACACAACCACATGATGTTCCAAACTATTCTAATTAGTTAAAACAATAAGACTCACAACCTCTTATTGAATGATTAGAAAATAATAAAAACATAATAAATGATAATTAATGAGAAGTACAAGCACATATATAATACTCTAAAAACACTAGATAATTATTCCTCACAAAGAGTGACTCTCGTACCCGAGGACACATTTATGTCTCGTCTCATTTTACAGCAATGTTAGATATCGTGAAAAGTCTTTCATGAAAATGATCATGAAAGATTTGTGACCTTTAGATTACACTTAGAGTAAAGCACTACACACTAATCAAGGTAATCTAAGGGTCACAAATTTTTCATGATCATTTTCATGGAAGACTTTTCATGATCCCTAACATTTCTCTTTACGTTTTGTCATCTGTCTACATGTTGGTACGTTGTTAAATTTTAACAGATAAGTTTTGAGGTGGCAAATTATGGGTGGACAATAAATAATTTTTCAACCTAACGATCCTGTGCGTTACTGAGATTTTAAAATCTCTACTCTCTGTCTCTCTCTCAATCTATGAATATAAATAGGTTTCCACACACGACATTGTTACACGCCTCACAGTAGTATCGAGCGAACGAAGCAGATTTGGAGTATGAGTTTGAAGGTTTGTCTACTATAATACTCTCTCTTACGTGATCGAATCAAATTGTTCAATTCTAGGCTATTCGTATCTTCATTTTTAACTGTTCTATATCACTCCTCTTTACTCGATTTTGATTAATTTCTGTGTTTCTGTTTCTTTTCTTTTGAATGTCGTATTCTGGATTTGCTTGCTTTATGCTTGGAGTTGGAATTGAATGGCCCCATATTTTTTATTCTGTTTTTTTGTTAGATTTTGTTCATTGCAGTGGAAATTAGTCCAGGTCTAAGTGATTGTTCTGGTTCTGATCCAAATAGTTTTATTATCTAATTAGAAAAAAAAAAGGTTCTTTTTTTCTTTTCGATTTAACTGTTTGGATTGAGTGATTTGGGGAGAAAAGCCTGCTGATTGGAACTAATAAATATAACTGTTTGGTATCAATAAACCAAACAGTTAAATCTAAAATTCCTTTGGCATCTTACACGATAAACCTACTGATTGGAACTAATTTTAGCATATATCTAAGGAATGCCAACACCCTTTCGTAATTATAAATGAACATTTTCTTGGTGTGGTTGGCCTTCTCAACTTTTTTTTTGGTCCCTAGATCTTTTGATCTCTTTCTAAGTATCTTTATCTTCGTAATACATTAAAAAATGCTCCGCTTACGAGAGCGGTATGAATTTCAATTCCTACAGTTTTTTCAGATAAGCCACTAAAGTTAGTGGCTTATCTAACATTTTTGGGCCCTGCAGGAGGAATTTGAGGAGTATGCTGAGAAAGCTAAGACCCTGCCCGAGAGTACTACCAATGAAAGCAAGCTTATTCTGTATGGATTGTACAAGCAAGCCACTGTCGGACCAGTGAACACTAGTTAGTATTTTGCTCCTGTTAAATATGTTTCCTATAATATAAAACAGTTTGTTTTAGTTTCTTTTTTTTTTTTTTATTGTAATTCAATCTTAAATTGCTTGCTATATCTGATCTATAGGCCGTCCTGGTATGTTCAACATGAGGGACAGGGCAAAGTGGGATGCATGGAAGGCTGTTGAAGGTATTGGGTTGAGATATTGAGTTATGGAACAAAAGTTACGTTTGGTTGTGTTCTTGTATTCTGTTTTTATTTTCCTCAAAATACGAAAAGCTTGTTTGGCAAGTCATATGAAAACCAACTTTTTGGGATGTTTTCAAATCTTCAAATTCTGTTTTTCCACAACAACGAAAACACTCGAACATTCCATTGTTTTTGTTCCTGAAAACACAAAAAATGAAAATAAAGAACATGAAAACACAATATGATCAAACATTGGTCTTTGTGTGCTTGAGTTTATTTGGCTCCTCCTCACTATAATTTTAACCCGTGCGTGGCAGGAAAATCCAAGGATGAAGCAATGAGTGATTATATCACCAAGGTGAAACAGTTGTTGGAAGAAGCTACTGCCTCTGCTTGATTTCAAGAACTTGCTGTGTTTCTTCTTGATAACTTTGGTTCGTGGAAAAAAAAAAAATTTGATTGAAGATAATAATAATGAACATTGTAGTTTTATCTACTATATCCTTTATGAATTCTGTGTGCGTGGATCAGGTATATTAGGGTTTAGTGGACATGGATCATAGCTATTCCTGAGTCATGTGGTGAAATTCTGGAAAAATCCTTAATATAGACTTTTGGAACATCTTTTGTCTTCCTTCACTGTCTCTGTCTGCTTGATTGAAATGATGAAATGCTCTAGCTTGTACTCCTCTTTTTCACTTTGTTTTTATTTAATTTTTTTTTTTAAGTGGTCAAGTATGCAACTAAAATCCATGATTTTTTGTTCTCAATTTCCCCGATTTTCCTTTAGAACTCACAAACTGATTCTTTTGGAATGCCGTTTGATTGTACAATTTCTTTCTAGAAATATTTCACAGAACCATAATGTCACACACTAAAATTTCTCTAAGGGTGTAAAAAGACCCAAATACCCAAATCCTATAAGGGAAGAGTGGCACTGATATTTTGATGTGGCATTGATGGTATCCATAAATTACTCTGAAATATATGTGGCATTGATGGTATCCATAAATATAAAGTATTGATATCCATTACAAGCCCTGACGTGGTTAGGCTTAAAAAGGCCATAATCCACTATGAACAATCCAAGCCTACCACTTAGGGCCTAAGACATAACCCAACTGATAAGGCCCAGCACAGCCGGAAATCAACATGGCATGAAGGACCAATGATATTCAGACACGTGGCACGTAAAGGGCAAGCTACAACAGTAAACAAAGATCTGCAAAGTTATTGCCACTGCACATCGCCATTAATGTAGCCTCTTACAGCATTTATTACGACAACACCTCTCCGTCGGGACGGCATGCCCTCACCCTGAACAAGGTAAGCTATAGCATAGACTTTTGGCCAAAATGACAGGCCAGAAGGGACAAAGAAATGATTACCAAAGGATATAAGCAGACGTTGAAGACAAAAAGAAGGTTAAGCTTTCTATCTCCAATCTCTCTCTACACTTTACTTCTCTTTCTAACTTGCTCGTCGGAGGGTTTGTTGGGGGACTCCCCGCTCCCTGTTGAACTTGTGTGCAGGTTCTCTGGTGGGCTTGAACACTCAGTTACCGGTTGGAGAAGCGTGGATTAGTCCGACCCATCCCACCTAGGACCCGTGATACCATAACTGTATCATCAGTTGGCGCCGTCTGTGGGAACGCTTTGCTCCTCGCACCAGTTGTGTTCACTGTCGCCGGAGACCCTATTCCAATAACCTTTCCTCGCTACCCATCGAAGTGTTTGGTCACGACTAGATCCATGGCTTCTCACCAAAATGCTGCCAACCACCAAGCCGACCTCCCCCAAATTCAAACAACCCACCACAATATTTCATCGAGCTTACCAACAGCATTAACCGTATGGCCGAGCAAAACCAAGCCCTGATTAATGCCCTACTCCAAAGAAACCTTCCTATGCCCCCTCCATCACCTCCCGATATTCCTCCCAACCACGAATAAGCCCCGAGCCATACTATCCCGCAACCTAATCCACCCAACTGGGAAGGCTTGCAACCCCCTCCCCCAGGTATAAACTTGCCACCCCAGGGCCCACAACCATCGGTCTAGACACCAATCCTTGAAGGAGAGGCCAGCAGCGTCCAGCCTCTGTTGCCCTTCGAGGGTGACAACATCCCTCTCTGCGATGCGGAACTCCGAGCCATGAAGCTCTAACTCCAAGGGGTCATGCAGAACATCCAGCATAAACCCTCTACCACAGCAAACTCACCGTTTGTCGTCTCCATCCGGGACAAACCTCTACCCCCCAAGTTCAAGATGCCCACCATCGACTCTTTCGACAGTACGACGGACCCAGTCGACCATCTGGAAACCTACAGAACCCTCATGATCCTCCATACATTCCCTGACGAGATCATGTGTCGAGCTTTTCCCGTGACACTGAAGGGGTCAGCTCGACTGTGGTTTAGCCAGTTACCAGCAAACTCCGTCTCCACTTTTCAGCACCTCAGTGACTCCTTCTTCAGCCATTTTATTGGAGCCCAGCCCCAGCAACGCTCGGCAACCCAACTCCTCAACATTCGACAAACCAAGGGGGAGTCGCTACGCAGTTTCGTTACCCGCTTCAACACCGAAGCCTTGCAAGTAGTGGAAAATGATGACAAGGTCATCTTTACTGCTTTCATGGCCGGTCTACGGTCGTCCGACTTCCTGTTCTCCCTCTCTAAAAACCCTCCGACCTCCATGGCCATCCTACTCTCCAAAGCCCAAAAGTACATGAATGCTAAGGATTCCCTAGCCGCCCGGCAAGATCCAATTCCCAAAAACCCAACCCCCAGAGAAAAGACCCAGAACCCAAAAGCACCTAGTATAATAGCCAAACACCGCACTATACCGACCGACCCCCCCGAGCTGACCGGTCGGCACCAGCCCGACCGCCCGATCGGTTCGAGCGGTACACACCCCTTAATTCCCCCATGGAACAAGTCCTCAACCAGATCCAGCGGGACTACCCCCTTAAATGGCCCCAACCTTCACGAACCCCTTCCAATCGGAAAGACCAGTCCAAATATTGTCGTTTTCACCAGGACCATGGCCATAACACCGATGAGTGCGTTAACCTCAAAGATTAGGTCGAGACCCTAATACGTCAGGGATGTCTTAGCCGGTTCACGGACACCCGCTCTCAGCAGAGGCAAAGAACTGAGCCCCTCAGAAACAACCTTCGGCGCACCCCCCCCGGCAGCCAGCCCAACCTAACCAAGGCCATGATTGTCCTCCACAACAACCTTGGCCGCCAAGTAATCCCCCCTACCTATTGGAGAAATCAGAGTCATTTCAGGCGGCCTTGCTTGTGGGGGACCATACCGTTCGGCTCAGAGGGCAGAACTCAGAAAGATAAGGCAAGGCTCAGACAAAGCAGTTGCCACGGTCGATCGACCCTCCAAACAGCCCAGGCAGTGGACCGAGCCTATCACTTTCATGGACGTCAATTGTACAGGCATCCGTTACCCTCATGATGACCCTCTCGTCATTTCTGCCTTCCTCTCCAACTACAAGGTCAGACGAGTTCTCATCGACAACGGTAGTTCTTCAGACATCATCTTCCTCAACTGCTTTCGCCAGCTCAAAATTGGGGAGGAAAGTCTGTCTCCTCTCCAAACCCCTTTGGTCGGTTTCACTGGCGACCGGGTGACCTCCATCGGCTCCATCGATCTTTCCATCACAATCGATGAGTACCCACGACAGACTACAAAGTTGCTCACTTTCCTTGTTGTCGATTGTCCATCCGCCTACAACATCATCCTTGGCCGCACCACCCTAAATGCCTTTCAAGCTATTACATCAACCTATCACCTTGCCATTAAGTTTCCCACCGAACTGGGGGTCGAGACAGTAAGGGGAGAGCAGACTATGGCCAGGGAATGCTATGTCGCCTCGCTCAAAGAAGTCAAGCTGAAGGAGGCCATGATCATTGAAGGACTTGACGTCTGAGATGAGGACGACCTGGTCAGAGGGGAACCTATGGAGGAGCTCGTTGAGGTTCCCATCGACCCCACCAACCCGACAAAAACCGCCAAAATCGGCAGCCAACTGTCCCCCCAAGCAAAGGCCGATCTCACCGCCCTCCTGATCGAGCACAACGATGTATTCGCCTGGACCCACTCAGACATGCCGGGTATTGACCCCTCATTCATAACCCATCGCCTCAGCATTGAACCCCATTTTCGACCTTACTACCAGAAACATCGCATTTTCCATCTAGAGCGCAATACTCTCATTGCCGCAGAGGTTGACAAGCTCCTTAAGGCACAATTCATCAAGAACGTGGACTACTCTAGAGGGTTGTCAAACATGGTCCAGGTCCGCAAGAACAATGGTAAATGGTGACTCAGTGTCGACTACTCAGACCTCAACCGAGCTTGCCCCAAAGACAGTTATCCTCTTCCCCGCATAGACCTGCTGGTCGACACCACGGCCGGTCACCAAATGCTTAGCTTCATGGATGCCTTCTCTAGGTACAACCAAATTCTGATGCACCCATCTGATCGGGAACACACCTCCTTCATTACCGACCGAGACACCTACCATTATTGTGTGATGCCGTTTGGACTGAAAAATGCTGGGGCTACCTACCAACGGTTAGTCAACACCGTTTTCCATCATCAGATCGGTCGAAATATGGAAGTATGTGTCGACGACATGCTAATCAAGAGCAAACTCTCTGCTGATCATCTGACCGATCTACGAGAGACCTTCACCACCCTACGTAAGTACCAAAGAAAGCTCAACCCGGAGAAGTGCGCCTTCGGTATAGGATCTAGGAAATTTTTGGGTTTCATGGTCAGTCAGCGGGGCATTGAAGCTAACCCTGAAAAGATCAAGGCCTTGATTGAGATGCAGTCACCCAGAACGGTCAAGGAGGTTCAGAGACTCACTGGCCGAGTTGCCGCTCTCAACCGCTTTATTTCCCGCACAACGGACAAGTGCATTCCCTTCTTCAAAGTTCTTCGGCAAACTTTTGAATGGACAACCGAATCCGAAGAGGCTTTTCAGCAGTTGAAGCAGTGCATAGCCAATCCCCCCTCCTTTCACAGGCAATCACGGGCGAGCCCCTCTTCCTATATTTAGCCGTGTCAAACACCGCAGTTAGTGCAACTCTTAACAAGGAAGACGGCTCTGTCCAACGACCGGTCTACTACATCAGTCGGGCTCTCAGGGGAGCGGAGCAGAATTACCCACTGTTAGAAAAATTGTCTTTGGCCTTGGTCACTGCCTCCAGATGACTCCGTCCTTACTTCTAAGCCTATTCCATAGTGGTCCTCACCGACCAACCTTTGAAGAAGGTCATGCAGCAACTAGAACTTTCCGGCCGACTCATGCAGTGGTCAATGGAACTCAACCAGTTTGATATCTCATACCAACCTCGAACAGCAATAAAGGGGCAGGCTGTCGCTGATTTCATCCTGGAATTCACTAATCCTACCCCAACCACGGCCCCTCCAACCCCACCAACCCTTACCAAGCCAGAAGACCCTTATTCTTGGATTTTCAACGTCGACAGATCATCCCGCAGGGAAGGCACCAATATGCCCACTCAATCCCTTGTTAGTACGCCATCAGAAGTTGGTGAGATGCCAACCGAATGGAAGAAAAAACACAACAATTAGCAAAAACAAAACACCACCAAACAAAAGCCCACCAAACTAACCTCTGATTTCAAAACCAAGACACAAACAACAGTAAACATATCAAAACAATACCAAAACATCAGAACAACACAGTCCACTACCAAGAATAGCACTGCAGTAGCAACTAGCAGCATGAACACTTCCAATCAACAGAACCCTCCATCAAAACAAACAGCATGAACACTACAGCAGCGACAACCCCTCTTCACCAACACCAAACCAAACCATTAATATACCCACAGCTACACAATACAGCGGCAAGTCACCAACCTTCAAGAAAACAAACCAGAGGCCCTGCTGCCATGAACTCCACCCAACAAACATTTCCAAGCAACATGCCCCTCCATCTGGATTGCTAGTGACAAGATCCCAAATAACCACCCATACATTCAATACTTCCAATGCTAATGAAATCAACAGCTTCTGAGATCAGTTTCTTAGCTCCCTCTTCTCCTAAGTTTTCTGTTAATACTTTTCCACCTCTTCAAAACTTCTTCAACTAAGTCTTCAGATCAATCACCTAACCCTGAATAGGTCCTAGAAAAGATGCCAGCACCTCCTTTGTTATATTCAGTAGATGGTTCCAAGAATGAAGGAAACAACGGCATCTTTGCAACTCTAGCCTTAATACACTTGCCTACTGCCATTACACAGACAAAATCTAATATGCCTCAGGTTGGAAATAAAATCATTGGCAGAGAACTGATGATCCTTTAACACATCTTTGAACCAAAGAGCAGTCTTGACTTTTATTAGTTCACAGACTCCTTCTTCACTTGGAGCAACATCCTTAAAAGTGCAATCATTTCTATGTTTCCACAATGCCCACAACACAGTAATAGGTAAAGCTTTCCATATTAACCTTTCCTTTTTGTTGAGAGTTACCCTATCCCACCAATGTAGTGGTGACTCTATCGAGCCTGGTAGTACACCTTGCAACTCCCACCAATTTAGAATTTCTGTCCAAACTCTCTATGCCACTGGGCAATACAATAACACATGGTTAAGTGACTCATCCTCTAATTTGCAGAAAATGCATAGGGTCGAAGCGTTATCAGCAAGAACACCAATACGTAGAAGGAAATCTACAGTCTTCAATATGTCATTCCAAGCAAGCCAATCAAAGAATTGCACTCTAGGGGAATGTACTTCACCCACACCAACATACTTGTTGGACATTTATTACCAAAACCAACTGCCAGATTTTTATACACAGAGAAAATTGAAAAACTTCATGATTTTGAGGCTACCTATACCAGTACATCCTCTGCATCTGACCTTATTGTAAAGGCCGTCTCTAACAGAGTTAGCAATCTAGAAACCTCCACCATTTCTTAGTCATAAAGCTCCCTTTCGAACTGGAACACCCACCGTCCTGCATTCACCTTCCTTACCATCATTGAATTTAAAGATTCTTCCTTATTCATAATCAATCTATGGAGGAGTGGGAATTCCTCCTTCAGACACAAATTTTTACACCATTTGTTGCACCAGAACTTCACTCTATGACCATTACCAACTTTTATCTTACAGTTTTCCAGGAAAATCCTCACCAAATTGCTATTTTGTTGACAGCCATCTACAATGTCCTTCCAAATTTTTGAGCTACTACTACTGGAGTTGATTTTAGGCATCCAGTTACCCTCCTCAACCGTATACTTACTACAGATAACTCTTCTTCACAAAGCATCAGACTCAATACCAAACCTTCATCACCATTTTAATAAAAGACAATCTCTCACACCCCAAAATTTGGACAATTAAATATTATATTAGGACTAACCCCAATCAATATTCCACCATCCAAATCCTAGGGGTGAAACAAAAAAAACTAAACGCAAACCAAATCATCCATCATAAATTCATAACTGACCAATACCTCAACATCAAGGTAACAATAAATAGTCAAAACAACTTAAATAAAGTACGGTTACAAACCATGCCAAATTATTCCAATACTAAAGTCATTAAAAAATAAATAAATACATAAATTAGTATCAACCCTAAGCTCAAGAAAAATAAAAGAACTCCAAACAACATGTCCTACGATCACAGTTATTTCTTATCACCACCAAAGCCTCTACTAATCCTGCAAAGGAAGCTCATTACAGCTCAAGCGAACGCACCGAGTTGTCAAGAGACAAAAGCAGATACGTATATTGGTATATTGGTATGAGTACAAGATCTAACACCCACGTGTCCACCAGACACAAATAAAAATACATTTAATTCTTCTTACAGGACAAGACAAGTAGTTCCAACCGCACCGAGACGAATGGGTAGTTTCCCGAGATACGGTAGCATTTAGTTTCTTGTCCGTATACAACGAAATATAAATTTATTATAAAATAAACAAAATAGAAATAGAAATATGGTGGGTCAGCCCTGCATAAAAAGTTAGTAAGACCCACCATCCTGCAAAAAAAAATAATGTTAATATAAATTAATCATAAGTAACTTGCTGAATACGTATAAAAATACACCGTTTTCTGCTTAAACAATTTGAATTGACCAAAACTCAAAGAATGAAAGTTGTACAGAATCAAATTTTCTAAAAGACATCGTGAACGAATTTAACAGAAACTAAACAGGTTCAGAGAAAAACTTGATCTAAAAATCTATACGGAATTCAATCGAAAAATCTAAAGCTAAAAACGAACAAAAACTGCCCCCTAAGATGATTTTTTTTGAAAAAGTTCAAAACATGAAAAGTGTGCAGAATAATGTTTTACATCAGTTTACGCGAAACCAATAAAAATGAGCTCGTTTCATGGGTTAAAACAGCCTATAAAGTCTGCATTACCAAAATGAATCATACCGACAATAACCAAGGTCATCCGATTATAAGTTCTAATCGATCTTTTTAATAAAAAACTACAACACAAAAGTTGTCCAAAATCACGTATACATGCCTCTGCTCAAATTTCATCATTTATTGAGGTCGATTACTATTTTTCAAGATGTACAAATCAATAAACTCATAATTAAATTTTTGTACCTTAACTCCACCACTTCGGCCCTCCCCTTCCGTCCTACACATATATCCCATGTGCCTCCCGTATACCTAACACCGCTCCGAAGCCAAACTTGCACGGAAATATCGTCCCGAGTTTGACTCACACTCTCCGGATGGTTAGCATATACGTACGCGCGCAAATCAAAACACTCATGAGAACGAGGCAACAATATATATATACACAACATCTCACACATGAAAATAAACATAACAATGCCAAGCCTAAGGCATTCAAATAAATCTCATAATCTTTACTTTTTTTTTTATACACTCTTTCTCACCAACACTCAAATAAAATAACAATCCATGGAGTCATAGTGGAGTATAAGAAATTTATCTATGAATTCCTAATTAATTTTAATTTCATATAACTATGAGTGTTATTATAATCATAAAATAAATCTATATAAATACCCTAAATCTTGCATACACAACTAATCAAAATAATTAATAAAATCAATCCATTATCTACAAGCAAATACAAAATCAATCCAACATCAAATAAAAATAAATAAATAAAAACAACGAATCAATCCATCATCTAACCAATATATATGGATTCTAAGTTTATTTTAATTTTATATGATCATTAGTGTGATTACAACTATAAAATAAATAACCTTTTGTACACAACTAACCAAAATAATTAAAATTAATCAATTATCAAAAAATCCTAAACCTTACATACACAGATAATCAAAGTAATTAAAATCAATCAATTATCTAAAAACCCTAAATTTTACATACACAACTAATCAAAGTAATTAAAATCAATTAATTATCTAAAAATCCTAAACTTTACAGAGACAACTAATCAAAATAATTAAAATCAATCAATTATCTAAAAACCCTAAACTTTACAGAGACAACTAATCAAAATAATTAAAATCAATCAATCATCTAAAAATCCTAAATTTTACATGCACCACTAATCAAAATAATTAAAATCAATCTATCATCTTAATGTAAATACAAAATCAAACTAATATGAAATACATAAAAGTAAATAAATAAATAAATAAATAACGAATTAAACATAAATCAAGGGAAGTAAGTTTTGTACTCACAATATTATTTTGAAGATCAAAGAAATATTTGAAAGATTAATGGAACCACCAAAACAAAACCCTAACCCTAATCTTCCCTTTTTTTTCGCCGTTGCTCTTTCTTTCTCGGGTTGCACACATCATTTTCTTCTCTTTGATGGTCAATCTCTCTAGGGATGGCAATTTCAACCCGGCCCGACAGAGACCCAACCCCCCGTCCCCGATAAGAGTGGTTTTTTCCCGAAAAATACTCCCGACGGGCCGGGGATGGTATTCAAAAATAAATCCCTAGTGACATTCAGGCCGGGGACAGTGATACATATTTCATCCCCGACCCCGGCCCCGCTCCCCGCCCCGGTCATCCCCGGATTTATATATTTTATATATATATATATATGTTTGGTTTGGTTACAGGCTGTCTCTTTAAATATTATATATATATATGTTTATTGTTTACAGATCCACATGTGTAACTCTCTCTCTCTTATACTGTCTTACACACACACACACACACACTCTCTCTCTCTCTCTTCTCTTCTCTTACTCTTTCTTCTGTCTCACTCTCACCTCACTCTCTGATCTATCTCTCTTTCTCTTCTCTTCGCACGTAGTCGGCTGTTTTGCCTCTCGCCGCCTCCTCCTCCTTCATGCTACCGCCGCCTCCTCCTTCTCCTTCTCTTCCGATCGTCATCCTCTGTCATCGCACTCGCAGTCGGCTGCTCCGTGACGCCGATCGTCCTCCTTCATCCATGGCTTACCCACCATCGCCGATCCTCCTTCCTTTGTCCACTATCCGTGACGCCGATCTCAGATCTGTTTGTATTTATTCATGTATGTCTGTATCTATCCATTTTTTTTTTTTTTTTTTTTTTTTATGATTCGTTGATGATTGGGATGTTGTTGATTGGGGATGATGATGATGATGTTGATGTTGTTGTTGTTGTTGTTATTGATTGTGTTGTTATTGATTGTGTTGCTGTTGAAACAGGTTTGGAGGACGGGAAATTTTCGGGGTCGGGGAAACCCGATCCCTGTTAGAGGGTGGAGATGGGGATGGTAGTAGGGTCCCCGTCGGGAATCGAGGCTGGGGTCGGGGAGATTTTCACAATCAGGGATCGAGGACGGGGAGTGTGATCCCCGGCCCCGCTCCGCCCCGTTGCCATTCCTAAATCTCTCTCTCTCTCTCGCTTGCGGTTGCTCTGCCCCTCACAGAAAACTTCACTCACTTTTTGATTACAAACTTAGGTTTAATATATATAATAACCTATTAACATTATATTATATTTATATTATAAAAATGCAATCTAAGTACAATATATATTTTATCAATATATATAAAAATTCTCTCTCTTTTTTATTTTATTTTATGTATGTATGAATATATAAATATAAATATTCTGATTAATTATATATAACTAAATACCACATTAAATTAATTAAATATCACATTAAATTCTCATGTGACCACAAGATTAATAAAGCCCAAAATAAGATAAGATAATAATATTCATAATAATATTAATAAATAACTTGAGAAAATTAGGATCACTACACAACCATTAACCTCCAACACTCCCCTAACCCCCAGACCCCCTTGCTCCACTAGTTTTGATACTTCCTTCCAATTAACTAGATGTAATTTCTTTCTCAACTCCGACCCACCCCAAAGGAATGCTGCCTGAATTTTTGCAAACTCTCTTGCTACTCCTTTTGGCATCTTATACAAAGACAAATAGTACAAAGGTATGGAGGACGTTACAGATTTTAGTTTTAAAATTATAATTTGAGTGTATAGTTATATTTTGAGTTTTTTTTATTAAAAAAAAATTTGTTTAATTATAAGTTTTGAAAAGGGTTTTAAATTTTATTTTAAAATTTTTATGATTTATTTTTTAAAAAAAAATTAAAAATGTTTAAGAAAATTTTATTTTTTTATTTTAAATATTTTATTTTATTTTATAAATATTTAAAAAAAAATTTAATTATTTTAATATTTTAAATATTATTTAAAAAATTAACTTTTTTTAAATTTAAATTTTTTTTTGAATCGCCCATATATATTTAAATCATAATAAATTATTTGGTCAATATTTAACAAAGTAATAAAATATTTTCTTTGAAAAAATAAAAATAAATTCAAAAATAAAAAATAAACAAAATATTTTTTGACAAAATTTGAAACAACATAATAAAAAAAAATTGAATTTTTTTTAAATAAAATTTTGAATTTTTTTTTTAAAAGAGTTTGATTTTGAGTTTTGAAAAAAGTTTTAAATTGAGTTTTGAGTTGTGTATTTGGTTATGAGTTTTGAAAATAATTTTTAAATTGAGTTTTGAGTTGTGTGGGTTGTTTTGGCAACCCACTTAAAAGCTAGCTTTAGCTTTTAACCTATTTTGAGTTGCATCACCTCTCACATTTTTTATCCACAAAAAGAAAAAAATAGCTAAAACAAAAGCTAAAAAGTCAATTTTTAACCAACTTCTCTATATTTAGTTATGAGTTTTGAAAAGAGTTTTGATTTTTTTTTTTTTTTATTAGAATCGCCATTCTAAAAGAGAACCAAATGTCTCACATGGTGTAGAACCATTAGGTCTCTAACAAATTTTTTTTTTTTTAAAGAAATTAAAAATAAACTCAAGTTTGATTTTGTCAATTTAAATTAAATTTTGATTTATTTTCAATTTAAATTATTTATTAAGTACAATTCACAAAAAAAAAAATCATTAAATTCAATGAAAAGTTCAATGGCTAAAAAAATGATGGTGTGGATGTAAGGATTTTCTTGCAACCAAAAAACTAAAATAAAAAATCAATAACTAAAATATTATTTTTTTCCTTCAATCTTATTAAACAGAGATAAGGTAGGATGGTGGTTTAGATTGAAAAAATTTTAAAAAATAAAGTTTAAATTGAAAAAATTAAAAATTCATGTTTTATTTGTTATAAGAAACTTTGAGATTTTGGTTTGTAACTTTTTTTTTTTTTGTTATTAAAATATTTTTTTCACTTTAATCCCTAACATTTATAGTTTTTTTTTCTATTTAATCTCAAAACTAACTTGCGTCCAACTTTTTTTTATAAAAAAATGTCATGTGGCACTACATGACAAAATAGATAAAATATACTTTGCCGTTTTAAATTTCACAATTTTTCATTTTAATTCTTGAATATTTTACCCTCTTAAGTTTCACAATTTTTTTACTTTGATCGTTAAATTTCTTTTTCTCACTTTAACTCTTGATATTTTTAATTTTTCACAATTTATTCTCAAAACCCAAAACTCAAATCCCAAAATCCTAAAATCAAAATTTTATTTCTCCTCTTCACATTAACTCCAACCTTTCGTTGCTTCATCAACTTTCTCTCTGCCTCAACCTTATCAACAAGGGTTGGTTTAGTTGGTAAGGATCGTTCCTTTCGCCTATTTGACTTAGGTTCGATTCCCGTTGTCGGCAGTTCTTTGTTGGTAAAGCGATATTACGTAACGCTTTTCCTGACCCTGGAATGGAGTAGCCTTCCCTCCTCATAAACTTTTTTATGAATCAAAAAAAAAAAAAAACATTCACCACCTCTCTATTTTCATTGTTACTATTTGTCCTTTTGTTTTTTTTTTTTTTTTTTCCCCTAAATTATCCCACACCGTATTATACCCATTATTCACGTACACCTAATAGCAACTTCTAGTGACTAGCCATTGGACCTGCCACTTTCAAAATTTGGTATGAGTTGCAATTTTATGTTCTCTAGTGGTCTGTTATAACCTGTGCTAAATTATAGCAATGCTAAAATTGTTGTCAAATTTAACACAAGTTTTAGCATTGCCAAATCTTCCACATCATCAATCCAAATGCAATCTCTTTTTTCTATCTCATTTTCAATAGTTTTCTAGCAAAATCATCCTAAGCACAGAAAAAAATAAAAAAAATAAAAAAAAGGAAAAAAATGTAATTATTTTTTTTTTAATATTTTTTTGGTCCTTAGTGCTCTTTTTAAAAAAAATTATTTATATTTTTACTTTTTTGGTCTGTTTAGTCAAGTGAAGAAGACGGGAAAAAAAATCAACAAAAAGTCACTAATTTTTTTTGTTTTGTTTATTTGTCTAGTCATGTAGAATGTAAATATATAATTTATTTCAAAAAAAAGTTTTAAAAAGATCACAAAAGACAAATAATCAACAAAAAAAAAAATTCAAAAAACTAAAATCCAATCACCGCCTAAAAAAAACCAAAGAAGAAGAAACGTTGGTTGGCATTGTTCTAAAATGGCATGTTACCATTGTAATACTATTATTATAATTTGACAATTTGTTTATGTAACATGCCAAATTATAACTTTGACAATTCTAAAATAGCTATCGCCATTGGAAATGCTAAACACCTATTTATTATTTGGTTTGGTTTAGTTTTTGTAATTTGTGTTTTTGAAATTTTTAAAAAAAATAAGGAAAAATTATTTATAAGTCTTATTAGGAAGACTTATGCTACATATGGTCCTACTAAAAAACTTATGTTCCCATAAGTCCTGTGGAAAGTTTGTTGACACATTTACCTCCAATATTAGTTGTTAATATCATAAATAATAGTAAAAGCATATATAGGAAATTGAATGTTACCATAGATCATATCTATATAAACGTAACGTAACGTGACACCTACATAAATGTAACGTGACACTTATACGTAACGTGACACCTATACATAACGTGACACCTACATAAACGTAACGTGACACCTAGGAAATTGAATGTTGCCATAGATCATATCTACATAAACGTAACGTAACGTGACACCTATATAAACGTAACGTAACACCTATGATCTATGATAACATTCAATTTCCTATAGGAAATTGAATGTTATCATAGATCATATTTATATGAAACGTAACGTGACACCAACATAAATCAGCAATATTTTCACATTCAATTTTAAAAAATAAAAACTCATTAAGTTTGCGAAACGTAACGTGATACGTTACGTTACGTTACGTTTATGTAGGTGTCACGTTACGTTACGTATATATAAGTGTCACGTTACGTTACGTTTATGTAAGTGTCACGTCACGTTACGTTTATGTAGGATCTTGTGGAATACATTCCTATCTAAATAGGACTTGAGACTCTATAAGAAATTACACAGGACTTAGCCTATCATAAGTGTCTGAAAAAAGATTTATAAATAAGTCTCCCAAAAAATAATGGTGAAAAAAAATTATTATTATTTTCATATGGCTCTCTTTTTGTAGCGAAATATTTTTTAAAAATTCAAATATATAATTCTTTTATTTATTTTTGTCAATTTGTTTCCGTCAAAACAAAAAAAATTTAGAAAAGTTATATATTAGACAAAATTCATTTTATCACATGGTGGCACTTGACTACCAACATAGCATTTTCCATTCAAAAGTAAATTTGTTTTAGGAATAAAAATTGAGAAAAATTTCAAATGCTAAGGGCTAAAGTAGAAAAACCTTAAAACTTAATGGGTCAACATGTAATTTATTCATTTCTGTTATATTTTTAACATTTTTTCCACTAGGCACACGGAATCAATCATAGAACTAATTACATAAAATATAAGTGAAATAATTAAAAGAAAATTATTTATTTTATAATAAGTGTCACCACGCGATATAGATTGCCAGAATTGTTTGTTTTAGCTCTTAAACTGAAATTATGGAAATAAAAGGTTCATTCAATTTGCTTAAAGAAATTGAGTGGTTAATGTTTAATTTCCAATCCTATTTGATGAGACTTAAGATTTAAGTTACTTTGGTTATTATTAATTTAATCAAATTGATACAAAATAAAAAAACTAAATGATAAAATCGATACAACTAAAATTATATAAACCAATTTAACACAACAAGTAAAATACATAGACCACAATCTAATTTGCACAAAAAAACAAAACAAAACAATTAACGGTACGCACAACATTTGACATAATCTTGGGCTTATCAACATCCACACACAACACAAAGCTTGTCCCAAATTATATCTAGAAACTGAAAATAGGCATACCTCCATGACTTGAAGAACAACAAAGGAGCACAGACACCCCAAAAACCCATTGCAAATCCGAATGCCATGCACAAATAAAACCAATCCACTCCAGGTTTTTCTCTTTTGTCTACTTTGTTTCCTTCATTGTTGACTGGTTCGCCATCCACACTACATTTCTGTGTGAGTGGGGGTCCACAAAGTTTGTTGCCGATAAAGCTAGAAGCATATAACTTTGGAGTTGGGTGCTTGATGGAATTTTACCAGACAAGTTATTACAAGATGTATCAAAATATCCTATAGAAGTCAAATTTGACATGCTCAAAGGGATTTCCCTCGAGAGTCCGTTTCTTCAGAAATCAACAGATTCCAATGACTTCATGTCCCCAATCTTGTTGGGGATCATTCCTGTCAAGTGATTTCGAGATAGATTTATTGATAGAAAGGCCAACAAATCTGTTAGTTCCTTGGGAATCTTTCCAGATAAATTGTTGTTGGAAAGGTCCAAACTAATTACAAGTGTGAAAATAGTACTATACTGATACTTGTTTCCTTTTATCACCACAAAATCAGTCTCTATGATGCTATGCCTACCATAATTAGAATAATAATTCCAATTCCAAAGATCTAAGTTTTTTACTGTGGTCATGGCAGTAAAATTGTTGACACGCCATGGTATGGTTCTGGTCAATTTATTATCTGCCAAGTCTAAGATTTGAAGAGAGGTTAAGTGACAGAGTTTGGAAGAAATTTTGCCAATAAACCTGTTTGAACGAAGGTTAAGAACCTTCAAGTGAAGAAGACTTTTCCCACTCCATGCTGGTATGCTTCCAACAAACTCATTCACACCAAGGTCTATTGTCAATAACTTTGTACAATTTTGTAGAGATAGAGGAAATTCTCCTGACAGACTATTGTTGCGCACTTGCAATGAAATCAGGTGACTTAAAAAGCTTATTGAACTTGGAATACTCCCCTTCAGATTGTTGTTTCCAAGATGAATGACTTTTATTGATTGCCAATTCATCCAACAATCAGGAATTTCTCCTGATAAAAGATTTTCTCTAAGGATAAGAATTCTCAAATCAGTAGTTTCATTTGATCTACCGCACAAGAAGTGAGTCATATCTCCTGAAAATGAATTGTTGGAAAGATCAAGCTCAGCTAGATGAGGAGAGATAGTAGGCAATGGACCACTAAATTGGTTAGAACTTAAGTACCTTTTTGAGAATTGATAGCCATCACGTATTGGAATATATGGAACATATGGAATCTCACCATGGATTTGGTTGTGAGAGAGATTTAAATAAACAATTCCAGCAGATAAGTTTCAAAACCAAGTAGGAATAATACCTGAAATTCCAGTAGATGAAAAATCCAAGGAGAAAAGTTTCTTCTGTGATTGAAGCCAATTAGGAAAACATGGACCCTAATGACATGACCTTAAAGAAATTGCATCAAGTTGGAAGGGAGGAATCCACTTAGGGCTTACTTTAAAAATCAATGAATTGTCAGAAGCAGATAACATTTTCAAATTTTTGAGGTTGGCCAAATGAGTTTCAGACACATTTCCTTCCAACAAATTATTACCAATAGATAGATCTTCTAACTTCGTAAGATTACCAAGAATTTCAGGAATTGTTCCATTCAATCGATTATCATACAAATATAATGATTTTAACGATGATAACCTTCCTATTGACCATGGAAGTGGACCAACAATCGAATTAATTGAAAGATATAGTACCTGCAAATTTTTAAATTGCTCGAGATTATCATCGAAAGAACCATAAGTTGACATCCAATTAAGCTTAGCGTCTCCAAACTATCTGAAATGCATCTAGTCAAACTTCTAAAAACATCTGATATGTCACCAAATTTGTTATTTGATAAATCAACAACCTTTGCATTGCAAAGAGTTCCCATAGATCTTGGTATTCTTCCTTCAATTTCATTGTCTGACAAATCACTGTGAATAATAGAAGTCATATTTCCAATGTCACCTGTGATTGGGCCTTGTAAATGATTTCCACGAAGGTTGAGTGATTTGAGACCTTTGAAATTATACAACCAAATGGGTATGGTGGAATTGGAATGGTTGCCTGAGAGATCAAGATCTCGAAGGCTAGTCATGTTTTGAAGTCCATTAGGAATTGGACCACTAAAATCACAATTTGGTAGAACCAGAGAATCAAGGCCAGTGAGACCAAACAACCAATTTGGCATCAAAGGGTTGAAGTAGTTTTCAGAGAGGTCAAGGACGGCAAGAGAAGTAAAGTTAAGGCCAAGAAGAGAAAAAGAGAGATCAAGTTGGCAGCTATGCAAGTGTAATTCTACCAAAGAAGGAAGCATACTAGTCATTTGCAGCCAATTAGAGGATTGGCCAAGATTCACACAACTTAAATTGATGTGTTGGAGCAAGAGAAGACCAGAAATCCATTGAAAATTTTCAAAACTCAAATCACCATAACAATGTTGAAGATCAAGATAGTGCAAACTTGTGAGATTCCCAAGTGTTTGAGGAATTACTCCACTAAAGTTAGCGTCAGAGAGGTCAAGATATCTTAAACTCCTTAAAGAACCAATGAAATTGGGGATTTTGATCCTTCCAAAATCATTGTAGCTCAAGTTCAAGTAATTCAAATGTTTCAAATTGAGCAAAGAAGGATTTAACTTACCGCCCAACTTGGGTACACTATAAGAAAAAACACCTTTGGCGACTAAATTTTTAGTCGCCAAAAGTCTTTTTTTAGTCGCCAAAAGTCGACTTTTTCCTTTCCCTGACTAAATATTTTAGTCGCCGGTTTTGTCACGAATAGATGGTCGGCGGAGGTATTGGCGACTAAAAAAAGTTTTAGTCTTCAGTGACCAAAGCATTTGTCGCCAATAGTCAATTACATTTTTGAAAATTATACATTTAGCGACTAATCTTTTAGTCGCCAATAGTGAATTTGTTTTTTTTATTTATACATTTGCCGACTATGCTTTTCGTCGCCAATAGTCAATCTTAAAAAAAATTTACCGTATGTTGTTTCCAAGATTCAAATCACCAACCCACCCCACATTCCAAATCTTTACCAACACTCTCCCCACTATGCCACTACAACATCACATGAATATAAATGCAACATATATTATTTATATATTACTTTGACTGGTATTAATACAAAACTATATATATAAAAATAATTATTACTTTGCACATAACATCTGAGTAGCCTGTGCATGTACCTTGAAGATGGAGCTCACGGACATGGCCACTAAAATTGCCACAAACAACTCCATCCCACGAACAACAATCCTCATTGCTAGACCAAGAGGAAAGCCAGCTTGAAGGATCAGTAAGATCGTCCTTGAACCGCAAAAGGGCTTGTCTCTCCTTTGCAATGCAAGACACATTGGAGTTTCCATTGCAGAAACTAAAATGGAGACTTGCTACGGCAAGAATCCACCATAGCAAACCAACTACAGGACCTCTCATGTGTTCCTTCATATATATGATTACAATGCAGCAAAGAAGTTGAGTGCATAATACATTTGAATGAATATATGTTACGAATGGTATGCAATTTATAGTTAGTGTTTCACAACAAGTGATTGTGTTGTATGCAAAGTCAAGCGCGACTCTTTATTTTATTTTATTTATTAGATTCAATAAAAATGTTTATATTTATTTTTGAAAAAGATAAAAAAAAATTAAGAAATTAAAAACAATTACATCATCTCGTGGGATCTGCTTAATATTTTAAAAATTAATAATAAAAATGCAAAATAATAATAAGTGGAGCTCACACTATGCCTGTTTTTAAATAAAATTTTAGAATAATTTTTTTGGCAATGTTGAATTACTGACCATAATTATCACTATGGGGGCTCGGAGACTTGGGCCTATTTATTTTTATATTTTTAATGTATCCAAAAAAAAGTAATAAATAAGACTTAAGTCTATTTTGACAATTTATTCGTTTACTAAACAAAATTTAAAAATTATTATAAAAAAATCAATTTTTTAAATATATTTTTATACATTTTTTGTTTATAAAAAAAATTAAAAGTTACTAAAAAAATTCAATTCTCAAAATTACATACTGGTGTAGCAGGTTTTGGAGTTCCTAATCTGGTGGATGCCTAAACTGTATACGAAAAGTTACAGCAAATTTTATCTTTATGTTAAAATATTGGATAAATTACATTTTACTTCCTTTATGCTTGGTCGCTTTTTTATTTTAAGCCTTTAAAATTTGTTTTTCCCCTACGTTGACACTTCTCATTTCAATTTTTTTTTTCATTATACTTCTAAGGTTAATTTCTGTTCAAAGTTAGACAAAAAAATATTATAATAACTATTACATAATATAAAAAAAAAAGTAATAATATTAGAATTTAAGTTTATGTTAGAGGTATGAATTATATATAATAAAATATTTTTTTGTTACGTGACAGTCGATGTATCATTTTTTTAATCTAATTTTGAATATTTAGTTGTAGGAGTAAAGTGAAAAAACTTAAAACATGAATGACCAAAGTAAAAAAAATAAAATAAACTTTAAACGCCAAAGTAAAAAAGTGACTAAACATAAAAAAAAGGAGCAAAGTGCAATTTACCCTAAAACATTATTCCTGTAAAAAAAAATGCTTGCTTTTATTTTTGTTGCGACTTTAGAATTCTTTTCTACTTTTTAAAAGTGCTAAATATCTTTCACCTAAATGAATTCAAAAAAGTTGGAACAAAAAAAATTAGGGTAAATGAACTTCCTTGAAGCTAAAAAAAAAAAAACTACAACGAGCACAACAATTTTAATATAATTATATTGATCTATGTTTTTTAGTAAATTATAAGACCAAAACTAATACAGATGGTATGAAAAAATAAAGAAACATAAAATAAAATATATATTTCAGTATAAAAGATCTGATAATATCATTTTTATTCATACGATCAACGGATTTCTGATCAAATAGAGTCAATTGTTATGTAAATTAAAACTTTAATGGAGTACAGTGTAATTATCCTAAACTTGTGAGGGCTTGCTCTATTTTTTTTTTTTTTTTTTAAACTTCAGAAAAGGTCAATGTAATTTATATAAAAAATTAAACACAAAATGAATCACAAATAATCACATGATTATGAATCTTACACAGTGTAGGATTTACAGTTATAGTGTCTCCGATGTATTTTGTGTTTGGTTTTTATGTTAATAGTATTGTTCAAATTTATTTACTTTTCGTTAATTATAAAAAATATTTTTAATTAATTTTTATTATAAGAAATATAAAAAATTAGCATTTTTCTTTTGGAAGTATTTTGGTATGCAAGGTGCATATCATATGCACTTGCGTAAATTCTCTCAAATATATATATATATATATATAAGTTATTTCACAAAATCGCATAAATTCTCAAATATATGTAACTTGTGGTTGCTCAAATTGTTATAGGTTATGAGAGGGTAATTTATATGAAAATTGGGCCGAGCTGGGTAATGGGCCGTTATGGGCCACAGTACGAAGGGCTGAGTAAAAGAGGCTTAAAGTTACTCCGGTTCAAAAGAAGTTTGAAGTTACTCTGGTCTCAAAGAGCTTACGGTAAGCTCGGTTGTCACACACAAAGTTATCCCGATCGGGACCACGTTATTGGTTATCCCGGTCGAGACATACCATGGTTAGCACTGGGAAAACCGAGGTAAGAGCAGTGAATGAAAGAGCCGAGCTAAAGTTATCTTGGTTTAGTCTGCGGCTTAGCATAGCCATGCTTACCTCGGTCATATTGGAGTCTGACCATAGTAAAACCACCTTACTTGGTTTAAGCAATGAGGAGGGTCTTAAAGGATAAGCATTATTTTTCAGGAGTATGACTCCTAGGAGGACTTCACATAGAAGAGTAAGAGTCCTACTAGGATTGTGCCACGCGGAACCTATAAAATCTCACAATATCACCTATGGAGAGGTTAAACAACTTTGATTCTCGAATTTACAGAGCTTTTTGTCTATTTGTCTATTTTGCTGACTTAGGCATCGGAGAGGTATCCGGCACACACCCGCCGGCTAGCTCACGTTTGTGCTTTTAGGGAGTAAAGCGACGACGTACGGAGGAGCGCAATCTTGATCAACAGGATTATACGAGAAGGTTTATTTCTTTCCCGTACAATTGGCGCTGTCTATGGGAATATCAGACTAGAACAAAACCTCTTAATCAAGTTTTTCTTGCTAGCAAAAATCAATGGTGCATAACGAAGATTTACCGCAGTCCGCCATCGACGGACAAACCCCAGAAGGAGGTAAGAGGCGTGAAGGTTTGCCTCCTGTCCCTCCCATGGTGGACTTGGAGCCCCAACGGCATAACCCCAGGAGGGATGCTAGGGGGAGGCGGAATAACAGCCCCTATCACTCTCGTTCACAAAGTCCTGACAGACAAAGGCGGAGGATTGATCCTCAAGTTCTGGAGGACTGCGTGAAGGAGCATGACGAATTGATACGACGAATGGCAGCGGACATGGAGATTATGAAGTGCCAGATGAAGGGCAAAAGGGTGGCGACAGGAGAAGGGTGTAAAGACAACACGCCCCCTCGCCACTCAGAAGATCGCAGTAGGCAAACCGCGCCATCACAAGCAGAGAGTAGGAGCCTCAAAATAGGTGACACTCAATCCAGGACGTCCAGAACTCGTCCTCCAGTGCGAGAGGGCGAAGATCGAGAAGCACTTATCGGCCCTCACACATGCACCAGATGTCATCCAGACAGACGGAGTTACCAAGATCGTCTGACTTACGAACTGTGCTATAAGAAAGGGCACGATGGAAGGAGGATGCCAAGGCGCGCGACCCACACAGAGTTTCTGCCCTACAGTGGTTGGCTCCTCGGACGCATGGAAGCATCGAGGTAGGAATGCCAATACCGCGCCCTGCTTACGAACCAACGGACAAAGCATTGGCGAGGCTGCAAACCTCACCGTTCGTTCCGGCAATCGAAAACGCGCCCCTACCTTCAGGCTTCCTCCAGCCCAAATTCACCACGTACGAGGGAAAGACAGATCCCTATATGCACCTGAGCCACTTCCGTCAGGTTATGGTGGTATATCGTCGAAACGAGGCTTTGATGTGCATCCTCTTCCCATCAAGCCTTGGCGACCTAGGCTTGACTTGGTTCAAAAAACTTTCAGAAGGCAGCATAGCCTCCTGGGCGCAATTGGCGGAGGCGTTCGTAACAAGGTTCAGAACGAACACCAAAACGCCAGTGGAGATCGACTAGCTTCTCTCCATTAATATGGACAACAAGGAGACACTTAAATCCTACAATAGTCGCTACTGGGAGACCTTCAACCAGATTGGGGACTGTCCTACCAATCTCGCCATTGCACAATACAAAAGGGGCCTTCCAGTTTGGAACAAACTAAGGGACTCAATCACTATGACGCCACCTCTAACGATGGAGGCCTTAATGGAAAGAGTGCACCAGCACATTAGGGTAGAAGAGGATGGCGCTCGTGCTAAAGCAAAGTCTAGCACGACCGCAGTACCAAATAAAAAGACCGCGGCAAAGGTCAACGTGGTAGAACGTCCGAACAAAAACGGACGAGGCAGGCGGGACAACGAAGAAGACCAGGATAAAAGATGGTTGAGAGTCCGCACTGCCATTACCACGGTATTCAAAAAGCCAATCTACTGGATTCTAAGCACGAGATGAACCTTTCGTCAAATAGCCTGCTAAGCTAGAAGAGGCTCAGAAGGACTACGACGAAAGATCACAGTGCACATTCCATAAAGAAAAGGGGCACCGCACTGAAAATTGTACACCATTGAGACAGCATTTGGAGGAGTTGGTGGCAGCTGGTCACTTGGACAAATACATTGAAAGAGGGGCGCAACCAGCCCCCCTGAATGACAACCACCCGAACGAAATGCCAATCGACGCCCCACCTCAAGGCGTGATAAACGTAATACATGGGGTATGCGAACCTGAGCGCGTATGTAAGTTCAGAGGCATGATCAAAAAGGCTGAGCACTTAAGGGAGGTTCTAAGTGCACAACCCACAATCAAGAAAGGAAGAACGGAGGCCACCAATGTCATCTCTTTTTCAGACAGAGACTTGGCAAGGATATACTGCCCTTACAATAACGCGCTGGTCGTCACACTCTGCGTCAAGGATTACGACATCAAGCGGATTTTGATAGACCAAGGTAGCTCGTGTGAGATAATGTACTACGACACCTTCAAACAACTGAAATTAGAGGACAAAGACTTGGCACCAGCTGTATCCCCCCTGATCGGATTCAACTCAATGCCAGAGTGGCCAGTCGGCAAGATTATCCTTCCAATCAGGGCAGGAAGCGTGACAAAACAAATGGAATTTTGGGTTTTGAAGGTCCCTTCCACTTACAACATAATCTTGGAAAGAACATGGCTGCATGTCATGCGAGCAGTAGCTTCATCCTACCATCAAGTAATGTGATTCCCCAACGAAGCCGGGGTAATTAAAGAGGTCTTTGGAGACTAAATTATGTCCAAGCAATGCTTTGTCACGGTTAATGGCAGCCGCGCTGCCAAGAGATATGTTCATTCAGTGGAAAAACTTGAGAGCAATGAACTGTTCGCAGATGTCGGCAAAGCAGCTGATCAAAAGCGGTGGAAGACCTGGTAGAGGTAAGAATAGATGAAAAGAACCCGGATAAGTTCTTTTTGCTCGGTTCGTCGTTGACCAGCACTGAGAGATTAGAGGTGTTGGAATTCTTGACTTCTAACATCGAAGTGTTCGCCTGGACACCCTACGACATACCAGGCATTGATCCAAACTTCATCTGTCACCAACTCAATGTCCACCAATCCGCCAGACCAATCATTCAGCGCACTCGCAGATTGGCACTCCATCACGCCGAGATAGTGGCGGAAGAAATGGAAAATCTACTGGAGGCAGGAGCTATCAGAGAAGTGCACTACCCTAGATGGATTTCCAACACAGTCCTGGTGCCAAAGAAGAATGGCAAATGGCGTATCTGCGTCGACTATAAGACAGTCAACAAAGCATGCCCAAAGGATAGCTTCCCCCTACCACGGATAGATCAACTGGTAGACCTAATGGCAGGACACAACCGACTTAGCTTTCTTGATGCATACAGAGGCTACCATCAGATCGTCATGCACGAACTAGACCAGGAGGTCACGTCCTTTACAACTCCAAGAGGATTGTATTGCTACAAGGTCATGCCCTTTGGCCTAAAGAACGCAGGGGCAACATTCCAGATAATGGTCACCAAGATGTTTGAGTCGTTGTTAGGCAGAACAATGGAGGCTTACATCGACGGCATGGTGGTCAAGAGCAAGGATAAGAACGACTATCTAAGGGACCTAGGTAAGATGTTCCAGATTCTGAAGAAGCACAAGTTGCACCTTAATGCATCTAGGTGCGCATTCGGTATAGGATCTGACAAATTCCTGGGCTTCCTGGTGACCAACTGGGGTATAGAGGCAGACCCTTCCCGGATCAAAGCTATTCAGGATCTGGAGAGGCCTAACTCAGTAAAAGAAGTACGACATCTGACCGGCATGGCAGCTGCACTCAACTGATTCATTTGCCGGTCGTCAGACAGACTACAACCATTTTTTCAAGCATTAAAAGCCAAGTTCGAGTGGGATGAAGAATGCGACCGTGCTCTGGAAAGCTTGAAAGAATACATGTCTTCTCTACCACTGCTTGTCACCCTAATACCTGGAGAAGAACTCTTCCGACTGGCATCTCTCAAAGACGCAATTAGCGCAGTGTTGGTCCGTGCGGAAGGAATCTAACATCTGCCCATCTTTTATGTCAGCAAGACATTGCTGGGCGCCGAAACAAGGTACTTGCCACTGGAAAAACTGGCCTTGGCCTTGATGATGGCCTCAAGGAAGTTGTCGCACTACTTTCACGCCCATACCATAGTCGTCCTCACAACTTTCCCATTAAAAGCTTTGTTTGAGAGGGCGAACTTTTCTGGGCAAATTTTGAAGTGGGCAGTAGAGTTGGGACAATTCGACATCAAGTTCCTACCCAAAACCGCAATAATGGCACAAGCTTTGGCAGACTTTGTCGCAGAATTTATCCCAAGAAGTCATCATATCTGCCCAGTCAACCTGACTGACACAACCAAACTAGTGATAGAAGTTGACGCCGGAATAGCACAACCCCTGGTGTAGGACACCCAATCAGACCCCAAGGTAGACTAGAGTAAAGAAAGTAAGGAAGAAGCAACCATGCTACACCAAGCCAAGACTCACCAACAAATAAAGACTTGGTACAAACAGATAGCAAGGGGTAGACAGCAAGCATGAATCTTGAAGAAAACACCAGCAACATTCTTGACCCCACGGTATCATCTGACCCCTCCACTTGCTGGAAGTTGTTCGTTGGAGAGATGTGGAAACTCTTCGTACATGAAGCATCCAACCGGCACGGTGCAGGACTTGGCATAGTCCTCATCTCACCAGACGACCTACTTGTGAAGCAAGCAGTCAACCTTGGCTTCCCAGCATCAAACAACGAAGCGGAGTATGAAGCGCTTCTTGCAGGTCTCAAATCAACATTTTACATGAAAGCCACCGAGCTAATGGTTTACAACGACTCCCAACTGGTGCTAAACCAAATTTCGGGCGGCTACGAAGCAAAGGATGACAGGATGGCCAAGTACTAAGACTTAGTCAGAAAAGAGATCAAGAAATTTGAAGTAGTGCAGACAGAACAAATTGGCAAGAAGGAAAACAGTAGAGCAGACGAACTAGCAGGCTTTGCTTTAATGGCAGATACATCCATCCCTCATCCGTTGCTAATTGACTACTTACCAAGACCAAGCATTGAAGACCTCGAAGCAGAAGAAGTATGTTGCGCTGAACTAGGCCTCTCATGGATGGATCCTATCATACTGTTCTTAAAAGATGGCGTCTTACCGGAAGAAAAGAAAGAAGCCAACAGAATTAGAGCAACGTCACAGCGATTTTGGCTCTCCCCTTCTATGGCATTGTACAAAAAGTCATTCTCAGGACTGTATTTAAAGTGTGTTCACCTCAATAAAGTGGAAGCATTCTTGTTTGAAATACACGAAGGTGTGTGCGGAAGCCACCAAGGAGGAAGATCGTCAGCTTACAGAGCCATTTCGCAAGGATACTGGTGGCCATACATGCAGGAAGACTCGGAGAAGTATGTGAAGAAGTGCGAGAAATGTCAGAAGTTCGCACACCAAATACATCAGCTAGCCAGAGAGCTCCTACCATTGACCAGCCCATGGCACTTCGCAATGTGGGGCTTAGACACAGTAGGTCCACTTCCAACAGCACCCGGAAATAGGAAGTTCTTTCTTACAGCAACAGACTGCTTTACAAAGTGGGTGAAAGCAGAAGCATTGGCATCAATCAAGGAAAAAGATGCGAAGAAGTTCATCTGACAGAATATCATTACTCGGTTCGGCATACCTAAAGCTCTAATATCAGACAACGGCACTCAGTTCGACGGCAGAATCTTTAGAGGCTTTTGTGAAGAATACAAGATAGAGTTCTACAATTCTACACCGGCATATCCTCAAGCAAATGGCCAAGCAGAAGCATCAAACAAGGTTGTCTTGGATGGACTGAAGAAAAGGTTAGAGAAGGCAAAAGGCAAGTGGGCTGAGGAACTTCCTCATGTTTTATGGGCTTACCGTACCACACCTCGACGATCAACAAGAGAAACACCATTCTCCTTAGCTTATGGCATGGAAGCAGTAATCTCACTAGAAGTTGGCCTCCCCACAATTCAAAGCGAAAATTTTGATCCAGACTTAAATGGCGAAGCCATAGCATTGGAGCTCGACCTTGCAAAAGAAAGAAGAGAAAGAGCACTGGTTCACATTGCCTCGTACCAACAAGAGTTATCTAGGAAATACAACAAAACAATGCATCCAAGACAATTCAAGATCGGAGATTGGGTGCTGCGCAAAGTGATGGGAAACACCATGGTACCGGGAGATGGCAAGTTAGGGCCCAATTGGAAAGGACCTTACAAAGTGGTTGGATTCGCAGGCAAAGGGGCATACCACTTAGAAGATGAGGACGACAAGGCAATTCCCAGGCCATGGAATACTGCCAATCTCAAGTTATTTTATTTTTAGCTTTTTCTTTTATGTATGTGTAATTTTTTCCTTTCTCAATAAAATAAGTAGTTTCTTTTTAGTATAGTTGTTTCCTTTTGTAAGAGATTATTTTAGTGAGTTATGGGCATTAAAAACATAGTTGGCCGGAATAACCAACTGTGAACCTTCCTAAGCCCAGGATAAGGATCCGGGTTGCAGGATGTTTGATCGGAATAACCAAACACTTTACTCTAGGTTGGCTGGAAAAACCAACACCCTTCGTAAGCGCAGGATAAGGATCTAGGCTGCAGGACGTTTGGTCAGAATAACCAAATACTTTACTCTAGGTTGGCTGGAAAAACCAATCTAGAGGTTGGTTGGAAAAACCAACACCCTTCCTAAGCCCAGGATAAGGATCCAGACTACAGGACGTTTGGTCAGAATAACCAAACACTTTACTCTAGGTTGGCTGGAAAAACCAATCTAGAGGTTGGCTGAAAAAACCAACACTCTTCCTAAGCCCAGGATAAGGATCCAAGTTGCAAGACGTTTGGTCAGAATAATCAAACACTTTACTCTAAGTTGGCTAGAAAAACCAATCTAGAGGTTGGCCGAAAAAACTAACACCCCTCCTAAGCCCGGGATAAGGATCCAGGCTGCAAGACGTTTGGTCAGAATAACCAAACACTTTACTCTAGGTTGGCTGGAAAAACCAATCTAGAGGTTGGCTGGAAAAACCAACACCCTTCCTAAACCCAGGACAAGGATCTAGGCTGCAGGACATTTGGTCAGAATAACCAAACACTTTACTCTAGGTTGCCTGGAAAAACCAATCTAGAGGTTGGCTGCAAAAACCAACACCCCTCCCAAGCTCGGGATAAGGATCCATCTAAGTTGGCTGGAAAAACCAATCTAGAGGTTGGCTAGAAAAACCAACACCCTTCCTGAGCCCATGATAAGGAACCAGGCTGCAGGATGTTTGGTCGGAATAACCAAACAGTTTACTCTGGGTTAGCTAGAAAAACCAATCCAGAGGTTGGCTGGATTAAACCAACACTTAGTACTCTTCAGCCGAAGTAAGGATATCGGCTGAAGAGTGGTTGGCTGGACTAAACCAACTCTTCGTACTCTTCAGCCGAAGTAAGGATATCGGCTGAAGAGTGGTTGACTGGACTAAACCAACTTTTAGTACTCTTCAGTCGAAGTAGGGATCTCGGCTAAAGAGTGATTGGCAGCTATAATTATATTTCAAGAGTAAGACCGAGATAGTTATCTCAGCGAAAAAAATGTTAATCTGTGTACAAAATGAATACAGATATGGCACAGACTGAACAGAAACATAAAAGGTTTTTTCATTCAAAAGCAAGAAAAAGGTCCAATAGTTGGGGACTCACCCCAATTACAAACTTTTTTGTCCAACAAAAAGAAGAAAATACAAAATCAGGTAAATAGATCATCAAGATCCGCATCAAGATCAACTCGGAGCCTGGTTTCATTCGGGAGCACGGTCCCAGTTGGGAGCACGGTTTCAGTAGGCAGCTCATTAGTCAGGTCTTCCACCACTGGCTCTAACCGAGCTGACTGATTGACAGGCTCATTGACGACCAGGGTATCATTGGGCACGGTTTCTTCTTCATCATCTGAATCTTCAAGAAATTGTTGCTGAAGGGCAGCAGCATATTCCGCCATGGAGCTTGGTATGAAATATGCTGGAGGGTTGAAGACCTCAGTCTCTGGACCGTGACTGAGCTGCGCCATAGCCGCTCTCCACCCACATTTGTAGAAAAGATCCTTGGCAGCTTCACATTGTTTAATGTAAGTAGCCTCTCCCTCCTTGTAACCCCGGAGCTCGACATCATTTGCACTCTTCTTCAGCTTCTCAATCTCGGCGTTCTTCTTCCCTTCAAGCTTGGCCAGCTCCCGCAGATATTTGTCTTTTATCATGGCTGCAGCCTTTTGTTTGTCTGCTTCAGCTGAGCTAACAAGACCGGTCAGATGACTATTCTCGATTTTTAGCTCGGCTAACTGCTTCCTAGCCTCTTCTAGCTTGGCGATTTTCTCAGTTACTTCGGCCATGGCTCGCTTTGTTGTTTTACGAAGCTCCAACACAAGCTTGTGTGCAATGTGGTTCTTTTGCATAGCCTGAAAAAAAAAAAAATGGGAAGAGACTTGCAGTAAAAACCGAGCAGAAAGTTGTACAGATTAGAAAAATCAGCAAATGAAGTTACTTATAAGCACCATGAATTTTGTGGCCGAGCGGATGTCCTTTAGCTCGGTCAAATGGTTGTGGTGCTCCATATCCGCTAGAAGGCAAACACTCTTGGCAAGATTGAATGCCATTAAGTGATCTTTCTCAGCAACCACTGAGTCAGTGTCATGAATAGCTCGGTTCTGGAAAGTGATTTTGGGTGCCCACTTGGAGGAGCTAGCCCGGTCGGAACGCTCCGGTTGCGGGCTCGGTGGAGGGCTTGGTGGAAGAATGGTTTCGTTTTTATCGACAATGCGTTGCTCGGTTGGGGTAGTCCGGGTACGCTTGCTTGGACGAGATGAGGAGGGTTGTTGAGATGGAAGAGCTACCATAGCTTCAATGGATTGACCGGTTTGTGGTATCCCGACTTGGTGTGTTTTGGTTAGCAGGGCCCTTACTCTGTTCCTCTTTGCCATCTCTTGTTCAGCAGTAGTTCGGACCAAGTTGATTTGAGGTAAGGATGGATCCGGTTCGGGAGAGGCTTCCAGCAAGAAGTCTGTTACTTTGGCTTTTTGTCGGCTGTTATATTTATACGTCGGTTCAAAATTCAGTAGCTTGGCCCAACTTCTTTCGGGATATCGTAGTGCGGCACAAAGTATGCCTAAGTTGGGGTAGCTATATAGTGATTTGAGATGGGCTGAATTTGCAGAAAGAAGGCAAAACAGTTAGTTCGGTTCAGGAAGTGGAAACCGAGGTAAAATAAAACATGCAATAGAGCCGAGGTAATTATACCGGTGGTCCCTTTATTCTAGTTTATTCGGTCACCAGGGATCTGGGCATCTTGGTCTTCGAAGTTCCCAGAAACCCAGAAGAAATCATCGTCGTTTAAATCTTTATCTGGGGTATCTTTGATTATTTTTTCTCGGCGGCGTCGTATTCTTAAATAATAAACCCAGCCGTCTTCTTTTGAGCCTATGGAGTATTGATGGAAAAGCTCGGCTAAGCCGAGATTAAGGCCAGCCCGGTGGTTTAGCTCGGCTATGCCATTTATACGGTATGAATTTGTGGAAAGCTGGGTTGGGCATAGCTTGGTTTGCCTTAGGAATTCACAAAGAAGGGGCTGTACAGGGAATCTTAGTCCGGTTTCTACAATGGACAGAAAGGTAAAGGGTACAAAGCCATGGTTTCCCCATGGTGTGACATCTTGCTTGGCTAAGGTGAGATAGACATCGTTAGGAATATTACACTCCCTTCGGAATTCGGCCAAGCCACCAGGTGTGTCTACTAAGAACCTATATTTACCCATTTACTCTTAAGTTATGTATAAGTTAAGCTGAGTGTTAGCTCGGTCGAAGAATGGTGCTGAGTAGCCTGGTTGAGCGCTCAAAAGAGTGCCTGGGCAACCTAAGTCTGCAAAGTGAAAAACAAAGGTGTTAAGCACAGATCGTTGGACCGTGCTAAAAGAAATAAAGGCAAGATAAATAAAGTCCTAGCTTGGCTGTATGAGATGCTACAGGTCTTAGCTCGGTTTGAGTAAGGGGTTTGTTAGCTCAGTTTGAGTAGGGGATTTGTTAGCTTGGTTAAGCTTCTAGGGGCAGCATTCTTAGTTCAGTCTGAACTAAGAAGGCTGGTTTAGCCCCAGAATGTAGCTCGGTTGGGATTAAGGCTTTCAAGCGTACTATTGCACAGACCTAGTCCGGTTCGTTAGCTCGGCTAGGGAGAATAAGGTACTTTGGCCTATTAAAGCTACAGGAATGGCATGACGTCTTAGTTCGGTCGCTTAGTTTGGCTTGGCTTTCATTAACTACAAACAACTTCCTAGTTCGGTTGTATGTTGATTTTGGATCGAAAACCAATGTTTCTCAGAGTATTTCATAAATACAAATGGTTCTTATAAGGTTTTTCCCAGAAAAACACAAGGCAAAGCAAATGGAAAGAATATGTTTTGTAAACACACAAACAAAAAGCTGTGGGTTAAACAAGTGCGAAAACAACAAAAGGAGAATAGATCTATATAGCTTACCAGGTCAAGATGAGGGCAACAATTGCAAGCAAAAATCACGAGCTTCACAGTTGCAAGGTTGAAATGGGGGGTTCAGAGGCTTGCAAGAGAGAGAAGGTGAATAGTAAAGTGAATGATTCAAAGCATTAGGGATTGTTTTGTGAAAAGAGAAGGGCTAAAGGCAGGAACTGTTCAAAAAACACGAGGTATGAAGACGGCGTGACAGCTGCCTTCAGCCAATGAGAGCATGCCATGTGTCCTTGGAATGAGAAGCGATTCAGTTGCTGTGATTGAAGAGACGTTTTGACCGGACAAGGTACAGCCCGATGTAAATTTAGCTTGGCTGGAAAGGCTAAAAGAGTTTTAGCTTTGCTGGAAAAGCTTAAAAGCTTAGCTCGGTAGTAAGATTAAAGTTTTTAGCTCGGCTGGTAGACAAGGTAATCCCTATTATACTGCGCAGATGGAATTAAGGCGCAATTGAGAGAGTAATTTATATGAAAATTGGGCCAAGCTGGGTAATGGGCTGTTATGGGCCATAGTACGAAGGGCTGCGTAAAAGAGGTTTAAAGTTACTCCGGTCCAAAAGAGACTTAAAGTTACTCCGGTCCCAAAGAGCTTATGGTAGGCTCGGTCGTCACACACAAAGTTATCCCGGTCGGAACCACGTTATTGGTTATCCCGATCGAGACATACCATGGTTAGCACTGGGAAAACCGAGGTAAGAGCAGTGAATGGAAGAGCCGAGCTAAAGTTATCTCAGTCTAGTCTGCGGCTTAGCATAGCCATGCTTACCTCGGTCATATTGGAGTCCGACCATGGTAAAACCATCTCACTTGGTTTAAGTAGTGAGGAGAGTGTTGAAGGATAAGTATTACCTTTCAAGAGTATGACTCCTAGGAGGACTCTGCATGGAGGAGTAAGAGTCCTACTAGGATTGTGCCACGCGGAACCTATAAAAGTTCACAATATCACCTATGGAGAGGTAACACAACTTTGATTCCTGAATTCACAGAGCTTTTTGTTTATTTGTCTATTTTGCTGACTTAGGCATCGGAGAGGTATCCAGCACACACCTGTCAGCTAGCGCACGCTTGTGCTTTCAGGGAGTAAAGCGACAACGTACGGAGGAGCGCAATCTTGATTAACAGGATTATACGATAAGGTTTATTTCTTTCCCGTACAGATTAACTTACGTATATTTGTAAAATTTATACAATTTTATAAAATAATTTACGTATATACGTAACAATATATAATATACATTTGCACACTTAAAATTATTATTATTATTATTTTTTATACCAAAGATCAACATATTCTTGGGATTTGACATTATGAGCACCCCCACCCCCACTCTCACGGCAAAAACGTTTCAAATCTCATCCATTCAAAGATCAATTTCCACATAAGATATTGACGTTATGAATGGACTAAAGTTCTTTTTCTTAAGGCTCAATACAATTACCCCACGCTCACGGCAGAGGTTTCACAGTTTCATTTTGTTAAAAGTAATTGCGTCACTTTGCTCTCTTATGATTATCTATTTTTTTTATTTTGACCTTTGAAATTTTTATTTATTTATTTATTTATTTATTTATTTTATCATTTTGACATTTTATGTTTTAAGTATTAATTAATTTACTATAAAAGTTAATTTATATCTAAAATTAGACAAAAAAAAAATAATACATAGCTAGTCACGTAACATAAAAATATTTTATTATATGTAATTCATACCTATAACACAAGCTCAAACCCTAATATAAAAATATGTTACAGTTAACATAATATTTTCTATTTAATTTTGAACATAAATAAAAACTTGAAACATAAAGGTTCAAAGTAAAAAAAAAAAAAAAAAAAAAAAAAAAAAAAAACAAAACTTTATGGGCCAAAATGAAAAAAATGACCAAATATAAAGGGAAAAAAAGTGTTATTTACCCAAAGTAATTTGACCATCATGTTAGGAATTGTGGCTCACCATGGATTTCGTTTTGATGATTGAAATTGTTCATTTTATAAAACCTTATATATATATATATATATATCATTTATACGAAAAAATAAATTAAGCTTATCTGATAATTGTAACATTTTCATTTTATCACATTTGTCTCTACAAAAAAATGACAAATATGTTTTTAATAATAGGTTACGTATTTTTTTTTTTGAAGTAAATGCAATAAAATAAAAATATTATGATTTTTCGATTGATCTATTTTTTTCAAAGATGATACATACGGAGAACTTTATAGAATAAACGATTTGAATTATCGAAATAAGACTCATAATAAACCTCACAGACTCTAATATGATGGTCGAATTCAAATTTTAAATTTGAAAAAATTTTACCCTTATTTAAAATGTCTAATTCAAAATCAACTTATTCCTGGGGTTTGACGTTATGAACACCCCCACCCACACTCCCACGGCAAAAACGTTTCAAATCTCGTCCATTAAAAGATCAATTTCCACATAAGATATTGACATTATGAATGGACTAAAGTACTTTTTTCTTAATCTTCAACTAGCATATCATTCGTACTATGCATGAGTTGTATTTATAATTTATTTATATCTATATATTAAGAAAAAGGATCTTTTAAAACCCAAGGCTTGTGGAAACTCTAACATGTCAATCCTAATTTCTTGATTTTTTAATATTTTTTTAAAAAAAAAATTGACTTAGAGATTGGTGATTGGTTCAAAGATTGTAATAATTACACTATTGATTACAATAAACACTTAATTTATAATAATTACACTTATTAAATGAATAACACAATAAATGAAATCCTAATTTCCTTACTTTTTGCATCCTCAAGAGACCCATGTAATTATTGTGTAAATGCCTCTTAAATAAATAAATAAACACTTATTAAATTCTTTCAAACTCCTCGGTCAAACCCTATGTATTTAATTTATATATTAAAAAATCCTAATTTCCTGATTTTTTAATATTTTTTTTTTAAAAAAATTGACTTGGTGATTGGTGATTGGTTCAAAGATTGTAATAATTACACTATTGATTACAATAAACACTTACTTTATAATAATTACACTTATTAAATGAATAACGCAATAAATGAAATCCTAATTTTCTTACTTTTTGCATCCTCAAGAGACCCATGTAATTATTGTGTAAATGCCTCTTAAATAAATAAATAAACACTTATTAAATTCTTTTAAATTTCTCGGTCAAACCCCATGTATTTAATTTATATATTAAAAAAATAAAAATAAAAATAATATCTATAATTATCCCGTACATAGCACGGGTGATAGGCTAGTCTATATATTAAGGAAAAGGGTCTTTTAAAACCCAAGGCTTGTGGAAGCTCCAACATGTCAATCCTAATTTCCTGATTTTTTAATATTTTTTTTTAAAAAAATTGACTTGGTGATTGGTGATTGGTTCAAAGATTGTAATAATTATACTATTGATTACAATAAACACTTAATTTATAATAATTACACTTATTAAATGAATAACGCAATAAATGAAATCCTAATTTCTTTACTTTTTGCATCCCCAAGAGACCCATGTAATTATTGTGTAAATGCCTCTTAAATAAATAAATAAATAAATACTTATTAAATTCTTTCAAACTCCTCGGTCAAACCCCATGTATTTAATTTATATATTATGTAATTATTGTGTAAATGGCTCTTAAATAAATAAATAAACACTTATTAAATTCTTTCAAACTCCTCGGTCAAACCCCATGTATTTAATTTATATATTAAAAAATCCTAATTTCCTGATCTTTTAATATTTTTTTTTTTAAAAATATACTTAGTGATTGGTAATTGGTTCAAAGATTGTAATAATTACACTATTGATTACAATAAACACTTAATTTATAATAATTACACTTATTAAATGAATAACGCAATAAATGAAATCTTAATTTTCTTACTTTTTGCATCCCCAAGAGACCCATGTAATTATTGTGTAAATGCCTCTTAAATAAATAAATAAACACTTATTAAATTCTTTCAAACTCCTCGGTCAAACCCCATGTATTTAATTTATATATTAAAAAAAATGAAAACAAATATAAATATCTATAATTATCCCGTGCATAGCACGGGTGATAGGCTAGTTATATATTAAGTAAAAGGGGATTTTTAACCCCAAGCCTTGTGGGAGCTCCAAGCTCCCAATCTAAATTTTCTGATTTTTTGATTTAAAAAAAAAAAAAATCTTAGTATTTATGAACTTCTCCCAACTCCCAAGTCTTACCCTCATAATAACACTTTAATGCATTAAGAACAAGCATAAAATTTTTTTTTTTTGAAACCCAACACATATGAATTCCTTGAAAAGTCCCAATACATATGATTATTATCCTTCATAATAACACTTTAATGCATTAAGAACAAGAATAAAAAAAAATTCTTGAAAAGTCCAACACATATGATTATTATCAAAATATTAAACTTTAATATAATATAATAAAAAAAAGACATTTAATTCATTGAAAAATTTAACGCATGATTATTATCAAAATATTAAATTTAAATATAATATAAAAAAGAAAAAAAAGAAGACATTTAAAAATCACAATTCACATATATAAATAATTGTAAGCACAATCCCTGCATAGCACGGGTGATACGCTAGTTATCTATATATGTGAATTGTGATTTTTAAATGTCTTTTTTTTTTTTTTAAATGTCTTCTCTTTTTTTTTTTTTTTTTTTTTTCATTTTTATCTTATATTAAAGTTTAATAATTATATGTGTTAGACTTTCCAAGGAATTAAATGTCTTCTTTTTTTTTTATATTATATTAAAGTTTAATATTTTGATGATAATCATATGTGTTGGACTTTCCAAGGAATTAAATATCTTCTTTTTTTATATTATATTAAAGTTTAATATTTTGATAATAATCATATGTGTTGAACATTTTAAGGAATTTTTTTTATGCTTGTTCTTAATGCATTAAAGTATTATTATGAGGGATAATAATCATATGTGTTGGGACTTTTCAAAGAATTTTTTTATACTTGTTCTTAATGCATTAATGTGTTATTATGAGGGGTAAGACTTGGGGGTTGGAAGAAGTTAATAAATACTAAGATTTTATTTTTTTAAAAAAATCAAAAAATCAAAAAATTTAGATAGAGATATTGGAGCTCTCACAAAATTTGTGGGGGTAGAGATAGATATAAATAAATAGATAGATATAGATATAGATATTTATATTTGTTTTAATTTTTTTTTAATATACAAATTATTTGTTTTGAAAAAAGTACTGCAATAATTATCAGAGAAGTCAAAAAGTCTTCTGGGTTATAGATAGATATAGATAAAGATACTTATATTTGTTTTAAATTTTTTTTAATATACAAATTATTTGTTTTGGAAAAGGTAGTGCAGTAATTATAAGAGAAGTCAAAAAGTCTTGTGGGTTGAGAGAAATTAATAAATGCTAAGATTAAATTTTTTTTTTAAAAACAAAAAATTAGAAAATTAAGATTGCCATATTGAAGCTCCCACATACCTTAAGGTTAAAAACCCTATTTTACTTAATATATAATATAGATCAGTCAATAGTTTTTTTTAATCTATTTTGTAAATTAAAAATCAATAATTTTGAAAAATTGATTAATTTGTCCCATTAAGTGATTTAAAATTTTGATAGATATACATAAAAAAAAAAAACATAATTATATTATTAAATCATAATTTAAATTTAGATGCTATATCTTTTTGAGATCTATAACTAAATTCTTATCTTTTTTATTTTTTATTTTTGTGTGTAACCATAGTTTATGGGAGAAATTGAAAAGAATGTTGCAATAATTATGAGAGAAGTCAAAAAGGATTGTGGGTTGAGAAAAGTCAATAAATGCTGAGGTTGGATTGGGAGAAGTCAATAAATGCTGAGATTTTTTTTTAAATCAAAAAATTAAAAAATTAGAATTAAAAATTTGAAACTCCTACAGACTTAAAAACTTGATTTTGCTTAATATATAGTATAGATACAATTACCCCACGCTCACGGCAGAGGTTTCACAGTTTCATTTTGTTAAAAGTAATTGCGTCACTTTGCTCCCTTATGATTAGCTTCTTCTTTTTTTTTTTTTTTTTTTAACTTTGACCTTTATTTATTTATCATTTTGACATTTTATGTTTTAAGTATTTCTTAATTATTATAAAGTTAATTTTTATCCAGAATTAGATCCAAAAAAATAACACATAAATAGTCACGTAATATAAAAATATTTTATTATATATAATTCATACCTTTAATACAAACTCAAATCCCAATATAAAAATATGTTACAGTTAACGTAATGTTTTCTATTTAATTTTGAACATAAATAAAAACTTGAAACATAAAGGTCCAAAGTAAAAAAAAAAAAAAAAAACTTTATGGGCCAAAATGAAAAAAATGGCCAAATATAAAGTGAAAAAAGTGTAATTTACCCAAAGTAATTTGATCATGTTAGGGTTCGTGGGTTCACCATGGATCTCGTTTTGATGATTGAAATAATTTGTTTATAAAACCTTTCATGTATATCATTTATGCAAAAAAAAAAAATAAAAATAAAAAAAATAAAATAAATTAAGTCTATTCGATAGTTGTAACAGTTTCATTTTACCACATTTTTCTCTAAAAAAAATGACAAATAGGTTTTTAAAAATAGGCTCCGTATTTTTTTTGAAGCAAACATAGTAAAATGAAATTATTATGATTATTGGATTGATTTACTTTTTTCATTGATGATACACATGGAGAATTTTATAAAATAAACGATTTGAATTATCGAAATAAAACTTATAATGAGCCCCATAGACTCTAATATGATGGTCGAATTCAAATTTTGAATTTGAGAAAATTTTATCCTTATTTAAAATGTCTAATTCAAAATCAATTGATTACTTGTTTTTTTGGCTATGCATCAGCTGAGATTGTGTGTGAAATTTTATTTTATATAAATATAATATCTTGATATTCATTCAATCAAAGTGACATAATTTAAATGTGGTGTTCTTTATAACTTTATGAATGATTTAACCTTCAAAATTTAAATTAAATTGAAAGGGTAAACTTGTGAGAGCTCAAGAAAGGTTAATGTAATTCATTTAAAAAATTAAATACAGGATGAATCACAAATAATCACATGATTATGAATCCTACACAATGTCGGATTTACAATTATAGTGTCTTTTATCTATTTTGTGTTTGGTTTTTTTATGTTAATAGTATTGTTTAAATTTATTTACTTTGAGTTAATTATTAAAAATATTTTGAATTAATTTTTATTATAGAAAACGTAAAAAATTAACATTTTTTTTTTGAAGTGTTTGGGTGTGTAAAATGTATACCATATGCACTTACGTAAATTTTCACAAATATATATAAGTTATCTTACAAAATAGCGTAAGTTTTTACAAATATACATAAATTATGATTTTTCAAATTTTTATGAGCTAACTTACATATGTTTGTAAAAAATTACATAATTTTATAAAATAAATTATGTATATTTGTAAGAATTTACTCAATATGATATATAATTGCCCACTTAAAAATCATTATTTATTATTTTTTTGTTTTTTCAACCAAAATCAACTTGCTCTTGGGGTTTGGCGTTTTTGAGCACCAAAGATTACCTTGTACTTGGGGTACTTTTATGAGCACCCCCACCGCCACTCTTACGGCGAATACGCTTCGAATCTTATCCATTCAAAGATTAATTTCCACATAAGATGTTGACGTTATGAATGGATTAAAGTCCTGTTTCAATGCGCGTAATTCACGTTAGTCCTTTTCAATGCGCCTAATTCATGTTTCTTAAGTCTCGTGGAGATGTGATTTGAAAATACTCTTATGATTTTGTTGAGTGTTCGAGATTTATTGATAGTCACTTGAAAAGGAATAAATATTCGGGTCAGAGATACCGGAATTAGTACTCCGATGGACTCAAGAATGCTTGTATTCTAAGTTAAGCACAATAATTCTCACATACCTCTTCTGGCTGATGTTTCTTCTATTTATATCTTTTCTTTTTTGGGCCTCGGGATTAGATCCATTTCTTACATCATATTCGGCACATTTTATAATAGATTGATTTTCACTCGGCCCCTTGCTTAATCGGTTATTTGGCCGAGTAGGGTTGGATTTGAGGTTTCGGGCTAATTACTGAGTGCTTCGAATCTTGGCTCTCCTAGATTCGACTATCCGGGATCTTTATGACTCCCAATTCTTAGCCCCCACAATTTTCCTCCAAGCACTCCACTAACGACAGTTGGCTGGAGTGTTTGGCTTCGAATTCGAAGGGTCAGAGTCGAAATTCGGCGGCTGAACGTATTCCAACGCAAATGTCTGTACACACGCTTCTCGGTTATCATTTCAACTTCCCGCCTCTTCGTACACTTCTATTTATTGTGATTTAAAATGTCGACGTCTTTTCAAATGCATACATGCTCTTAGAGGACTGTCGTTGGACTGCCTTCCAAACTACCTCTACAACTTCCTATTCTTCTCTATCTCCTTCACCTCTTGTAAGTTCTCTCATTCTCTGCTTTGTTTTTTGTTTTGGCTTAGCATAATCCTATTGGTTGAGGGAAACGGCGAAACATTGAAAAGATCTCCTCTCACCGGATCGAATTTCTGGCTTCCGACGCCATTTTTCTATTCCTGATGACGTCCGTCTGTCATTTGTGGCAGACAACACCCTCGATATAGAGAGGGTCGATGAAACCACGATCGTCTTCCATCTTCTATCAATCGCAAAAGGTGGGGTCCGTTTCCCCCTTCACCCATTCCTTAGGGCCGTGCTTTGCTATTGGGGGTTAATCCCTTCGCAACCCAACGTCAACTTCTTTAGGATCGTGATGGGAATTATCGCACTAAACCGCTGCCTTGAACTTAACCTGGGCATTCTTGCTATTTGGCATTGCTACGCCTTGGCCAAATCTTCTGGTCGGCATGGGCGTTATTTCCTTAGGGCCAAAGACACCGACCATCAACTAGTGACTATGCTTTCCAGCTCTGGGAAGTGAGTCGATGATGTTATGGTTGTCGTCCAAGGAAATTAAGAATTCGGCGAAGGCGAGGATCGCCTTGATCGTATTCCTAGACGGAGGGGCAAACTAGGTGGTCGAGTATCTTCTTTTATTTATTTATGTTATATTTATAAAACTTTATTTTCGGGACCTCATTGTTTTGCTTTTGCAGGAAACGATTTGAAGAAAACCTTGACCTCGACCGTCGACGCCGTCCTTTCGAAAATCAAGACTGTGCTCAAGTATTTCGGCCGACCGAGTCTTCAGAAGCAGGAGAGGGCGGCCCACGTTCTGCTCCGCTACGAGCCGACTTATACAATGCTTTCGGCGACGGAAAGCATCCCAATTCCGAAGGGTGAAGAGTTTCTTATCGCCCTTATCTTGACTGATTTTAGGAGGCAAGTCAGTTGCGAGGGATCAGATTCGGAGCGACCGAAAGTAGCCGAGGCCGCCGAGTCAGACCAATCCGAAATTGAGGTTGACGAGGCTTTGAAGTTAGCATTTGAAGAAGCCGGCCACAATTCGGCTGATCTTCCGTCCACTTCGGGTCGAGAGGACCGTTTGCTTAACGATATTTTTCATAGTTTGGAGGACCTTTCTGGCGCGTTCCCAGAAGATATGGCTGGGTTGAGCCTCACTAAACTTGCCAAGAAGGCAAATACGGAAATGATGGCCGCGCGGCGAAGGGCGGAGGAGATTCAGGCTGCCGAATCTCAGTTCCAGACCTCCTTGCCTGTTATTGAGGGGACGGCAAAGAACAGAAGTACTGAGGCGGAACCTTTTGTGCAGGCAAGTGTAGAAGCTGAGCAAAGGGTGGAGAAACGCCCTGCCGATGTTAAGGTCAGCTCAGAAGAAAACTGTGCTGACAAACAACCTCGTTTGGAGGAGTCGGATGTGATTGTACCTTTTGTTATTCAGCCTAAGATAAAAAATACGCCGATCTCCTCCGAAGCTTCGGTAATCAAAAATCTAGCGGTTGCACTCAGCTTGGTGACGTCTGTTTCACTACTTGTTGACAAGGCAGCTTTTCGGGCTAAGCCTGATCTAGTTGCAATTGGGTTGGCCACGCAATCGGCTCTTTTGGTATATATCTGGACTTTGTCTTTTCTCTTTACGCAAATATTATTTTGTTCTTAACTTTCTGTTTTGCAGGCCGTTGGAAGGATAGCCGACATGGGCCGTCGCTATCATGATGCCGTCGAGCTGATTGGCCGTTTACAAGCCGAGGTTGAGGGCCAAAGGAGTAGGGCACAGACGGAGGGCGCCCGTGCCGAGGCCGAGATGGAGAGAGCCCGTAATGCTGAAGAATTGAGATCACTCGCCGAGAAGAGGGCGGATGCGAGCGACGACGCGCTTAAATTGGCCCAGGAGGCGATATCTAAATTAGAGGCTGGGTTGGAAGAGATGAAAGCGGCGAAGGAAACAGCCGACCTGAAGACTTCCAACGCATTCGATGCTGGGAAAAAATCTACTTTTGCTGACTATGTAGATGAAGTCCCCAAATTTGAAAATCGGGGATTTAAACATGGCTAGCTCAAAGCTCTTGCTGCTGTTGATGTGACATTGGCTATGCCAATTCCATACGAGCAAGTTGATATTGAGCTGCTGGAGTCTGACTCCGAGGGCTAATTTGGGCGGCTCCTGTTTTTGTTTTAGGATTTGCATGTAATTTTCAGCTTTTTACAGCTTTTTGTTTAGTAATTTTCATATGTAAAATGGTTACAATTTGTGCCCAATTTACTTAATGAAAATTCATTTTATACTTTGTTGTTACTAATGAACGGAATTGTTTGGTTGCTGTTTTGGATAAAACGTTTTGTATACTTACCGACTAGATGATTAGGCCGTTTAGAAAGCCAAAAAATTAGTGCATGAAATGGCCGTGGCACATATCAATCGATATGGGGCCAAGATGCTCAGTCGGTTAGATTAATAAATCTGCCCTTGCCCCAGCTAGTGCATGGACTTCAAGGCATTCGCCCATAATTGCCGTTTAGATAATTAGGTTGTTTTAACAAGCCAAAAATTAGTGCATGAAGTGGCTGTGGCATATATCAATCAGCATGGGGCCAAGATGCTCAGCCGTTTAGATTAATAAATCTGCCCTTGCCCCAGCCAGTGCATGGACTTCAAGGCATTCGCCCATAATTGCCGTTTAGATAATTAGGTTGTTTTAACAAGCCAAAAATTAGTGCATGAAGTGGCTGTGGCATATATCAATCGGCATGGGGCCAAGATGCTCAGCCATTTAGATTAATAAATCTACCATTGCCCCAGCCAGTGCATGGACTTCAAGGCATTCTCCTATAATTGCTGTTTAGATAATTAGGCCGTTTTAACAAGCAAAAAATTAGTGCATGAAGTGGCTGTGGCACATATCAATCAGCATGGTGCCCAGATGCTCGGCCGGCTAGATTAATAAATCTACCCTTGCCCCAGCCAATGCATGGACTTCAAGGCATTCTCTCATAAATGCCGTTTAGATAATTAGGCCTTTTTAACAAGCCAAAAATTAGTGCATGAAGTAGTTGTGACACATATCAATCGGCATGTGGCCAAGATACTTGGCCGGTTAGATTAATAAATCTGCCATTGCCCCAGCCAGTGCATGGACTTCAAGACATTCTCTAATAATTGCCGTTTAGATAATTAGGCCGTTTTAACAAGCCAAAAATTAGTGCATAAAGTGGTTGTGGCACATATCAATCGACATTCGTCATTTGGAGACTGCCAAAAGCGTTAATGAAATTGCCTTGGGGTCGCTGCATACCTACGAATAAATGGGGTGAGTTCGCGCCAGTGGGTCCACTTATTCTTATTCAGATTCAATTTGAACTAGCTTAAGGCGAGGGCGAATGTCAAACAGACTGTTCTTCAACAGTAGCGGAGAAGGACGAATGCTGGTTGAGCTAGATACTACGATGAATCGCAGCAGCGAGCCTACGCGTACGGGAGGAAGGACGTCCAAGGAAAACGAAAAACGTCAACCTTCAAGCCGTCAAAGCAGATCACCCCGAAAAGAGAAGCATCAACGGGGAAGCTCCCCGCGACCACGACCGAGGAATGAGTTAGACACGACGTCACGACCATTGAGTTTTGTGGTGTTCATGGGGAATAAACCGATGACTGAGGTAGATTCCATCGTCAATGATCTGGGTGTAGCGGTCGAGTTCGCTCGACAGATCTTTCCACCGGAAGTCCAACAATCAATGGTTAGACGACGAGATTTCGAAGTGTTTTGAGAAGGTATTCATGGGGCGGTGAAGGGGCTGTACACCGCCTACGAAGTTGGCATGCGTCTGCGCGCCGCATGGCAGAAGATGGAGAAAATGGATGAAGGGGTCCGCAGTTCGGAGGCTCGTACGGAGAAGGCCGAGGGCAAGCTTAGGGAGCTCAGGAAGGTTAAAGTCACTGACCCGCATGCGGCGGGTCAATCTAACCCGATTGTGGACGAGAGGGTGACCTAACGGCTATTGAGTCATGTCCTCATCGACCAAGATACGGCGGACATGTTTGCCGTAGCAAATACGAGGGCCAAGGGTTTCGAGCAGGGTTTCCATGCTGGCCAGAAGGTTGGGATCGACAAAACGAAAGAGACATTGGCTGAGGAGGTCTGCCGATGCAAGAATCGCGATTTTAAGCATGGTTGGATCGCGACTCTTCAAGCTGCGGAGGTTCTCCGAGCGAAAGGTGTCGATTTCAACTTATGTGGCTTGGATTATCGTGATCATTTGCCCTTTTCCGCCTTTGAAATTGAAAAGAGCAATGATGAGGGAGACGTTGAATAAAAATATTCGTTATAAATGTTCAAACGCGGATTGCGTCTAAGATTATGTGATTATTGGTTGGTCGAATAAAAAAGCATTTTATTTTCAATGTTTTTTGTTATAAGTTTTGTTCAGCACACATGTGCTTGTATGCATTTTATTATATAAAATGTTTGAATAAATGTATTTCAGACGATTGAATAGACATTGTTTGGCCTAATTTAATCGATATCATTGTGTTATGCATGACCCGAAGGGTTCATCAGTCCAAAGACGTCATTCACCGATGGGGCTCCGAATCCGGAGACTTTATTTAGCCAATCGTGATATTCACGAAGGGCGCTCTGAATCTGGAGGCTTGATCGGCCCAAAGACATCATTCGCCGATGGCGCTCCGAATCCGGAGACTTTCTTTAGCCAATCGTGATATCCACGAAGGGCACTCCGAATCCGAAGGCTTAATCGGCCCAAAGACGTCATTCGCCGATGGGGCTCTGAATCTGGAGACTTTATTTAGACAATTGTGATATCTACGAAGGGTGCTCCAAATTCGGAGGCTTTAATTGGCCAATCGTGATATCCACAAAGGGCACTCCGAATCTGGAGGCTTAATCAGCCCAAAGACGTCATTCGCTGATGGGGCTCTGAATCCGGAGACTTTATTTGGCCAATCATGATATCCACGAAGGGCGCTTCAAATCCAGAGGCTTAATCAGTCCAAAGATGTCATTCGCCGGTAGGGCTCCGAATCTGGAGACTTTATTTGGCCAATCATGATATCAACGAAAGGCGCTCCGAATCCGGAGGCTTAATCAGCCCAAGATGTCATTTGTCGATGGGGCTCTGAATCCGGAGACTTTATTTGGCCAATCGTGATATCCACGAAGGGCGCTCCAAATCCAGAGGCTTAATCGGCCCAAAGATGTCATTCGTCGATGGGGCTCCGAATCTGGATACTTTATTTGGCCAATCGTGATATCCACTAAGGGCGCTCCGAATCCGAAGGCTTTAATCGGAACATCTTTGAACTAGATTTTGTAGTAGGTGAATGGGAATCTTTGTATTACAGAAAGAAAAAATGTACATAGTGAACAGTTCAGAACAAGTATCATGTCCCACAAGTCAGGTTAATAATAAAATTTGCGTAAATGCATGGAATTTTAGGGCTATGGCAGACTCCTTCTTGACATGTCTTTGAATTGATATGCCCCTACTCTGGCGATCGAATCAATCTGGTAGGGGCCGTCCCAGTTAGGACCCAATTTTCCATCGGCCGGTTTCCTGTCAGTTGAAAGCACCTTCTTTAGGACCAATTCTCCTGGTGTGTAGCGGCGCAGCTGAACCCGTTGATTATATGACTTTGCTAGCTGCTGTTCGTACCGTGCCATGGACGCAAGGGCTCGGTCTCTTCGTTCTTCGATTAGAATCAAATCCAAAGCCAGTATCATGTCGTTTTGGCCCGTATCAAAAACTTGTGACTTGAGTGTCGGTTGGCTGATCTCCAAGGGTAAGATTGCCTGGGTTCCAAAGCATAGGGCAAACGGTGTTTCTCCAGTCGATCTTCTCGGTGTAGTTTGATGAGCTCACAGTACACTCGGCAATTCTTTGACCCATTTTCCTTTGGCTTTCTCTAGCCTCTTCTTGATGCCGTCCAAGATGGATTTATTAGAGGCTTCGGCTTGGCCATTGCTTTGGGGGTAAGCCAGCGTAGAAAAGTAAGGTCGAATACCATATTTGCTGTACAGTTCTCGGTATATGCCACAATCAAACTGGGTGCCGTTGTCTGAGATAAGAGCTCTCGGAATGCCAAATCGTGTTACGATGTTCCTCCACACAAAGCGCTTAACGTCAGCATCTCGAATGTGTGTTAATGCCTCCGCTTCGACCCATTTCGTGAAGTAGTCTGTTGTGACGATCAGGTATCGCTTGTTCCCTGGGGCCCTTGGCCATGGTCCTACGATATCAAGCCCCCACTGGGCGAACAGCCAAGGACTGGTGATAGAGTTCAACTCTTCAGCAGGCAGATGGTTTAACGGAAAGAATTTCTGGCACTGCTCACACTTTTTTGCATAACACTCGGCGTTCGCTCTCATTGTCGGCCAATAATACCCCTGCGTTATAGCTCGATGGGCCAAAGAGCGTCCGCCAGAATGGGTGCCACAACTGCCTTCGTCTATCTCAGTCAGAAGCTCCCCGACTTTGTCCGGGTGCACACATTCCAAATATGTGCCAGAGAGTGAGTTTTTATAAAGCCTTCCTTGCGGATCCAAATAGTATCGCATGGCTTTGTTTCGCAGCTTGTGTGCTTCTTTCTTGTCCTCTGGGAGTTGGTCAGAGGATAAGAATGCAACAATGAGATCCATCCAACTTGGTGCAGATTCTATAACGTTGATTTGGAATTCCTTCGAAGGGCCAATGCTTGGCTCTGGGATGAATCCTACTTCGATGGTCCGTTTAATCTCTGAGTTGGTTACGGAGGCTAGGCAAGCTAAGGCATCTGCATGGGTATTCTGATCATGTGTTATCTAGTTCAACTCGTGATGGTCGAATTTTGCCAACAGGGAATTGGCCGTTTTCATGTAGGCCACCATACAGTCGTTTCTTGTCGTGTACTCCCCTTTTAGCTGATTGATCACCAGTTTTGAGTCGCAAAACACAAGCAGATGCCAAGCACCCAGAATATGCGCATTCCGCAAGCTAGCTAAAAGGGCTTCGTATTCGGCTTCGTTATTTGATGCTTCAAAGCTGAGCTTGACGGCCTGCTCAATTATCGCGCTGTCGGGGGTCAGGATTACAACTCCAGCTCCATTGCCCCGCTAATTGGACGATCCATCACAATACAATTGCCAGATGTCCCAAACATAAATCCTCCATTTCGGCTTTGGTCGAATTTCATTTGACTTGAAGTCGGCGACATCAGACTTGAAGTCGGCAAGGCCCCCAGTGAATTCGGTGATAAAGTCGGCAAGCACCTATCCCTTGATTGAGGTTCTCAGTAGAAATTGAATATCGTATTGGCCAAGTTCCAGAGCCCACTTTGAAACATGTCCAGATGCTTCTGCACTGTGTAGTACTGATCGGAGGGGATAATCTGTCAACACCCCAATGCTATGCCCCTGGAAGTAATGCATGAGCTTCCTTGCAGCCATAACTAGGGCTAGGATGAGCTTTTCTAGTGGAAGTTAACGTGTTTCGGCATTAACCATTACCTTGCTTACATAATACACTGGCCGCTGCTCCCCCAGCTCTTCCTTTATCAATACAACGCTGACGGCTCGGTCAGAACTGCCAGGTACAAAATGAGCGGGTCGCTAGCAGAGGGTGTTGTCAAGAGTGGTACTGAGCGGAGGTAGGTCTTCAGGTTGTTGAAAGCGGCTTCGCACTCGGCGGACCATTCAAAGGCCTTACTCTGCTGTACTGTATGAAAAAATTGTTGGCAGCGATCTGTAGATCGATTGATAAACCTGTTGAGTGCGGCAGCCATCCCCATCAACTTTTGAACCTCCTTTACTGAACGAGGGGAGCCGAGCTCTAGGATGGCTATGATTTGCCTTGGGTTGGCTTCGATTCCTTTGTGGTTGACAATATAGCCCAAGAATTTGCCAGTGCCGATACCAAATGCACATTTGGAAGCTTTCAACTTTATTCCATATTTGCGTAGGATGCCGAATGTCTCTTCCAGATCGGCTATATGATTCTGCTCTTCTTTGGATTTGACCACCTGTAGACGTCCCCGAACGCCCCGGGAGGATGACTCCCGTTCTGTTCATTTGCGTTTACTACAGTTCGGACTCAAATTGTCACGGTTCTTAATCTTGAACCAAAGAGTCCAAATCCGGCAAATCGTTTTAAGAAAAACAGATTTTGAAAGAAGTGCCAAACATGGACTGCTTTGCTAGATACAGAGTCACCACCTAAATATTTTTTAATGGGGGAATTTAGGAAACCCTGACTCGGTGCCAAAGGCCACGTGTCCGTCATCACCAAAGTTGTCTTGGCTCGGGAGCTTGGGTACGATTGGGGAAGGTTAGCTATGAGCACCCCCTTTCGCCCGGTCCGAAGACCGGCCTCTACTAACCATGATATCCGGTTTTGAAAACTTTATGTGTTCTTATTCCGGTTATTAGCCTAGAATTACTATGTTATGCGCACAGCAAACAAGTATAGACTAGATCGCCTAATTTGGAAACAGGCATTGCATATCCGTTGGTTTTGAAAACGCTTTGGAATTTGCTACTCGCAAGTAGGCTAAAATACGGATTTCAACGAGTTTTTCCAACTCAAGTAATCCAACCTCCACCCACAGGCATTCAAGCAGTTATATCACATAAGCAGCTAACCTCATGGTAATCATGCTATTATGGCAACACTCACACGCATGCGATATGTTAAAGCATAAAAGCTTACCTAGTACTCCAAGCCAAAACAGAAACCAGTTAGTAATCATATGCATGATCCTAGTTCATGTTAAGTGGCTAATGCAACACAAGCAATGGTGTAATCTAAAACAGGCTCTACATCCTAAGCATGGCATATGGAATGCTACAAATAGCACGTATTCAATTTGGAAATTGGAATACAATGCAGTTAGCGTGATGTACTGAGCCCGATGCATGTAAAAAAATGCATGGATGCATGCATGCATTGCATAAGGTATGCTAAAATAAACGTGCCCTAATCTACCATCATAAGCAGGTAAATAAAAGGGAAGAAAGAAGTGGGGGTTGGAAGACATGCACACACCCACACACACTTATTACAAATACACCCTCACACGAAGGGACCGAAAGAATATACAGTCCGAAAAACAAATCGCTAAATTAATTATTACATAATTTCTAATCTAATCAAAATAAATGCAAAGAGAAGATGGCCGCAGCCCCCGCCTCGGGATGCGCGAATGATGCATGCTCGAATCTGACTTGCCTGGAAACCCGTTGCCATAGCATTGCTGCCTGCTTTCACGCCTTGCCTTTTCAAAACCGAAAAGTCCGTGACACCTTCTATGAGCATTGTAGAACATCATCGGCTGGGAGGGATGGCCACCGGCTGTGTACAATATCCATCGGCTGGAGATAAAGCTATCGGCACTGAATAAATGGCCGGTCGGCACTGAATGTTGCCGGTCGGCAGAAATTTCCTGCAGAAGACAGTTTTGACAGCAACAAGGCCAGACAGTGTATGGCATGGAATTTCAAGGCAATATATGCCTGGACACACTCCCTATCATGCTATGGACTCAAGGGAGCATGGCCCTTGACCCCCGGGCCATCAATGGCGCATTTCGACGCATAATGGCCTAAGAGGCCAAATTTGCATTTCAATGTCAAATGCAATGCACACAAAACATACAAGGGACCCAACCTCAATCATGGTTGATCAAGAGGTGAGGCAATGCACAACAATGCACATGCAATACGTACTAGGCACACAACCTAAGCTAACAAACATGCAAGGCATGGAATAAGGCAACAACCTTTGAGCAACATGTTAAACATGGATTCAAACTAATTTGGGCAGCTCTATACTAGGCCCAAAACAGTGGCCAAATGTCATGGAAATGAGGGCCAAAACACATACAAAGATGCATGCACACAAAGTCCAACACTTAGGCACCAAAGAGAAACTTTTAAGCACACTTAAAAGAGGATAATCATGGATACATGGCATGCTTAGAAAGCTCTGAAATCATGTTATAGAAGGTGAAAAACCAAGTAAACAAGACAAGCCAAGCATGCAACGATGTCCAAAACTCAAAGCAAGCCAAGGGGCTTAATCCATGGCTATACAAATTAAGCCTCAACAGGCCAAGAACAACCAAATTAGTCCTAAAGCATGTTAAAACAAACCCCCAAAACCACTTAGATGGCATCTAAAAGGTCTAAGCATGGAAGCATGCACAAAGGGCCAAATATGGAACATATGACAACAACCTTATAAAGCATTAAAGGAGCATCAAATATGAGCATTCAAGCATACTATGAGGACTGAAATGACATTATAAGTGACTCCAAATCACCGAAATAGTGCAAGTAAAGCATGCTAGAGGGGTCAACACTCAAGGCTCATAAGGTATACAAGAGAGGTTGCATGGTAGCTATACAAAGCAAAGCATGGATGAATCAAATGACCCAAAATAGTCCTTAAGAATGTCAAAAAAATCATAAAAGCTTCACAAAGCTAAGCCAAAACAAGCAAGCATAGTGGTCTAAATGCTAGATACATGTTAAGGCAAAATGGAGGATTACAAAGAAAGTGTACGATGCAAAGCCCAAAATGAAAAAGACCCTTCAACAACACTGAAGAGGGACCAAAAATATGACTACTCACAGTAGATGACAACCCCCAAAACAATATAAAAACATGCTAAAAATGCAATGCAAGATTAAGGCCACAAGAGGGCTACAACATGAAGTATACAAAGATGCATCAAACAGCAAAAGACCCTTCATGGGACATGGAGAGGGGGTCAAAATAAGACCCTTTTCAGTTCTGATCAGGGTCGGAAAATAGAAGCTCAATGTGCTAACAAGTCATGCAAAAATGGGGACCAAAGAGGGGTAATGAAGCAAGTCATACATGGAGGTCCCCAACAGTGTTGAGCCTTTCTTAAATGTTGAAGAAGGGCTCAAAAAAAGCCTCTTTACAGTTTACATCGAAGCCCAAAAATACTTGTAAATAAGGCTAACCAATGAAACTAAAAAATACAAGTTTAAGGGAAATGGATGCTTACCCTTGAAGAGCAGCAAACCAGCACCCCTTGGTCCAAGTTTCTGAACTCCTAACCTCTGTAAATGGCCTCCCAAATGCTGGAATGGAGGATGGAGGTGTTGTGCTATGGGTTGTAGGGCAAATGATGCAAGAACAAAGGTGTTTGGAAGCGTGGATAAGATAGCTATAGAGGGTTGTAGATATATATGTTAGATATATATGTCTACTCTCTGGTTTTTTGCTCAAAAACTCCAACCCTAAACAATGGAGGAGGAGTGCTCCTTAAATAGGCAAAGACAAAGGTTCTTGGCTTCTCCAAGAAGCCAAATGAAAGGGGCAAAGGGTGCAAAGGGTTTGTGGCTTCTAGAGGAGGCTAAAATAGCTGGCCAAGCTTTTCAACCTCTTAGAGGAAAAAAAGGGGTCAAAGGTGCAAAAATGGCTCAAAATAGCAACATATATGCACGGGGGAGTGTGCTGGTGCATTCCAACTGGCACAGCTGGGATGCACCAGGCTTGGAGGGTGCAAAGGGTTCAAACTGGCCAGAAAAATTGGTCGTCGGCCAAAATAAAGTGCCGGTCGGCACTATTTTCTGCCGGTTGGCAAAATAGATTGCCGATAGATGATTCTGAGGTCAAAAAATAGCTGGTGGGTATGCAAATTGAAGCCCCGGAAGTTATCTTTCCAATGGCGCAAACTTTGCATCAAAATTCCTCCTATGCAAAAAGTTATGCCCTTTTTGGTGAAGCTGCGCAGACTCGATCCAACCGGGATGATGCCCAGCTTCCACCAATCATATCTCCTCCACCCGGACTTGGCTTTGGGAGATTTTTGAGTACAAAGTGAAACCCCGGAAGTCTTCTTTCCAACGATGGTGGCCTCATAGCTTAATTCCAAGCATGCAATTGAATAAGCCTGATTCAGCGAGGGCCGCTCGACTTTCTTCTACCCGGATTTATGGCGAACTTCTTCTCCAATCTATTTTCTCCCCTCCTCTCCTCTTTTCTTCAACTCCAAACCCCTAAACAAAATGTTTTGAAGGGTTTGCCTCTCTCCTTGCCGAAGGAATTGAATCTTTGGCCTGCACATCTTTCAACACCGAGCAAACCATCAGTAATGCCCAAGTCTTGAGGGCGGTCAAAAATGGGGTGTCTACACCACCACATCGTCAATGTACACTTTCATAGTTTTGTCGAGTTTCTCCTTAAACATGGTGGTGACCAATCTCTGGTAAGTTGCCCCTGTATTCTTCAACCCAAAAGACATTACCTTATAGCAGTAGGTTCCTCTTGGGGTGAGAAATGCAGTTTTCTCTTGTTCCTCCGAATGCATAGCGATTTGATGATAACCTCTATAGGCATCAAAGAAGCTCATACGCTGATGGCACGCCGTAGCATCTACGAGCTGGTTTATCATAGGAAGAGGAAAACAATCCTTTGGGCAGGCTTTGTTTAGGTCCCTGAAGTCGACGCACACTCGCCAAGTCCCATTTTTCTTTTTCACCACCACTGTATTAGAGAGCCAAGTAGGGTAGGTCACCTCTCTAATTGCTTCGGCGTCAAGCAGCCTGTCAACCTCCTCAACAACGGCGGCAGTATGCTCTGCGGCTGACTGCTGACTTTTTTGAATGATCGGCTTGCACTTAGGATCGACGTTCAAATGGTGCTGTGAAACTGACGGATCTATACCCGACATCTTGTACGGAGTCCATGCAAAGACATCGAGGTTGCTGAGTAGGAAAGATATTAGCTGCTGTCTGTCGGCCTGATTCAAGGAGGCGCCGACCATGAAGAAGTTGTCTGGGCTTCCATCGATTTGAACTCGTTCTAAGTCTTCCGTTGCCTTTTCATTTGGAAGTCGCCCAACATCGTCGAGGCTTTCTTGATCCGGCAACACAATGGAATTCACCTGTAGTTCCTTTGGCGTTTTCTCAGTAAGGAGATAACATGCTTGTGCTGATTTCTGGGAGCCACAGATTTGCTCAATACCGCATTCTGTCGGGAAACGGAGTAGCTGATGATAGGTGCTGGGCACGGCTCACATAGTATGTAACCAGGATCGCCCCATGATGAGATTATACGGCGACGGCAGCTTGACGACCAAGAATCTCACATCCACTGTTTGGGAACCTACTCGAATAGGAAGTCTTATTTTTCCCAATGGGTACTCTAGATTGGCATTGAAGCCGAATAGTGGATAAGGGGCCGGAGAGAGATCCGATTCGAAGAAGCCGAGTTTGGTGAATCTTCGATGTGCTCCCCAGATCAATGAGTACGCACTTAATTGTGAATCGGTTCACACGTAACTCAATTACCAAGGGATCAGTGTGGGGCAGTGTTACTCTGGCCAAATCCAAATCATTAAAAGTGATAACCTCGGCTTCATGGGGCCGTTTAACCGGAGTGAATTGCTCTTGAGGGTTAGACTTCGACTGAATCGCGTGCACCGTCAATGACATTGGAAGGCTGTATATCATGTGGATCACGCGGAGCGAATGTGAATCCTGTGTCAAGGCTATTGTTTTGGTTGGGTTACCTTTACCGTTGTACAAGGTGAATGACGGTGCTTTGAATTTCTTGGATAGCACTGCCTTTGCAATCCATCGTGCAAAAAGATTGTGTTGATCGTCATCCGAGCTGTTTCTTTTTCGCTTACGCCTTGTACGAGGACTCTTTTCAGAAAAACTAGAAATTTCAGATCTTCCTTTCTTCTCGGGCTCTGAGGATAATGAGTCGGAATCGCTATCGGTATCTTGTTGTCGGGTTCGAGATCGTCGACCAGCTGCCCTCACAGGTTGTTCCAGGCCTTGGTATGCAGCTTGTTTGGACTTCGCCACTGCCAAGGCCAAATCTTGACAGAGATGTTCGTTCTCTGAGATCATGTTCTCAAATCTTTGTTCGTTTTGCTTTGCTTGTTTTAGGATCACTTGCATTGCTTCGTGCTTCGAAGTCGAGGGTGAGGCGAAATTCAAGGTACGTCTTGAGGCGATAGTCTCTGTTTCAAGCATGTTTGTTGGAGTGGTTTCATCTTGCGGTATAGGGTCGACATTGACTATCGGAGGATTTGTCGTCACGCTTGCCATGGATGTGCTTGAGTATTCCCACAGACGGCACCAATTGTGGAGATGTAGTTTGGAAATACTCTTCTGATCTTGGGGAGCTCGAGATTCGCTGATAGCCACCTGAAAAGGAACAAACATTCCAGTCGGGGGTGCCGGAATTAGCACTCCGACGGACAAGTCAGTCTCTACACTCAAGAATGCTTATATTCTAAGTTAAGCACAATAATTCTCACATACCTCTTCTGGCTGATGTTTTTTCTATTTATATCTTTTCTTCTTTGGGCCTCGGGATTAGATCCATTTCCCATCTCATATTCGGCACATTTTATAATAGACCGATCTTCACTTGGCCCTTTGCTTAATCGGTTATTTGGCCGAGTAGGGTTGGATTTGAGGTTTCGAGCCAATTGTCGAGTGCTTCGAATCTCGACTCTCCTAGATTCGACTATTCAGGATCTTTACGACTCCCAATTCTCGGCCCCCACAGGCCCCATTTGTTTTCAGAGGTAGAATGGAGGGGATTAATAGTGAGGGAATTGTTAGTGAGGGGATTAAGTAAAATTATGTTTATTTTGATGATAGTTGTTAGTGTAGAAATTGTTAAATTATTTTTATATAAAATAATAAAACAAATAAAAAAATATAAAAAAATTAAACATTAATATTTTTTAAAAAAATCTCAATATAAAAAAATAAAAAAAATAAAAAAATTTCTAATTCTCTCACTATTTTTTCTAATACCATCTCTACCTCCTCCATTTCAATCTCCTTTCCAACCTCCATCTATATCACCTCCACCATCCTAATCCCTTCCCTAACTCTACAAACAAATACAATACTAAATAACCCCACCTTCATCCTAATCTCCTCCCATTTACTTAACCCCAAAACAAACGGGCCCTTAAGGTGCAATACCAGGGCAATTATTTAATAATTTTAAAATATAGATATGTGATATTTATAAGGGCAATTATTTAATAATTTTGAAATATAAATATGTAATATTTTAAAATATTATAATTGTTGAAAAAAATGAATAAGTGAGACATTATGTTAAGTGATTAAAAAATATAAAAAAACAAAATAAATTATGATTATTTAAAAATACAGACACGTCATATTTTAAAAATAGTTTATAATTTTCCTCAATGCAATTACCCCAGGCTCACGGTGGAGGTTTCACAGTTTCATTTTGTTAAAAGTAATTGGGTCACTTTGTCCTCTATGATTGGCTATTTTTTTACTTTCACCTTTAAATTTTTTTTATTTTTTTATTTTTTATTTATCATTTTAACTTTTTATATTTCAAGTATTTCTCAATTTATTATAAAAATTAATTTATATTCAAAATTACACAAAAAATAATACATAGATAATCACGTAGTATAAAAATATTTTATTATATGTAATTCGTACATTTAATACAAACTCAAACCCTACATCCAAAAGTACTTTAAAAAAAAAAAAAAAAAAACTTTATGGGCCAAAATGAAAAAAAGGGCCAAATATAAAGGGAAAAAAAGTGTGATTCACCCAAAGTAATTTGACATCATGTTAGGGTTAGTGGATTCACTATGGATCTTGTTTTGAAAATTAAAATCGTTCATTTTATAAAATTTTTTGTGTATATCATTTATGGAGAAAAAGATTAAGTCTATCCAATAATCGTGACGTTTTCATTTTATTGTATTTGTTTCTAAAAAAAAATGATAAATAGGTTTTTAAAAATAAATTACGTATTTTTTTTGAAGCAAACGCAATAAAATGAAAATGTTATAATTATTAGATCGATTTATTTTTTTCATAAATGATACACAGAAAATTTTATAAAATGAACGATTTGAATTATCAAAATAAAACTTGTAGTGAATCCCAAAAACTCTAATATGATGGTCAAATTCAAATTTTAAACTTGAGAAAATTTTGTCTTTATTTAAAATATCTAACTCAAAAACAATTGATTACTTGATTTTTTAGCTGTGCATAGGCTGAGATTGTGTGTAAAATTTTATTTTGTATAAATATGACATCTTACTATTCATTCAATCAAAGTGACACAATTTAAACGTGGTCTTCTTTATAATTTTATGAATGTTTTAACTTTCAAAATTTAAATTAAATTGAAAGGGTAAGCTAATTTATAAATAGAATAAATTAATTTTGGAAGTTAAGTTGTAAAATGTGTTATCTAGGACATGAAAGTAAATAATTAATTTAATAAAACTTGTAGTTATATTTTGAGTGTTCTTAAATGAGAGGGTAATTTATATGAAAATTGGGCCGAGCTGGGTATATTGGGTCAAGCTAAGTAGTGCGTCGTTTTGGGCCACACTACGAACGGCTGAGTAAAAAGGCCATATAAGTTATTCCGGTTTGAAGAAGTAGTCTTAGAGTTAGACCGGTCTCAACCGTGATAATTAGTCCGGTTACATAAGGCTTATTTCTACTTCGGTTAAGGGATGTGTTGTGAGGAATTCGGTCTTCAGTAATTAGTTTGGCTCCACTCTTATGGATAGCTCGGTCTTAGCATGGGAAAGCCGAGATAAGGGAAAGGAATGTAGGGGCCGAACTAACTAAGTATAGTTCGGTTGAAGATCACAGGTGCCTTGCTTACTTCGGTCGTAAGGTAGTTCGGCTGTGGTAAAACCATCTCACTTGATTTAAGCAGTGAGGGGGTGTTGAGAGAAGCATTATCTCTCAGGAGTATGAATCTTAGGAGGACTCTACATGGAGGAGTAAGAGTCATACTAGGATTGTGCCATGCGAAACTTATAAAAGTTCACCAATATCATCTTTGAAGAGGTAACATAACTTTATTTTCTGAATACACAGAGCTTTTGTTTATTTGTCAAGCTTACTGACTTAGGCATCGGAGAGGTTTCCAGCATACGCCCACCGGCTAGCTCACGTTTGTGTTTTCAGGTGAGAAAGCGACGTCGTACGGAGAGGAGCGCAGACTTGATCAACAAGATTATACGAGAAGGTGTATTTCTTTCCCGGACATTAAACATCAAAGTGTGTTTGTTAAAAACAACATAAAAAAAAAAGAGAAAAAAATCTCTAAATACGAAATATATATATATATATATAAAGAAAATGAGAGAACATTTTTTGTATTTTTTTTAAAAAAATTCTTTAAAAATATTTTAGTTTTTGAGTAAATTTAAATTCGATACATTTAAAAAGTTAAAAAAATTAATTAAAATATAAAAAATTTTCTCTAAAACAGAAAAACACGAAAAATAAAAAGAAAAACTCAAAAATAGTTTTAAAAACTAAATCAACAGAGTGATAATGGGCTATAATCAACATTAATTCAAGTGGGTTGGGCTCGTCTCGAATTCATATTTGACTTGAGAGGTTCGTGGAGCCACCAAGAGTCCTGTTTTGAAACCCGGATTACTATTTGTAAGACTTTTCACGTATATCATTTAAAGAGAAAATTAGGTTGATCTAGTAATTATAACATTTTTATTTTATTATGTTTGTCTCAAAGAAAATAAATGACAAATATATTTTTGAAAATAAACCACCAATTTTTTTTGGTGGACAAACACAATAAATTAAATACTACGAATATCGAATTGACCAATTTATTTTATTTTATTTATTTATTTTTTAATAAATGATGTACATGAATGATTTAAACAATAAATAATTTTAATTATTGAAATAGGACCGTGGTGAGTCCACAAGTCTCTCAAATTTGAAACAATATTTAAATAATAACTAATATATAATATACAGTATATATATTGAGCTCAGATCTTTTATAGTGCCCTTTCTATATAGCGCTTTCTTGGCCTTGTTTGGTGTAGCTGTTAAAACAGCTTATAGATTATAGCTTAATAGATTATAGATTATGACTTTAATCACAAGTTGTTAATCTGTTTGGTGTAGCTGTTGGATTATAGATTTAAGTTGCTGAGTAGTGTTTGTTAAATAAGCTGTGAAATAGTTTTTTCAATTAATTTTTATTTTTTATTTGTCTACATTTCTCATAAATAATAATAATAATAATCTATAGTCCATTTAAGTCTTTTTCTATTTTTAAAAAAATAAAAAATAAAAAAATTTAAGAGTATAACCATAAATTAACATGTCCACAGCAGAAGCTGATAATCAGAAGCAAGGGGTGAGTAGCTTCTCAGAATCAGCTTTTTTGAGTTAAAATAAACTGTTAGAATCAGAAGCTATTTGAAATAAATTTAACCAAACAGTCCAAAATAACTTTTTCAAAGCTAAAAGCCATAAGTTGGCTCTAAAAAGCTGAAACAAACACCCCCCTTGTACTCCAAAACGATGTCATTTGTGTCATCTCTGGCCGCAATGACAACCTTCTAAGTTTCTTTCCTGGTGGTAGTCTCATTTATGACCTTGATTTGTTGACATCTTATTGATTCTAAGTGCCTTTGTTAATTATGTGGTCTAGAAATCGTATGGATGGATGAAAAAGTTTCATGTTTTTAGCATTCAGAACTAAATCATTGTTTTTGATAATATGATAAAATTTGTATAGATATTTATTATGTTGGGAGATAGAATTTGAGCATACTAAGACATCATAAATATTGACAATTTTAAATATAGAGTAAGGATTGAAAATATCATTCATAATATTTTAAAATTTAAAAGGAGTCATTTTTAGGCCAAAATGCATGACATTTCAGTCTCATCTATGACCTTGATTTGTTGACATCTTTTTTATTCTGAAATTGTGAACTCTGAGTCAGTGAGTTGCTCTGTTTATTTGATTTTGAAGATCAAAGACTAATGTTTCAGTTATGCCATTATAGCTTAATTTGAGTTTTCTTTGCTTGATTTCATTATTGTAGTTTAAAATGGAACTCTGATGAGAGAGTTAGGTATAGCGTTTGGTAGAGTTTTGTAAATGTGATTTGAGAGTATGAGTTGTATTTTGAGTTTGTGTGTTATGAAATTATGATTTGAGTGTAGAAAATTTGTTTGGTAAAGAGTTTTGAAAAGAATTTTGATTTGAGTAGGGAATTGTTGATGTGACATTTGAAATTTGATATAAAAATTTACAATTCATACAACTCAAAATTATTTTAAAGCACATAAAAAATTTTAAAAATTTCAGAAAATATTTTTTTCAATTATATATCAATTGCAAAAAAAAAAAAAAAATCACTATTCCGGTCAATCGGCCGGACGTCCCGTTTCGAAAAAAAAATTTGAAACACACGCTCGGTTTTGACAGAACAGACAGAACGTTCTGCAGAGCTGTGAAAAATTAATTCCACAGCTCCATCCAAACACCATACTCAAACTACCACGTTGAATCACATTTTGAAATCACAACCAAACACAGCAATTTTCTTAATACAATTTACAATTTCTTTCCTTTGAATTAAACAAACCATTTTCAATTTGAGAGATAAATTTGCATTGTGTGGGTCTCATCGGGGCTGTTCAATCGAGATCGATCTGGGGTGGAACTCGTGTATGTGATGAATTTTTTATCATTATTTATTTTTAAGTTGTGTATCAAAACGATATCGTTTGAGCCACTACAAAGCATATAGAGAATAAGAGACTTGAAGTCGAAAAGAATTGGTATCCAAATTTACACGTGATATAATTGCTTTAACGAAATGACTTGTAAATTCAAGTCAATTATTAACAACAAATTTATTAGAAAATTAATATATATATATATTTAAAATATATATGATGTGAGTACTTGATAATCTTGTTTGGAGTTAACAATAAAAAATTTAAATCATCATTATCTAAGATTAAAAAAATAAAAACAAAGCAATATATATACGTTGATAGTAAAACCAATGTAAATAAAATTTTAAATAATAATAATAATAATAATAATAATAATAATAATAATTGCAAAGCACTAATTGTTTCAGGAAAAATTAGAAAAATATGCAAGGTGATAAGTTTTATCCTTTCACAATGTATCTGTGCTAGGTCATTCAACACTCATTAAACCACAATTATGTTACTACTTGTAAAAGGAAATGGGAAGATCAACTTTCGAGCAATTTCTCAATGAAAAGTTGTAGTACAAAAGGCATGAGACCTATAAAGGCTTTATAAGCGCAACAATTTACATATTCTTGGGATTGCTAACATCCACATAACATAAAGTTTGTCCCACGTTATATCTAGAAACTAAAAGTAGGCACACCTCCATGACTTGAAGAAAAACAGAGATATACAAACATTCCAAAAACCCACTGCAAATCCTATTACCATGCACAGATAAAATCAATCCGCTCTATATTCTCCCTTGTCTACTTTGTTTCCTTCATTGTTGATTGGTTCACCATCCACTCTGCATTTTTGCGTGAGTAGAGGTCCATAAAGTTTGTTGCCAATAAAACTAGAAGCATTAAAACTTTGTAGGCAGGTTGTCCAATGTACTATTCAGATCCTTGAGAATATGTTTTTTTGACTTTAAGGGGTCGTGGGAAAAACACTTGCCCGTAGTGGAGTTCGCCTATAACAATAGCTTCTAGTGGAGTATTGGTATGGCATTGTTTGAGGCTTTGTATGGCCGACCATGTAGATCCCCTGTGTGTTGGGCCGAGGTGGGTGACGCACTAATGTTGGGTCCAGAGTTAGTTTGGGAAACGAGAGAGAAAGTTGTACTTATCTGTAAGAGGTCGGTTACGACCCAGAGTCGCTAGAAAAGTTATGCCAACCATAGGAGGAGACCTCTGTCTTTTAAGGTAGGTGTAGACACCCCATTTTTGACCGCCCTTAAGACTTGGGCACTTTATTTCAAATACCTGATGATGAAAGTTATACTGTGCAATTTTTTGAATTCTTGGTGAAGAAATTCCGATTCAAGCTTTAATCCCAAACCTTGCACCACATTTTGGCCAAACTGTTTTAGACCTTAAAACCTTCTTTTTAAAATATTTTTCCAAATGTTTCTACGATGTCCGAGGCTCGCATTTCGTTTAAAATATTACACTTTTTGGTAAACCGAGCAACGAAAAAGTGGAAATGAATGGAAGAGAGGTGAACTCTTTAAAAAATCTTTTAAAACTTCTTATTTATAGGTTTGGAGTTGAAGAAAACATGAAGGGTTAGAAGAAAACCAGTTTAGGAAAGGTGAGCATCAAACCGTTAAGAAAGAACTAAGCAGCCTTCACAAACTAGGCTTGTCTCTTTGCACACTTAGACTTTAGTTGTGAGGCCACACCATTGGAAAGTATACTTCCAGGGCTTCACTTTGGGCTTCACTTTGGACTCAAGAATCATCTAAAACCAAGTTCAAATGTCGGAGATATGGCCGTTGGAAGTTGGGCATCAATCCGGTTAAGATAGAAATGAGCAACTTTACTAAAATAGGTATATCTCTCTGACCACTTAGAATTTAGATGTGAGGCTACCATCGTTGGAAATTAAACTTTTGGGGCTTCAATTTAGACTCAAGAATCACCTAAAAACGAGTCCGTATGAGGGAGATATGCCCATTTGAAATCAGACCTGAAGTGTAGTCATTGAGACCCGACCGGGGCTTCAGTGAAAATTTTTCTAGAGCTATTTTTTGGCCCGACCGTGCATTATTGAGGGCCGGCCGTGGGTTTTGAGGGCCGGCCAGGCCTCTATGGTGTCAGACAGACCGCTAGCGAGAATTGAATAAATAACTTTGTTTGAAGATATTTATGATCTTTTTGGCTCAAATTCTATAAATAGAATCTCTTCCTTTAGATTTTAAGGTTAGAAAAATCCTTCCAAGGGGCTTAGACATTGATGAGCTATCCTTAAACCTCATTGAACCTTCAAACCTCTTTTCTTCTCCAAATCAACTTTCACCCTCCATACACCATTAAAGCTTGGATTTGAAGCTTTCTTGTAGAGAATTTACAACATATTTTCATAACCTAGAGGGTTAGGAAATATTTCCAAAAGCTTTGAAGGTTTTTGAAAGCTAAGAACATCCATCTCCTTTCCAAACTTCGTATCACCTTTTAGCTATACATACACAATACATACACCATTGGAGCTTGTTCTTGAAACTTTTTTTGAGATTTCAAACTAAGTTTCATAAACTTGAAGGTGTTGGAATCAAGTTTGTTAACTAAGAGCTTATCTCTCTTTCAAAGGTATAATTTTGCACTTTCTTCTTTCATCATCTTCTACTCTTTTCCTTTATTTTTCTTGTCTTTATATACTGATTTTCAAAGTTTGTAAAGGCTGAAAGACATGATTTAAAAGTCTCAAAAGTTGAGGGGTTAGCCACCTTTCCTTGATTTTGCTTACTAGCTTTATATCTCTTGCTTTTGTCTATTTTTTTGTGCTCTTTAAACACACTTTTAGCCACTGTTTTTGGGCTGTTTTTGGACCGTGTTTGGACTGTTTTGAGGCAGAAACATGTCATTTAAAATTGGAAAAAGTGGAGGGGTTAGCCACCTCTCCTTAGGCTTTATTCCATAGCTTTTTCTCTATTCTTTTTACTTACTTTCTTTTGCTTTTAGCTATTGTTTTTTTGTACATTTTAGGGGCTGTTTTAATTTATTTAATTAGTTCATGCTTTGATTAGTTTGCTTGTTGTCTCATAAGTTTGCGTACATAGCTTGTTGCATGTTGTTCTAGCTTTTCTTCAATTCATTTCCATGTTTAAGAACCTCATTTTAATAATCAACTTACCATTCATCTCTTTCATTTGAGAGTTGTTTCAATCGGTTGACGGTTATTCAAAACGTGAATTAGAGATTTACGCTTAATGGCTTAATCTCTACGGAGGTTCATTGCCAACGGTTGTAGACACCCCATTTTTGACCGTCCTCAAGACTTGGACGTCACCGCTTGAACACCCGGTGATTATCCATGTTCGTGTTCGTTTGGAGTTCCTGAGTTCTCGCCACGCCGCCTTTGCCTCGTGACCTCCGAACTCGATCGTTTTGTGTCCGGTTTTGCACCAAACACTTGTGCTTTGCCTTTGAGGCAGGAATGCCTTGTGAGGCATCCCCACACACCACGCATCGCTAGAGGCCACCGGCTGGTTGGTGTTGTCATCGGCACTATATTGTGCCGGTCGGCACTCTTTTTGGCAAAATGACCATTTTGCCCTGCCGATCACTTTACAGCTGTTTTTGGAGATATTTTCAGACAGCTTTCTTGCACTTGTTTCCCCTTCATACACGTATATGGAGGGATGAGCCCTTTGATGCCTTAACTTGTAAGTTTTGGTTGCCTATAAGGAGAGGCTTGTTCTCTTGGCTCAAGGGGTGAGAAAAATTGGAGGGTTAGACATTTTAGGAGAGGGAGAAGCTCTGGTTTTAGGTTAGGTTTTGTGTATCTATCCTATCTCTCTCTTTCTCTCTTGTTTTGTACACTAGGTGTTTGTGACTTACTATTGCTCACCAACACCTAGTGTTTCACCTTCCTCTTGGAACTGAGGTGCTAAGGGCTTGTTCTTGGTGTTCTTGGCTGGTTTGAAGCTTAAAGAGGCATCAAGGTCACCATTGTTGGAGTTGATCATCAAGGGTAAGAAACTACCTCTCTTTCCCCCATTCTTGCATTCCATTTTTGCCTAGTTTAAAACAGTTTTTGTGCTTAGTCTATAACACATAAAAGTTCTGTTTTTTAGTCCTCTTGATAGTTTATTAAGGGTACTTTGTGCTTCGGGGAAGTTTGGCCCCTCTTAGGCCTTGAAAGGCCTCACTTTTGGGCTATTTTGTGAGAGCTCCGGGATTTTGGTGTTGGGGTCCCTTCACCACTGAAATCTTGAGAGATTTCAGTGGTGTAGATGATGCCTTAAAGTCCTAAGAAGGAGAGGGCCACCCTCCTCTCCTTGATGTCCTTGAAAAGGGCAAGATTTGGCCTCTTGAGGGAGCATAGTTTTGATTGTTTGTTGAGCATGTCCTGGCTGCATTTTATGTTTATTATGCCCTAATATGACATTGCTAAGTGTTGGTTTTAGCACTCCTTGCATGCTTTGCATAGTTGCTTTGTAATGCCTTAATAGTCCCTTAACATGCCTAGGTTGTGTGCCTCTATTTCTAGCATGTTTTAGGCCTAGATCCATGAAGCTTGTATGCTTATTTTAACATGTTTTAGGTCTGACCATAGTTATTTGGTTTGATTTTAGCATGCTTAACATAGCTCCTTTGTGTTCGGCTTGTTGGCCTTAAGAGCATGAGTGTGTAGCATGCCTTGCTTGCTTTATTTTTGATGGTTTGGAACCATTTAGCGTGTCATTTCAGTCCCTTTGGTGTGCTTGTATGCTTACCTTAGTTGCTCCTTTAGTGCTTTAAAAGCATGTGTTGAATGCTCCATGTATTGGTCATGTTGCATGCCTTTGTGCTTAAGCCTCTTAGATGCCATCTAAGTAGCCATTTGGTTTTGTTTTAACATGCTAAAACTCTGTTTTAGGTTGTTCAATGCATGCCATATTTGTTTTGCATAAGTGTAGTTCAATGCTTCCATGACTTGCCTCAAGTGTTGAACCTATGTTGCATGCATTTGTTTATCTTGCTTAACATGATTTGGCATCATTTCATAGCATGATTTTCAGAGCCTAAATTGCATGCTAGTTGTTCATTGTTGTGCCCCTTTAAGTGTGCTTAAGGGTTGTTTGTTATGCTCAAGTGTTGGTGCCTTAACTTGTGCATGTGTGCATGTGTGTTTGGCCCTCATGACTTAGCATCTTGGCCATTGGTTTTAGGCCTATTTGGAGCTGCCTAATCCATGTTTAAGTCCACCCCATTGACTAGTTTGCATGCTTGTTTTGTATGTGTGTTTTCATGCTAGCATTCTTGCATTGCATTGCCATGTTGCATGCCTAGGTAACATGCTTAGGGCTTCATTTCATTGACATGCATGATAAGCCTCTTGAAGTGAGTGTGATAGAGGTTTAGCACCCTTGTTTGTATGTTTGCATTACATGCATTTGAAATCAAAATTGCACTCTTGGTTCTTTGGGCCATCATGCATCGAAATGCGTGATTGGTGGTCCGAGAACCGAGACACATCTTCCTTTGAGTCAAAAACATGATAAGGAGTGTGTTTGGTGCATACATGCTTTGAATTACATTGCCATGCAAGTTGTGTCCTCTGCTGCTGTGAGTTGCAGGTTCTGCAGGCATTTTGTGCCGACCGGCATTGTTTAGTGCCGACCGGCAATCTACTTTCAGCCGATGGATGAATTCAGTGCCGGTGACCACATCATTCAGCCGGTGGTGTTCTACCCCAAATGGTGATCTCCAAAGGTTTCAAGGAAGCATTCCTGAAGTTTTGGCAGTCTTCTGAGATGGAAAGCAAGGAAAACAGAGGCAATCATGCATGGCAGTACGATTCCGAGCGAGTTCCCGGCGCGTGATGCATCTTGCCCTCTTCTCGAGGCATTTACTGCTTTAATTAACTTAGTTAATTTGTTAATTAATTTAGTGAATTTGTAATATTTAATTAGCTTGCGTAGTTAATTATTTGTATTATTCTTTTGGTCCCTCCGAATGAGGGCGTAATTGTAATAAGTGTGCGTGAGTGGGTGTATGTCTTTCAACCCCCATTTCTTTCTCCCTTTTATTCACCTGCTTATGATGGTAGATTAAGGCACGTTTATTTTAGCATACCTTATGCAATGCATGCGTGCATCCATGCATTTGTCGACATGCACCGGGCTCGGTACATCATATGAACTGCATTGTATTTCAAATCCAACTTGAATACGTGCATCGAATAAAGTGCATTCCACATGCCATCTTTTAGGATCAGCCGAGCCTATCCTAATTACATGTTGCGTGCGTTGCATTAGCCACTTAACATGACCTAGGGACATGCATGTCTGCTAACTAGTTTCTTGTTTTGGCGCGGAGTACGATGTAAGTATTTTATGCTTTAGCATACCACATGCGTGTGAGTGTTGCCATGACAGTATGCTTACCATGCGGCTAAGTGTTTATGTGAGATAAACTGTTTGAATGCCTGTGGGTGGAGGTTGGATTGCTTGAGTTGGAATAACTCGTTGAAATCCGTGTTTTAGCCTACTTGCGAGTAGCAAATCCAAAGCATTTTCAAAACGAACGGATATGCAATGTTTATTTCCAAATTAGGCAATCTAGTCTATACTTGTTTGCTGCGCGTATAAACATAGTAATTCTAGGCTAATAATTGGAATAAGAGCATATAATGTTTTCAAAAACGGATATCACGGTTAGTAGAGGTCGGTCTTCGGACCGGGCGAAAGGGGGTGCTCATAGCTGACCTTCCCCGATCGTACCCAAGCTCCCGAGCCAAGACAACTTTGGTGATGACGGACATGTATTCTTGCACCGAGTCGTGGTTTCCTAAATTTCCATTTTAAAATATTTAGGTGGCGACTCAGAATCCGCAAAGCGCCCATGTTTGGCACTACTTTTTCAAAATCTGTTTTTCTTCAAAACGATTTGCCAGAGTTGGACTCTTTGGTTCAGATTTAGAACCGACACAAATCGAGTCCGAACTGTAGTGACCCCAATACGAACGAAACGGGACTTAACCCTCCCGGATGCGTTCGGGGACATCTACAACGGTGTAATCTCTCTTTCCTATTGAGAAACATCTCCTGATTGACATATTTCTCACATAGTGGACGTAACAATCATCTTAGACTTAATGGATTAAAGGGTGGCAAAGACTAATGAATTTGGCTTAAAATGAACCAACTCACATAAAGAAAATGAGTTATCTTTCTTAGGGTTCGGCCGGACGTTATGCCGAATCCGTTGTGTCAAGAGTTGTCTAACATCAATTCATGATGTTTTGATGGCTCTTGAAGCGTCTCTACCTCCCTCTTTGAGTTCACTCCATGATAGGAGGAAGGGGTGGTTTTATTTCCTTTCATTTATTGATTTTTGTCCAAATTGTGCCCGAGATCATTAAGCAGTCAACTTGCTCATTGATGGTTTTGGAAACAATTCTAACATTCTCTTGAGGCTTTCCCATGACAGAGAAAGATAAGAGGGACAAATAGAGTCCAAAACACTTTGTCTGCACCGTTTTCACTTCATAGCACAAAACAAAATTTTGCATGACATCGAGGCACGGCCGGTCTTCTGTAGGCCTGGCCGGGCTTCATTAAGGGCCGACCGACCCTCAGTGTGTGGCTGTAGACCGCCTGAACTCCGCTCCGCACGCGAGGACGCAAATTGTAGTTCTAGCTACTACAGTTCAGACTCTTGCCACGGTTCTGAATCTAATCTCACAAAGTGCAATGTAAGACTAATAAATCACCAAAGAGTCCAAATCCGGCAAATCATTTTGAAAAATCAGATTTTGAATCAAAAAGCGCCAAACATGGACTGCTTTGCCAGATTTCAGAGTCGCCACCTAAATATTTTGTTTTGGAGAAATTTAGGAAACCCTGACTCGTGCCTAAGGCCATGTGTCCGTCATCACCAAAGTTGCCTCGGCTCGGGAACTTGGGTATGAGAGGGGAAGGTCCTGAAATGAGCACCTTCGCTCGCCCAATCAAAGGATCGGCCTTTACTAACATGATATGTTGTTTTTGAAAATACATGTGTTCTTATTCTGATTTATTAGCTAGCTTACTATGTGATGCGCACAGCACACAAGTATAGACTCAATCGCAAGAATTGGAACAAAACATCTCATGTTTATTTCTCGAAAATGGTTTGGAAGTGCTACTCGCAAGTAGGCTAAGACGCGGATTTGCCACCCTCATGTGGGCTTAGAAAACAACATGATTTTGCCACTTCGTAAAGTGGGCTTAAAACGCACATTTTGATGAATTGTTCCAATTCAAGTAATGAAGCCTTCATCCACAGGCATTCATGCAGTTAAAACACTTAAGTAGTTAGCCTTATGGAAAGCATGCTATCATGGCAGTCACTTACACACATGCAAGGATGCTAAAGCATAAACACTTACAGTGTACTCCGAGCCAAAATAGGAAGCTAGTTAGAAAACCATGCATGCTTTTAACTATGTTAAGATGCCTAATGCAACACATGCAAAATGCAACTAAGATAGGCTCGGCTATTCGAAGATGTCATGTGAATGCAACTTGATAACATGTATTCAAATTGGTATTGAAATACAATGCAGTTTGTATGATGCGTCGAGCCCGGTGCATGCAAGACAGATGAATGATGCATGCATGCGAAACGTAAGGTATGCTAATTGAAATATGCCCTAAACTAACCATCGAAAGCAGTTAAGTAAAAGGGAGAAAGACGTGGGGTTGGAAGACATTCACACACACATGCACACTTATTATAACATTTGCCCTCTCGACGGAGGGTCCAAATAATAAGCTAAGCTAAATCTAAGCTAAGCTAACAACTAATCTAATTATGCTAATTAGACTAATTATTACACAACATAAATTGAATAACTAACTACAACTAATTACTAATAATTACAACACTTTAATTAATTAACAAATTAACTAATCATGGTAACTAACTAAGCATGTGAGGTATGTGAACTAGGCTGCCACAGCTCTGCCTTGAATAATGAAGGATGCATGCTCTCGATTGCCTCGCTCGGAAATCCATTACTATGCCTGGAATTGCCTCTGTTTGCATTTGATTTGTTCTCTGAAAAGTGCACAAACCTCCAGATTGCTTCTGCTCCAACATGGGGACCTCCTGGTGGGCTGCCGACCAGAAAAGGTGGTTGTAGACCACTTGTAGACCAGAAAAACTGGCTGTAGACTAGAAAATTTGCCAAACTCCAGTTTTGCTACAGCAAAGAACAACAAAGGGCATAGCAGTGTATTTGCAAGATATGTGTGCACAACCACCTTCCGTATCATTTCTCAAGCTCAATAGAGTGTGGTTCTCAACTCTCGGGCCATCAACCGAGCATCGCAATGCACAATGGCTGAGAAGCCGAATTTACACAAGTCAATGTCAATGAATGCACAAACAACACATAAAAGCCTCCGCCTCTATCATGCTTGATCAAGAGGGTCGGCGACCAAGAAACGCAACACGCTTCATCACTTTGAGTACGAAACGTGCCACATTCCTTGTGTTCGGATTAACATCCAACCCAAACACATGCAACACAAATAAGATGATCAATCTATCAATGCAAATGTGGCATGCACAAGATTCCATCATGCAAGCAAAGCATGCATAGCATATTCGGAGACCAAGAACAACAAAACTAGTAAAGAGCATCTCATAAGAGTCATGCAATACCAAGTTTAAATGGCTAAACCAACTATGGTTAGACTTAAAACATGCCAAAACAGTGGCCAATTCACACCAAAAATTAGGCTCAAAAGGGCAAAGAACACATGCTCATTCATTCGCTCGTAAGCAAGGCAAAAGTCTTAACTTTCAAACACATTGAAAGAGTGACATATATGAGAGCATGGCATAGGTACAAGCACTGAAATCATGTGAGAAATGATGACATATCATGCAAGCAACACGAGTATGGCATGCTAGGGTCCTTAAGCATTAAAGCTAGTGAAGGGGACTACACAAGAGGCATGCAATACATGGCACAAATGATTGAACCAGCCATAGACAGAACTCAATTAGGTCAAAACAAAGACCAAAACATGTTGAGATAGGAGCTCAAAAGCCTAGGCATGCATGCATACACATTGGCCCATAAACGAGGCACAAAGGCACAACTCTTAAAAGCACTCAAAGAGTGAAAGAAGTGAGAACATGGCAATGCTATATGCTCTGAAATAACATGTTAAATGGTTCCATACCATGCAAACAACTCATAGAAAGCATGTCAAGAGGCTTGAAACACAAAGCTAGTCAAGGGATTTACACTATAACCATACTAAGTAATGCTCAAATGGCCGTGGCCATTCAAAATAGACCTAAGGTAGGTCAAAATAGTAGCAAAAACATGCTAGACCAGCAACATAGATGGCAAGAAAGATATGCTCATATATTAGCTCACAAACAAGGCATAATGGCACAACTCTTAAACACAATTAAAGAGTGATAAACATGAGAGTATGGCAAAGATATAAGCTCTGAAATACCATGCCAAATGATGCCAAGGCATGCAAACATCACAAGTATAGCATGGTAGTGAAGCCATTTACACTATAGCTATACAAAGCAAGCCCCAAAAGGCCAAGAACACCCAAAATAGTCCTAAAGCATGTCAAAATAATGTTAAAACATGTATGGAGTATAGCCAAGGCAAGCTAGCTTGAAGGGCCAAAACACCAAGTACACTAGGCCAATGGGCAAGATTGCATTACAAGTGCAAAACCCAAGCAAGAGGTGGCTCCACCAACCAAAAATAGAGTTATGGAATGTCAAAATAACACCAAAAATGGGCTGAGACTAAGCCAACACATGCTAGAATAACAAGCTAACTCATTAGGCATGCATGGCTAGCAAAGAGGATTTACACTACAGGTTTAAGAAGCATGCAACAAGTGATCGAACCAACTAAAAACAGAGTTAAAGAATGTTAAATAATGGCCAAAAATGTGCTGGAGTGGAGCCAAAACATGCTAGAATTATAGGCTAAAATAGCAAGCATACAAAGCTAGTAAGCAAGGTTTACATTACAAGTGTAAGGAGCATGCAAGAAACAACCAAACTAGCCTAAAATAGAGTTAGAGCAGGCCCAAAAAGTCATAAAACATGCTCAAACTAAGCCTCAAGAAGGGATAAATACATGCTCATTTGATAGGCCAATAACACATGCTAACAAGACAAGAGGAGGGGGGGGACCAACCCCTCCCATTTTGGGCCTCAAAACTACCTTTCTACCACTGAAATTCCTCTGGAATTCAGTGGTTGGAAGGCCAAAAAATTTGGTTTGAAAGGTGGTGAAAAGTTGCACAAAAGGTTTCACAAGCCAAGGAACAAAAAGGGAGAACAACCCCCTAGCCAAACAAGGCACAAACCAACACTTTTATGCCTCAAAAATAGAGTTTCTAATAGTTTAAAACCAGCCCCAAAATAGTCCAAAACAATGGAAAAAGGGGGATAAAGCAAGTGTGTAAAAACAAGCTTGAAAGGGGGAAGTGCTTACCCTTGAAGCACCTTGAAGCATAGCAACAAAACCAGCCAAAATCTGAGCCAAAATCAGCCTTTTGGAGTTCAAACAAAGTCCCAAGCTACCTCAGCCCAATGGTGATCAAGTTTGGTTAAGGGTCTCTTTGCAAAAGTGTAGAGAATTCTAAGCTTAAGGCTTAAAACAAGAAGAGAATGAGGCTTCTAGAGGAAGGAGCTAGAATTTTGCTCACAAAATTATAGAGAGAGAGAGACTTTAGAGAGAGAGAGACTCCCCAAAACTTGCTAACCCTTCAATATATGAGACATGGCTCAATATATAGCAATATATGAGCATTTGGTCGAAATATCTGATTTGGAAATATCTGATGTAGTGCACAACAGCTGGAGAGGAAATATCTGCAGCTTTTGGGCTTCCTGGAAATTTCTGGTCGACCAACCACTTTTTTTGGTTTGCAAGGATCATTTGTAGTCGGCATATGGTCGGCATGCTCCATTTGTGGTTGGCACACTCCCTCAGTGGTCTACAGCAAAAATCATTCCTAGTCCCCTACTTGAAGCAAGCATAACTCCTTCATCTAGATGCCTTTTTAGGTCATTCTTGTGTGCAAATTGAAACCTCGGAAGTAAGATTTCCAATGGTGGAAGCCTTGCATCAAAATTCAAAGTGTGCTAAGAGATATCCCTATTTTAGTGAAGACTGCTCAGTTTCGGTCCAACCGGATTGATGCCTAATTTCAACCAGGTATATCTTCCTCATCCGAACACGGCTTTAGGAGATTCTTAAGTGAAAAATGAAGCCCCAGAAGTAAGCTTTCCAACGGTGGTGGTGTCATAGCTGAAATCCAAGTATTCAAAAGGATAGCCCTGATTTAGCGATGACTACTCGACTCTCTCTTAGAAATTCATGCCCATCTTCTTCTCTAACTTGGTTTCTTCCCTCTTCTCATCTTTTCTTCAACTCCAAACCCCTAAACAAGGTGTTTTGAAAGATTTTCCAAAGATTTCATCTCTCTTTCATTCATTTCCACTTTGTCCTTGCTCGGTTTACCGAAAAGCGCAACATTTAACGAAATGCGAGTCTCGAAACATCGTAGGAACTTTTTTTCAAAATATTTTAAAAGAGAGAGTTTTAAGGTCTAAAAACCATTCAAAATAGCTTTGGTCCAAAATGAGGTGTATGGTTGGGATTTTACTCTCCTCTTGCCGAAGGAATTGAACCTTTGCATTGCACAACTTTCATCACCAAGTAAACCATCAGTAGCGCCCAAGTCTTAAGGGCGGTCAAAAATAGGGTGTCTACAGTGGCCAGCAGTGTAGTTTTGCAGGAAACAGAGGTAATGGTTGATGGTGAAAGGCAGATAGAGTAGCTCTCAGGCGCTATGCATGCGACCTTCATCCATCTTCACTTACGCATTTTGTCGAATGTAATTAATTGTTTCATTAGTGTTATAATTATCTTAGTTGTAAATTAATCTTATAGTAATTAATTAGTGGTAGCTAGTTAATTTTGTAAAGTGTTGTAACTAATTAGTTAGTCAATTTCGTTTTGTAATTAGTTAGTTAACTAGAATAATTAGTTGATTCATTTGTTGTAATAATTAGTTTAGTATTTTAGCTATTTATTCTTTTGTTTTGTAATAATTAGCTTAGCTTTAATTAGCTTAGTTTATGCGGACTCTTCTTCGTGAGAGCGCAATGTAATAATGTGTATGTCTTCCAACCCCACGTCTTTCTCCCTTTTGTTTAATTGTTTAGGATGGTTAGTTTAGGGACATCATGTTTTGATTAGCATAACTCATGTTTGCATCCATTTGTATTGCATGCACTGAGGCTCAATTCATCATTCTAACTGCATTGTTAGTTAATTTCAATGCCTTTTTTGAATACGTGCTTAGATCGTATGTTATCAAATTGTTTCATATGCCATATTAGTAGCCGAGCCTATTTAAATTGCATTCTTTGTATGCGTTGTATTAGTCATATTGCATAGTTAGGAATCATGTATTTTTCTAAACTCTTTTGTTTATTTTGGCTTGGAGTACTAGGTGAGCCTTTATTTGCTTTAGCATAATTGCATGAATGTGATTGCCATTTTTGCCATGTCCAGCATGCTTGCCATGAGGCTAAATGCTTAAGTGCTATAGCTGCTTGTATGCTTGTGGATGAAGGCTTATTGCTTGAATTGGAATAATTTGGGTAATGTTCATATGTGATCACTTTTTCAAGTGGTACATATTTCGAAACAATTTTCAAAATGAACATGAGTCGAGATGTTCCAATTCTTGCAAGTTAGTATATACTTGTGTGTGTGTATCACATAGTAATGCTAGCCTAATAAACTAGAACAAAAGCATATAATGTCCATAAAATTCATATCATGATTAGTAAAGGTTGATCTTTGATCGGGCGAGCGGGGGTGCTCAAATGGGCTCATGACCTTCCCCTCTCGTACCCAAGTTCCCGAGCTGAGACAATCTTGGTGATGAAGGACACGTGGTCTTTGGCATAAGTCATGGGTTTCCTAAATTTTTCAAAAATATTTAGGTGGCGACTTTATATCTGGTAAAGTAGTGCATTTTTGGCAATTTGATTCTAAATTGATTTTCCGAAAGATTTGTCGGATTTGGACTTTTTGGTGTTTATCAATTTCATACTGCACTTGTGAGATTAGATTCAGAACTGCGAGAGTCCGAACTGTAGGTCTTATTTCGAACTTCTGAAAGGGGGTGTAAAAAAGTCAAGCTACAGTTTCTGGCGACTCTCATGGGGATATTGGAGAACTTGACTTGAAATTCATGATATGAAATTTTTTTTACACTTATATGTTTCTTTGCATTAGTGCATTTAAGTCACTATGTTTGTCATTTGCTATTCCTAGATAGTTTGTCGGAGGCTTGCCTAAAAGCTTGCCAAAAGGCTGACCGGTCGCGGGCTGTACCACGATGGGAACACAACCCTTGGATTTGGCTACCGCTGTACCATTTGATCCTCCTTTCACTTCTCGGTGTTAGGTGTGCGAGGTATGTTAGGTAGTCTTGCTGAGGTACCCTTTTTGACCATTCGGCCTAGTTGCATATCGAAAGCCGTAGAGACTGTTCCAAACTAGGACATGATGCTCATCTGAATACAGGATTATGTTAAACCACCTTGTTTGAATAGTGAACCCTAGTTCCTGACGAAACTAGGACAGGGTAACCTTACTCCTTTATAGAGGTGTTTTGGCTTTCTTTTACCTGGTATGTGCTTGTAGTGAAACTGTACAAGGGTGCTTCATATTAGTGGTATAGTTGATTTCAGTTTGTGGGGTAGAATTCAGTAAAGAGTGCAGCCTTTCATCTGTGATTATATCTATTCTAGTAAAATCGGATTGTGGTGCTGTCTGTTTTCTCTTTTGCAAGATAGTCCTAGAACTATAGCTTCAGAAGGCTCTAATATCCCCCGCGTACTCTGGATTTGTGTCGATAGACTTTGTAAGGCTGGGGACCTAGTTTAGAGGCAGCCAGTGTTTGCTTCACTTTTGCTGGTGGCGAGACGAAGGAGGGCCAGACAGGGTTCACTAGTTCCATTGTTCCGACATTCAACAATTAGATTACCTTCGTTTAGCTCATCTCGGGCATCTACCCCTATTATGGCTCAGACTCTGACAAATTTGGAGGGATTATTACTCCATCTGCAGCAAATAGTTGACTCCCTCCAGTGTGATGTGATCTATAAGGCCGAGGTTATAACTCGCCTACAGTAACAACATCCACAGCTAGCAACGGCCTCTACATCACATGTACCCACCGTGACTATCCCTGTGCCCTGTACCACAACTAATGCTGCCACTGCTCAAGATCCACAAACCGAGGGTGTTCCAGTTCTCCTAGTCCAAGTAGAACCTATCCCAACACAAACTTCTAGAGCCCCGGTGTATCAAATCGAGGCACCGTTCGAATTCGAGGTTGATCCAACCGCGCTTAAAGTCAACAAGTTGGAAAAGCTGTTCGAAAAGGCATTCTTTGTATCTAGCAAAGTAGTCCATTTTTGGCAATTTAATTCAAAATTGATTTTTCAAAAGATTTTCTAGATTTGGACTCTTTAGTGTTTATCAATTTCACATTGCACTTGTGAGATTAGATTCAGAACCACGAGAGTTCGAATTGTAGGGCTTATTTCGAACTTCTTAAAGGGGGCGCGAAAAAGTCGAGCTACAGTAGATGATCATGTCTTCTTGAAAATATCACCTAGGCGAGGTTTGATGAGGTTTGGAAAGAGTGGGAAGTTGTCTCCTAGGTTTATTGAGCCTTTTGAGATCCTTGAGTGGATTGTAGAGGTAGCTTATCGCTTGGCCTTACCGTCACAGCTTTCCAGGTTCATGATGTATTTCATATTTGTATGCTTTGGAAGTATGATTCGAATCCATCGCACGTGTTGGATTGGACCGACTTAGAGGTAGATGAGGATGTCTCGTATGATGAGAGACCAGTGAGAGTCTTGGATACTTGAGACCAAGTCTTGCGAGGCAAGACAATTCCCTTGGTTAAGGTTTTGTGTCAACATCATGGAGTTGAGGAAACAACTTGGGAACGTGAGTTGGAAGTCTGTGAGAAGTATTTGGACATATTTGTTAATGTTTGAGCATGTATTGAAACTTTCGCTATGTTGACTCAATTTAAACATGGCATATGTTTTGGAAATATGAATTGTATATTCAATATTGAGAACTTGTTTATCATGTTGATGAGAATGAATGACCGGTGGATGGGTCATGGTATTGGAATTGATTGATTATCAATATTATAATTGGTTTAAACATAGTTTTAAAGTTTGATTTGTAATTTTGGGGACGAAATTCCTTAAGAGGAGAGGTTATAGCGATTCTGGTTTAAGACCCAACCCATGTGATATTTTGGATTCAAGTTTTATGGTTCTGTATTGCTGTTCTTGTCTTATTCCTTTTTTCCCTCCTTAAGCTTGGCTATTAGGATGTGTTGGTTGTGTTTGGAACAGGTTGGTACATTATTTTTCAAAACCTTGTTGCCCAGAATTTTGCTCTTACGCTGGAGCGTCACTTTTTGTGCTTGAGCAGCTTTTGTGAACTCTTAGTACTTTTGCAGGCTTGCAAAACTACTAAGAGAGTGTATTCTACACTCGAGCGGTGTTTCCTGTGCTTGAGTGGCCATTATTGAGCTCAAGCAGTGGTCTTCTATCTATCAAACTGTTGGGAGTGTGTATTTTATGCTTGAGCGTCACTTCCTGCGCTCGAGCGGTAATGCCCTTTTTCATTGTGTCTTGGCGTTCGAGCGTCACTTCTTGCGCTCGAGCATACTGTGTGTATATCAGTTCGTAAAAGTCACTTTTTACATTACTTTTTCATCTCTATCTCTCTCTCTTTCTCTCTCTCTCTCTCTCTCTCTCTCTATCTAAAACATTTCAAAATCCTAAATCTAGCGCTTTCCTCTCTAGAACTTTCTCTCTCTATCTACAAATACACCAAATCTACTCATTTCTTCACCCTACTCTCTTTGTTAAAAAAGTAGAGCTCACCTAGAGCTTTGTTTTCATCCGAATAGAGTTGGGTTTCGGTTTTATCCGAGTTTCATTCGTGCTTATCTTGTCTTCTAGTTTTGAGGTAGGGATTCTCTATTCTTTTTTATGATTTTTAACTTAGCTATTTGTTTTTATGAAACAATCTTGTGATTTTTGAGGATTTTGAACAAACCTAAGTTTTTGGTTTAAAATCAAAAAGAGGGATTTTCAAATGGATGTACTGAAAATGGTTGTGGGGTTGGAAATGAGGTTGAGTTGTGATCAAACTACTGATTTTGATACTTGGAATGGGTTTTGAAAGAAAAAGGGTTTTACCCTAAATGGCTCAAATATTTATTTTGTATAAATAAATGGAATTGATGTTGGAAATATAAAATTGGATGGGTATTGACATAGATGGTAGAGTTGGATATGCATTATCACTCACCTTGAAATTTGAAAAAACTTATCTGTATTAGAGATTTTATATCTGTTTAGAAATATTTGTTTTTGGCTATTCGTAGAGGATAGCTATGATTGTTGTAGAAATTGCATGAGGATCAGATGAATTGAAACTAATTTCTTATCTATGTGCATTGAATATTGTTACTTATTTAATACATTGCAAATGTATATAATTTTGAGAAAAATGTATGAATGTTGGAAAGAAGTATGTATCACCAAACTAAGTTAGCTTGTGTGTCTAGAGTGAAAGTCTCGAAAAATGCGCGTATACATGGATGTTGATTCCCACAGATGAAATATTCATAAAATGGCAATAGTAGCACTTGTAGAAGCTACGTTTACATGGGTGCCGTTTGACCCTGCAGACAAAATATCTGTGAAAGGTTGTACCGGTTTGAGATTTCCCCCTTATTTTCTGCTATAAAGAACATGAATTTGGACTTATGATATAAACGAAGCATGGCATAATTTTGGAAAAGAAAGATAAAATGTTTTGGCATGAGTATTACATATGTATTTCACCCTTATATCTTTGTTAAGATTCATATATTGTATTGGATTATTTGTACTAGGCTTTGACTCACTCTATATGGGAAAACCATTTTCAGGTGCTAGTGACATGCCTCCACTAGGGACTTAGCTTCGGAGTATTATGGAGTTGAAAGCTCAGTGTTATATTTTTTTGTGTTATTTTGTATAAGCCTAAGGCTTTATATGTATTGAGCTTAAGACTCACTTTTGATGTACCAGGCATTGACTTGGAAAAATGTAAACCTTTAGGGCATACTGTTATCTGTTTAGCTTCCATTTCTTTTCACAATCTTGTAACACAAGCTGTAGATTCAGGATGTACTGTTTATGAATGTATATCGCATGTGTCACTTTTTGTATGTCAAATTTTGATTAATGAAAGCTTAACAATTCATGTATGTTACTGTAGACACCCCATTTTTTATGATCCTTACGACTTGGACACCATTGCATACACACTTGATGATGAGTCTATATGCTCGTCAAGTGCTCGAAGTCCTCAGCAGAATGCCACAACTTTGAGCCTTTCAAACCCTTCACTCTTGTTGCCTTATTCTTGGACCAAGCCTTGGTTCTTCTAGCCTGCAACCTTTGGTGGCCTGTCGGCCACCTTTTTGGGCTACTGACCATCACTTTTTGGTTGTCAGCCACTGATGTCGCTTGCTGGCCACTAGTTTCTTTTGTAGATATTTTGTGGCAGCTGTGCCAGCTGTTTGCATAGATGCATGCATCTGCCCCCACGTGTAGGGCTGGATATCCTTGAGGAGAATTCTTGTTTTCTATATATAGGAGACCTCATTCTCATGTTTTAAGGTTAGAAAAATTTTAGAGCAAAATTTTTCCTCTCTCTCTACAATTCTCTCTCTCTCTAGCAAATTCCTACACTTTGGCCTACAAATCTTCAACCTTTGCCTAAACACCCTTAGCCAAATCTTCTCATCTTTGAACTGAGGTCATCTTGAGCCTTTTTGGAGCTCTAGATGGTGTGCTTGCTTGGTTTTGTTGTTTGGAATTGATTTTCTCTTCAAAAGGTATAAGGCTTTGCCTATTTACTTGCTTTGTCTACTCTTTTTCTTGCAATTTTCTAACTATTTTTGGGTGGTAAAACTTCTGTATTCTTGGGTTAAAACTTGGGTTTTAAGGCCATTGAAGGTTGAGGGGTGGTTCACCCTTCTTTGTACTTTGCCTTGAAGGCTTTTTCCCTTGTGTTTCCCATCCTTTTACTACTCGTTTTTGAGCTTTTAAACACTGATTTTCAGAGTCATTTCAGTGGCCAAAATCATGTTTTGAAGTCTAAATTTGGAGGGGTTAGCCTCCCCTCCTTGTGTCTTGCTTACTAACCTAGTTTGTGCCACGTTTTAGCATATTATTCTAGCCTTTTTAGCTCAATTCCAGCATGTTTTAGGACTGTATTAGACCTGTTTTAGCACTATTTTTGAGTGATAGTTGCATTTGAGCTTTGTTTTGCATGTTTATAGTGTAATTGTCCTTATGAGCTTGGTGTTTTTGGCCTTAGACATCATCTTATTTGAGTTGATAACATTTATTTATGCTTTTCTCACTCATTTTCGACACTAATAATCTCTGGAACCTCCCTCCTTTCTTGGCCTTTTATTTTGCTTTGAAAGTGGTTCAAACTACTTGTTTATTTAAAGCATGAGATTGAGATGTCATACTTAATGGTTTAATCTCTTTAGGGGTTCATTACCAATGGTGTGATGTCTATTTCATACCTAAGACAACTCTTGGTTTGAGCCTTCTTTCTATTAGAGGACTTAAACTCACCCTTTGGACTCAATTGATTAAAGAATGGTTGGTAATCTAAAATGAAGTAATTAAAATTTGGACTAAAAGTGAGCAAGATAATAACTTGGTTGTGTGTTCAATCGGACGTTAATTGAACACATGGGAACTTAAGGCATTTCATACTCATTAGTGATGAAATGGTTCAAGTTTCCAAGGTCACCACTTCTCTTGATCAATTCATGAAAGAAAGGAGGTTAGAGTCTTATTTTATTGCATTCATTGAACTTGTACACTTTGGTTCATGAGCCATCATGCAATGAAATTGCTTGAGTTGATGGTTTATGAACCAAACTTGCTACTCTTTTGATTTGTTCATGAAAAGAAGGGGTGAGTTGTACAAACAAACCCTTGAGAATACCCTGTGCATGCTCTGTTTGTCCTCTATAGCAGCAAGGTGAACTGGGCAGCAGTGGCCGGCAGACCACTTTCCATGGTCGGTAACCTTCATCACTGGCCGGCTGGCAACTGATGCAAAATTTAGCAGTGTGTTCTTCAAGCAGAGCAAAGTTATTCTAGAAGTGGGCAACAGTGAATGTGTTCTCCGTGCAACAGAGGTTCTCTGGAAAGCAAAACAGTGGTCGTTTCGGGTGGAAACCGAGCATGTGCATGAACATCTCTCATTTCCTGAGGCGGAGTAGTTAGCTTAACGCTTAATTGTTTAGCTTACTTACTTCTTTTAATTGCACTTGTATTGTAATTATGTAATTAGTTAAAGTAGTTAACTAGTTGTGATGTTGTAATCATTAGTTAACTAGAATAGTTAGTTAATTCAAGTATTGTAATAATTAGTTAAGTAGTTTAGCTAATTTCATTCGTTTTGTTATTAATTAGCTTAGCTTTAATTAGTTAGCTAGTTAGTTCATTTGGACCCTCCTGTGTAAGGGCGTAATTTTGTAATAACGTGTATGTCTTCCAACCCCACATCTTTCTCCATTTTATTTACTGCTTATGATGGTTAGATTAAAGCATCATGTTTTGTTTAACATTCTCCATGTTTGCATCCACTTGTATTGCATGCATCGAGGCTCGGTTCATCATTCTAACTTGCATTGTTAGTTTAAATACTTCTTTGAATATGTTCTTAGACCGCATGCTATTTAATTGCTTCATTTTCCATATTAGTAGCCGAGCCTAGTAATTGCATATCGTATGTGTTGCATTAGTCATATTGCATAGTTAGGAATCATGCATTTTTCTAACTCATTTTTCTTTTGGCTTGGAGTACTAGGTGAGTCTTTACTCGTTTTAGCATATCGCATGTTGATGTTGCTATATTTAGCATACTTGCCATGAGGCTAATTGCTTAAGTGCTATAACTGTTTGAATGCCTGTGGATGAATACTTGTTGCTTGAATTGGAATAATTTGAGTAATGTTCATATGCGATCACTTTTTCAAGTGGTACATATTCGAAACAAATTTCAAAAACGAACATGAATCAAGCGTTCCAATTCTTGCAAATTAGTCTATACTTGTGTGCGTGCGCATTGCATAGTAATGCTAGCCTAATAAATTGGAACAAGAGCATATAATGTACATAAGATTCATATCATGATTAATAGAGGCCGATCTTTGATTGCGCAAGCGAGGGTGCTCAAATTCATTCATGACCTTCCCTTCTCGTACCTAAGTTCCTGAGCTGAGGCAATCTTGGTGATGATGGACACGTGGCCTTTGGAACGAGTCATGGGTTTTCTAAATTTCCCCAAAATAAAAATATTTAGGTGGCGACTCTATATCTGGCAAAACAGTCCATTTTTTGGCATTTTTGATTCAAAATCGATTTTCTAAAAAGGATTTGCTAGATTTGGACTCTTTGGTGATTATCTATTTCACATTGCACTTGTGAGATTAGATTCAGAACCGCAGAAATCCGATACTGTAGGACTTAGTTCACCTTCTAAAAGGGGGTGCGAAAAAGTCTAGCTATAGTTACTACCTACCAGTTGTTATGAAATGGGTACATTGTAATTATTTTGGGGCGTTACAAAGAATTTGGCCTTGTCAATTTTTATAGAAATGGCCCCACTTCACACTCACATAGGTGACTCTACTTGAGTTGCTATACTCAGTTCAATAGCTCAACACACTAGAGTCATTAAAAGCTCAACTTAACCTCTACACTTAGAGGTATCACTAATAAAAGGAATGGCTGGAGGTTTAACGTCTTTAGTGGCATACCATTGTTACACGTAATTAGGTTGTCCCATTGAACCTAGATCTTGGGATCTCCAGTCAACTAGGTTGGGTTTCCATTCCGGTAACACCTTACATTAAAGGCCTTAAACCCATTCCTTTTAACAACTTATCTACTAACAATCAATTTAACCATTTGGTTAGTAGATCTGCAATGTTGTTCTCAGACTTCACATAGTCTAAAATGACAACTCCATTAGAGAGTAGTTGTCGTGTGGAATTATGTCTATGACGAAATGTCTAGACTTTCCATTATACATGTTACTCTGTGCCCGTCCAATAGCCGATTGGCTATCACAATGAATACAAATAGTTAGCACAGGTTTTGACCAAAGTGGAATAGCTTCAACAAATTGGCAAAACCATTCTGCCTTTTCTGTTGCTTTATTTAATGCTATAAACTCTGAGTTGATCGTGAGATACACATCTTCTTGGAAGATTTTCAAGACATAACTACCCCTCCAAAGGTGAACACATAACCACTAATAGATTTTGAATCCCTAACATCAGATATCCAATTTGCATCACTATAGCCTTCTATTACTGCTGAATATTTGGTGTAATGCAGCCTATAATCCTAGGTGAAATGGAAATACCTTAAAACTCGAATAATATCCTTCCAATGAGTGGCATCAGGATTGCTCGTGTATCTACTAAGACTACTGATAGAGTGGGCTATATCCGGCCTTATACAACTTATCAAATACATCAAGCTCCCAATGACCTGAGAATAATCTAGCTGACTCTCACCATTATTCTTGGTCAAGTGTAGACTTAAGTCTACTGGTGTTCTAGACACACCTGTATCTGATTTACCAAATTTCTTAAGTATTTTCTTAACATAGTGAGATTGAGAAAGTACAATACCATCATATGTTCTAGTAATCTTAACACCCAGAATTACATCTGCAAGGCCCATATCTTTCATATCATACTTAGAGTTTAGCAATCTCTTGGTAGTTCTAATAATCTCATCATTACTACCAACAATGAGTATGTCATCAACGTATAAATACAAAATGACATAGCCTCTGTCAATGTCTTTAACATATACGCATTTGACAACATAGCGTTGTCAAACTTCTCATGCCATCGTTTAAAAGCTTGTTTGAAACCATAAAATGATTTGATACGCTTACATACTTTCTTATTTTGTCTTGGATCTAAAAACCCCTCGGGTTGCTTCATGTAGATTTCTTCAACTAAATCTCCCTTTAAGAGAGCTATCTTTACATCTATCTGATGTATCTCTAGACCACGTAAAGCTGCTATCGCAATCACCATGCGAATAGATGTAATCCTTGTCACAAGTGAAGACGTATCAAAGTAATCCAAGCCTTTTCGCTACCTGTATCCTTTGATAACTAGCCTCGCTTTATACTTATCAATTGATCCATCCACTTTCATCTTTATTCTAAAGATCCACGTACTTCCCAAAGCCTTACTGCCTGGGGGTAGATTAACTAACTCCCAAGTATGGTTCTATAAGATGGAGTCAATCTCACTCTTAATTGCTTCTTTCCACAAAGGACTTTTAGGTGATGTCACAGTTTCATGGAAAGTTTAAGGTTCTCCCTCTAACATACAAGTCAAGAAGTCTAGACCAAAGCACTTTGGACTCCTAGCCCTTTTACACCTTCTTGGCTCGTTTACTTTCTCAGGTTGATCATCTACTTGATTATCTATGTGATCATCTGCTTGATCATCTATGTGATCATTGTCACCTTCAACCTCTTTCATAGAACTCTGAATCCCTTCTTGGAGACGACAAGAAAATACATTTTCAAAGAAAGATGCATTTCTTGATTCTATGATAGTATTCTTATGTATATCTAGAATAACAGACCTATACATAAGAAATCGATATGCATTGCTATTATGTGTATAACCATTGAATATATAATCCACTGACTTCGGGCCTATCTGAACCCGCTTGGGTGTAGGCACCGCCAATTTTGCAAGACACCCCCACATTCGTAGGTATTTATATGAAGGCTTGTGGCCTTTCCACCACTCATATGGAGTCATGTCTACATTTTTCCGAGGTATTCTATTAAGCATGTAATTCGCGGAGAGAATTTCTTTCCCCCACAAGTTCTATGGCAACCCAAAACTTATTAACATTGCATTCATCATTTCTTTTAACGTCCTATTTTTCTGCTCAGCAACACTATTTGACTAAGTGGAATAAGGCGCTGTAGTTTGGTGGATAATCCTAAATTGAGCACAAATCTCAACAAACAGGGATTCATACTCACTATCACGATCACTTCTTAACGCCTTGATCTTTCGGCTTAGTTGATTCTCAATTTCATTCTTGAAAAGAATAAATTTTTCAATCGCCCCATCTTTGCTCTTAAGCAAATACACATAACAATATTTAGTGCAATCATCAACAAAAATGATGAAGTACTTGTTGCTACCTCGTGATTGTACGACTTTCAAGTCACACACATCATTATGCACTAAATCTAAAGGCTTAGTACTTTTTTCAATAGAATGAAAAGAAGTCCTTGTCAATTTTGCTTCTACACAAGTTTCACACTTGTGATTTGGATTAATCTTGAAAGATGGTATGTGATCTAACTTGATTAATCTATGCAAAGAGTTAAAATTTACATGACCCAGTCTACCATACCATAAATTAGGGGACTGAAGCATATAAGCAGAAGAAGAGGATTTCTCATTCATTTTTGGGATAATAGTTATTACATTTAGCTTAAACATACCACCCGACATATATCCCTTCCCCACATAGACCCTGCTTTTAGTCAACACGACCTTGTCTGCCTCAAACACCATGGGGAAGCCATGCTTACTTAAGGTGACCTTGAGACAAGGTTCTTACGAATGTCCGGCATAAATAGGACATCATTTAGAGTCAGCTCTTTTCCTAAAATCATCTTCAGGACTACCTTGCCTTTATCTTCAACAGTTGTGGTTGCAAAATTCCCCATGAACAACTTTTCCCTGTTTGAAATCGGTTTGAAAGTTGTGAACATCTTCTTCTCAACACAGATGTGGCGAATGGCCCTAGTACCCACCATTCCTTTGGGTTAGACCCCACCATGTTCACTTCCGAGATAACAGCTGACAGATGCATGTCGTCCACATCTTAAGACAAATCCTCCATCTCAGCCATGTGAGCTTGGCTTTTGTTTTGTGGAGGGTTCTTCTTGTAGGGTTTTTTCTTTTTGCGGCAATCAATCGCCCAATGCCCATCACTTCCACAATTGAAGCACTTTCCATTGAACTTATAAGTAGGTTCCTGCGGCTTGTAGACTGGCCTCTTGGAGACTCCACCTCTAGCCCTTAACTTCGAGCTATTACCTGTCAGTGGTTTTTTCTTCATCCCCGAGGACTGGCCATGCTCAACCACATTTGCTTTCATAGTGGAGGTAATCCCTCCTTTCTTCTTGTTGTCTTCCTCAATATGGAGCTTGATAAAAAGCTCTTTGAGTGTCATCTTCTTTCGCTTGTTCTTTAAGTAGTTCTTAAAGTCTTTCCAACCGTTAGGTAGCTTTTCAAACAGTGCAACTTCCTGGAATGATTCACTCAGGAACACTCCCTCTGCATGAATCTCGTGCAGAATTACTTGGAATTCTTGGACTTGACTAATGACAGTTTTTGAGTCCACCATTTTGAAGTCTAGAAACCAACCAACGACAAATTTCTTTGCCCTAGCATCCTCAGTCTTGTACTTTTTGTCCAAAGCATCCTATAGCTTCTTTGTCGACTTCATGGCATAAAACACATTGAAAAGTGAATTTGCCAAGCCATTCAGAATATAATTCTAGAAAAGAAAGTCTGACTGACTGCTTCCAAGCATCTAGAGCCATGAGCTTCTGCTTGTCTTGCTCATTCTCCTTCACAACTGGTGGATCATCACTCAAAAACCTTGCGAGGCTTAGAGAAGTGTGGGCTCACCTTTTTCTGTACCCTCGCTTTTCAGAAAAGGGTTTAAAAAGAAAGGCCCTCATAGTTTGGACTCTACCTGTGGTTCTGAATCTAGTCTCATAAGTGCAATGTGAGTTCAATCCGGCAAATCATTTTGGAAAATCAATTTTGAATCAAATAATGCCAAAATTGGACTGCTTTTCCAGATTATAGAGTCGCCACCTAAATATTTTATTTTGGAAAAATTTAGGAAACCCTGACTCGTACCAAAGGCCACGTGTCCGTCATCACCACAGTTTCCTTGGCTTGAGAACTTAGGTATGAGAGGGGAAGGTCTTGAAATGAGCACCCCCGCTCGCCTGATCAAAGATCAGCCTTTACTATCATGATATGTTGTTTTATAAATCTCATGTGTTCTTATTCTGGTTATTAGCTAACTTTACTATGTGACGCACACAAGCAAGTACAGATTAAGTCGCAAAACTTGGAACAAATTCAACTCATGTTTGCTTTCGAAAATGGTTTGGATTTGCCACCCTCAAGTGGGCTAAAACACGGATTTGCACCAAACATGATTGGCTTAAAACATGATTTGCCACTTCGCAAAGTGGGCTTAAAACACACATTCGTCGAATTGTTCCAATTCAAGCAACCAAGCTTTCATCCATAGGCATTTATGCAGTTTAGCAAGTAAGCACATAGCCTCATAGCAAGCATGCGAAACATGGCATTATGGCAATCACACTCATGCAAGTATTGTAAAGTGTAAAACTCACCCAGTACTCCAATCCAAAACAAAAATTAGTTAGAAAGATACATGATCCTAACTATGTTAAGTGTCTAATGAAACACATGCAAAGATGTAACTAAATAGGCTTGGCTACTTAATCATGGTACTTGCAACACTTTGATAGCATGCTTTAAAACACATATTCAAAGAAGCATTGAAATTACACTATAGTTTGAATGATGGGTTGAGCCTCGGTGCATGCATGGCAAATGAATGGATGCAAACATGCGAGCATAAGGTATGCTAATTGAAAATGGCCCTAAACTAACCATCGAAAGCGGTTAAATAAAAGGGAGAAATACGTGGGGTTGGAAGACATGCACACATGCACTCACACTTATTACAACATTGTGCCCTCGCGAAGGAGGGTTTGAATGAATAAGAGCTAAGCTAATCTAAGCTAAGCTAGGCTAACTAATCTAATTAAACTAGTTAGACTAATTATTATAAGTCAAATGAATAACTAGTAAACTACTAATTATTACAATACTTAACTAATTAGCAACTAATTAATTAAATTACAACACAAGTGTACACAAACTAAAATCATGCAAAATATTTAAACCACACTGCCACAGCTCTGCTTCGAGAAGTGGAGGATGCATGCACTCAGTTTTCACCCTAAAAAGCCCTCTGGTTTGATCTTGAGAGGCTCTATTTGCAGGGTTGACCATACTCCATAACCTTTCGCCTCCACCTTACCAAAAACTTGTTGAGGATTGCATTAGTGGCCTACCGGCCATGGGAGGTTGCTGCTGGCCCCCTGCCGGCCAAAATTATGCCTTGCTGGCCAAGAGTGAGCCTTTGCTGGCCACCAATGAGCCACTGCCGGCCACTGGTGCTCTGAGTCACCACACTGCAATAGAGCACAAACAGAGGAAAATGGAGGTTTTTCCAAGGGTATGTTTGTACTGTACCCCACCTTATCATCTCAAAACATCAAAGGAGTGGCGCTCATGGATCCAAAACCACCAATCAAGCATTTTCAATGCATGATGGCCAAAGACTCAAGGTGTACAATTTCAATAAATGCACAAAACAAGCCTCGAGGCCATCACCTTATCATGTGTGATGAAAGGCAATGGAGACTAAAGAGATTGGCTCATTTCATCACTTTGAGTATAAAATGCTTCAATCTTCCTTGTGTTCAATATAACGTCCAATTGAACACATGCAATGCAACACAACAAGCTTAACTTGCTCAAGTTTTACTTATCCAATTTTTTTACTCATTTTAATTACCAACTCATTCTTTAGTTGATTTAGTCCAAGGTGAGTGTCCTCTAATGAGAGAGGTGTCAACCGAGGGATGATTCAAGACGTGAGAGAGATCATGCTGTTGGTTAGTAGAAATCCTCAAAAGGGGATTAAAACCATTAAGCACAAGTCTCAATCTCAAGCTTAAACACAACCCTAAGGCTAACTAATCCTCAAAGCAAATGAAAAAGAGTGATGAAATGAGGGAGGTTGTAGATATTATATGTGCTAAAATTACATGCAAAATGACATTACAACATGCAAGCAACTCTTGCAAATCATGTTTAAAAGCCAAAAACACCAAACTAGTGAAGATCACTACACTATATGCATGCAATACAAAGCTCCAAAAGTACAAACGCTCCAAAGCAGTCCTAAAACAACCTACGAGGAGTCCTAAAACATGCTTGAAGTAAGCTAAAAATGGCTAGAATAGGAGGCCAACACATAGCACAAACTAAACTATTAAGCACAATTGCACTGCAAGCATACAAAGCAAGCCTCAAGTGACCAAACCAGCTCAAAACAGAGCTAAAACTAGCCAAAAAAGTAGCAAAAACATGCTGAGATTAAGGTACAAAATAATAGAAAATCATGCTCACATGTTAAGCTATCTAGGCTTACAAACAAGACACAAGGAGGGGAGGCTACCCCTTTCCATTTTGGACCTCAAAACATAGTTTTTACCAATGAAAATCCCCTAGAATTTAGTGGTTAAAAGAGCCAAAAAAGTTGTTTTAGAAATCTTTGAAAGGTGGTACAACAACTTAATAATCAAGCAACAAGAAGGGTAGACTACCCCTAACTCCAAACAAACCTCAAACCACCATTTTAGACCATAAAAACAGATATTTTCAGAGGTCAAAACCAGCCTCAAAACATTATGCAAAGATGGCAAAACAAGTATTTAAAATAAGCTTAAAACACAAGTGTTCTACCTCTTGAAGACAAGACACAATTTAGGCACCAAAATCAATCCAAACCAAGCCAAAATCCTCTTCTAGAACTCAAATAGGACCTCAAGCAACTTCAACTCAATGGTGATCAAGTTTGATTAAGGGCTTATATGCAAGAGTGTAGAGAATTTAAGCTATAAGGCACAAAATATTTAGAGAGAGAATTCTAGACAGAAATTTTTTGTCTTCAAAAATTTTCAACCCCCACACATGCAAGAGGGGGCCTCTATATATAGAAGATGCAAAATCCCCTCAAAGCGATCCATCCATACACATGCAAGAAGATGGCTCAATCTGTGCAAATAGCTGGTACAAAATATCAAAAAATATCTACTGATACATTGGTGGCTGGTCGACCATCAGCGTTGGTCGGCGGGGGCTCATTGATGGCCGGTAGGGCACATCAATGGCTGGTAGGACAAAATCCATGGCTGGCAGTGCCCAAACATGGCTGGTAGTGCATTAACAACATCATGTTGAAAGGACATAAACATGGTCCAAAAATGAGACATAATTGATGTAGGGTTTGGAAAGCTCAAACTTGTGGCGTTCCGTCGCGGATTTCGAGCACTCGACGAGCAATCAAACTCGTCACTGGATATACCTGCAAGAATATCCAAGTCTTGCGGACAGTCAAAAATGGGGTGTCTATAGTTGCCCCTCTTTGACAGAACTCAGAGTCATAAAATGACGTGAGTGAATGTCAAAGCCCAGAGACGACCCATTTTGACAAGGCCGCAAGACTTAGACAAACATGCAAGATAACAATATATAGTGGCGTCCGCAGGCTGGGGCAAAATGCAAATGATATGCACAATGCAAGCACATAACTTATGATCATGCAATGAGACTGTAAGGAAGCATTTACATGCAAGTGTTATGCAAGCAAAATGCTATATTTTAAGCAAACCAGCGAGGTACAGTAATCTCATATATGAGAAAAAGTAAGCAAATAAACATGCCATACGTGAGAATCACAAGCTGAACCACATTTCATGTAGAAAGGATGTAAGAAAATTATGCAATCTTAACTATGCCTTACGCAAAAAGGCTAAGAGCGGCTGTCGGGTGCACTCGAAGTCTCAAACATGATTTCGATGCGCTGCACACGTAAGGAAAGAAGGGATGAGGTGAACACTGGGACTTGCCCACGTGTTTCTAAAGTGTAGCGTCCTAACGCGTTGCACGTGAGAGGAGAAAAGGATGGGTGCAAACACTGGAGGGTGGTATAAACATCGGAGCACGTCCCAATGTTTCTAACCAAAACAAGTTGGTATAAGCATCGGAACACGTTCCAAACACTTCTAACCAGGGAGTGGTATAAACATCGGGCACGCATCCCAATGTTTCTAACCAAAACAAGGTGGTATAAGCGTCAAAACAAGTTCCAAATGCTTCTAACCGGGGGGTGGTATAAACATTGGGCACCCGTCTCAATGTTTCTAACCAAAACAAGGTGGTATAAGCGTCGGAACACGTTCCAAACACTTCTAATCGGGGGGTGGTATAAACATTGGGCACACGTCCCAATGTTTCTAACCAAAACAAGGTGGTATAAGCGTTGGGACACATTCCAAACGCTTCTAACCGGGGGTTGGTATAAACCTCGGGCACACGTCCCAATGTTTCTAACCAAAACAAGGTGTTGGCGTAAACATCGGGTATACCCGAATGTTTCTAACCAACAAGGAGTCCAAGGGACAAGAATGATCTTACCCAGAATTCTCTGAATGAACCGTACATACAATATCATGCCTGCATAAGAAAGAAACTTAACAGGTACAATGCAATACAAATGCATGTTTCATGCGAGATGAATAACCGTGACACAATATTAGAGGTATGTTTTATGCATAACATGCAAGAAACAAAATAGAAGCATATTCTATGCGGTGCGAGCGAAAGCATGTTCTATGCAAAAATAATCAACAATGCATATTCAATGCAACATGCATATTCTATGCAAACATGGTGATGCATGTTCTATACAGCAATTCAAAACGCATGTTCCATGCAATGACAAAGAAATGCACATTCTATGCAATGACAAAAGCGTGTTTGATAAAGACAACTCAAAGGAAACTTCTGATTTACCTCTTGGAAGAGTTGCAATATGTTAAAAAGGATATACCTTGTTTATGTTGATGAGCGACGACCATCGCGCATTGGAAACGCAATTCTGAGCTTCCGCGAAGACATTCTGAATCAAACTATGCACAGCCCCTTGCATTTCTTAGAATCCAAGGACACAAAACAGAGCTAGGGATGCAGAGGAGGCCTATGGAAACATGTCACACTGGGAGCCGCCACCGCCGACCACTAGTGTGCCTGTCGCCACTGCAGGTACCACGCCGCCATCGATGTGCCACTGCTCGCCATTGATGGTAGATTTGGGGAATTTGGACTTTTCACTCTTGGGTCTTTAAGTACACAACTCCAAACTTCATTTCCCCACAAACCCTTGCACGAAAATCACTTCCCTCTCTCTCTCTAGGTGCTCATTTTCTCTAGATCCACGCTTTCTACGCGTTTTCCAACACCCTATACAAACTTTATTCGCTAAATCCTCCTAGTTGTCTTCACTTTGAACTGATCAGAATTTGATTTCGACGTTTCTTTCCTCATTTCCACCATTCTAGGCTCATTCCCCTAGAGTTTCTCTCAAGGTTTGTGCACTTTTCCCGGCTTTGACTTTCTTTGACTTTTTCTCTCTCATAGGGTTGACTTTTTCTAAGTTTCACCATTTTCCTTCATTTTTCCTCATTTTTGCTCATTTTTGCACCTATTTTAGATGGCGGATGATGTTCCTCATGACAGGGCTCTGTAGACGTGCCCCGAGAACTCCCCAAGCTCCGCGCTTGCGAGGGCTCGAATTCCGTCTTGTTCTCTAGCTACTACAAGTTCATACTCGTGTCACGGTTCTGAATATAATCTCACAATGTGCGATGTGAGACTGATAAATCACCAAAGAGTCCAAATCCAGCAAATCGTTTTGGAAAACTGATTTTTATAAAGAAGTGCCAAACATGGATTGCTTTGCCAGATACAGAGTCGCTACCTAACTATTTTATTTTTGGAGAATTTAGGAAATCCTGACTTGTGCCTAACGCCACGTGTCCATCATCACCAAAGTTGCCTCGGCTTGGGAACTTGGGTACGAGAAGGGAAGGTCATGGAATGAGCACCCCCGCTTGCCCGATCAAAGATCGGCCTGTACTAAGCATGATATTTTGTTTTTGAAAACACATGTGTTCTTATTCCGGTTATTAACCTAGAATTACTATGTGATGCGCACAACATACAAGTATAGACTAGATCGCCTAAATTGGAACAAAACATTGCATGTTCATTTTGTGAAAATGATTTGAAGTTTGCTACTCGCAAGTAGGCTAAATCGCGGATTTCAATGAATTGTTCCAATTCAAGCAATCCAACCTTCACCCACAGGCATTCAAGCAGTTAATGACATAAGCAGTTAGCCTCATGGCAAGCATGCTTTTATGGCAATCAATAACACATGCAGTATGCTAAAGCGTAAACACTCACAGTGTACTCTGAGCCAAAACAGAGAACTAGTTAGAAATCATGTATGATCCTAGTTCATGTTAAGATGGCTAATGCAACGCATGCAAAAATGCAACTAAGATAGGCTCAGCTATTCTAAGATGTCATGTGAAATGCAACAATTGATACATGTATTCAAATACGTATTGAAGTACAATGCAGTTTGTATGATGCACGAGCCCGGTGCATACAATACAGATGAATGATGCACACATGCAAGCATAAGGTATGCTAATCAAAATATGCCCTAAAACTAACCATCGTAAGCAGTTAAGTAAAAGGGAGAAAGAAATGGGGATTGGAAGACATGCATCACACACACGCACGCTTATTACAACAGTTGGCTCTCTCGATGGAGGGTTTAAATAAAAAGCTAACTAGCTAATTTAAGCTAATTAAACTAATTATTACAAAACAAAACTAGCTAACTAACAAGCTAACTAATTAATCTATTGCAAAATGAATTGAATAGTTAAATGCATCAACTAATTAGGTGCAAAACCAAAGCACAAACTAGCTAAGCAAATTAGCTAAGTAAAGCAGTAAGCAATGTCTTCAGAGGGAGAAGAATGCACGCATGCCCGGTTGCCTCGCTCAAAAATCCGTTGCGATGTCCCAACTTGCCTCTGTTTGCAATTGTCCTCAGGACCTTGCACTAAGCTCCAGAAAGCTTTTAACACACCTTGGGGACCTGTGGGAGGGTGGCCGACCACCTAGGGGTGTCACCAGCCACTGGTCGACCACCTATCTTTGTTGCGACTAAAAAGTGGTCGGCCAAATTAGTTTTTCCGTTGGTCGACCAATTGTTGTCGATTCCTCCGGCTTTGTCGCAACATAGAGCAAGAAAGGGCATGGCAATGTATTTGCAAGATATGTGTGCACAACCACCCTCCCTATCATTTCATAAGCTCAAGGGAGTGTGGTTCTCGACCCTCGGGCCACCAATCACGCATCTTAATGCATGATGGCCGAGAAGCCAAATTGCACAATTCAATATGAAATGAATGAACAAATAAACACATAAAGCCTAGAACTCTATCATGTATGATCAAGAGCGTCGGGGACCGAGAATTGAGGCACGTTTCATCACTTTGAGTATGAAACGTCCCTCGTTCCTCGTGTTTGGACTAACACCTATTCCAAACAAAATGCAACAAATAACATGGCATACACAACGCAATGCAACATCAAGCATGCAAACATGCAATGCAACTCAAGCAAGCAAACATGCAATACAATAAAACAAGCATGCAAACAACATGTGAGGGACAAGCATACAAACATGCAATGCAATGTAACATAGCATACTGAACGTTAATGGCATGTACAATGCAAGGCAACATAAGCATACACAATGCAATGTAACAACATGGAATAACATGCTCGATGGACTTAAACCAAATTGGACAGACCTCAGCCATGCCCAAATCAGTGGCCATAATGATGAAATAAAAGGCATGAAATGCAAAACAAAGCATGCACATGCAATGGCCCATTGATTAGGCATAAGAGCACAACTCTCAAGAGTGCTCAACAAGTGATAAACATGGAAGTGTAGCAACACTATGAGCTCTGAAATATGGTAAGAAATGATGCCAAATCATTCAAACAATACAAGTATAGCATACTAGGGTCCTTAAAGCATAAGGCTAGTAAAGAGGATTACAAAGGGGTCATGCAATACATGGCACAAATGCATGAACTAATCATGGACAGAGCTCAAATAGGTCTAAACAAAGACCAAAATGTGCTGAGATGAGGGTTCAAATGTGTAGGCAAGATGGCATACATGCTAGGCCCAAACAAGGCAACAATGCACAACTCCTAACCCACAATTAAAGAATGTATGAGAATATGACAATGTTACATGCTCTGAAATCAAGTTTTAAATGATGCCAAATCATCCAAATAGCTCAAAGATAACATGCATGAGGCATCAAAACATAAGGCTAGCAATGCCAATTGCACTACAACTATGCAATTCATGAGGCATATGGTCAAGGCAACCCAAAATAGCCTTAGAACATGTCAAAATGAGTCTAAAACATGTATGGAAGGAAGCCAAAACAAGCTAGCATGAAGGGCATAAGGCATGGAATATGCAAGGCAAATAAGGTGGATTACACTACACCTACCAAGACCAAGCATGAGATAACTTAACCAAAAAAAATCAGAGTTATATCATGGCAAGATAACCCCAAAAACACATTGAAATGATTGTTCGCAAGCTTAGGCATGAAGGCATACGCAATGGTTCATGTTAAAGGCATAAAGGGCAAACCCTCCAACGCATTGAATAAGTGACAAATGTGAGTGCATGAACATGAAAGATGAACTGAAATCACATAAAAAATGATGCCAAATCATTCAAATAAGCCAAGCAATGCATGCTAGTGGACTTGGTACACAAAGCTAACAAGCTAGAATGCATTATAGCTATACAAAGCATGGCATGCATGAACAAAACAACACAAATCAGAGCTTAAGCATGCTAAAACATGGACAAAAGCTTCTTAGAGTTAAACCAAAAGCATGCTAGAATGGCATGTTAAAGCATGGTACACATTAGGCTAGTTCATGGAATTGAACTACAAGTGCATGAAGCATGCAAGGACCAACCAAACCAAACCTTAACAGAGGCATGACATGGAAAAAAATCACCAAAAACATACTGAAATGGAGTCAACATAAGCTAGAAAGACATGCTACTTCATGAAGCATACAAGACTAGTTTATGAAATTTACACTACAAATGTATAAGGCATGCAAGAGCCAACCAAACGAACCTTAAACAGATCTAAGGCATGTTAAAACAACACCAAAAACCTACTGAGATGGCCACAAAACAAGCTAGAAAGACATGCTCAAACATGAGGCACACAAAGCTAGTTTGTAAGATTTACACTACAAGTGTATAAGGCATGCATGGAATGACCAAACCAAGTCAAAATAGATTTGAGGCATGCTAAAAGAACCCCAAATACATGCTAAGAACAAGCCAACACAAGCCTAATAAACATGCTCAAACATGAGGCATTCAAAGCAAGCATACAAAACACAAGGAGAGGGGATACCCTCTCCTAATTGGGACCCCAAAACTGCCTTTCCACCACTGAAAATCCTCTGGATTTCAGTGGTAGGAAGGTCATGCAAAGGCTAGAACAAGAGCCTAAAGGGATGGCTCAAAGCAAGGCCTAACAAGGCCTAAGAGGGGGTAGACCACCCCCAATAAAAAAAAGACCTTAAACAAACATTTTAAGCATGCAAAAATAAAACTTTTTGTAGTTAAGAGTTAACCTTAAATCAGCATGCAAATAGGGCTAAAAGCTTACGCAAAACAAGGGGTTTAAGGGGTTAAAGGCTCACCCTTGTAGAACCTCTTCAAGACTACCACTCCAGCAGCTTTCTTGGATCAAATCTAGTCCAAAAGCACCAAAAACAACCTCAAGAAGCTCAGCAACAAAAGGATGGTGTTTTAGTGTGTGTTTGTGTGTTAAAGTGTGATAAATATGCACTTTTGAACACAAATATGAGGAGAAAGAGCAAGATAGATACAAAGAAGTATATGTATAACTCAAGCACTCCAAAACTGAACCTGGAGGAGGGAGGAGGAGGTTCTCTCTTATAGAGAACCAAACTCAAGCTTGTTGGACAAGCTTAGGGTCCAAGGCCATCCCTTCATACACATGCATGGAGGATGGCTTTAGTGCCTTCCAACTGTGCCAGCTGGATGAAAATATCTCCAAAAAGGTGACAAAAAGCAGCCGACCACTTGAAGTGGTCAGCCAGCTACTTGAAGTGGTTGGCCGACCACCACAAGTGGTCTCCCAAGAAGAAAACTAGTCGGCCATGGTGGGAGAGAGTCTAGAGCATGAAAACAATGCAGTGGTGTGGTGGCCGACCAGAAAAGGTAGCCCAAAGACCAAGAAAACCAGTTGGCTGACCAGAAAATGGCTGACGGGGAGGAAAGTGGTCTCCAAGGGGAAGAACTGGTCTCCCACCGTTGTACCACCTTCCAAACAAGGAAAACAAGGTTTGCACCAAAAACTAACCAAAACGGATGCAAGACGAAAGTTCGGGAGGCAAGGCATGCGGTCGAAAGACTCGAAAACTAGTCTACGGGCATCAAAAGTGGTCTACGACCCCAAAAATGGTCTCCCAGCCCACAGTGTCCCTCTAGGAAGAGGCAACAAGGTGTGGTTTAAAAACCACGCCAAACGGGGAACGTTAAGTGGTCCCGAGACAAGGCGCGCAGCCGAAGGCTCCAAAAATTGAAAACTAGTCTCCAAGTGCGAAAAGTGGTCTACGACCACAAAGAGGTGGTCTACAAGACCTTTCCCTCCCTCTAGGGAAGAGAAACAAGGCTTGGTCCAAAAACCGAGCCGAAACACAAAGAGTTCAGAGGCTCGGAGGCAAGGCTCACAGCCAAAAGAATGGAAATTCGAAACAAGCACAACATGCACTATCACCAAGCGCTCAATCGATAACGTCTAAGTCTTAAGATCGGTTAAAAATGGGGTGTCTACAGGCTCTCCTTGAGCTTCCTCCAGTAGATTTTGAGGTAGACTTTGAGGCCGAGCTAGAGTTATTACCACTGAGCATACGGCCCTTCGATCTAGCGAGGTACCATCCTCAGACTCACATAGTACCCACTGCAGGAGGCATCAAATCCTTTACTGACTTTGCTGAGGACGCGCCAAATGATCTCCTATTGAGAGAGCCAGTATCTCATTTATCGGCCATTGCCGTAGAGGTATGAAAACTGTTTTTCTGCAGTACTACCTTTAACTGTTTACATTTCTGGCACTGTTTTGATCTGATTTAATTGACTGCCTTGATCCAACTGTACTATCATCACTGCTTTGTATTCAACTGTACTTTCATTGCCTGATTTCATTGCATCTCATGCATTATCACCGGACGGATCCCTTTCCTTCAAAGGCTATGGCACGATGACCGCTCGAGATTGGTACGGTGATCTCCCAGCTGGGGTTCGTGACATTATTGATGAGACAGGTGTAGACGCGCCCGTGGGCTTCATTCTATAGTTCGGACTCCCTTGTTTGTGTGTTGCGGTTCTAAATCTGAACCGAAGAGTCCAACTCTGGCAAATCGTTTTGAAGAAAAAACGGATTTTTTTGAAAAGTAGTGCCAAACATGGACCGCTGCGGACATGAGTCGCCACCTAAATATTTTAAAATGGGAAATTTAGGAAACCCCGACTCAAGGTCAAGGCCACGCGGTCCGCTATTACCAAAGTGGTCTTGGCTCGAGCTTAGGTACGACGGGAAGGTCATATGAGCGCCTTTCGCCTGTCCAAGACCGGCCTCTACTAACCGTGATATCCGATTTTGAAAACATTACATGCTCTTATTCCAATTATTAGCCTAGAATTACTATGTTATGCGCACAGCAAACAAGTATAGACTAGATTGCCCAATTTGGAAATAAACATTGCATATCCGTTTGTTTTGAAAATAGTTTGGAATTTGCTACTCGCAAGTAGGCTAAAACACGGATTTCAATGAGTTTTTCCAACTCAAGCAATCCAACCTCCACCCACAGGCATTCAAACAGTTTATCTCACATAAGCACTTAGCCGCATGGTAAGCATACTGTCATGGCAACATTCACACGCATGTGGTATGCTAAAGCGTAAAATACTTACATCGCACTGTACAAAACAAGAAACTAGTTAGCAGACATGCATGTCCCTAGGTCATGTTAAGTGGCTAATGCAACACAGGCAAGGATGCAATTTAGAGTAGGCTCGGCTAACCCTAAAGATGGCATGTGAAATGCACTTTATTCTATGCACGTATTCAATTTGGAATTGAAAATACAATGCAGTTTGTATGATGTACCTAGCCCGATGCGTGTCAACAAATGCATGGATGCATGCATGCATAGCATAAGATATGCTAAAATAAACGTGCCCTAATACTAACCGTTAAAAGCAGGTAAGTAAAAGGAAAGAAAGAAGTGGGGGTTGGAAGACATGCACACACCCACGCACACTTATTATAGATTTGCCCTCGCTCGGAGGGACCAAAAGAATAATACAAATCAATTAACTACGCAAGCTAATTAAATATTACAAATTAATTAAATTAACAAAATAATTAATCTAAGAAAAATAGTAAACCGCCTCGGGGTGAGGGCCCAATGCATGCACACTCGGATTCCGCTCGGAATTGCACTGCCATGCCTAGCCTGCCTCTGTTTTCCCTGCTTTGTTCCTCTGAAATCTGCCAAAGTCTCAAGGATGCCTCTCTGGACACTGGAGAATCCCACCGGCTGGAGGAAATGACCACCGGCACTAGGATGTAGCCATCGGCACAAAATATATCCATCGGCCATTGATTGACTGCCGGTCGGCACTAAACACTACCGGCCGGCACTGAATGTCTGCAGAACCTGCAACTCACAGCAGCAGAGGGCAAAAACTTGCATGGCAATGTAATTCCAACAATGTGTGCACCAATCATGCCCCTTATCATATTTGTGACTCAAAGGGGCATGTGCCTCGATTCTCGGGCCACCAATCGCGTATTTCCATGCGTGATGGCCAAAGAGTCAAATGTGCAACTTCTATTTCAAATGCATGCAAACCAAACAAACACACAAGGGTGCTAGGCCTCTATCATGACTTGGTCAAGAGGTAGAGCATGCATGTTTATGTGATGCAATCCTAGACATGTCAACTAGTATGCAATCATGTCGATACAAAGGAGCATACAAGCTAACAAACATACAAGTCATGAAACACCAATGTTAATCCTCAAGTATGCAAGGTGTAATGTGGGTGTCCAAGCACGCAAACAAACATGCGACTTCATTCAATCATGTTAGTCCTAACATGCATTTACTTACCAATACATTACAACACTCAAGGAGCATATGCAAGCAACAAGAGGATGGACTTGCACATAGGTTAGGCAACTCTAATTAAGCCTAAAACAGTGGCCGAAGTGCCCAAAAATGGAAGCCAACACACACACACACAATGCACATGTTAAGGTTTAACGCTTAGGCACTAAGTAAGCAACCTTCAAGTACACTTGAAAGGGGATCTCATGGACACTTAACATGCATCCTAAGCTGTGAAAATCATGCAAAACATGGTGTCAAACCAAGCAACAAAGCAAACTAATCATGCTACAATGTCCCACGCATTCAAGGTTCACCAAAGAGGTAATGAACCACACGTAACACAACCATTCATGGCATGCATTAGGCAACCAAAAACAAAGTTTTAACACATAAAACTAAGTCCAAAAGACCACATAGATGGCATCTAAGTGACTCAAATTCAAAGGCATGCGTAATGACCAAAACATGGAGCATTCAACACAAGCTTTTAAAGCATTAAAGAGGCATGCAAGGCAAACATATGGGCATACCAAAGGGTCTGAAATTACATGTAGGGTGGTTCCAAACCATCAAAATAATGCAGGCAACACATGCTATACACTCGCATACTTGAGGCATACAAGCCCGGCAAGCCACAAATACAAAGGAGCTATAGTAAGCATGCTAAAATCAATCCAAAAGACTATGGACAGACCTAAAGCATGGCAAAATAAGCACAAATTATTCACAAGTCTAAGCCTAAATCATGCTCAAATTAGGGCTAACAACCTAAGGCAAGTTAAGGCAATATCAAGGCATTACAAGGCAACTATGCTAAGCATGCATAAGGGACCAAAACCAACTTAAAATCATGTTATATCATGGTATAATAAGCATGAAAAATAGTCATTACATGCTCAACACACACTTGAACATAGGCTTCCTCAAGAGGCCAAAACTTGTCCTTTTCAAGGACAACAAGGAGAGGGGGTGACCCTCTCCTTCTTGGGACTTCAAGGCATCATCTTCACCACTTAAATCCCTCAAGATTTCAGTGGTGAAGAGATCCAAACACCAAAATCCCGGAGCTCTCACAAAATAGCACAAAAATGAGACCTTTCAAGGCCTAAGAGGGGCCAAACTTCCCCAAAGCACAAAGTACCCTTAATAAACTATCAAGAGGACTAAAAAACAGAACTTTTTTGTATTAAACACCAAGCACAAAAACAGTTCAAAGATAGGTAAAAATGGAGTGGAAGAATGGGGAAAATAAAGCAAGTTTCTCACCCTTGTTGACCTTCTTCACCAAAGATGATGTTGTTGCTTCCTTAAGCTCTAGTCCAGCCAAAAACTCTAAGAACAACCTCTTGGAACCTCAGTAACCAAGGGAAGGTGAAACACTAGGTGTTGATGTGCAATAGTGAGACACAAACACCTAGTGTACAAAACAAGAGAGCAAAAGAGAGATAGAATAGATATAGAATTCAAACCCTAAAACCAGAGCTTCTTCTCTGTCTTTTCTCTCCAAAAATGCCTAACTCTTCTAACCCTTGAGCCAAGAGAAGAGAGCCTTCCCTTATAGACAACAAAGCTTACAAGCTAAGTCAATCAAAGGCTCATCCCTCCATACACGTGTATGGAGGGGAAACTAATGCAAGACAGCTGCCTTAAAATATCTCATAAAGCAAGCTGAGCAAGGTCGGCGAGGCAAAATTGTCATTTTGACAAAATTATTTGCCGGCCAAGCAAAAAGTGCCAACTGCACAATATAGTGCCGATGGCAACACCAACCAGGGTGGCCTCTAGCCCTTCTTGGGTGGTGTGTGGGGATGCCTCACAAGGCATTCCCTGCCCCTCCAAGGCAAAGCACAAGTGTTTGGTGCAAAACCAGACACAAAACGGTCGAGTTCGGAGATCCTGAGGCAAGGCGCGTAGCCGAGAACTCCGGGAACTCCAAACGAACACAAACATGGATGATCACCGGGTGTTCAAACAGTGATGTCCAAGTCTTGAGGACGGTCAAAAATGGGGTGTCTACAACAGGCTTCGATATCTTCTGCTCCAGCCTAACTCGGGTCATAGTGAGCCGTCATCTCTTAGGGGCTCTAGTGGAGAGGTGGTGGGATACCACCAACTCCTTCTACTTTTCCATGACGGGGGAGATGATGATGACCCCTTACGACTTTGCCATGATCACTGGCTTAGGTGTAGGGAGTGATCCGATTCCTTTCGACCTTGATATAGGGGAGTGGGAGACAGCATGGGTCGCGCTGCTAGGGGCACACCCACTGACACTACGGGCAAGCATGGTCCGGTACAGCTGGTTTGAGGAGCAGTCCAAGGGGACTGAGCCCGAGACGGTTGAGGCGACAGAATAGTACGCTAGAGGCTTCCTCATGTTCCTTTTCGGTACCACCTTGTTTTCGAACAGGTGGAATACCGTGGGCCTGTATTTGCTGGGCGCCTTGGTAGTGCTCCATCGAGTTCAGTTCTATGATTGGGGCGGAGCCGGCCTCACCACTTTGTGCGGATACATGAGCTCGACTTACCACCTGAGTGAGAGCTTGATTGGAGGCCACTGGCGGGCTTGGGAGGTACATAGCTTAGTTTTTCCTTTTCGCTTTGCATTTTCTGCTTAGCATTTCTCGCTTTACATTTGTTCAATACATGTACTTTCTGCTCTGCATTTTCTGTACTTATGCACTATATGCTTTTTACTTTGCATTTTTTTTACATTTGTTCATGCTATATTGATTGCATATCATCACACTTTCTCTGTAGCTATGGGTGTACGCATACTTCCTGGCTTTTGCTCCAGAGCCTATAGAGGAGGTTCCAGTGATAGTCCCGTTTTCTCGGGTATATGACGACTTGCTCTGCCGTATGACCCGGGAAAACTTTATGTTTTTCCGCTAGTATTTTGATGTGGTCACGGCGCATGAGGTAACCCAAAACAAAGCCATCTTACTTTTCAACCATTTGAATCCACACATTAACAATTAACAGCGACTAATCATCTGTTCATTTCCATTTCAGATCACATGGTAGCCCTGGGCAGAGATACTGTCAGGGCTTCCAGCCTAGTGTGATACAGCTCAGGTCGTCACCCACCATCATATTCTTCTCGAGGGCCCGATTTGCCGCACCTGGTTCTTAAGCGAGCACTTCGTGTGCCAGATTTTGGGCTTGCCTGCCCTATTCATACCGATAGCGCCTTCAGTGTCCATGAGAGCGACACACAGACTGTCTGCCGAAGAGGTGATCCAGTTCATAGTAGGGCTGGAGGCAGATTACTACTATGTAGAGGGTGATTATGCGACCTTCATCCAGACACACCTAATGCCGCCTCTAACTAGGATCCGTGGGGGCGAGGAAGTGAGAGCTCATGCCATGAGGATGACACGCAGAGCGAGTCGGGCGAGCACAGCCCGTGGCAGAGGGATTCCTAGGCAGAGCGGAGGGCTAGTTGGTCAGAGCTTCCGACCGAGCTGACAGGTTGGCGGTACTCTGGAGTGGCTTACCAGATTCCGATTAAGCCTCCGTTGCCAGGCCACAGATATGTTAGAGTGCCTGATGCCTCCAAAGATGCCATACGCTTTTCATTTCATTTTATATTCTTGCTTAGATACTCAAACATTCATTCATTCCAGATACTAATTATTTCAAATCACATTTGCAGCCCTCCATAGAGTACGTTGAGGGGTTACTCGAGATGTTGACCTTATTCGGGGGCATGATCTTAAGGAGGGAGTCGATACTCGGCTTACATGGCATTGAGGTAAAACTTTTTAATTTTCTTGTATTTCGGTCATCAAATCTATGCTGATATACTGAAACTGGCATTTCAACTGAACACTTCTTCACCTTGCACTGATACACTGCATGTATAGATCACATCTAACACGCTGCATTCTCACATTGCTTTCATACCCTGCATGTACCTATTCTGCACACCACTCTCTGATACACATACTGTGGTTGACATACACCGACTGCCTTTTCAGGTCCCACCTTTACCGACAACAGCAGTAGCAACTATAGCAGGACCTTCAGCACCTCCTCCAGCAACCGGGAGGAGAGGGAGACAGGCCCCAGTACATAGCCGAGGTAGAGCTAGGGGCAGCAACGATGAGAGCGGCCCTTCAGAGCCCATCTTAGGCGATGATGATGATGAGACGAGTGAGGATGAGGAGGCAGCGAGTCTACAGTCAGAGTCATCTGAGGATGGAGACGACGACGCTGGCTCAGATTCTGCTAGTGGTGAGGCTATGGAGGCTGAGGAGGGCTCCGATTCAGACTTTGATTCAATTTGGATAGTGGCGCCGACAGAGACAGTGCTTCAGAGTCTGCTCCGCCGAGGAAGAAGACAAAGAAAACCTCTTAAGCCTGAGATAACTGGCGCTGATCTATCTATGTTTTGACTTAGTTTCTTTTTGCTAGTAGTATTGGAACTTTGTACAGTTCAGACGAGTTTTATTTCTTTAAAAACTTGTACTCTTTTGCAAAAAGTGACCATGATTGGAATGAAAACAGCTTTTGATTAAAAACTGTTGTATTTTACATTTTGAACATCGCATAACATTGCATAGCATAAAAATAAATTGGATTGGCCTTGATTGAAAACTGCACATTCGATTAGCATTGTCTTAATCAGGTAATGAACCGACCATCGACTGAAAAGACAAACAGAGTAAAATAACTCAATAAACAAAACAAATGCAAATACAACTTAATAAGCAAAACAAGGACTTGATAAATAACATAAATACAACTCAATAAGTAAAACCAAATGGATACAGCTCAAATAAACATGCTCAAGTCCAAAGAGACTCAAAACAAGACCTCAAAAGACGCGAATAGCAAAATACAACTGCTGCATGCAACTGGATCTTCAAAAAGGAGGACAGTGGGCAAAAAAGGGAGGCTGCCGCGCTATAAAGGATGGCCTGCCGGCCATCTATTCTCTCTGCCAGCCATCAATGTGCCCTTGCTGGCCATTGATGAGCCTCTGTAGGCCATCAATGTGCAGAACCTCTGAAACGTTGACACCTGGCCTCCACTCACTGCCTTCTCTTCTACAAAAGCTCCAATTTCGTGGTTTCTTCATTCCAGCTCTATTTTTTCCACAAATGGAGCCATTCTTTGTCAAAAAAACTCTCGAATTGGATTGCAGCTTTAGATGGCTCGAAGAAGGTGAACTTTTGAGGTTTCGGGATAAATGCATTATTCCCGCTGAGTCTTACCCCGCTCTGTTTTCCGTTCCTCCACGCTGTGGCTAGATGTTGGAACCCGGTTACACATGTTTTCAACTTTGGGGGACAAGAGATATGTCTAACAATTGAAGAATTCCAAGTTTTTATGGAATATCGATGTGACGAGGAAATCTTGCCCCAGTCTCATTTTAGTCATATCCTGGCTCTAAGAAGAATGCGCGGGCTCACTTTACACGATGTCCGATCTTTGGTTCACAACGAGGAGTTGGATATTCCCAGTTTGATTCATTGATTTTTTGACGCCGACGACCGTCTTTGGCAAGGCTTTCGGCAACATGCCCTTTGCTTGTGTATGTTGGCTCATTTCCTGCTTGCCCCTGGCTTTGGAGGGTCTAGCATTCGCTTGATCGAAGTAGCTCAAGGCTTGATAGAGGGCATGAGCTGCATTGGCTTGACACTAGCCGAAACTTTGACCGGCTTGGATGCCTTCCATCGGTGAGAGACAACCAAGTTTGCAGGAAGTTCACTACTCTTGCAGGTATGTTTCCCACCTCGCTCACATGTGTTTCTCACATCAGTCGGCCCTCAAGCTCTATTTTTTTTTTTTTTAAAACCCTTTCTCACTTTTTCCCTCCATATGCACCTCTCTATTCTTTAATCTCTCTTATTTTTCATCCCTCCCCAAGCATGGCTCATGGACAGGTTGAAAGTAGTTGACTCTTGCCTTACATATTCAGCACGAGGCTATTTCTTTCGCCAACAGCTAGTTGATTTCCAGAACGAGGGATGGTGGTGCCACTGGATGTGTAACAGGTCTGCTGCTGACATCACTTGGCGTTGCCCCTGGTTTGATCTACCCGAGATGAGTCACAGTGTCATGCCCCAAACCCGCCCCTAAAAGTTCGGGCATGACCTATGCAGACATAGGCGCTAAACCTGATAAACATAATATAGGGGGCCTGAATGGAAGCACTTAGTTTATAGAATAACATAAAATCATATCCATCGAGCTATCACTACTATATCAGGATCGCAAACATCATAACAAGAAAATAGTATACAGAAACATGCATCGGAGTATCGGTTATATACATACATATATATAGATCCAACCTCGAGATCAGGCATATAGCAAAACATTATTGATATCTCAACCTTTATCAAGCAATTAGAATACAAGCTAAAGCTCGATAAAAGATTATAAAAACAAATGGGGCGGCTCCACCTATGTACCTGAACATAAGGGGTTAACAAAAGACAGACGAGCTTTAGGAGTTAAGACTGGCTCTGTCACACCCCAACCTTGCCCCTAAAAGTTTGGGCATGACCTTTGCAGAAAACGACACTTAACCTGATATATTATAGGGGCCTGATTGGAAGCAACAACAATAAGTAATATAAAATAGAAAATATGACAACCATTGAGCTACTAAATCATGCCATGATCACAGTCATCTCATAGGGCGAGTAAACCAAAAGAGATACACTCGAGAGCTAGTTATATACATGCATATACAGATAACAAAAATATTATGTACATAACGACCTAAGCCAATAGCTAGAGTGTAAGCTATAGTCTAACAAACTCCACAAAAGTACGGTTCCGACCCCGAGCTTGGCTGTGCTTAGGCTGACAAAAATGTGACGGTGCTGAGTTAAGATCGACCTCCTGATTGGTTACCTACAGAAACAGACGTAACATAGGGTGAGCCAAGCTCAGTGAACAATAGTACTTACATGCATGTAAAATATAAATAATGCAGTAATCATGTAATTAGCCTGTCTCTGTCTAGCTTTGTCGGACAACTTTGTCGGTTCATAATTTCACAACTTGGCCCTTGGCCTGATAAGTTCACACATTCACAAAAGAGTCATTGGATTCTTGAATTACAACTTATCACATTGGCCTTCGGCCCTTCTGGGTTCACAAGATCACAAGTTCACAAATTCATATCTCACACATCGGCCCTTGGCCTCATAGCTTTATCGTTCACACAAGGCCCTTGGCCACATTGGTTCACAAATGGCTCTTGGCCACGTAGTTCCATAAATTCACAATTTCCTTGGTGCCTTCCATAATTCACAAGATTTCCCACATAGCGTACATAACTTCACAACTTCTTCTAATGTTTCCATACTTTCATAATGTTGCACTTATAGCGTATATATATAACTTCATGCCAACATAAGTCTTACAACAAGGATCATAACGTCAATAACAATAATTATTGATTAGAGGAACATTATGGTACTATTACTCACAGTGTTGCAGCGGTACGCTAGTTCCTCCTGAAGTGTTTCCTACACACATGAAGAATCACATTAGTTCCTCCTTTCCTTGTTAAATCAACATTTGGTTCACTTACTTTGATTGAATTAACGAACATTAAAACAATATAAATTGTAGGTTTTGACAACATTAGAGGACCCAACACGTGAAACGGAGCATCTCATCTTTTCCAGCTTGGGCCGCACGTGTGGCTAGGATCCCCGCACGTGCAGCAAACCCTCCCGCACGTGTGGCATTGAGGCCCCGCACGTGTTTTTTTAGCAGTGTCCATCGCCCAAAATTCACCATTTTTCGCACGTGCGGCCATGACTTCCGCACGTGCGACTAGGGTTTCCCGCACGTGCGGCCTTGGGCCCCGCACATGCGGTGATTCTGCTCAAAAAGTCTGAAAATTCTGTACAATTTCATCCTTTTGTAGACATGTTTAGGGTCTCAAAATCCAACTATAAATTACTAATATAATGGCTCAAATGCATATGATTACATGTGAATAAGAATCAAAACATATTTCATTTAAATAGAAGTTGGATCATGAATCCATAACTTATAAAAAAAAAAAAACCCAATTCATAAGATTCCTACTTGTTCTCACACACATAGAGACAAAATCATGCCATATACTTTAATTCAAGCAAAGAAATTGTAGAAAGGGATGTAACTTCTTATAGAGTCACTTTAACTTGAATCAAATCATTCAAACATAAGATCATCTTGCCAATACCCTTCTTATATACACACCACAATCCCAACCTATAAGGAACATGGTCATGAAGATATCCCACATAAGTTATGACTAGAAAAGTTGTGGGAGTGAATGAAACAAATATTCACATACCTTGAATCCAATTCCCAACCTTCTTGTGGATCTTCTCTCTCTACCCTTCAACCCTTAAGTTTTGAGTTAGGAATTTCTTGTTTTTTTCTAATGACCAAGAACACACAGATATATATATATATATATATCCATAAAGAGGGAATAAGACGAAAATCAATCGTTTAATCATCCCAAATTGAAATTTCACAAACATGCTTACTATTACATAAAAATTATGCTGATTTCAAATGTATAATCAATTCCAACTTATTAAGCCTCTAAGGCCCCCAATTTCTGTTTTAACGTTCTATTAGCAACAGATACGTTTTTTTTCCTAACAGATAACATTCAATCCATAAGGCATCAAGTCATAAAACATAGTTGCTTTAACTTAATTTCTTATGCAGTTTCACATTAGGCATTTGACAGTACAAAATAGAGGACTAAATATATCACAAGCACATATGAGGGTCGGGTTATTACACTCTCCCCCCCTTTAAATAAGTTTGGTTTCTCAAACTTGTTTTACCTTATAACGGAAACAGATGTGGATACTGATGTTGCATATCCTCTTCTTTTTCCTAAGTAGCCTCGGTTCCATAATGTTCTTGCCACTCTACCTTTATCATTGGAATTTCTCGATTGCGTAATTGTTTCACTTGTCAATCCAAAATTCGAAGTGGTCTTTCTTCATAGCTTAGCTTATCATCTAACACAATTTGGTGGTGGTCTATGACATGAGATGGATCTGACAGATATCCCCAAAGCATAGAAATATGGAATACATTATGTACTTGGCTCATAATCAGTGGAAGGGCCACTCGGTAAGCTACCGGGCCTACTCTTTCCAAAATTTGAAAGGGACCAATATACCGGGGTGTTAATTTACCTCTTTTTGCAAATCTCGGATGTCCCTTTAGGGGTGTGACTTTCACGAACACATGACTACCCACTTCAAATTCTAGATCCCTTCATCCGTTATCCGCATAACTCTTCTGTTTGCTTTGAGCCGTTTTCAATCTTTCCCGGATAATTTTAACCTTTTCGGTTGTTAATTGCACAATTTCAGGCCCTAGCAACGCTTTATCTCCAACTTCAACCCAACACATAGGGGAGCGACACGGTTTTCCATATAGAGCTTCATAAGGTGCCATCTCGATGCTAGAATGGTAGCTATTGTTGTAGGCAAATTCTATCAGTGGTAGATGCTCTTCCCAACTTCCTTGAAAATCCAATACATACATTCGAAGTAAATCTTCGAGAGTTTGGATTGTTCTTTCAAATTGCCCGTCAGTTTGAGGGTGGAAAGCTATGCTGAACTTCAATTCTGTACCCAATGCTTCTTGTAGACTCTGCCAGAATCGTGAAATAAATTTTGGATCCCTATCTGATACAATAGAGACTGGTACACCATGGAGTCTTACAATCTCATTCACATAGATTGCCGCTAGTTTATCTGCATTATATTGAGTCTTCACTGGTAAGAAGTGAGCAGACTTAGTTAATCGGTCCACAATGACCCATATTGAATTCATACCCCGAGGAGTCCGTGGTAACCCCACAATAAAATCCATGGTTAAATATTCCTATTTCCATTCCGGGATGGGAAAAGGTTGTAACAAACCGGCAGGTCTTTGGTGCTCCGCTTTTACTTGCTGGCACTGCAAACACTTAGAGACAAAATTCGTGATTTCCTTCTTCATACTTGGCCACCAAAAGTTTTGCTTCAAATCTCGGTACATTTTGGTACTTCCTGGATGCCTTGAAAATTTTGAAGTATGTGCTTCTTTCATCAATTTCCGTTTAAGTTCCAACACATTAGGGACACATATTCTGTTTTGAAACTTGAGCATCAAACCCATTAAACTAAACCCTGATTTTGGTTTTAACTTTAACTCCTCACATATCCTCCTTAAAGTGTCATCCTCCATTTGATACGACTTGATCTCTTTAAGGTTGGTTGAGCCATTACTGCTGCTACTATGACCTCCTGTCCACTTAGTACACACTTCACACTCAGTTTATCTAAGTCAAGTACCAACTCTTTCTGTTCCGTAAATAAATTTGCCAAATCCTTCCTTTCTTTCCGACTAAGTGCATCTGCAACTGTGTTGGCTTTACCAGGGTGGTAATGGATCTGCAAATCATAATCTTTGATCAACTCTAGCCGTTGCCGCTGTCGCATATTTAACTCCTTCTGGGTAAACAGGTACTTGAGACTTTTATGATCGGTGTAGACTTCGCAGGTCATGCCATAAAGATAGTGCTGCCATATTTTCAAAGCAAAAACCACCGCTGCTAATTCGAGATCGTGTGTGGGATAATTTTTCTCGTGGCGTTTCAATTGTCGAGAGGCATAAGCGATGACCCTTCCATTCTGCATAAGCACGCAACCAAGCCCTCTTTGCGAAGCATCACTGTAAATTACGAATCCTTCGGTACCGGATGGCAAGCCCAGTACTGGTGCTGTAGTCAATCTTGTTTTCAATTCTTGGAAAGCAGATTCCCGCTCTTCTGACCATTCAAATGCAACTCCCTTTCGAGTCAGTTGGGTAAGCGGCACAGCAATTTTGGAGAAATTTTGAGCAAACCTCCTATAATATCCAGCTAACCCCATGAAACTTCGCACCTCAGTTACATTGGTAGGAGTTGGCCAATTCACAATCGCATCAATTTTGTGTAGATCCACAGAGACTCCCTCATTTGTTACCACATGCCCCAGAAATGCCATCTCTTGGAGCCAGAATTCACATTTCTTTAGCTTTGCATACAGTTTCTTCTCCCGGAGAGTTTAGAGAATTAGGCGGAGATGATCCTCGTGAGCCTCTGCACTCTTTGAGTATATAAGAATGTCATCAATAAAGACCACCACAAACATCCAAATATGGCTTGAAGACACGATTCATCAGATCCATAAATGCTGCTGGTGCGTTCGTAACTCCGAAGGGCATGACTAAAAATTCGTAATGGCCATACCGGGTTCAAAAAGCTGTCTTCTCCACGTCCTCAGCTTTGACCTTCAGTTGATGGTAGCCAGACCGCAGATCAATTTTTGAAAATACTTGTGCCCCTTGTAGCTGGTCAAATAAATCATCAATCCTTGGTAAGGGGTACTTGTTTTTAATTGTCACCTTATTGAGTTCCCTATAATCAATACATAGCCGAAGTGTTCCGTCTTTCTTTTTCACAAATAAAACTAGCGCACCCCAAGGAGACACACTCGGCCAGATGAATCCCTTATTAAGCAAATCTTGTAATTGAATCTTTAACTCTTTCATTTCAGCTGGCGACATCCTGTATGGTGTCTATGCGATGGGTTGGGTTCCAGGTGCTACTTCAATTATGAACTCAATTTCACGGTCTATCAACTGCCCTGGCAACTCTTCGGGAAAAACATCCGAAAATTCACGGACCACTGGAATCACATCAACACCCCCATTTATCCCTTGCCTCTCCAAAACACTACATAAATAGCCCTGACATCCTTTTTGAATTAATTTACAAGCCTTTACAGCAGAAATCAGATAACGTGGCGAAGTTACTTCCTGTCCCTGCACAATGGACTCAGATTGCCCCGGAGGATAAAAACTGATTTGCTTAGTCAAACAATTTATTGTTGCTCCATGATCACCCAACCAATCCATTCCCAGAATAATATCAAAAGAAGTCATGTCGAGAGGCAGTAGTTTAGCACACACTCGGAAATCCCCAAATTGAAGTTCACAAGCTAAGTATATAGAAGTATAAGTCATAGAATCTCCCAAAGGGGAAGACACACACAACATATAAGACAAGTTTTCTTCAGTTCTATCTAGCTTAGGAGCGAATAATCTAGACACAAAAGAGCGGGTGGAGCCAGAATCAAATAATACGTGAGCAGAATGGCCATGAACAATAAATGTACCTGACACTACTGTAGCCGCATTCTGTACGTCTCCTGGAACCAATGCAAACACCTTTCCTTGTCTTGTAGTATCTTAATTGTTCGTAGGTTTAGCAGCTGCCTTTGTATTAGGGGTTGGTGTAGATCCCGCGGAACTTAAAGAAGTTCTAGTGCCCTTCTGTTGAGTCCACTGCGGACAATCCCTTACCAAATGACCCGTTTTACCAGACTTGAAACAAGCTCCAGTCTTCCAGTGACAAGTCCCTCGATGCTGCCTTCCATAATCTGGACACACCGGAGTGGAATTGTATGTAGAGGTAGTGGTGCTAAAGTTCCCTGAATTTTGCTTTTTATTTGGTGAAATAACTGATCCCTTTGTCCATTGATTGTTCTGCCTTTTCCCTTTCCACCCGGAAATCCGATTCTGGGTGGCGAGATTTCCTTCCGCTATAACGGCCCTTTCTAACACATCAACATAAGTAGGTAGCTTCAACATATTCACCCGGTCTAGGATAGCTCCCCGTAATCCCCCTTCAAATTTCCGTGCCTTCTTATAATTCGTATTTACCATATGAGGCGCAAACCGAGCTGATTCAGCAAATTGGGCTTCATATTCTGCAACAGTCTTATTTCCTTGTCTAAGAGTCTCAAATTCCGTCACCTTCTTATCTCGCATGCTTTGAGGAAAATGCTTATCATAGAATAACTCCAAAAATCTATCCCATGTTAAGCCCTGATGCACCGTTCTTGTGAGCATCCACCATCTTCGCGCCTTATCTTCAAGAGTAAAGGCAGCAAGTTGCACTTTCTGGGCTTCAGTACATGGAAATACTTCAAACAGTTTCTCTATTCCCAGCACCCATGCTTCAGCTTTCATCGGTTCTATTCCTCCCTTGAACAACGGTGGTTTCATCTTTTTAAACTCCTTCGTGAGGGTGATCGTGAGGTCTTCAGCATGGTAATTCGGTACTGCCGGTGGAGGTATTGGTGGTGGTGGCGGTTGTTCTTGTGGCTGTTGCTGATGTTGTGGCTGTTGTTGTTATCTCCATAATCATTCTCTCCATTCTATCCAACCGCACGGATGTAACATCTTCTTACTCTTCCGTCCTTGTTCTCACCATTTCCTATACAACAGCCAGTTATATGCAAGAAACATAATTCAAATTGTTAGCATTAAGAAAGTGCATTTATCGTTGCCATCGCTCTTTCATATACTTTCGGGATGTCATGCAAAATGCCTAAAGCTTTTCTAGACACCCAATGCTCAATGGATCTGTGTGTGAGATAGCAACTCATGCTCTGATACCACTTGTCACGCCCCAACCTCGCCCCTAAAAGTTTGGGCATGACCTTTGCAGAAAACGACACTTAACCTGATATAGTATAGGGGCCTGATCGGAAGCAACAACAATAAGTAATATAAAACAAAAAATATGACAACCAATGAGCTACTAAATCATGCCAGGATCACAGTCATCTCATAGGGCGAGTAAACCAAAAGAGATACACTTGAGGGCTAGTTATATACATGCATATATAGATCCAGGCCCAAGGTTGGGCATATAACAAAAATATTATGTACATAACGACCTAAGCCAATAGCTAGAGTGTAAGCTATAGTCTAACAAACTCCACAAAAGTACGGTTCCAACCCCGAGCTTGGCTGTGCTTAGGCTGACAAAAATGTGACGGTGCTGAGTTAAGATCGACCTCCTGATTGGTTACCTACAGAAATAGACGTAACATAGGGTGAGCCAAGCTCAGTGAACAATAGTACTTACATGCATGTAAAATATAAATAATGCAATAATCATGTAATTAGCCTGTCTCTGTCTAGCTTTGTCGGACAACTTTGTCGGTTCATAATTTCACAACTTGGCCCTTGGATTCTTGAATTACAACTTATCACATTGGCCTTCGGCCCTTCTGGGTTCACAAGATCACAAGTTCACAAATTCATATCTCACACATCGGCCCTTGGCCTCATAGCTTTATCGTTCACACAAGGCCCTTGGCCACATTGGTTCACAAATGGCTCTTGGCCACGTAGTTCCATAAATTCACAATTTCCTTGGTGCCTTCCATAATTCACAAGATTTCCCACATAGCGTACATAACTTCACAACTTCTTCTAATGTTTCCATACTTTCATAATGTTGCACTTATAGCGTATATATATAACTTCATGCCAACATAAGTCTTACAACAAGGATCATAACGTCAATAATAATAATTATTGATTAGAGGAACATTACGGTACTATTACTCACTGTGTTGCGGCGGTGCGCTAGTTCCTCCTGAAGTGTTTCCTACACACATGAAGAATCACATTAGTTCCTCCTTTCCTTGTTAAATCAACATTTGGTTCACTTACTTTGATTGAATTAACGAACATTAAAACAATATAAATTGCAGGTTTTGACAACATTAGAGGACCCAACACGCGAAACGGAGCATCTCATCTTTTCCAACTTGGGCCGCACGTGCGGCTAGGATCCCCGCACATGTGGCAAACCCTCCTGCACGTGCGGCATTGAGGCCCCGCACGTGTTTTTTTAGCAGTGTCCATCGCCCAAAATTCACCATTTTCCGCATGTGCGGCCATGACTCCCGCACGTGCGGCCTTGGGCCCCGCACGTGCGGCGATTCTGCTCAAAAAGTCCGAAAATTCTGTACAATTTCATCCTTTTGTAGACATGTTTAGGGTCTCAAAATCTAACTATAAATTACTAATATAATGGCTCAAATGCATATGATTACATGTGAATAAGAATCAAAACATATTTCATTTAAATAGAAGTTGGATCATGAATCCATAACTTATAAAAAAAAAAACCCAATTCATAAGATTCCTACTTGTTCTCACACACATAGACACAAAATCATGCCATATACTTTAATTCAAGCAAAGAAATTGTAGAAAGCGATGTAACTTCTTATAGAGACACTTTAACTTGAATCAAATCAATCAAACATAAGATCATCTTGCCAATACCCTTCTTATACACACACCACAATCCCAACCCATAAGGAACATGGTCATGAAGATATCCCACATAAGTTATGACAAGAAAAGTTATGGGAGTGAATGAAACAAATATTCACATACCTTGAATCCAATTCCCAACCTTCTTGTGGATCTTCTCTCTCTACCCTTCAACCCTTAAGTTTTGAGTTAGGAATTTCTTTTTTTTTTTTTCTAATGACCAAGAACACACACATATATATATATATCCATAAAGAGAGAATAAGACGAAAATCAATCTTTTAATCATCCCAAATTGAAATTTCACAAACATGCTTACTATTACATAAAAATTATGCTGATTTCAAATGTATAATCAATTCCAACTTATTAAGCCTCTAAGGCCCCCAATTTCTGTTTTAACGTTCTATTAGCAACAGATACGTTTCTTTTCCTAACAGATAACATTCAATCCATAAGGCATCAAGTCATAAAACATAGTTGCTTTAACTTAATTTCTTATGCAGTTTCACATTAGGCATTTGACAGCACAGAATAGAGGACTAAATATATCACAATCACATATGAGGGTCGGGTTATTACAGGCTTCCAGGTTGATTACCTACAGAAATAGACAAAATGCGGAGTGAGCGAAGCTCAGTGAATAATAGTACCTATACAGTATAACGCGTAATTTAAATCATAAATCATAATTATGTATATGTGACTGCCTAGTTCACAAGGTTAACCCAGTGCTGCGTTACTTCCAGAACGGCCATCGGCCCCGATAATACAGAACCGCCATTGGCCCAGAAATAACAGAAAAGGCATCGGCCAAGAAATAACAGAACGGCCATCGGCCCAGAAATAACAGAACGACTATCGGCCCAGAAATAACAGAACGGCCATCGGCCCAGAAGGATCCATATGCACACATATTCTTTCAACGTTTCCATTCACATCATGTTTCAATCATTATACATGTCAAGATAGTGTCTTGTGGAAATCAAAACGTTAATAGCCATAAGCATTAACGATAATTAAATGTACTACTACTCACAGTGTTGTGGCGGGACGCTACTTCCTCCCGGAGTGTGCCCTACACACATAGAACTCACCAATTAGTTCAACTTTCTTTTAAATTCACACTGCATTCGTTAACTTTCAGTAAATAAAGGAACACTGTAAAAATTTCAAATATTAATTTCACACATTCCAGAGGGTCAAACAGATCAAACGGAGCAAACCATATTTTTCAACTTGGGCCGCACGTGCGGCAATGAGCCCCGCACGTGCCTTTTAGACAGTGTTCAAGCCCAAATTTTGCCCCATTTGCCGCATGTGTGGCAGTGACTCTCGCACGTGCGGCAATTCTACCAAAAACCTGTCCGAAATTCTCCAAAAATCCAATTCTTTGGTGTCTTCAATAAGGTCCAAAATAGATCCTTTAATGCACAAAATATGGTCTAAACATCATGTAATTTAGGAGACACAACATGTGGACACATGATCCCATAGTCAAACATACATCTTGTACAAAGTATTTCAAGCATATATTCATTCTTGCCCCTTGCATTTCATGAGCATAACATAAACATGAAGAATTTTATACAATACGATCATCCAAGTCCATAATTGAGCATGATCATGCATAGATAAGGGATAGGATGAATTTAACTCTCAATCAAGCTAACATCAACACATCTTCTCAATCAAATTCATACACATCCCATACCAAAGAAAATCCTACTCATACTCAAGACATTCCTAACCATAACAAGAGAGGAGGTAATTATGGTGAAATCCACATACCTTGAGCTTAGGTCTCTCACTTCCTAACCTTCTTGATGCTCTTTTTCCCCTACTTCTCAACCCTTCTCCACTCTAATCTTTTCTCTCAGGAGATATATGAAATGAAGCCTCTTAGTCAACATATTTGAGGAGTATGCTACATAGATATCTATATATATATATATATATATCATGTGAATAAGACAAAAATCAATCGTTTTACCATCCCCAAATTGAAATTTCACCAAAATGCTTAATATTACTTAAAAATTATGCTGATCTCAAATATAACATCAATTTCGGATTATCATGCCTCTAACGCTCCCAATTTCTGTTCTAAACGTTTTAAATGTAACAGATGCTTTTCTTATCCAACAGATATAATCACAAAATTTTTCATCAAGTATTTTCATGCACAAAATAAGAGACTTAAACATGTCAAAAGCACATGCGAGGGTCGGGTTATTACACACAGCATGTCTCGACAGCCTGGCATTTAGTTGCTTGGCTTGACACACTATGTCTTCTACTTTTCATTCTGGTTCAGGCGTCAGTTCGGACATGACCAGACTTGCCCAGAAGAGTGGGTAGAATACCCAGCTTCATTTCCAGTTTGAGGTTCACAACTAGCTTGATATCCCACTACATGGAGGACAAGAGAACTTTTGGCTCCCGCTTCCAATTTCAGTTGTGCCTTTTCTGGCGAATGCATAGCTTGGCTTGAGGATGAAGCGCAAATCGGGCCTATTTTAGTATTTGAAGCTTCCACAAGCTCTTGGAGGGGATGCAGGAACACCTGACTCATCAATGGCCCAAGTTTATTGCTTTAATTTGTACTTTCAAGTTTTCCTTTTGAATGTAATAAAAGCAACTTTGATTTGTATCAAGAGGTAGAGAACTATGTATTGAAATCAATGAAATTGAAGGTTGTGGGTACTAAAATTTTTTCGTTTGGGCAAAAAATGGTCTAAGTTGTAAAAAGATTAATTTGAACAAAATCATCTTTTATTAAAACGTTTCAAAACTATTTTTGATAAGGACCACAACTGGACACACTCGGAATCTATCCTTGAGATGTACAACCCCAAATCCAGCAAATGGAAAGTTACCCTTTGTCTGAAGAGCACTACACTGTAACCAGCTCTCATTGTGAAGATCACAAATGAACTCTTGGATGAAGAAAAGACGAATATGACCAAAACAATCACATGGACACAGTTGATTTGGAAGTGTTTATGGCTGGACTTCAAGATGAAGTTGCCTACGTATCCCGAAGATGGGAATCAAGCCTTACGTAGTTCAGTTCGGGTTCACTCGGGTATTAACACACTCTTTTTACGGTCTAACTTTTGTTAAGGCCGCCCTTTATGGGTTTTCAACCTTGCGAGCTCAGTTTTTCTTTTTTCTAATTTTTTGAGTTCTAATTTTTGCCTGGGTTGCCCTTTCGGGTTTTTAGCCTAGTGAGCCTTTTAAGGGTAGTATTTCTTCAACTTGTCTATGTTGATTGGTTGGGAGAATTCGAGGCCATCTAAGTCCATAAGAATGACAGCTCTACCCAACCAAATATACTTGATGATGTAACAACCAGTCCAACTAAGTCTGAACTTGCCCCTAGGGTCGTGGATGGGAGGTCGGTTGTCTTTGAGAATTAAATCCCCTTCTTTCAGATTCCTGGACTTAACTTTCTTATTGAAAGCCCTGGCAATTCTGCGTTAATATCCTTGGACATGGTACTGTGATGCCCCGATTCTACACTATAGGTTGCAGTCAAGGGAGAGTCACTAGTGAGTCCTATGGCCAATAACCAAGTAAGATCCCAGATCGCCGGAGGAGTCAAAATAGCCTCCCTTCTAAGTCCAGCTTTCTTAGGCAGCGCATTACCTTTTTGACAGATCTTACAAGGCATTGACACAAGGTCTCATAAGCAACGATAAGGTTCATACATGGAATATAAATACATAACAACCACAATTATACTTGATTCAAAAGATTGTTCCATTACATTACATCCCAAAAAGAAAGTTTTAAACTCCAAATGAGTCTTACAAAATATCCAAAAGGAAACTTCTAATATTCTAGGATAGCCAAAAGTCTTCGAAGGTTTCGGGCTTATCGTCTCCAACTATAAATTCCGCTTCATCACCTGGCATGATATGTCGTGAGCTTTAAATGCCCAGTAAACACACACACACCCCACCCCATTTTCCCAGTCCAATACATAATCACAGATATAATATCAAGTAGTAAAGCATGATACTCAAATAAGTAAATAAATAAATGGTTACAAGTTAGATGTTAGTAAACTAGAAATCCCCCAAAGAGATTTCGTCCTCCCAACCACAAGAATCGGACGCGGATTATTCGGTATGCCCCCTCTTTTGCTGCTTTGTTGCAGAACTAATCTCGGATGCCTACCAACGGTTATATACCGCGTAGCGCCAACCGCAGGGCCTCAAAAGAGACGGTAAAATAGGGCCTTGCCCGAATCCCTCCTCACACCAAACCTAGGGTCCGAATACAACCGCTCCGTTCAAGGGTTCTGAAAACCACTTGCGCAAGACTTTAACTTTCAAGTAAGGAACGCATCCCAATCAATCCATATAACACATATTCTCATCTTTTCATTACTCCAGTGCTCGAAAACCCAATACCCACCCAATTAGGTTTCCCGTTGAATTAAGTGTTTTAAGTCAAGGTTAGTCCAACTAAACAATATAATAATATCCACATAAGCATGCATCCTCAAGATAAGAAAGATAAATAACATAACATGCACATACAACATCTTGCCAAGATATGATCATAAGCCATTAAACATTTTCATGAATACAAGGGCACAAAACATCCATACATAACAAATTTCCAGATTTAACATCACGTGAAGATTAATATGAAAGGACTACTTTAGATCATCCACCGAAATCGGTCTTCCTATGGTTCGTAGAGAATTTGATCTAGTTTCTAGAACATTTTTCGAAAATAGGTTTGCTTTTCCAGATTTTAAGTTATTTAGAAAATAGTCCAGCGCTGTCCAGAATCTGTCCAGATCCGTCGACCGTTACGAAAACTTGATTTTCTTTCAAACCGCGTAATGTTTTTCGATGAAACCAATTTTAGTTGAAATCTAACTCGTTAAGGAAGGTTTTGACAAAAAATAGAGTTCCAGAATATTTTTTTACATTTGTCTGGAATTTTTGAAAGTGGGCTGCAAAAACAGATTCTAAGGTAGACTGTCCAAAACATGAAGATTTGTGAGAAAAGGGTTCCACCAAGGGAAAGTTTTCATTTCTTTTGAGAATAAAATATGCTAACTATCATATATTTAACTCAGAAAATTTGTTTGAAGGAGTGCCTTTGCAAAGTTGAGAGATTGGTACAAAAAAAATGGTTTTGGACCAAAATGGCAAAAATACAAGAGAGATGGAACCAATACTCAAATCTTAGCATTTTTAACATAAGAACTCTTTAATAGCAGATCTGAAACACATTATTTAGAAATATGTATTGAAAGAAGGAAAATAAAAGAGAAGGTTGTGTTTGTGGCTTACCCTCCAAGCTTTGCACAAGAAACTCTCTTTTCTTCCTCCTTCTCCTCTAGATTTCTCTTCCTTGCTCTCCTCCCTCTCTCTAACCAAAATGTGTGTGAGTGAGTGTGTTGTGTGTATTTGCAAGCTAGGGGGGTGTGTTGATATTTATAGGCAATTTGGTGTAAAAGGACAAAAAGGCCCATTAGTTGAAAATGGATGGAAAAGTTAGGATCTTGCTTGGTGTCAAAAGGGATAGGAGTAACTAAGGTGCTAAATCATAAGTCTAGGCATCAATTAGTTGATTTTTAGTTGAAAGGTAACTAGTCTTGAGATTTGCAACCTAGGTCTAGGTCACTAGGTTTGGGTTTCCTAGAATTTCATAATCATGGTTCTTGAAAATTGGTTTCTCACTTTCTTCTAAGAAGGCTAGCCATAGGGAAGGGTGAAGGGAAATTTTTTTATTATTTTATGTTTAGGCACACTCCTCTAGGTGTATATATGTATATATATATATATATATATTACAAGATTGATGGTACTAATAATATTAGGGTACATGTACTAGTTTTTGTGGTTTATTTTGAATTTAATAAAGAAGTAAGGGCTTGGTGTTAAATGCATGTAATTTATGTAGAATTAAATTATGTTAGGGAACCTAATCTGGCTAGGAAAATTCTTGTTTTGAAAAAAAGAAAATAAAGTTGCTAACCGACAAGATTCGAAATAATTCAAGAAATCGAGGGCTTTAAGAAAATAATTCAACATTAGGGTTTTTAAAGTGAATACATATTTTGGGGGCTTCACAGGTACAGTGCTTTTAGCCTCCTCTCGTCGAACAACATTAGTTTCTCAAACCTGCTCTGCTACCAATCCGCTTCTGCTATCTGGCACTCAGCCATAACCCGTAGCAACGAAACTTTAACTTCAATTGGCAGAACAACTTCCATTCCATAAAGTAGAGAATACAGAGTTGCCCCAGTAGATGTTTGGATTGATGTCCTGTAGCCCTAGAGAGCAAATGGAAACTTATCTGGCTAGTCCCTGTAGGTTTCCACTATCTTCTGTACAATGTGTTTGATGTTCTTGTTGGTGGCCTTAACAGCTCTGTTAGTTTGCGGCCGATATGTAGATGACTTATGAAAAGCAACATTGTATTTCTCCAACAAGTCGATCACTTCTTTCTTAAAGTGGGAACCATTGTCCGAGATGATCTCATTCGGGACCCCATAGCGACAGATGATATTATTCTTGAAGAACTTGGCTACATGTGACGCTTTTAGCACTGCGTAGGATTGGGCCTCGACCAACTTTGTAAAGTAGTCTATTGCCACCAGGATATACTCATGCCCGTTTAACCCTTTCAAAGTAACTGCCCCAATAACATCATTTCCCCAGACTGAAAATGGCCATGGTGAAGTCATGTTGTATAGCTTCGACGGCGGGATGTTCATGCGATTTGCATGAATCTGACATTTATGGCATCGCCAAACAAAACTGATACAATCCTCTTCTGTCATGACCCAAACCCGCCCCCATGGGTTAAGGTCATAACCGGCCAGTAACTAAGAGATTACCTATGGCCTTAGACCAAATTAGATATATTTCAACAGACTTACGGGGCCAAAACAGAAGCAACTTAAAACTTTTGTCCATTGAGCTGTGCTTACATTGCACACCATAACATTTCACATATATTCATTAATAACCCACATCAAAGAAAGTTCACATATAGCTTTACAAAGAAGATCATTCAAGTCATGGTCAGCCAATCAAAAGCTTATATACAATCGTAATCCAAAATTCTCACTAACATAACAAAATATAAGAAAAGAACAAAAGGGCGAAAACAAGTCTCGTGCGTGAGACGTATGGGCTGACTCCTCAAAACTTGACTATTTCACACCTGCTTCACTGGGGCTGGGTTTGGATATTGCTTGGCTCACCTACAATCACACGAATGAGAGTGAGTGAAAGCCCAGTGAATAATATCAAGCGAAGGAGATATATGAATGGTATTTAAAACAAAATACATCAGACGGCCTTGGGCCCAATTCATATTTCTGTCTAATATATCAAATGGCTAGCGATCCCAACATATCAAACGGCCTCAGGCCCAATTCATTCATATCCAACGGCCTTTGGCCCAATCGTTCATGTCCGACGGCCTTTGGCCCACTCATTCATGTCAAACGGCCTTTGGCCCAATCATTCATGTCAGATGGCCTTCGGCCCAATCAATTGTATCCAACGGCCTTGGGCCCAACCATACGGCATAATAAATATTTGTCCACAATTCAAATTAGCAAGCTTACAAGACTTACATAGAAATAAGCAGTTGGAAAAATGACATACTTCAAAATATCTTTACTTAAGATATTAATCATAGTGATCTGTCGGAGGATTCGTCCTTGTGCTCGACCCTACATAAATCATAACACATAATGGGTCACAAGCAACTTAATCCGTTCTTAATTTATTCATTCCTCTTTAGGCCTCGTTCTTATCCTTTTAGCTCACTTATAATGCTTAATGTATTCCTAAGAGTGCTTAGAAATGGAAGAGAACGAAAATTGAAACATAAATCAACTTTACAAAATTTCTGAAATAGGGTTCCCCGTTCGAGCGCGGTTTATTCCGCTCAAGCGGACCCGTTAGGTCTGCAAAAGTACTGGTTGCCTCATTTTTATGCTTGACCGTGACTTCGGATGCTCGAGCTGATATTCAAACTACGTGGCTTGGGGCTCGAGCGTGACTCTTCCTGCTTGAGCGGATATCAATGTCTGCAAAAGTTCTGGGAACTAACAATTCACACTCGAACAGCCCTTCCCCCACTCGAGCGGACATGCCAAATCCTGGAATTTCCAAAATTGTTCTTGAAGTTCAAACTTGACTTTCAAAGGCCCAAAACTCATGTTTTTGGTTAAAAAACGTAGGAACACATTATGTGTCGTAAGGATATAAACAACATGAGGTAAATTGTTCAAAATCATGATCTAATTCTCTAATGAATCATCATTTCTCTTGTATGATCAAAACTCATGCATTCTAACTTCATACGACTCCATATCTTCATGAATCATACATGCATGTTAATTTTTGACTCCAATCTTGTTTCAAATGGCATAAATGATGCTCAAAAACATGGAATCCATTAGGAATATGCATGCATGTATGATTTGGTGCTCAATTCATCATATTCAACGTGTCTCATGCTTGATTATGTAAATTCATGGCAATCCATGGCAATCCTATGCATGCATGTACATATAGACTTCAATTTCATCATGATCAATCCATCTTATGTTCTTGATTACCATTTAATCTTGAATTCACAAAATTCACAACTTAAACTCATGAATTTACTCACCTAGGGGCTTCAATCTTCACAAATGTAGTTAGTTCCTTGAGTTTGGCCCCCAATTCTCATGCTTTGAGCCAAAATACACAATTCTCTCTCGTCCTCACTCTAGAACCAGCCCCTCTCTCTCTCTCACTAGAGTGTAATTTCAGATTCTGAGTTCAAGCAAAATGAATGTAAGTGTTATGGAGCCTTTATATATGCTTGCCTTAATCGAATTGATTTAGGTTAAGTAATGGTGCTTGATTTAATCGTTCTAAATCTAATTATTTCGTTCCGAATCAATTTTCAATTAAATCTCACCGAAGGCTCTAAAAGTTACACTAATCACAATGGCGCAGTCAATTTCAGTTTCGGTGGCCAATAAGGCCTTCAATTTAAATTCTAAAGTAGAAAATCAGACAGATTTTCCTACGGTGAACAGATAGAAATTCGAAACCATATATAATCATACAATTGGAACTCAAAATCATATTAAACACATAATCACAGTCATAATTAAGATTAATTAGCATGATACAGAACAGGGTTATCACATCCTCCATGGTTGACCAGTAATAACCCTGCATGAGATTCTTCTGAGCTAGCATTACTCCGCTCATGTGCAAACTACACTCTCTTTCATGGATGGGCTTCATTAAGTGCTTCGAATTTTCTGCATCAACACACAGCTTATGTATTCCCAGATGGCCTCGTTTGTACAATTTACCCCCGCAGATGATAAACTGAGCAGCCATTCGCCGTATTGCCCTCTTATATTTCGTATTTGCCCCTAGTGGATAAACCTCATTCCCCAAGAAGTTCCAGACATCATGATACCAGGGGTTCTGATCTTGTACTTCATTTATCGCGGTAATCAGCTCGTAGGCCGGCATATACCTCTGTTCAATAATGATTGGATGTATCTGGACTCCCAAAGGGATGTTTATCATGGAAGATAGAGTTGATAAAGCATCAACGTACCTGTTGTTCTCTTTTAACAGATGCGTGAAAGTTAACTTCTCACACCTAGGAATCAGAACGTCCAAGGTTTGGTGATAGATTTTCATCCTTTCTTCCTTAACCTTCCAGTCTCCTTTCGCTTGAGACACAACCAGGTTCGAGTCCTCAATGACATCCAACCGTTTTTCCCCTAGTTCCAGGGCGGCTTCTAAGCCAGCGATACATGCTTCGTATTCTACTTCGTTGTTTGATACTTTAAACAAACTAGAGTTTGAAAGCTAAGGGTATGTAGGAATTGTTGGGTGTTATCAAGAATACCCCTATCCTATTATCGTACTGGTTAGACGCTCTGTCAAAGTACATGGCCCAAATCTCTTCCTTGACCTACAGAATAGCCTCATTTGGGAACAACTACTCTACTGCTTCATCCCCCTCTGCTGGGTGATCGGCTAGGAACTCCGCTACTGCTCTCCCATTTGCAAACTTGCGAGTCATATACTTCAAATGAAATTCGAAGAGAAGGAGCAACCAATGGTCTAGCCTATCGGTAAGCGTTGGTTTCTCGAAGAGATATTTGATGGGATCTAATATCAAAACTAGAATTACGGAGTGAGCTAACATGTAGTGCCTGAACTTCCTGGTAGCCCATACCAAGGCCATGCAAGCCTTTTCCAGCGGGGTGCAGTGGGTCTCATATTCCAGCATCTTCTTGCTCAGGTAATAGATGGCTTTCTCCACTCTGTCCTCAGATTCTTGCGCAAGCATACAGCCCACAGTCGTGTCAGTTATTGACAAGTACAAAATCAACAGCTTCCCCGGCTCCGGCGGTGACAACACAAGTGGGTTCTGTAGATACTGCTTGATCTGCTCAAAAGAAACCTGGCACTAGTCATCCCATTCAAATTTCTTTCCTTTCTTCAGGAGACCAAATAGTGGTTCACAAGTCAAGGTTAATTTTGCAATAAACCGTCTTATGAATTGTACTTTTCCTAGAAAGCATCACACCTCATTTTCAGTCCTTAGTGGTGGCATTTCAAATATGGCCTTGAGTTTGGAAGGATTGACTTCGATGCCCCTTTGTGTAATCAAGAACCCCAGTATTTTCCTTGTTGTGACACCAAAAGTGCATCTCTGAGGATTCAGCCTCAACCGATATTCTTTGATCTGTTGGAAAAATTTCTTCAAGGCAGTGTAGTGGCCCTCTTTTTCCTTGGACTTGGCAATCATGTCGTCCACATACACCTCAACCTCTTTGTGGATCATATCATGCAAGATCGTAGTTGCAGCCCGTTGATAAGTAGCCCCAGCATTTTTCAGACCGAACGACATTACCCTGTAGCAGTAGGTTCCCCACGGCATGGTGAAGGTAGTTTTTTCCCTATCCTTGGGTGCTATCAAGATCTGGTTGTACCCAGAAAACCCATCCATAAAGGAGAGCAATGCATTTCCTGCGGTGAAGTCCACCAATTCGTCGATGTGCAGTAAAGGAAAGTCGTCCTTCGGACTAGCTTTGTTCAAATCTCTGAAATCCACACACACCCGAATTCTGCCAGCTTTCTTCAGCACTAGAACAATATTGGCCAGCCAAGTAGGATACTCAGATACTAGTAAGAACCCTGCATCTATCTGCTTCGTGACCTTTTCCTTGATTTTCAAAGCCTAATCCGGGCGTATTCTTCGAAGCTTCTGTTTGACGGGTCGGGCCTCAGGGTCAAGAGGGATCCGGTGCTGTACAATCTTAGGATCGATTCCAGGCATGTCTTCGTAGGATCACGCGAAAACAACTTTGAAATCTTTTAATAAAGAGACTAAGCGCTCGCGTTCCTCCAAAGACAACGTGGACCTGATCTAGACCAGACGCAGATTCTTTTCAGTACCCACATTAATTGCAATGATTTCATCAACCAGGGATTTTACAAAATGAAATGTTTTAAAACCCAAGGAATTCCTTCCTCGTCGTTTTCATCAAAATTTTGAAAGTCATGATCCATGCAATATATAAGTGGTAGAGAAAAGTACTTAGAAATAGCAGTGGTACCATTCTCATTCACAACTTCCAGCTCGTCCAAATCCTTGGTTACAACCGACTCAAAAGAAAAGAAAAAAGACGACTTGGACAAAACAATGGCATTCGAGTTATCAACCCCAGGAATACCGGACTCTAACTTAAAAGAACTAGAATCTGATTTTGACTCCACAGACTCTGTGGAATCAGATTTTGGTTCACTACCTGATTCAGAACTGCTGGACAAAAAGCCCTCCTCCAACTGCCAAACGAGGGAGGGTGCGATAGATGCATCCAGAATACCGATAGAAGGGTCTACAGCTGATTGAACCCTAATCATGGAAATAGTGAAGTCATCCTCCAAGCTCTCTGGTTTGATCTGAGGATCCGAAAGGAGACAAGCCAGTGCTGTTCCTATCTCAAGTTCTATGCCATTGGACTGATCGTCTGTACTTTATTCAGCCCTAGCTGGTAGGTCAGTCTGTTCTTCTGTAACTTCACCCCCTTGCAACTATAGGTCAAAGAAGATCTCAAAACCGGGCAAACGCTGATTTTCAGAATTCAGCCATGGCTCAGGAAAGCCACAGAATAGGAAATCTTCCCCCTCCCGGACAAAGCAGCTGTTTAGGGTTCCTTGAATGGGTCTATGTGCAAGCTCATAGGGCCTCCCACTTTGCTTAGCCTTGGCTCTTCCTGCCATTTCCTTTCCCTTTCTTATCCAATCCTCTTTGGTAGGCGTGTAACCTAGACCAAAGGTATGAAGGTTATGTGGCACTTCGGCCAACACAACAACGCCCTTCCGGCTGCTCATTCCCAATCCCATTACTGGTACATGTTACAGCTTATTCATGAGGTAGACGGATTGAGCACTGACGTACAACATCTCATCAATAGCCAGAATATCTTGCATTACCCGAGCCTCGGCCAAGGTGAACCTAAACAAAAAGACATCTTTGTCACTGTGTACAATTTCCAGTATCGGTGTAGTGACTTCTGGTGGAGGATGTATAAAAGAATTCCCAAAAACAATAGCTACCCCCTTCCTATGGGGGTACTTCAGCATCTGATGCAGAGTGGAAGAGATAGCTTTCACTTGGTGCAGCCACGGCCGTCCAAGCAGTAAATTAAAGGTGGTCGGAACTCAATGTCCTGTTGTGCCGGGCCAACCTACATTCTGATCCGAACTGTCCCTATCATTTCCCGACTTGTATTGTTATAAGCCTGAATCACCTGGGCAATCGGTACAAAGTCTGCTGGCTTCAAGCCAATAGCATAGGCCGTACGTGACGGACACACATTAATTGCAGACCCGGTATCAACTAGGACGACTGGTATCCACTTCTCTTTACATTCAACAGAGATGTATAGTGGCTTGTTGTGCTTAGAGCCCTCAGGCGACAATTCCTTAATTGTAAAGGTCAAAGTCGGTGAAGTGCCTCCCGAGAAAACCAGCCCCACTAATTGCTCGAGGGTTGTGTCGATAAAGAGCTTAGCCTTATCCATTGCTAATAGGACGACTTGTCTGTGCACCTGTAAAGCCATAAGCAATCCCCGAATAGAGATGTATGCTTGAATCTTCTTCAGCTACTTTAGTAGAGCTTCCTCTTCCAAAAATTTATCCTTATGTTTCTCAAATTCCTTATCTTTCCGAGATGCTTCTGGTTGGTCCAGGTGTGGGGACTTAAAGTACCACTCGCTCCTGGTCATGTGATCCACTTATTCTGAATGCCAAGTATCATCTAGTAGATTCTGTCCCCAATCTTCATCCGTGTGAGCAAGATGCAAATCGTTATCTTCCCACAACATTCCTCCAGGAACCGACAAGCAACTATCCGGTTCTGTTGTGAGCACTCATGTATCCGCAACACAGTCAATCCCCGCAGGGCCTTTGGCTTTTCTGGCCTTCTGATCATTCTCAGTTCTTTCATATTTGAACTGCTTTAGTGCGGCCTCCTATTCTGTATCGGCTGTACAAATACTACCAAATTCTTGAGCAAAATTCTTAGTACCCGTGCTCTCCGGCAACTCTCCCTTGTCGTCGACCATTCTAGCTGTTGTAGGAATTGTCATTTCCAACTGTTCTTGATTTGGTTGAGACCCCTCATCAATATCTGGTTCATCATTGAGCCACCCTGTATTAATCCGTTCATATCAAACCAGCCAATTTGTACATTTCCCAGCTCTTGTTTATCGGCTAAGTCATCTAGTCCCTAGCTTGGTCCGTCCTCCCAGACTACATTAACCTCTATTCCTGTCGACAATTCCACCCCTGGTTTGGCCTGACTTGTTGGCACAATATAGCGACACGGGTTGTATGCCTCTTCGGTTAAGCTCACAGAGCCCTCAGGCATGTCTCCTTCTACCACAGCCACCACCACGGGTTCGAGTTGGGACATGGATGCGCTCATCATGCACAAGTCTGTGCTTTCTAGGATGAACAGCGCCGGCTTAGGTAGGTGGGAGGGGGTGATGTATATACTGGGGTCGTATGGGACGGCCAGTGTTTGGATAAGGTTTACTTTCCTAGGTGGAGGAGCTTGATTATGTGGTGGGAGAAGATTTGTAGTGACATTAGGCTTTTAAGGAGGCGCTATCACTTTATTGTCAATGAGATCTTGAATCTCATGACGTAATCTAAAGCATAGGTTGGTATCATGACCATGCTGCTGGTGAAAGGCGTAGTACTTGGCCAAGTTGTGTGTAGGAGGGAGGGGATTAGGCAATGGGCGCGGCTCCAGGGGCTTTAGATGCCTCTTTCTGATCAGGACCCTCAAGGCCGCAAATAGAGACATGTAGAGTGGGGTGAAAACCCTCTAACCTTGGGGTTAGTTCTTTGCAGGTTGTGGGGTAGTTTCGGATGTATCGGCGAAGGGGGTGGCTGTTTTCGGTGTGGTGGTGACCATACCAACATCAAAAGTCCTTGTAGCTGCATTACTACTCGTAGCCACATTTGAGCTGCGTGTAAAAGCCCTATTGGGATGCTCTTTTTTATGGTCTATCAGGCCCTGTTTCATCACATCCTCTATCTGCACCCCTATCTCATGGAGGTCAGCAAATGTAGGCATAGGTATAACTATCATCTTCTCTAGTAGCCTCGATTGCAGATTACGGACGACCATTCTGATCTGGTCCTTTTTAGCTGGCCAAGCGGTCATTATGGAAGCCTTGGCCTTGCACTGAGTGATGAAGTCAAAGAAGCCCTCCTTCGGCTCTTGACGAGTTGCCTTGAGATCACGAGTTGTGACCTCGATTTGAGTGTTATAGGAATATTGGGCAATAAAGGCCTCAGCCATCTCTTCCTAGCTCCCTTTCACGGAATCTTCCAACTTAGCATACCAAATGGCTGCAATACTCGACAAGGTCCGGTTGAAGAAGGATAACTTTTGCAGTCTAGTTAGGCCCATCGGCCGCAGAATATCTGAAAATAGCCGCAAGTGGACCATGGGATCACCTGAGCCGTCAAAGCGGTCTATATGTGGCATTTTAAACCTATCTGGCAAGGTCACCTCCGAATCTATATAACCGTCCTCTATATCCGGGATCGAATTAACACCTTGAGCTCGTTTGAAAAGCTTCTTAAGCTTGCTCACTTTCAGAGCAGTAGGGTCGACCTCAAACTCAAATGGTGCCTCCGTTGGGTAGACCGACGCTTTGGAAGTCTAGGGTAGGACTGGCTCTGCCGGAATGTCTGCATTTTCCTGGACATTAGTAGTAACCCCGAGTATTGGAACCCTGACTGGGGTGGGTGTGAAGCAGAAGCTGCTGCTTGCTGTGGTTGTTGTTGCTGTTGAAGCCTAGCGATTAACTCAGCCTGCTGGGCTGCAATTTCTGCTTGGCGGGTGGTGACTTCTACTTGGCGAGCAGCGTCTAGCTGCATTGCCTCAATGGTCTATTGAAGTTGGCGTAACATATCCTCCATGTTGTCTACGGGGTGTTGATTTATCAGAACCGGTGTGTAATCTCTTTCTGATGTGGAAGCAGAAAACTGAACTTCGCTATAGGAAGGTAGCTGCCAAACCGGTGAATTATGCCTGACTCTTCTTCGTCTCGTAACCGGGGGTAGGGAAGCAAACACTGGTTGTCCTTTCACAAGATCCCCAGATCAATAAAGCTGCCTTACTCTGGTCCAGAGTCCTTGGGGGGTAACTGCCTCGTCAGAAGCAATTGTGAAATACTACCTTGCAAAAAGAAAATAAAGCAAAAGAAACAAAAATCAGAAAACGCACAGCACCTCAGCTTAGATATAGACAACACACAGTTGAAATCATAAGCTGGACGACTGTACTTAGATACTGATTTCTGCCCCAAATTTTCTGCCTTAAAACTGATTCCCTCAAACTGATACCCAGACTTGCAACTGATACATACATTCTTGCAGAGTTACACTCTAAAAGCACATATCAAGCAAGTGAGAGCTAAAACACCCCTATGATGGGGTAGGGCTACCCTATCCTAATCTCGTCAGGAGCTAGGGGTTCACTACGCAAACAAGCGGTTTCAAACAATGCTGCATTCGGGTGAGCAACATGTCCTAGTTTGGAACAGTCTCTATGGCTTCCGATATGTAACTAGGTTGATTGGTCAAAAAGGGTACCTCAGCAAGACCACCTAATATACCTCTTGCTCCTAACACTGAGAAGTGAAAGGAGGATCAAACAGAAGCGGTAATCTAGATCCAAGGCTTGTGTTCCCATCGTGGCAGAGCCCGTAACCGGTCAGCCTTATGGTACGCTTTTCCAAGCGAGCCTCCGACAAACCGCTTAGGAATAGTAGATGGCAAATGCTGTGACTTAGGCGCACCGATGCAAATGCAATGCAAAGAAACACGTAAGTGTAGATAAAATAACAGATCATGGGTACAAGTCAAGTTCTCTAAATCCCCAGCAGAGTCGCCAGAAACTGTGGGCTCACCTTTTTCTGCGCCCCCGCCTTTCGGAAAAAGGTTTGAAAAGAAAGGCCCTCACAGTTCGAACTCTACCTATGGTTCTGAATCTAGTCTCAAAAGTGCAATGTGAAACTGATAATCACCAAAGAGTCCAATCCGAAAGATCATTTTGGAGAATCAATTTTGAATCAAATAATGCCAAAACCGGACTGCTTTGCTAGATTACAGAGTCGTCACCTAAATATTTTATTTTGGAGAAAGTTAGGAAACCCTGACCAGTGCTAAAGGCAACGTGTCCGTCATCATCAAAATTGCCTCAGCTTGGGAACTTAGGTACGAGAGGGGAAGGTCTTGAAATGAACACCCCCGCTAGCCCGATCAGAGATCGCCCTCTACTAGCATGATATGTTGTTTTATAAACCTCATGTGTTCTTTTTCTGGTTATTAGCTGACTTTACTATGTGACGCACACAAGCAAGTATAGACTAAATCGCAAGAATTGGAACGAATTCAACTCATGTTTGCTTTCGAAAATGGTTTGGATTTGCCACCCTCAAGTGGGCTAAAACACGGATTTGCACCAAACATGATTGGCTTAAAGCATGATTTGCCACTTCGCAAAGTGGGCTTAAAACACACGTTCGTCGAATTGTTCCAATTCAAGCAACCAAGCTTTTATCCATAGGCATTCATGCAGTTTAGTAAGTAAGCATATAGTCTCATGGCAAGCATGCAAAACATGGCGTTATCGCAATCATACTCATGCAAGTATGCTAAAGCGTAAAACTCACCTAGTACTTCAATCCAAAACAAAAACTAGTTAGAAAGATGCATGATCCTAACTATGTTAAGTGTCTAATGCAACACATGCAAAAATGTAACTATATAGGCTCGACAACTTAATCATGGTATTTGCAACACTTTGATAGCATGCTTTGAAACACATATTCAAAGAAGTATTGAAATTACAATGCAGTTTGAATGATGCGCCGAGCCACGTGCATGCAAGACAAATGAATGGATGCAAACATGCGAGTATAAGGTATGCTAATTAAAAATGCCCCTAAACTAACTATCGAAAGCGGTTAAATAAAAGGGAGAAAGACCTGGGGTTAGAAGACATGCACACACGCATGAACACTTATTACAACATTGTGCCCCCGCAAAGGAGGGTCCGAATGAATAAGAGCTAAGCTAATCTAAGCTAAGCTAGGCTAACTAATCTAATTAAACTAATTAGACTAATTATTACAAATCAAATGAATAACTAGTAAACTACTAATTATTACAATACTTAACTAATTAGCAACTAATTAATTAAATTACAACACAAATGTACACAAACTAAAATCATGCAAAATATTTAAACTACATTGCCACAGCTCTGCCTCGAGAAGTGGAGGATGCATGCACTCGGTTTTCGCCCCGAAAGGCTCACCGGTTTGCTCTTGAGAGGCTTTGTTTGCAGGGTTGACCATACTTCAGAACCTTTCTGCTCCACCTTACCAAAAACTTGCTAAGGATTACACCAGTGGCCTGCCGGCCATGGGAGGTTGCTGCCGGCCATGGGAGGTTGCTGCCGGCCCCCTGTCAGCCAAAAATATGCCTTGCCGGCCAAGAGTAAGCCACTGTCGGCCACCAATGAGCCACTGCCGGCCACTGGTGCTCTGAGTCACCACACTGCAACAAAGCACAAATAGAAGAAAATAGAGGTCTTTCCAAGGGTATGTTTGTACTGTACCCCTCCTTATCATCTTAAAACATTAAAGGAGTGGCGCTCTTAGATCCAAAACCACCAATCAAGCATTTCAATGCATGATGGCCAAAGATCCAATGAGTACAATTTCAATAAATGCACAAAACAAGACTCGAGGCCATTACCTTATCATGTGTGATCAAAGGCATTGGAGACTAAGGAGATTGGCTCATTTCATCATTTTGAGTATGAAATGCTTTAATCTTCCTTGTGTTCAATATAACGTTTGATTGAACACATGCAATGCAACACAACATGCTTAACTTGCTCAAGTTTTACTTATCTAATTTTGTTTACTCATTTTAATTACCAACTCATTCTTTAGTTGATTTAGTCCAAGGTGAGTGTCCTCTAATGAGAGAGGTGTCAATCAAGGGATGATTTAAGACATGAGAGAGATCATGCCGTTGGTTAGTAGAAACTCCCAAAAGAGGTTAAAACCATTAAGCACAAGTCTCAATCTCAAGCTTAAACACAACCCTAAGGCTAACCAACCCTTAAAGCAAATGAAAAAGAGTGATGAAATGAGGGAGGTTGCAGATATTATATGTGCTGAAATTACATGCAAAATGACATTACAACATGCAAGCAACTCATGCAAATCATGTTTAAAAGCCAAAAACACCAAATTAGTGAAGATCACTACACTATAAGCATGTAATACCAAGCTCCAAAGGTACAAATGCTCCAAAATAGTCCTAAAACAGCCTAAGAGAAGTCCTAAAACATGCTTGAAGTAAGCCAAAAATAGCTAGAATAGGAGGCCAACACATAGCACAAACTAAACTATTAAGCACAATTGCACTACAAGCACACAAAGCAAGCCTCAAGTGACCAAACCAGCTCAAAACAGAGCTAAAACTAGCCAAAAAAGTAGCAAAAACATGCTGAGATTAAGGTACAAAATAATAGAAAATCATGCTCACATGTTAAGCTATCTAGGCTTACAAACAAGATAAAAGGAGGGAAGGCTACCCCCTTCCATTTTGGACCTCAAAACATAGCTTTTACCACTAAAAATCCCTTGGAATTCAGTGGTTAAAAGATCCAAAAATGTAGTTTTAAAAAGCTTTGAAAGTTGGTACAACAACTTAATAATCAAGCAACAAGAAGGGTAGACTACCCCTAACTCCAAACAAACCTCAAACCACTATTTTAGACCATAAAAATAGAGATTTTTAGATGTCAAAACCAGCCTCAAAACAGTATGCAAAGTTGGCAAAACAAGTATTTAAAATAAGCTTAAAACAAAAATGTTATACCTCTTGAAGATAAGATACAATTTAGGTACCAAAATCAAGCCAAACGAAGCAAAAATCCTCTTCTAGAGCTCAATTAGGACCTTAAGCAACCTCAACTCAATGGTGATCAAGTTTGATTAAGGGCTTATATGTAAGAGTGTAGAGAATTTAAGCTATAAGGCAAAAAATATTTAGAGAGAGGATTCTATAGAGAGAGAAATTTTTTGTCTTCAAAAATTTCCAACCCCCACACATTCAAGAGGGGGCCTCTATATATAGAAGATGCAAAATCCCCTCAAAGAGATCCAGCCATACACGTGCAAGAAGACGGCTCAATCTGTGCAAATAGCTGGCACAAAATATAAAAAAATATCTACTGATACACTGGTGGCCGGCTGGGGCTCATTGATGGCCGGTAGGACAAAATTCATGGCCGGCAGTGCCGAAATATGGCCGACAGTGCATCAATAACATCATGTTGAAAGGACCTAAACATGGTCAAAAAATGAGACAGAATTGATGCAGGGGCTTAAACCTGTGGCGTTCCGCTGTGGATTTTGAGTGCTCAACGAGCGATCAAACTCATCATTGGATATACTTGCAAGAACATCCAAGTCTTGAGGACGGTAAAAAATGAGGTGTCTACAAGTAGTCAGGTAGAGCAGCATTTTTTGCTACCACCTCTTGAAATTCACACCCCGTGAACTTCTCTGGGCGCTCATGATGGTTGAGCAGTCCTCTCGGATTAGCAGGAGCAGCAACAAGGTTGACCACAGAGGTCACAGCAACCGTGTTGACCATAGAGGTCACAGTAGTAGGGGTTGGCAAGCGAGTTGCCCCAGGGTTCTGATCCACACCAACATTAACTGCAGTAGCGGCAACATCTGCGACAGTTGCCATTTTAAAAAAATACAACAAAATTTCACTATTTTTTGTTTCCAGAAATTAAACTTAACACTAGAAAATCTCAAAGTTAGAAATTTAATTTAAAACTAGTCTCACCACTTAACCTAGAATCGAACATGGTCAGGAATGTTTTCAGGCAAGTTAGAGGGGTCACATCGGTCTCACTTAAAACCCAATTAACCTTAGACAAAATTTTTAAGAGTATGTTGACTCCTAGTATATCAGAAACAATTTTAAAATTAAGTTTTCCAGGAGATAAATTAGGTTAACACAAACCAAGTTCCACAACTTACAAGCAAATACAAATTGCTAACAAAATTACATGCAATTAAAACATTGCAAATACAAGCAAATAAAACTTGCATATATATCTTGGTAGATAACTAACTAAATCTCAAGCAAAAAAAATTCTTCAATTATGTAATAATAATAAGCCAATCCAATTAAAGATTCTATTTAGTCCAAAAGCTTTTCCACGCGTAGGTATTCCTATTCAACACGAAGATTAGTAGTGCATAATTTTTATTTTTACGTCCCAAATACTATTCATTTGGTGTTGTATTTGTTTTTGTAATCCCTTTCACATAGGTATTTCTGTAAAGAAAATTAACAGAAAAAACCACAAGAAAAACAATTCAAATAATTGAAGAAACAAAACTATAAAAGCAATAAATTTATTTTAAACCTCTTAGCAAGCAAAATAAATTAAGAATTAAAACCTTTACAAGTTACACAAAAGATTTATAACTCCCAAATAAAGCTAGACAAGTTACAAAAACCTTATAACTCTAAACCTTAAATTAAAATTAAATAGACAAGAGTTATATGAAATTATTTCATAATAAATATGAAAATAATGCTAGCAATTCACATGTAACAGATTGTAGAAATAAACCCATACAGATACTTTTAGGAAAAATCATGTACAATAAACTAAAATTTAGAAAATTTTAAACATACCAATTATATTATAAAATTATAAATAAAATCATGCTCATGAAATTAGCTAGATTAGAAAACAATAGTACAACCAAATAATGAGCATGCAGAGAAACTGAAAGTCACACACAAACTTATAAAATTAGTACCAGCGCCACACAGCATGAATCAGACATTTATTTGAATTCTAATTATGAACTCTCATAAAAAGGATTTTTATTTTTTATTTATTTTAATCATGCAAAACAGTGGTCTCAAGAAAATAAGTATAATTATTAAAACAATAGCTATATATGTTGGAACTCCTACAGGTGGTCCAAGACACGAGTAGCATGCATATATGGTTTTTTTTATTATTTTATTTTCAATGACAAACATGGACCATTCAAACAGTGGGCAATTCCCCCCCAAAAAAATATAAATAAATAAATAAATAAATAAAAATAAAAATAAAAAATAAAAATCAAAATAAAAAATAAAAATCAAATTGATTCAATATTATGAACAGGCAGTACTCGAATTTCTGAGGAACAACATAATATTATAGCAACCATGACAATGACCAACTACTCATGAAACAGCAGGTTTATGCATGCTTCAAAATCTGCAGTGATGAACCACGTTCTGAATTATTTTCTTTTTTAGAAAGAAAACTACTAGCAGCAGCAATGACACTTGAATCTATTTGCGAATTTGAAAGAACATAAAATCTGTTTTAAGCTTGTTGTACGAAATTGTGTAATGAAATAATACAAATAGATTCATATGTAACATTTTAAATTCCAGAACAAGAAACATGCTGAAAAATTACAAGTAGATGAAACAAAATTACAGAGGAAAATAAAATGGCAAAAAGAAGTAAACCGAAACCTATACTAGACAGTCTACTTAAAACAACTTCGCCACCTCACCGGTTGAGTATTGTAGGTTGTTTGACGTTTGTCTCACAGGATACAACGATTGGACCAACTACAGCAAGGCATTTATTGATAGTTTTCGGAACAGAACTAAGGCAGCACTCTTTCACTCGGAAGGGAAAACTAGAGAAAAATATTTGTACAGAAAGAGAGCAAAATTTCTGGTGGTGAAACTTGAAGGAAGGGGCCTCCTTTTATACACAGAGAGAGAGAGAGAGAGAGAGGAGAAGAGGCTCCTTTTATCAAATGCAGAATTTAACTTTGTGAATTAATCTACAAAATTGATAGATTAATCCATCATCATTATAGAGGAGTTACACATATTTTATATACATGTGTAATGTATATAATTCTACAGTTTGGCCCAAAAAGATTCAGATGGGTGAGCCAAGCCCAACCCCCACACTCAATCCAATCCACTAAGCCTTAAGCCTTAAGCCTCAAGCCTCAAGTCCCATGATCCACGATCCACGGAGCGGTCTAGGCGAGCGGGCGGACGGCGCGCGCACTGCAATTTTTGTATAACCGACTTGAACCATAGTTTTGGCCCAAGCCCATCCTTAAAGCATCCATAACTCCTTTCTTTCGGAAAATTTGTATGCCCCAAAGGGCTCACACCCTTAGGTAAAAAATGAGATTTGTATACCCATCAATGCTCTCCTCTACAATCAATGTGGGATAGAAGGTTTTACACATTTCTCAACACCTCTTTTATGAAGCCAACTTAATGAGTCAATTTCTCATTCAAATCTTAATAGCTTTTTGTCATTTTTTTTGTGGTGTAAAAACTTCATTACAAAAAATCTAAACCCAGTTTAATCCACCTCAATAAAGGATTAAAACCCACTTTAATTTCGCATTAAAGTCACCGAAAAACCAATATTTCCCAACAATTATGAGACATACCATTTTTTCTTCCCTTTCCTTTTGTTTTCTTTTCTTGGCAACCAAACAGAACAAATTTATCCATCAATGTGCAACTTCCACCAATAATTCAGGTAATCAAAAGGACAAAAAAAGAAAAAGAACAAAGAGAAAAGTGTGAAGATCATCAAACCTGCAAGAGTTTCGAAGCAAACTTCAAAAACTCAGAACTAAACCCATTGCTCTATCCATATAGATATCCCATTTCATCCCCATTATATCCCTCTCTCTCTCCAAAAAATACTCCTTCGAAACCCTAACCTCCCCAAACCTCGCCGCCTCAAAATAACGCTCTCCTCCACCGCTACAATTGAAAAATTCCTCAAACTCCGACCTCATCGCCACGAAATTCAACATCTCATGACCCCTCTCCTCAATCTCTCGTGAGCTCTTCAACATTTTACCTCATCCCATCCTTAGACTTCTCAAATGTAGAAGATTTTGAGAGTGGTGGTGGTTGGAGAGTTGTTCTATGGTTGTGGGTTGGTGGTGTGGGTCTTGTTCTTCTAGTTGTGCCGCCATTACTCCCCCCCCCCCACCGGCCGTTGGGGGAAATGTGAGTGGGGTTTTTCTACTGTATTGCTTAGGAATGGTTTTGTGACAGGTAAAATTTTTTGATAAGTAATAGTTTTTAAACAGAAGATTATAGATTATGTTTTTGTAAATTCGTATTGGTTATGACATTTACTGATCAAATGTTTCAATTGTTTGGTCTAATTTAATTTTTAATGGGAGACAAACTAAATTTTCCTGCTTAATTTAAGGAGTCGTAGCCCTTCAATACCACTAGATTTACCGAATTTGTTCCGTGGATAAATCATTAATCACTTAAGTTTTAGAGTAATTTTTATTAAATATTTTATCAAATATCTCATATGGTATAAGTTCCGCATAAGTGTCGGTCCACATCCATGTGAGACATTTAGTAAAAATTTCGAAGCTGCTAGCATTTTCTTTAGAGTAATGTTAGAGACTGCAAAAGTTTTATCAAAATTTTTATCAAATGTCTCACATGATATAAAACTATGAGGTCTCTATCATTTTTCTAAGTTTCATGCTGTTTTTTTTTTTTTCAAAAATTAAAAAAATTCAAATTTGATTTTGTCAATTTAAATTATTTATCTATTTTTATTAAGTACAATTCACAACAAAATTCATAAAATTTAACAAAAAGTTTAATAACTAAAATATCATTTTTTTCCCCTTCAATTTTATTAAATTGAGATAGGATAGGGTGGTGGTTTAGATTTAATTAAATTTGTTTTTTTTAAAGAATAGAGTTTAAATTGAAAAAAAAATTAAAAATTCAGGTTTTATTTTATTAGAAGAAACTTTGAGATTTTTGTTTGTAATTTTTTTTAAAAATATTTTTTTCACGTCAATCCCTAATATTTATAGTTTTTTTCTTTTTCATTTGTAAAACTAACTTTCGTCTAATTTATTTTTTTTTATTTTTTATAGAAAAAGTCACGTGGCACCATATAGCAAAATAGATAAAATACACTTTGTCGTCTTAAATTTCATAATTTTTCAAATTTTATATCCTCTTAAGTTTCACAAATTTTCACTTTAATTCTTAAATTTCTTTCTCACTTTAACACTTAATGTTTTTAATTTTTCACAATTTACTCTCAAAACCCAAAACTCAAATCCTAAAAGCTTAAAATCAAAATTTTAGAGTTAATTACCTAAAAATCCTATTTACAAATGTTATGGTAGTTCAAATCATATATAAGATTTTTAGAACCAATAAGTGCTATTTAGTAAAACTGAGAATGTTATTAGTTTTTCTCAATTTTTAAAACTAAGAACATTATCAATTTTATATAGTAATGTTATAGATAGTTGTTTCACTTACTGTTGAGAAAAAATAGAGCATGAGATTAAACATTTTTGCCTTTCTACTTATTGGTTTGATTCAACTATCCAATAAAATCGAGAACATTATGAATTTTGTTCAATTTTAAAACTGAGAACATCATCAGTTTTTTCCTTTTTAATTTTTTTTTTCAGTTTTGCACATCAATGTTTTATCATCATGCTCCTTTATAGATACAAACTTTTCAGTCTCGTACAAAAAAAAGAAAAAAATTTCGATTTTTTCAATTTAAAAAAAAAAAAAATTCAGTGCGTTTGGTTTCAGTTTTCTTAATTCAGTTTTCTGGAAATTGATTTTTTTATTTTTTTGTTTTTAGTGAATATTTTTAAAATTTTAAGCAATTTTTTTTTACTATTTTAGATGCAGTTTACTTAGATGTATCTAATAGTAAAATATTTGTGAAAAAATATTTTTAAAAATTAATAAATACACAAAAATACAAAAAATGTACTGAATTTTCGTAGATTTTTTTTGTATTTTTGGTATTTAGAGGATTTTTTAATATTTTTTTTCACAAATATTATACTTTTAAGTGTATATACGTTAGGTGTATCTAAAAATTATAAAAAAAAAATTTGCTTAAAATATTAAAAAAATACAAAAAATAAAAAAATAGAATTTTTTGAAAAGTGAATTATGAAAATAGAAATCAAACAGAGTGATTAGTTTTTTTTTTTTTTTTTTGGCACTTAATTTTTTTTTAGTTTTTTCATTTCAAAGTTAATGTTTTAAAGTTTTGAAAATTAAAATAAATGTCAAATCATTATATTCCTTTATAGATAATAATAAATAATGAATAATCATTGTTTGAAGGGTAATTTTAACTATTAAAAATTTAATTAAATTTGAAAGTCTAAAAAATCTTAATTAAAACTTAATGAAAAATAAGTTCATAAATTAAAATTTATATATAAATACTCAAAATATTTCTCCTCTTCAAATTAACTCTAATCTTTCACTGCTTCGTCAACCTCCCCTCTCCCTCAACATTCACCTTCCCACCTCTCTACTTTCACCGTCCCACTTTGTTTCCCTTTTTTATTTATTTATTATCCCACACTGTATTATACCCTATCATTCATATACACCTAGTGGCAACTCTAGTGGCTAGTAGTAATTGGAGCTGCTATACTCAAAATTTGACAGGAGCTGCAATTTTATGTTCTTCAGTGGCCTGTTATAACCTGTGTTAAATTATAGCAATGCCAAAATTGTTGCTAAATTTCACACAAGTTTTGGCATTACAACATCCTCCGCATCATCAACCCAAATGCAATCTCTTTTTCCATCTCAATTCAATACTTTCTAGCAAAATCATCATAAACATAGAAAAAAAATTTTAAAAAGCCAAAAAAATGATATTTTTTTTTCTCGTCTTTAGTACTATTTTTTGATAAAATTATTTATGTTTTTACTTTTTTGGTCTGTTTAATCAAGTGGAAAAGATGAAAAAAAAAAAACAAAAAATCACTAATGGTTTTTTGTTTTGTTTGTTTGTCTAGTCATGTCGAACGTAAATGTATCATTTATTTTGAATTTTTAAAAAAAGGAAAAATGTCAACAAAAAAATCACTCAAAAAACTAAAACCCAAACGCCACCTAAAAAAAGAAAAAGAAAAGAAAAGAAAAGAAGAGTTGGTTGACATTGTTCCAAGATGACATATTGTGACACCATTGTTATAATTCGATATTTTACTACTGTAATATGCCAAATTATAGCTTTGGCAATGCTAAAATAGTTGTCACCATTTGAAATGCTAAACACCTATTTATTTGGTTTAGTTTTAGTAATTTGTTTTTTGAAAATTTTTAAAAAAAATAATGGTGAAAAAAATAATTATTATTTTCATATGGCTCTCTTTTTGGAGCGGAAATACTTTTTGAAAATTCAAAAATATAATTTTTTTGATTTATTTTTTTCAAAATTGTTTCTAATTATTCAAAAAAAAAATAATTCTAAAAACTTAACTAAACTCGATAATTAATCAGACAAAATTCATTTTACATTCTCGTGATTTGAGTTGAGTCTAAATGGTGCCACGTGACTACCAAGTATTTTCCATTCAAAATTGAACGTAAGTTTGTTTTAGGAATAAATTGAGAAAAATTTCAAATGTTAAGGGCTAAAGTAGAAAAACCTTTAAATTTAAAGGGGTTGAAGTGTAATTTATCCATTTATGTTAGATTTTTAACATTTTTTTTCCCACTATGCACACATAATCAATCATAAAACTAATTGCATAAAATATAAGTGAAATGATTAAAGTAAAACCGTATATAAGGAGTTTTCTTAGGTGTGCAACCCACAAAAGGTGTAAGTGGGTTGCACAGCATGTGCCACTTACACAAAATGTGTAAGTATAAGGTGTAAGTGTAAGTGTAAGGTGTAAATGTAAGGTGTAAGGTGCAAGTGAGTTGCACACCATATGCCACTTACACAAAAGGTGTAAGGTGTAAGGTGTAAGGTATAAAAGGTGTAAGTATAAAGAATAAGGTGTAAGGTGTAAGTTGCACACCATAACCAAACCCATTTTATAATAAGTCCCACCTTGTGATATGAATTGCTAGAATTGTTTGTTTTAGCTATTGAACTGAAATTATGGGATATAAAAGGTTGATTCAATCTGCTCAAAGAAATTGCGTGGTTAATGATTAATTTCAAATGGTCAATTTTCTTTTAAATAATTTTTATTTTATTTTTTAATAGATATTATTAATTTAATTAAATTGATACAAAATAAAAAATTAAATGATAAAATTGATGCAATTAAAATTATATTGACCAATTTAACATAATAACGAAAAGGGTCTACCTTGTCTCATGTTTAATATAATTTGCGCGCACACAAAAAAATAAAAATAAATAAATAACAAAAAACAAAACAATTAACGCTAAGCACAACATTTAACATAATCTTAGGCTTACCAACATCCACACACAACACAAAGTTTATCTCACATTATATCTAGAAACTGAAAATAGGCATACCTCCATGACTTGAAGAGCAACAAAGGAACACATACACCTCAAAAACCCATTTCAAATCCTAATGCCATGCATGGATAAAACCAATCAACTTCAGATTCTTCTCTTTTGTCTATCTTGTTTCCCCCATTGTTAACTGGTTCACCATCCGCACTACATTTCTGTGTGAGTGGAGGTCCACAAAGTTTGTTGCCGACAAAGCTAGAAGGATTAAAGCTTTGGAGTTGGGTGCTTGTCGGAATTTTATCTGACAAGTTATTATAAGATATATCAAGATAACCTAGGAAATTCAAATTTGATATGCTCGAAGGGATCTTCCCTGAGAGTTGGTTTCTTGAGAGATCAATAGAATTCAAAGACTTCATGTACCCAATCTTTTTGGGGATCATTCCTATCAAGTGATTTCGTGATAGATTCACTGATATCAAGCATAACAAACTTGTTAGTTCCTCAGGAATCTCTCCAGATAAATTGTTGGTTGAAAGGTCCAAACTAGTTAAAAGTGGGAGAATAGTGCTATACTGATACTCATTTCCTTTTGCCACTACAAATTCATTCTCTAGAATCTCCCTAGAGTACGTAGAATATTCATTCCAATTACTTGTGTATTGTATATTGGTCATGGCAGTGAAATTGTTGATACACCATGGTATATTTTCGATCAATCTGTTGTCTGCAAGATCTAAGATTTGAAGAGAGGTTAGGTGACAGAGTTTGGAAGAAATTTCACCAATAAACCTATTTGAATGAAGGATAAGAAACTTCAAGCCAAGAAGACTTTTTCCAATCCACGCTGGTATGCTTTCAACAAACTCATTCACACCAAGGTCTATTGTTAATAACTTCGTACAATTTTGTAGAGATGGAGGAAGTTCACCTGACAGACTATTGTTGCGCACTTGTAATGAAATCAGGTGACTTAAAAAGCTAATGGAACTTGGAATACTCCCCTTTAGATTGATGACTTCTATTGACTGCCAATTCATCCAACAATCAGGAATTTTTCCTAATAAAAGATTTTCTCTAAGGATAAGAATCCTCAATTGACTTGTTTCATTCAATCTGCTGCATAAGAAGTGAGTCATATCTCCTGAAAATGAATTGTTGGAAAGATCTAGCTCACTTAGATGCGGAGAGATAGCAGGCAATGGACCACTAAATTGGTTGAAACTTAAGTACACTATTTGTCCTGGGCTTGTAAGGTCATGATATTTTGGAATATATGGAATCTCACCATGGATTTGATTGTGAGAGAGATCTAAATAACCAATTCCAGGAGATAACTTCCAAAACCAAGTAGGAATATAACTTGAAATTGTTGGAAAATTTGAATTACAATTTACTCCAATGATTGTGTCTCTTGAGATGGAAGGGTGTGTCTTTTTGAAGGATCACAACCTTTCTAAAGAGCCATGGAGGAATCTATAAATTCTATCATCCTCACGTCAATTTTAATAGAGAATTGCAATTTTCTTCTTCACTTTGCATTTATTTTTCATATTTTCTAAGTCTAATTTTTCTATAAAGAGAGTACATGCACAGAAAAGTTCACTGGGCTTGCAATAGTAGTGCTGCTAGTGCAAGACATTGATCGTTGTATCCTGGGAGATAGACATTCATTGAATCCTAAGCACTAGTGGGAGGACGAATCTGTCTTAAGGAAAGAGTGTCACACACTCGACTCGATCATATTTTATCTTTTTATGTACTGTAAGTTTTGTTACGTTATTTTGTCAATTTATTTTAGTTTTGGTTTTTCCCAAAAACCGTTTACATATTTTTAAATTATATATTTCAGATAGTTTAGTACTCTTTTTCTAACAATCTTAAGTCAGTAGCTTTCTGTTTATGGTTTTTGGGAAAATATAGTTGATTTATTGATTTTTCGCTATATGGCCTTCTGAAGAACAGATGTCAGTTTATGACATTCCTAGTGAAATGATGCTTTGAGTTTAGACAAGTTCTTGTTTTAAAATACAAATTATGGATTTAGCATAATCTGTTGTACAAATTGTGCATTACATTTGTAATCTTCATGTTACAATCTAATCTTGGTTAGCTTTTCCTTGATTAGTTTGATATGACTTTTAGATATATAAATATATACATATATGTATGTATATATAGTTATGTCGGTTATTTAACCAACTTGGGTGTTTTGTTTGTTTGGTCATTGGTTTTCTTTTTGATCTAATTATTATTATTATTATTATTATTATTATTGGTTTCATCTATCCCCAGATTCCTTGTAGTATGTGAACATGATAATTTTTTTATTTTCTTGTAACGGTTCACCTGTTCAAAAATTTCTTTATTTTGTATAATTTTGGTAAAACATACATAAACCACATGGAGTTAAGGGTCGCCGTCGTCCCCTTCGCATATGTATTGTAAGTCACAAACCAATGTGTAGCTCGGCTTTTTCGTGCCCCCTTTCGGGAGCTCGAAAAGAAAGCCCTACGTTCGGACTATCGTAGTTTTGAATCTAATCTCACAAGTGCAATATGAATTTGATAAACACTAAAGAGTCCAAATTTGACAAATTGTTTTGGAAAGTTGATTTGGAATCAAAGAGTGCCAAAGTTGGACTGCTTTGCCAGATATAGAGTCGCCACCAAAATATTTTATTTTGGGAAAATTTAGGAAACCTATGACTCATGCCAAATGCCATGTGTCCGTCATTACCAAAGTTGCCTCGGCTCGGGAACTTAGGTACGAGAGGGAAAGGTCATGAATTGAGCACCCTCATTTGCCCAATCAAAGATCGGTCTCTACTAATCATGATATGATTTTTTTATAAATATTATGTGTTCTTGTTCTGATTATTAAACTAGCAATACTATGTGATGCACACAAGAAAGTATAGACTAGTTTGCTCAATTTGGAACAATTCAACTCATGTTTGTTTGCGAAAATGGTTTGAATTTGCCACCTCAAGTGAGCTTAAAGTTTGCGAATTTGCTACCAAACATAGTGGGCTGAAAACATGATTTGCTACTCAACAAAGTGGGCTTAAAACGCACATTTGTTGAATCGTTCCAATTCAAACAACAAGCCTTTATCCACAGGCATTCAAGCAGTTTAGCAAATAAGCATTTAGCCTCATGGCAAGCATGCTAGACATGGCAACATTCACATTCATGCAAGTATGCTAAAGCATAAAAACTCACATAGTACTCCAAGCTAAGAAAATATGAGTTAGAAAAACATGCATGATTCCTAATTGTACAAGATGTCTATTGCAACACATGCAAAGAATGCAATTTAATAGGCTCGGCTACTAATATGGCATATGAATCGATTTAAATAACATGCGGTTAAACACGTATTCAAATAAGATATTGAAACAACAATGAAATCTGAATGATGTGCCAAGCCTCGGTGCGTGCAAGACAAGATGAATGTATGCAAACATAAGGTATGCTAAATGAAACGTGTCCCTAATCTAACCATCAAAAGTGATTAAGTAAAAGGGAGAAAGACGTAGGGTTAGAAGACACACACATTATTATATTTTGCTCTCACGAAGGAGAGTCCGAATGAATAAGAGCTAAGCTAACTAGCAACTAATCTAAGCTAATTAAGCTAATCTAATTAAGCAAATTAGACTAATTATTACAGACCAAATGAATAACTAGTTAAGCTAATTACTAATTATTACAACACTTTTAACTAACTAGTAAACTAATTAATAAATTTATAACACAAATGTACACGAACTAAGCAATTAAGACATCTAACTACACTGCCATTGCTCCGCCTCGGGAAGTGGAAGATGCACATACTCGATTTTCGCCCGAAAAGACCTCCGTTTTGCTCTCGAAAGCCTTTGTTTGCACGGTTGAGCATTTCCAGAACCTTTCTGCTCCACCTTACCAAATCTTTGTTGAGGTTTACATCAGTGGGCTACCGGCCATGGATGGATGCTGCCGGCCCTTTGTTGGCCAAAAGGGTGGTCTGCCGGCCATTTATGGTGCATTGCCAGCCACCAATTGTAAGGTCCAGTCCCCACTCGAACATCCTTGCTTTCTCTTCATCATTTGCTACGTATCTGGTTGCGTAACGGGCTAGCTGTTCAAATTTTGCAGCATACTGGGTCACGATCATATTTCCTTGTTCTAGGTTTTGGAATTCCTTGACTCGTTCTCGGTGGATAGTACTTGGGAAATATTTATTTAGGAATAGTTCCCTTAACTGGTTCCATGATAGGCTCGCTACGTCACGAGTATTCTTGATTAACTCCCACCAATGGTCAGCCTCATCATCAAGCTCGAATACCGCCAAAGCTATTCTATTAGTGGCCTCGGTTATGCCCATGGTGTCTAGCATTTTCTCTATCTGCCGAAGCCAATTTTCAGCTATCTTCAGGTTTGGTACGCCTGTGAACTTTGGGGGCCTCTGCTTTCGAAACTCAGAAAAGAGTCGAGTCCTCTCATTCTGCCGATTGTTCCTTATTTGCCCTAGTTCCTCCAAAATTTGATAACCTAGGTTATTAGGGATGTCAGCCGCTGTGGGGATGGGTCCGTGTTGATTTCTGGGACGGTTTCGTACATTGTTGCTGGTTTCGATATAACCATTAGCTCGCGTGTCCACCATTCTGTTCATGGTACGTGGTGAGTTGGTTTCCAGTCTTAGAAAGTCTTACTACTTAGATTTGAAATAAAGGTTCAGTTTCCTTAGGGTGCACTAAAGCAAGTAACAGTCAATAACATAGATCAACACATCATTCATATATTATAATAGGCATCATTACAAAAGGGCTCCTATATCGGAGTTACATTCAAAGAGCATCTACGCATTACAAGTTCAGGCTATCTCATTCTAAGGATCCCCATCAGCGGATCTTACAAAAGTCTAGTTTTACTATCTCTCGAATTAATTCTCGTTTCTCGACCAATCAAAGTCTTCTTCTGGGTCTTCATCAGCGGAGTCAGTGGCTTGGTCCGGAGAGCGAGGGGTGTACATTCGTGAGAGGGGATTGTGTTCAGATGACACTTTTATAGGGTAGGCTGGGTTTGCTCCTTACTGTTCTGGTGACTGCTCCATATTCATTGGTTGATGGTTGCTTGGCTCCTGATAAGAAGATGTGTGACTTTCAGCCGAAGTCGATGGTCAGTGGTATGCTCTGGTGGTCAAAGCTTGGTGTATCAAGAAGTCCATCCTCTGATCATCTTGCTCCATTCGGATTGCCTTCTTTACTGCCCGGCTAAAGAATTGTAGGTGGCACCGCACCAGGGACCTCTTCTGCTCCCTCGTATAGCAGGAGTACTCCGTCTCCACTTTACGTATCTCGGTTCTGATCATTTCCTCGGCGGCACTTATACAGCGTCGGCGGCTAAAGCAGGGGCTAATAGACATGGCCCTCCTTCCTTGCATACGGAAAGTACCCCACGAGTCGAGACTGACGCCACGTCTTGGATAGTCCCCTGATGACATCCTAAGGTGGAAAAGATTTTTATTAGTTAATCTTCTTATAATAGCATGATAGAATAAAATAAGATAAAGGGGCAAGGGCTTCTAGAGTCGCATATAGGGTTGCGAGGATTAAGGGTTGAACCTAGGCTATGATACCAAGTTGTGACGCCTCGATTCTACACTATTGGTTGCAGTCAAGGGAGAGTCACTAATGAGTCCTTTGGTCAATAACCAAGTAAGATCCCAGATCGCCGGAGGAGTCAAAATAGCTTCCCTTCTAAGTCCAGCTTTCTTAGGCAGTGCACTACCCTTTTGACAGATCTTAAAAGGTATTGACACAAGGTCTTATAAGCAACGATAAGGTTCATACATATACGTAGAATACAAATACATAACAACCACAATATACTTAATTCAAAAGATGGGTCCATTACATTACATCCCAAAAGAAAGCTTAAATCTTCACATGAGTCTTACAAAATATCCAAAAAGAAACTCCTAATTTTTCTAGGATAGCCAAAAGTCTTCGAAGGTTTCAGGCTCGTCGTCTCCAGCTATAAGTTCCTCTTCGTCACTTAGCATGATACGTCGTGAGCTTTGAATGCCCAGTAAACACACACACACCCCATCATTTTTTCCCCAGTCCAATACACAATCATAATTATAACATCAAGTAGTAAAGCATGATATTCAAATAAATAAATAAAGGGTTAAGTTAGATGTTAGTAAACTAGAAATCCCCCAAAGAGATTTCGTCCTCCCAACCACAAGAATCGGACGCGGATTATTCTGTATGCCCCATCTTTTGTTGCTTTGTTGCAGACCTAACCTCGGATGCCTACCAACGGTTATGTACCATGTAGCGTCAACCGCAGGGCCTCAAAAGAGACAGTAAAATAGGGCCTTGCCCGAATCCCTCCTTACACCAAACCACCTAGGGTCCGAATATAACCACTCCGTTCGAGGGCCCCGAAAACCACTTGCGCAAGACTTTAACTTCCAAATAGGGAACACATCCCAACGAACCATATATCACATAATCTCATATTTTCAAGACTCAAGTGTTCGAAAACCCAATTCCCTCCCAATTAGGTTTCCCGTTGAGTTAAATGTTTTACATCAAGGTTAGTCCAACTTACAAGACAATGATATCCACATAAGCATGCATCCTTAAGATGAGGAAGATAAATAACTTAACCATAACACATAGAATATCATGCCACAATATGCTCATAAGCTAATAAACATTTTCATGAATATGAGGGCATAAAACATCCATGCATAACGAAATTTCCAGATTTAATATCACAAAAAGATTAAAATGAAAGGACTATTTTAGATCTTTCACCGGACTCGGCCTTCCTATGGTTCGTAGAGAATTTGATCTAGTTTCTAGAACATATTTCAGAAATGGGATTGCTTTTCTAGATTTTAAGTTATTTAGAAAATATTCCAGCGTTATCCAGATTCTGTCAAGATCCATCGACCATTACGAAAATTTGATTTTCTTGCAAACCGCTTAATGTTTTTCGATGAAACCAATTTTAGTTGAAAGCCAATTCCTTAAGGAAGATTTTGACATAAAATAGAGGTTCAGAATAATTTTATACATTTTTTTGAAATTTTTGGAAATGGGCTGCGAAAAACAGATTCTAAGGTACCATGCCCAAAACAAGAAGATTTATGAGAAAGGGGTCCACCAAGGGCAAATTTCGTTTCTTTTTGATGAAAACATGCCAACTAACATACATTAAACTCAGAAAATTTACTTGGAAGTGTGCCTTTGGAAATTTTGAGAGATTTGTATGAAAAAAGATCGTTTTGTGCCAAAATGGGAAAAATGCAAGAGAGGTAGAGTCAATACTCAATTCTTAACACCTTTAACACAAGTAACTCATCAAAAAAATATCTGAAAACATTATTTAGAACCATTAGAAACATGTATTTGAAAAAGGAAAATGAAAGAGAAGGTTGTGTTGTGGCTTACTTGTTAAGCTTTGAACAAGAAGGCTCTCTTCTTCCTCCCTCTTCCTCTCTAGACTTCTCTCTCTTGCTCTCTTTTCTCTCCTCTAGCCGAATGTGTATGTGAGTGTGTTGTTTGTGCTTGCCAAGCTAGGGGACTTTGGTATTTATAGACAATTTTTGATGTAAAATGTCCTAAAAGCCCATTAGTTGGAAATGGATGGAAATGTTAGGATTTGTTTGAAGTTTAAAGGAATAGGAGTGATTTTGGAGGCTTACTCAAGGATTGGGAAACATCTAGTTGTAATGAAACTAGTTTTGGAATTAGCATCCTAGGTCTAGGGTACTAGGTTTGTGGTTTTTTCTAGAATTTTATGATGATAAATTTTGAAAATTGTTTTCTCACTTTCTCCTAGAATGGCCGGCCCTAGGGAAGGGTGAAGGGGCTATTTTTTTTAATCAATTTAGGTTCTAGGGCACACTCCTCAAGGTGTATATATATATATATATCTCACTTGATTGATGGTACTTATGGTACAAGGGTACATGTACTAGTTTTTGGGGTAAATTTTGAATTTAAATAAAGAGTGAGGGTTTGGAGTTAAATACAGGTATTGGAACCCTACTTATGTAGAATTTAATTAAATTAGGTTAGGGAACCTAATCCGGCTAGGATAATTCCTTGTTTTGATAATAATAATAAAAAAAAAAGTAATGCTAACCGACAAGATTCGAATTAATTCAAGTAATTGAGGGGCTTTAAGAAAATAATTCAAACATTAGGGTCTTTAAAGTGAATACATATTTCAGGGGCTTCACAACCTATCCTCCTTAAAACAATTTCATCCTCAAAATTCAGCTACATACTATCTTCGAAAAGCTCGGGGTAGTTTGCCTTCACCCAATCTTGGCGTTCCCAAGTAGATTCCTCAATTCCTCGATGACGCCATAGCACTTTCACCAAGTGAACCGTCTTGCCTCTAAGGTTCTTCTCTCGACTGTCTTGTATTGCTACCAGTCCTTCTTTAAATGTAACATCTTTGTCAAGACTGATCTCTTCCCATTTGAGGACGTGTGTTGGGTCAGCGATGTATTTTCTCAACATAGATACATGGAAGACGTTGTGTATCCCTGCTAACTGCGGGGGTAGAGCTAGTCTATATGCTACTTCGCCCACTCTTTCCAATACCTCAAAAGGTCCAATATATCGTGGTGACAACTTCCCCTTTCTCCCAAAACGTACGACTCCACGCCTGGGTTGCACCTTTAGGAACACGTGGCTGCCTACTTCAAACATCAATGGTCTTCTCCTCGTATCTGCATAATTCTTTTGACGGTCTTGAGCAGTATTTAACCATTGTCGGATCAATTTGACCTGCTCGGTAGTCTCTAGAACAAGTTCGGGTCCTATCAGATTTGCATCACCCACCTCCGTCTAACAAATCGGCGATCTACAAGGTCGTCCGTGTAATGCTTCAAAGGGCGCCATACTAATGCTAGCTTGAAAGCTGTTGTTGTAGGCGAATTCAATTAGGGGTAGGTGTCATTCCCAACTTCCTTGAAAATCCATTGCGCAAGCTCTTAACATATCCTCGAGTGTTTGGATGGTGCGTTTAGATTGTCCATCTGTCTGTGGGTGAAAGGCGGTGCTAAAACATAACTCATTACTAAGAGCTTCCTGCAGGCACCCCCAAAATTGAGAGGTGAATCGTGGATCATGATCTGACACAATAGATACCGGAATTCCATGTAGTTGAATGATCTCCCCAATGTAGAGTCTGCACATAGACTCTAAAGTGTTGGTCATCTTATAGGGTAAGAAATGTGCTGACTTGGTGAGACGGTCCACTATTACCCATATAGCATCGCGCCCCCTAGGTGACTTAGGCAATCCTATCACAAAATCCATCGTCACATACTCCCACTTCCATTTGGCTATTGGTAAAGGTTGCAACATTCCCCCTGGTTTTTGATGTTCCGCCTTCACTTGTTAGCATGTCAGACATTTTGCTACAAATTTAGCCACTTCCTTCTTCATTCCATTCCACCAATACTACCTCTTGAAATCTTTGGTAAATTTTAGTCCCTCTTGGATGTACCGCAAATGTAGAATGATGACATTCCTTCAGTACCTTTTCTCTAAGTAACTTGTCACTTGGTACAAACAAACTACCTTGGTATCTTAAACTCCCATTGGGGTGAATTACCCAATCGGGCATAGGTTCTCCTGATTCCAGACGTCCCTTGATATAGGCTACCTCTTGATCGTGCTTCTGGGCCTCCATGACCTCATTTATCAACTTAGGCATCACCTTCTGCGCACTAAGATATGCTCTTGTATCTTGAGATTCTACTTGGATACTGAACTCATTGAGTGTCTTAACCATATCCCATTCCTTGACGGAGATCTTAGCCATCATCCCTCTGCTCTTGCGACTTAGAGCATCTGCTACTACATTGGCTTTACCGGGGTGATATGAGAGAGTGAACTGGAAATCCTCGAGATACTCCATCCATCGTCTCTGTCTCAAGTTAAGGTCCTTCTGTGTGAATAGATACTTCAGACTCTTGTGATCTGTGAAAATCTCAAATTATTCCCCGTACAGGTAATGTTGCCATTGCTTTAGAGCAAAAACTACGGCTGCTAACTCCAAGTCATGTGTGGGGTAGTTGCGCTCATGAGGTTTCAACTGCCTGGATCCATACGCGACTACCTTTCCATTTTGCATGAGCATGCAACCTACCCCTTCTTTAGACGCATCGCAATACATAGTGTACCTCTCTTCTCGTTCTGGAATGGTCAAAATTGGCGCACTAGTTAAGCTCTTCTTTAGCACTTGGAAGGATTTTTCGCAATCTTCGTCCCACTCATACTTTACTCCTTTTTGCGTCAAACGAGTCATTGGTTTAGCTAGTTTGGAGAAATCTTGGATGAACCTTCGATAATAACATGCCAATCCTAAGAAGCTGCGGATTTCTGACACGATTTTTGGTTGTCTCCAATCTAATACTGCCTCCACCTTGGTTGGATCCACCACAATCCCATTCTTTGATACCACATACCCTAAGAATTTTACATCATTCAACCAGAACTCATATTTACTCGCTTTGGCATATAACCGATTATCCCTAAGAACTTGGAGGACAGTCCTTAAATGTTACTCATGCTCTTCTTCAGACCTTGAATATACCAAGATGTCATCAATGAACACTACTACAAACTGGTCAAGGTATGGTCTAAAAATCTTATTCATTAGGCTCATGAATACTGCTGGTGCATTGGTTAGTCCGAAGGGCATTACTACAAACTCATAGTGGCCATATCTAGTACGAAAGGCAGTCTTTGGTATATCCTCCTCCTTGACTCGTAGTTGATGGTAACCTGACCTAAGATCGATCTTTGAATAGCACCTTGAGCCTCTAAGTTGGTCAAAAAGGTCATCAATCCTTGGGAGTGAGTATCGGTTCTTAATCGTGACCCGATTGAGTTGACGATAATCGATGCGTAGCCTCAACGACCCATCCTTCTTTTTAGCAAACAACACGGGTGCTCCCCATGGCGAAGTACTGGGCCTAATGAATCCTCTCTCGAGCAATTCCTGTAGTTGTGTCTTCAATTCTCGTAGTTCTGCTGGTGCCATACGATACGGAGCCATGGATATTGGAGTAGTTCCGGGTTGCAGCTCGATGCTAAAGTTTACTTCCTGGGTTGGCGGCAATCCTGGTAATTTCATAGGAAATACATCTGCATAATCGTATACTACGCACGGAAGTTCTATTTCTCCTTGGCCTTCCTCATTTAGAATCAGACTTGCTATCCTACCCGCAAGTTGATCGTGCCACTACGTCCGATGTTTTGTTGAAGCCATGGGGTCTTGTCTATCCCCCTTAAACTAGAAACGTGTTCCATCTTGCGTGTGAGCTACCACTTTTCTCTGACGACAGTCGATCACCGCTTGGTGGGCGGACAACCAGTCCATGCCAAAGATGTTATCGAAGTCCGACATTTCCATGACATGAAGGTCGCAAGTTAAGCGTAGGTTCGACATTCCTATTTTACAATCCTTACAGATCAATCCTACCTGAATGCATCCTCCCATAGGTGACATTACACTTAAGGCAGTTTCTAAAGGTTCACATACAAGTTCTAATGACTTAGCACAAGCAGAGGATATAAAAGAATGTGATGCACCGGTATCAAATAAAACATGTGAAACCCCTGAAATATGTATTCACTTTTAAGACCCTAATGTTGAATTATTTTCTTAAAGCCCTCGATTACTTGAATTAATTCAAATATTGTCGGTTAGCATTTTTTTATTTCTTTTCTTCAAAATAGGAATTTTCCCAGCCAGATTAGGTTCCCTAACCTAATTTAATTTAATTTTACCTAAGTAGGGTCCCAACACAAGAAATTAAGCCCAAGCCCTCACATTTTTATTAAATCACAAATTGACCTCAAACAAGTACCATCATATATTTATATATATACACTTGTATCCTAAAATCTTTTTTAACATTATCTTTTACAATTTCCAAGATTTGTACACCAAATAAATAAGAAAATCTTCCAAAATTTTGAGGACATGACTAGGCATCATCATTATACTATAGTACAAACAAATCCCTTGAATCTTGGAGCAATAATGACTTTAGTACCAATAAAGATTTGCTATGAGTATTTAAATTAGCCCTAAATCTAACTAGATCATAAGTAAATACATAAATAAGATTCCAATGCATGAGTTTAATTCCAAGCCCTCATTTCTTTTATTAAGCATTACCCCAAAAATAGTACATGTACCCTAATGTTATTAGTACCATCAATCTTGTAGGATATATATATATATACACACCTTGAAGAATGTGCTCTAGGACCAAAACAAATAAAATAATAACCCATCGCACTCCTAGGAAGAGTGAGAAACCAATTCCAAGAACCACCATGATGGAATTCTAGAAATACACAACCTAATACCTAGACCTAGGATGCTAATTCCCAAAACTAGTTTCATTACAACCAAGTGTTACCTAATCCTTGAGTAAACCACTCCCCAAGTCACTTCTATTCATTTGAACTTCAAACAAATCCTAAACTTTCCATCCATTTTCAACTAGTGGGCATTTAGGACATTTTGCATCAAAACTTGTCTATAAATACCAACACCCCCTAGCTTGCAAGCACATATAACACACCACACTCACACACACATTTTGGCTAGAGAGAGAGAGAGGAGAGCAAGGAAGAGAAGTCTAGGAGAAGAGGAGGAAGAAAGAAGAGAGCTTCCTTGTGCAAGCTTAGTAGGTAAGCCACAACACAACCTTCTTTTTCATTTTCCTTTTTCAAATACATGTTTCTAAGGGTTCTAAATAATGTTTTCAAATATGTTATTGATGAGTTACTTGTGTTAAAAATGCTAAAAGTTGAGCATTGATTCCATCTCTCTTGTATTTTTCCCATTTTGGCACAAACCACCTTCTTTTCTACCAATCTCTCAACTTTTCAAGAGCACTCTTTCAAACAAATTTTCTGAGTTAAACATGTGATACTTAGTATATTTTCTTCACAAAAGAAATGAAACTTTCCCATGGTGGAACCCCCTTTTTATAATTTTTCTTGTTTTGGGCATTCTACCTAAAAATCTGTTTTTGCAGCCACTTTCAAAAATTCCAGAAAAATGTACAAAAATATTCTGAACCTCCATTTTATGTCAAAACCTCCCTTAAAGAGTTAGCTTTCAACTAAAAATGGTTTCATCGAAAAACATTAAGCGTTTTGAAAGAAAATCAAGTTTTTGTAACGGTCGACGGATCTGGACAGATTCTGGACAGCGCTGGACTATTTTCTAAATAACTTAAAATCTAGAAAAGCAAACCCATTTCCGAAAAATGTTCTAGAAACTAGATCAAATTCTCTACAAACCATAGGAAAACCGAGATCGGTGGATGATCTAAAGTAGTCCTTTCGTATTAATCTTCGCGTGATGACCAACCTGGAAATTTGTTATGTATGGATGTTTTGTGCCCTTGTATTCATGAAAATGTTTAATGGCTTATGATCATATCTGGGCAAGATGTTGTATGTGCATGTTATGTTATTTATCTTTCTTATCTTGAGGATGCATGCTTATGTGGATATTATTATATTGTTTAGTTGGACTAACCCTGACTTAAAACACTTAATTCAACGGGAAACCTAATTGGGTGGGTATTGGGTTTTCGAACACTTGAGTAATGAAAAGATGAGAATATGTGGTATATGGCTTGTTGGGATGCGTTCCCTATTCGAGGTTAAATCTTGCGCAAGTGGTTTTCGGAACCCTTGAACGGAGCGGTTGTATTCGGATCCTAGGTGGTTTGGTGTGAGGAGGGATTTGGGCAAGGCCCTATTTTACCGTCTCTTTTGAGGCCCTGCGGTTGGCGCTACGCGGTATATAACCGTTGGTAGGCATCCGAGGTTAGTTCTGCAACAAAGCAGCAAAAAAGGGGCATACCGAATAATTCGCGTCCGATTCTTGTGGTTGGGAGGATGAAATCTCTTTGGGGGATTTCTAGATTACTAACATCTAACTTGACCCCTTTATTTATTTATTTGTGTATCATGCTTTACTATTTCATGTTACATTTGTAATTGTGTATTGATGGGAAAAAGGGGTAGGGTGTGTGTGTTTACTGGCATTCAAAGCTCACGGCGTATCATGCAGTGAAAAGGTAACTCATAGCCGGAGACGACGAGTCTAAACCTTCGAGGACTTTTGGCTATCTTAGGAATAATAGAAATTTCCTTTTTGTTATTTTGTAAGAACTCATGTAGAGTTTAAACTTTCTATTGGGATGTAATGTAATGAAACAATCTTTTGAATTAAGTATAAATGTGGTTGTTATGTATTTGTATTCTATGTATGAACTTTATTGTTGCTTATGAGACCTTGTGTCAATACCTTTTAAGATCTGTCAAAAGGGTAGTGCGCTGCCTAAGAAAGCCGGACTTAGAAGGGAGGCTAATTTGACTCCTCCGGCGATCTGGGATCTTACTTGGTTATTGACCATCGGACTCATTAGTGACTCTCCCTTAACTGCAACCTATAGTGTAGATTCGGGGCGTCACAAAACAAGCACCCAAGAATTGTATAGTACTAAATTACCCTCAATTATAGACGGGTCCGCTTCTTCCTCTTGCAGGGCAAAGATTCTGCCGGTTGTCTTCTGGTTGCCACTGGTCTTGGCATTCTGAGTTCCTCCACTCTTCCGTGTCATGTTCGGTAGATCCCGGCCTTATTTGTCCAAGGCTTCTGCCCACCTAATGCCTGGGCATTTGCTCCAGAACCTCCTCCTTGGTGTCCAGATGGAGGAAGTTGGGGGCATTTGCTCTTTTTGTGCCCTAATTGTTGGCAATGAAAGCACTGGATTTGTCCCATCGGCCTTTGTTGATAGCCTCCTCTCGATCTCGCTGTCGCGGTTCTTTGCCGCTGTTGCTGTGGTTGTGGTCCGAGTAGGGCTTTGAAGTCATGTTTCCTTTCCGTTCCTTTTGAGGTCCAATAGATGCGACTTTTTCTTGTTCCAAGTTTTCTGGCGTCGCATTTCCTTTCGATTCTAATGCCATTTCCAAAGACCTCGATATGAGGAGTCGCTATGAAGAACTCTTCCTCGGATTATCAGAGCCGACTCTCTGGAGTACCGAGTGTGGGCCCCTGGCGTCTCTTGGTGCATGTGGGCGGGCTTGTGAGCTGGCAGGCTACTGCACAGGGACGTGCAGCCTTAAGGGGGGTGGATTGTAAGGCCCCGTGTCCCACATTGGGAATGAAGGGGGAGTTCCTGGGCTATAAAAGTAAAAACTTAGACCTTTGTATAGCATTGAGGCATTTTCCCAGGTGGTGAAATCCCTATTAGAACTCTCCAGTTAAGCATGCTTAGGCTGGAGTAGTTCTAGGATGGGTGACCCGTTAGGAAGAACAAATCCGTGTGGGCGTGGCCCAAAGCAGACAATATCGATGACATATGAAGGGTTGGGGCGTTACACCAACGGTGCATTGCCAGCCATTGATGTATTGGATCACCATGCTGCAACAGAGTACAAATAGAGCAAAAAGAGGGTTTTTTCAAGGATTGTATACACAATTCACCTCGCTTTTTCATGGACAAATCTAAGGAATTGTGAACTTAAACCATAAACCACCAATCAAAGCAATTTCATTGCATGATGGCTTGTGCTTCAAGGTGTGCAAGCTCAATAAATGCAAAACAAGACACTTAAGAACGATCACCCAATCATGCATGATCAAGGGCAATGGAGACTTAGGAAAGTGGCACATTTCATCACTTTTGAGTATGAAATATCCCATTTTCCTTGTGCTCAAATTAACGTCCGATTTGAACACATGCAATACAACACAAAGAAATGCTTATTTTGCCTTTTTTACTTGCCAATTTTGTTTACACATTTTAGTTACCAAATTATTCTTTAATCAATTTGTCCACTGTTGAATGTCCTCTAAGATGAAAGAAGTGACAACCAAAGGATAATGTAAGGTAAGAGAGAGATCATGCCGTTGATAATGAACCCTTAAAGAGGGTTAAACCATTAAGCATGACCTCAATCTCAAGCTTAAAGGATCCCAAGTTTGAAACAACCCTTAAAAGTAAATGAAAGAGTGAAGCAAAGAGGGAGGTTGCAGAGTTTATAGTTATGAAATGGAGTGAAAATCAACACCAAAAGATGCTATCAACTCAAACAAGAGGTGTCTAAGACCCTAAAACACCAACTTGTGAGGACTATTACACTACAACCATGCAAAACAAGAATCAAACAACCGAAACAACCCAAAACAGAGCTAAAATAGTCTATTTTAGAGGCAAAAATATGCTCGACTTGAGCTAAGTTAAGCTAGAAAAACATGCAAACATATGAAGTTAACTAGACTAGCAAACAAGACATAAGGAGGGGAGGCTAACCCCTCCAATTTTGGACTTCAAAATGAGTTTTTTTGCCACTAAAAAACCTCTAAACTTTAGTGGTTAAAGGCATAAAAAATTTAGTTTTAAAATGGGAAACAAAAGTGCAAAGGCCTTAACAACAAGGAATAAAGAGGGATGAACCACCCCCTAACCTTTAATGGCCCAAACCACCAATTTCAGCCCATGAAAACAAAGTTTTTTATAGCTCAAAATCGGCCCATAATAGTAGGAAAAAAGATGGAAAAACAAGTAAGCAAAGCAAGCTTAAAAGGCTAGTATTGTACCTCTTGAAGAGAAGAGTGATTTCAAGCAAACAATTCTAGCCAAGAACAACTTGTAGAGTTCCAAGAGGCCCTCAAACAATCTCAGCTCAAAGATGATCACTTTTGGTTAAGGGTTGATATGCAAAAGTGTAGTGTAAGTAGGCAAAGGTGTAGAGAAATACAAGAGAGAGAGAGAGAGAGAGAGAGAGAGAGAGAGAGAGAGAGAGAAAATTTTGAGTTTTAAATCTTCCAACCTTAAAACATGAGAGAGGGCCTTCCTATATATAGAAAACATGAATTCTGTACAAGGAGATCTAGCCCTCCACGTGTGGGCAGATGCAAGCCTCTGTGCAACCAGCTGGCACAACTGGCACAAAATATCTGCAGAAAACACTAGTGGTCAGCCGGCCATCAATGATGGCCGGCAAGGCATCATTGATGGCCAGCAAGGCATATCAATGGCTAGCAGGCCGCCAAAGACTGCAGGGGGGGACAAACCAAGACATGGCCCAAAAAGGAGACAAAAAGGATGCAGGGTTTATAAGGCTCAAACATGTGGCATTCCGCTGAGGACTTTGAGTTCTCGGTGAGCAACCAAACTCGTCATTGGATGTACCTGCAAGAACATCCAAGTCTTGAAGGGTCATCAAAAATGAGGTGTCTACAGTTGCCCCTCTTTGATAGAACTCGGAGTCATGAAACGACGTGAGTGAATGTCAAAGCCCAGAGACAACCTATTTTAACAAGGCCGCAAGACTTGGACAAATAATCAAGACATAAAACAAAATAGTTGCACCCTCAGGGTGTTTGCGTATCCCTTTGCAAGGCATCAAACCAGCGTAGTTCTGGGATAAAATGTAAATGATATGCATGATGCAAGAACATAACTTATGATCATGCAATGAAGCTGTGCAATGAAGCATTTAAATGCAAATGCCATGCAAAGAAATGCCACCGTTAAACAAATTGAAACAAAGCACATAAAGAAAACTAGGTGCCACGTGCGAACAAAAAAGAAATACGAGTGCAAACTACATTTCATGCAAAAAGGATGTAAGAAAATTATGCAAGCTTAAATACGCAACGCGTAGGAAAGGCGAAGGGTGACATAACCGTCGGGTAGACCTGAGGTCTCAACCGAACGTATCTCATGCGGAAGGAGGAAGAGGATGGTGTGAACACTAGGTGCACCCGAATGTTTTTAACCGATTGGAAACGCGTCTCACGTGAGAGGAGAAAGGGGTGGTGTGAACACTGGGCGCACCCGAATGTTTTTAACCGAAGCAATCCTAACGTGTCTCATGCAAGAGGAAAAAGGGGTGGTGTGAACACCGGGTGCACCCAAATGTTTTTAACTGAAGCAATCCTAACGCGTCTCACACGAGAGGAGAAAGGGGTGGTGTGAACACCGGGTGCACCCGAATGTTTTTAACCGAAGCTATCCTAACGCATCTCACACGAGAGAAGAAAAGGGTGGTGTGAACATCGGGCGCACCCGAATGTTTTTAACTGAAGCAATCCTAATGCGTCTCACGCGAGAGGAGAAAGGGGTGGTGTGAACACCGGGCACACATTAATGTTTTTAACAGAAGCAATCCTAACATGTCGCACGCGAGAGGAGAAAGAGGTGGTGTGAACACTGGGATGTACCTGAATGTTTTTAAATGAAGGGTTAGTGTGAACACCGGGACGCGAATCGAAGGGCACGGATCATTTTACCTAGAACTCCTCTGAATGAACCGTATATACAATATCGTGCATGAATAAACCGTACATACAATATTGTGCATTTCCAAGAAAGAAACCTAACAAGTGTAATTCAGTAGGAATGCATGTTCTATGCAAGATAAATAATCGAGATACAATGTTAATTGCATGTTCCGTACAAGAAACAAAAGCATAAGCATATTCCATGTATGATTGGTAACAGAAGCAGATTCTACGCAATAGGTGGATACACATTCCGTGCATGATTGATGAGCGCATGCAAGACGCGCATGCAATGCCCATGAGATGCAAATCTCACAACAACATATGTGAAATGCATATTCTATGCCATAAAGTGAAGTGCATGTTTCATGCAACAACGAATAAGCAATGCATGTTCTATGCAAGATATCAAAGCATGATTTGACAAAACAAACTTGAAGTCAACTTTCGAGTCACCTCTCGGAAGAATTACAATGTATTTAAAGGATACACCTCATTCATGTTGGCAAGTGACGAACATTGCGCACCGAAAACATAATTTTGAGCTGCCGCAGAGGCATTATGGACCAAACAATGAACAATCCCTTCACTTCTTGGAAACCAAGGACACAAAACAGCATGAAGCACCCTAGGAGTGCTGCCGGCCACCTGCTGGCCATGAGAGAAGGCCATCGGCCAGGTGCCAGCCAACAATGGACACTGTCGGCCATCGATGAGCCTTGCTGGCTCTCGAGTTTGGTGCACTTTTCCTGGCTTTGACTTTTTCCTCCATTTTCTCTCTCCTAGGGTTTGGCTTTTTCTAAGTTTACCCTTTTTCATCATTTTTCTTCACTTTTCATCCATCTTGCGCCTTTTTTCAGATGGGGGACGAGGTTCCTCATGACGGGGCTCTTCAGGAGGTTCCCCCAGTTGTTCCACCTATGCCAGGGATAGAGGAGCTGATAGCTGATCTTGAGGCTGACTTAGAGGCAGAGTTTGAGCACGAGGTTGAGCCAGAGCCGCTACCACTGAGGGTATGGCCTTTCGATGTGGCGCGGTATCACCCACAGACACACATACTGCCTATTTCTCGAGGCATCAGACACTTCACCGAGTTCGCCCGCGGTGCGCCGGAGGACCTTTTGTTGAGGGAGCTGGAGTCTCACTTATCGACCACTGCCATGGAGGTAAGAACACTGTTTTCAAGCATTTTTCCTTTCTCTATTTGCATTTCTTGCACTACCATTTATTCGAATATGCTATCCTCACTGATTTATCCAACTGTACCTTGTTTACTGCATTTCTTGCATTGCTTTGTATTTGGATCCACCTGACTGCATCTCATACACTGCCTTTATCTGACCATGCACTGTTTTCATCTGATGCATTTCTTTTATCTGGTTGCATTTCCTGCACTACCCTCATCTAATACATTTCATACACTGTCTTTTTTTGATGTATTTCATGCACTGTCTTCATCTGATGCGTTTCATGCATTGTCTTCTTTTACCATAGGGCGAGTCTTGCACCTTTAGAGGCTATGGCACTACGACTACCAGCTGGAGTTTGAGACATCATCGACAGGGCAAGCTTCAACCTCTTTTGCTCTGGCTTGACTCGGGTCATCGCGAGTCGTACCCTCCTAGGAGCGTTGGTGGAGAGGTGGCGGGATACGACCAAATCCTTCCATTTCTCCACCGCATGGGAGATGACGATGCATCTTTACGACTTTGCCATGATCACCAGCTTAGACGTAGGGGGTGATCCGATCCCCATTGACACTGATATGGAGGAGTGAGAGGCAACCTGGTTTGAGCTGCTAGGAGCATACCCGCCCATATACCGAGCGGGGATAGTGCGATACACTTGGTTCGCAGAGCGCTTCAGAGGGACTGAGCCCGAGACAGTAGAGGAGACTAAGCAGTACGCCAGGGGCTTCCTGATGTTTCTCTTCGGTACCATCTTGTTTTCGAATAGGTGGAATACCGTTGGCCTGTATTTGCTGAGTGCCCTGGTGACCCTCCATCGGGTTCGTTTCTACGACTGGGGTGGAGCTGGCCTCACCACATTTGAGCTTTACCTCGCATCTGTGGGGAGACCTGATTGGAGGCTACTGGCGAGCCTGGGAGGTACACATCTTTGTTTTCTCTTTGCACTTTTCGTTTTTACTTTACAGTTTCTGCTTTACATCTGTTTAACACCTTTGCTTTCTGCTTTACACTTTCTGTATCTACTCGATACTGTATTGATCACATACCACTGTATTTTCCTTGTAGCTATGGATATACGCATACTTCCTGATTCTCACCCCGGAGCCCGTTGTAGAGCTTTCGTTGACGGTGCCCTACTCGCGGATATACGATGGTCAGCTTCACCGCAGGACTCGCGAGTCTTTCACTTTTTTCCGCCGGTACTTCGACACAGTAGGAGCCCATGAGGTATTATGAAAGCACAGTCATTTCATTTCTGCTTTGAAAATGTTCACTTAGTAACTAACGGCAACTAATACTCTGTACAACTTCTGTTGGCAGATCAGGTAATAGTCATAGACCTTGATGTTTGGGGGGGGGTGAGAGGCCAATTTGCCGGCGCATGGGCTATCTCTCGCTACTGTATTCTACTTGACGGTTCAGTTTGCCGGGCCTAGTTCTTGGGTGAGCACTTCATGTGCCAGATTATAGGTGTGCCGGACCCAATCGTCTCGATGGCTCCACTAGAGTCCATGCGGTCCATAGAAAGCCTATCCGCTGAGGAGGTCATCTAGTTCATGGTGGGCCTTGAGGTCTACTTCTTTTGAGTAGAGGGTGACTATGCAGATTTCATCTTGACACACCTGATGCCACCCCTGATGGGTGTTCGTGGAGATGAGGAGTCTGGGGCTCCTATTGTGAGAGTGAGGCGTAAAGTGACCCGAGCGAGCAGGTCCCGAGGCAGAGGGGCTTCTTGAGAGAGACAGAGGGTTGATTGGCTAGATCTCTCCACTATGCTGACTTGTTGGCGACACACAGGGGAGGCTTACCAGATCTTGATTGAGCCAGCAGCGGCTGGTCATGAGCTTGTCGGGGTCTGAGGCCCGACTCTGGTATGAACCACACTTTAGCACTTGCATTCCAAATTTCATTTCAGATATATCCATGGCAGATACTAATCAATCAAATACATTTGCAGGCATCAATCGAGTATACAGGAGGTGCCCTTGAGCTGATAGCCTCGATGATGGAGATGATACAGAGGAGAGAGGCACTACTCAGCCTCTAAGGTATCCCTGCAAGTTTCTTCAGTTTTCCATTCCAGGCATCAACTTTCCACTGACACACTGACATTACTAAAAACATCCCACACTGTACTGATACATTGCATTGATACACCACATCTAACACACTGCACTTGCATACTGTATTCACACACTGTATCTGACTTTTGCATATACTCATTCTACATACTATACTTGCATCTGATACACATGTTATAAATGATATGCAACAACTGTCTTTTTCAGATCCCACCCATGCCGATGGCACCAGCAGGAGCTGCAGCACCTGCACCAGCAGTACCTCCTCCAGTAGCAAGGAGGAAAGAGGGACAGATTTTGGCACGCGACCAAGGCAGAGCCAGAGGGACCCGAGATAAGAGCGGCCCTTCAGAGCCCATTCTGAGTGATGATGATGCCGAGACGAACGACTCTAAAGAGGTAGTGAATAAGCATTCAGAGTCATCTGAGAGTGGAGATAATGACACCAGCTTAGGTTCTGAGAGCGGGGGCGATGCCGAGACAAGCTCCAAGGCGAATAACGGAGAGTGGAGATGACTCTGGTTCAGACTCTAGTCTAGACTCAGGCAGTGGTGCTGACGGTGACAGTGGCCCAAAGTCCTTTCCTCCTAGGAAGAGGACAAAGAGGGCTTCTTAGGCATAAGGCGTCCAGTGCTGATTTATTGTATTTTTGATTAGTTTATTTTTGCTTATAGTTTTAGCACATTGTACAGCTTCAGACAGGTTTTATTTACTTTAAAAACTTGTACTGCACCTTTGTAAAAACAACCATGATCGGAATGAAAACCAGTTTTTATTAAAAAAGTGTTGTATTTTGCATCATGAGCACCACTTAGCATGGAAATGAGATTGAATTTGATAATGGAAACCGAATACTTGTATTGCCACAACAGTCTTAATTGGGTAATGAATCAACCAACAACTGAAATAACAACAATATACAACTCGATAAACGACACAACAACTTGATAAACAAAAACAACACAAGTACAACTCAATAAGCAAAACAAAACAAGTAGACCGCAACAAACATGCTAAAGCCTGAAAAGACTCAAAACAAGACTCTAAAACACACAAAGAACAACACAGAACACATGCTTTTAGCACTTTCTAGCACAAAAGAAGGACAGTAGGCTAGAGAAGGAGACTGCTGGCTATAAATGGTGATTGCCGGCCATGTGCCAGCCATCAATGCCTCTTGCCGGCCATCAATGAGCCTTCCCGGCCATCAATGTGCAGGTCCTCCAAAATGTTGGCACCTGGCTTCCACTTACAGCCTTATCTTCTACAAAAGATTGGACCTCATAGCTTCTTGATTTCAACTGCAAATTCTTCACAAATGGAGCCATTCTTCGTCGAAAAACTCTCGAATTGGATTACAACTTTCGATGGCTCGAAAAAGGTGAACTTCTGGGGTTTCGGTCATAAATGCACTATTCCCGTTGAGCCGTTCTCCACTTTGTTTTCCGTTCTTACATGCTGCAGTTAGATGTTGGAACCCAATTACACATGTCTTTAGCTTTGGGAGACAAGAGATATGCCCGATAATCGAAGAATTTCAAGTGCTAATGGAGTCCCAGCACGATAAGGAAATCTTGCCTCAGCCCCATTTTGGTCACATCCAAGCTTTGGGAAGGATGTGTGGGCTCACTCTACACGAGGCCCAATCTTTTGTTCACAATGGAGAGCTGGACATTCCTAGCATGATCCATCAATTTTCTGAAGTTGGCAACCGAGGTAATCTTCTTCACATGCCCTCTACTTGTGCATGTTGGCTCATTTCCTTCTTGCCCCTAGTTTCGAAGGGTCTAGCATTCGACTCATCTATGTGGCCCAAGGTTTGAAAGAGGGCAAGAGTTGCGTTGGCTTGGTGTTGGTCGAGACTTTGATGGGCTTAGAGGCCTCCCATTGGCGAGAGACAAACAAATTCGCAAGGAGTCCACTACTTCTTTAGGTAATGTTTCCCACCCATCTCATATGTGTTTCTCACATCTCTTGGCACTCATGCTCTGTTTTTCTCTCAAAACCTTTTTCTCACTTTTCTCTCAACATACATCTCTCTATTCTTTAATCTCTCTTTTCTTTCGTCCCTCTCCAGATATGGCTAATGGACAACCTGAAGGTAGTGGACTCTTGTTTTGCATATTCAGCCCGAGCATATTTTTTCCGCCAACTGCTAGTGGATTTCGCAAATGAAGGGTGATGGTGCCATTAGATGTGCAACAGGTCTGCTGTTGACATTGCTTGGCGTTGCCTCTAGCTTAATCTGACCGAAATGAGCTATAGCATGGCTCGGTAACCTGGCATTTAGCTGATTGGCTTGACACACTGTGTATTCTACTTTTCGTTCAGGTTCAGACGTCAGTTTGGACATGATCAGACTTGTCCATAGGAAGGAGTAGAGTACCTGGCTTCATTTCCAATCTAAGGTTCACATTTGGCTAGATACTTCACTGCATGGAGGATGAGAGAGCTTCTGGCTCTTGCCCCTAGTTTTAATTGCGCACTTTCTGGTGAGTGCTTGACTTGGCTCGAAGATGAGGCACAATCTAGGCCCACTTTAGCATCAGAAGCTTCCACAACACAAGCGGGGGACGCAAGAACACTTGACTCATCTATGCCCTTAGTTTATTGCTTTGATCTTACTTTTCAAGTTTTATGAATGTAATAAAAGCAACTTTGATTTGTATCGAAAGTTGGAGAACTTTGTATTGAAATCAATGAAATTGAAGTTGTGAGCACTGAAAATTTTCCTTTTGGTCCAAAAATGATCTAAGTTGTAAAAGGTAAAATTTGAGCAAAAATAAACTTTTATCAAAACTTTTCAAAACCATTTTCGATAAGGATCACAACTTGACATGCACATAATCTATCTTCGAGATGTATAACCTCGGATCTGAGGATCACAAATTTCCCCTTGACTAAATAACACTACTCAGCACTGTAACCAGTTTCCAGAGACTTTCATAACCGAACATTCAGAGAAAGAATAGACAAAGATGACCTGATCAATCACATGGACATGACAGTTGAATTGGAGGTGTTTAAGGCCGAACTTCAGGATGAAATAGCCTACGTATCCCGAAGATGGGAATCAGGCCTTACGTAGTTCAGTTCGGGTTCACTCGAGTATTAACACTCTCTTTTTGCGCTCTAACTTTTGCCAAGGCCGCCCTTTAGGGTTTTCAACCTTGCGAGCTCAGTTTTTCTTTTATTTCCAATTTTTTGTGTTCTAACTTTTGCCTAGGTCGCCTTTCCAGGTTTTCGGCCTGGCAAGCCTCTCAGGGATAGTATTTCTTCAACTTGTCCATGTTGATAGGTTGGGAAAATTCTAGGCCATCTAGGTCCATGAGAATAATAGCTCCACCCAACCAGATAGTTTTGATGATATAAGGACCAGTCCAATCGGGTTTGAACTTGCCCCTAGGGTCATGGATGGGAGCTTGATTGTCTTTCAGCACCAAATCCCTTTCCTTGAGATTTTGGGACTTAATCTTTTTGTAAAAATCCCTGGCAATCCTGCGTTGATAACCCTAAACATGGTACAGTGCTTTCAGTCTTCTCTCGTCGAACAACATCAGTTCTTTGAACCTGCTCTGTTGCCAGTCCGCCTCTGTTATTTGACACTTAGCCATAACCCGCAGCAACGGAACTTCTATTTCGATCGACAGGACAACTTCTATCCCATAAACAAGAGAGTAAGGGTTGCCCCAGTAAACGTCTGAATTGAAGTCCTATAACCCCAGATTGCAAATGACAATTTGTTTGGCCAGTCCCTGTAGGTCTCAACCATTTTTTGCAAAATATGCTTAATGTTCTTGTTGGCGGTCTCAACAGCTCTGTTGGTTTGTGGCTGGTATGTGGATGACTTATGAAAAGCTACATCGTATTTCTCCAACCAGTCAATTACTTCTTTCTTGAAATGGGAGCCATTGTCTGAAATGACCTCGTTCGGGACTCCATAATGGCAAATGATGTTGTTTCGGATGAACTCAGCCACATGCGCTGCTTTCAACACTGCATAAGACTGAGCTTCCACCCACTTTGTGAAATAATCAATTGCCACCTGTAGATCGCCCGGACTCACTCCGCGCACCTCCCATTCGGAGAGGATGTGAATTGGTGTCCTTCTACTACAATTCGGACTCTTGTCACAATTTTGAATCTAATCTCACAAAGTGCAATGTAAGACTGATAAATCACCAAAGAGTCTAAATCTGGCAATTGGTTTTGAAAAATCAATTTTGAATAAAAAAGCGCCAAACATGGACTGCTTTACTAGATTACAGAGTCGCAACTTAAATATTTTGTTTTTGGGAAATTCAGTAAACCCTGACTCGTGCCAAGGCCACGTGTCCGTCATTACCAAAGTTGCCTCGGCTCGGGAACTTGGGTACGAGAGGGGAAGGTCATAACTTGAGCACCCTGTCTCGCCTAATCAAAGGATCAACCTCTACTAAACATGATATGTTATTTTATAAACCTCATGTGTTCTTGTTCTAATTATTATCTAACTTACTATGTGACACACACACAAGTATAGACTAAATCACAAGAATTGGAACGAATTCAATTCATGTTTGTTTTTTTAAAAATGGTTTGAAAATGCCACCCTCAAGTGGGCTAAAGCGCAGATTTGCCACCTTCAAGTGGGCTTAAAACATGATTTTGCTACTTCGCAAAGTGGGCTTAAAACTCACAATCGATGAATTGTCCCAATTCAAGCAACACATCCTTCATCCACAAGCATTCATGCAGTTAATCATTTAAGCGAATAGTCTCATGGCAAGCATGCGGTCATGGCAACACTTACACTCATGCAAGGATACTAAAGCGTAAACACTTACAGTGTACTCCAAGTCAAAACAAAAGTTAATTAAAAATCATGCATGATTCTAATTATACAAGATGCCTAGTGCAACACATGCAAAATGCAACTAAATAGGCTCGGCTATCTAAGATGGCATATGAATGCAACACTTGATAACATGCTTTGAATCACGTATTCAAGTAGGTATTGAAATACAATGCAGTTTGAATGATGCGCCGAGCCCGGTGCATGCAAGACAAATGAATGATGCAGACATGCAAGCATAAGGTATGCTAATTAAAACATAATCCCTAATCTAACCACCGAAAGTAGATAAATGAAAAAGAGAAAGACGTGGGATTGGAAGACATGCACACACACACGCGCACCCTTATTACAACATTGTGCCCTCTCGACGGAGGGTCCGAATGAATAAGCTAAGCTACATTAAGCTAAGCTAAGCCAATCAACTAATCTAATTAAGCTAATTAGACTAATTATTACAAACCAAAAAAGAAATAGCTAAACTAAGCTACTTAATTATTACAACAATTAACTAATTAACAAATTAATTAATTAAATTACAAATTCAAGCTAACTAACAAGTAAAGCTTAAACTATGCTGCCTTAGCTTTGTTCGAAGAAGTAGAAGATGCATGCTCGGTTTCCGTCCCGAAAAGCTCTCCGGTTTGCTCTTTAGAGGCTCTATTTACTGGAGGTCTTCAAGAACTTTCTGCTGAACTTTACCAAGACAATGCTGAGGAGTGCACCAGTGGCCTGCTGACAATCTGCCGGTGAACAATGCAAGGGTGCCAGCGAGCAATGAAAGGGTGCCGGGCACTGGTGTGCTGTAACACCAAACTACAACAGAGCACAAAACAGAGGAAAATGGAGGGTCTCCCAAGGACATGTATGTACCATGCCCCTCCTTATCATTTCAAAACATCAAGGGAGAGGCATTATTGGATCCAAAACCATCAATCAAGCATGCAATGCATGATGGCCAAAGATCCAACTTGCACACATTTCAATAAATACAAGACAAACAAGACTCTAGGATCACTACCTTATCATGGAAGATCAAAGGCAATGGTGACAAAGGGAATTGGCTCATTCTCATCACTTTGAGTATGAGATGGACCGATTCACCTTGTGTTCAACATAACGTCCGATTGAACACAATGCAATGCAAATGCAACATGCTTATCTTGGCATGTTTTACTTGATTCAATTCTTATTTACACATTTTACATTACCGAGCCATTGTTTAGTTGGTTTGTCCAATGTGAAAGTTTTCTAATGAGAGGAAGGCCAATCAAAAGATGACTTAAGACATGAGAGAAGCCATGCCTTTGACTAGGAGGAACCCTCAAAAGAGGGTTAAAGCCATTTAAGCATAAGCCTCAATCCCATGGCTTAAGCACAACTTTAAGACTAACCAATCCTCAAAACAAATCAAAAGATGAAGAAGTGAGGTGGCAGAATTTCAGTGCTGAAATGGCATGAAAAACAAGACTCTAACATGCAAACAACTCATATACAACATGTTAAGAGACTTAAGCAATGAAACTAGTGAAGGACACAACACTAGAACCATGCAATACAATGCTCAAATGGCCAAACCAGCCCTAGACAGACCTCAAACATGCCAAAACAGTGGCCAAAAAGTGCCGAGATAGTAGCATGAAAAGCAAGAAAAACATGCTCATGAATTAGCTCATAAACATGGCATAAGACGCAACTCTCAAACATAATGAAAGAGTGATATATGTGAGTGTGTGAGAGTGAAAAATGCCCTGAAAACACATGCTAAATGATGCCAAAACATGCAAACATCACAAGCATAACATGCTAACTCAAAGCTAGTAAGGGCTAACAACACTATAGCTATACAAAGCAAGGCATGCATGACCAAAGCTATTCAAAATAGAGCTAGAGCATGCTAAATAAAGACCAAAAACATGCTGGAGTGGAGCCAACACATGCTAGAATAATGAGCTAAAACATCAAGCATGCAAGGCTAATGAGCAAGACTACACTACAAGTGTAAGAAGCATGCAACAAGTGGCCAAGCCAGTCCAAAATAGGACAAAAACATGTTAAAAAAGTCACAAAAACATGTTTAGATCAAGTCAAGAGATGGCAGAAAAACATGCTCAACTACTAAGCCATCAACACATGCAAAGGAGAAACAAGGAGGGAAGGCCACCCCCTCCTATTTTGGACCTCAAAATCAAGTTTCCACCATTGAAATTCCTCTGGAATTCAGTGGTTAAAGGGCCAAAAAATAATTGTTTTAAAGGCTTTAAAACATGGCACAACGCTTAGCCAATAAGCCACAAAAGAGAGAGGAACACCCCTAACCCCAAAAGGGCCTCAAACAACCATTTTCAACACTCAAAAATAGAGGTTTTTGTAGTTGACAACTAGGCCAAAAACAGCATGCACGGTTGGCCAAACCAATGTACAAAAACAAAGCTCAAAAGAGTAAAGTGATTACCTTTGAAGCACAGCAACAAATCAGCAACTTTCTTGAGCTAAAACCAACTTTGAGACCTTAAACCAAGCTTCAAGAGACCTTAGCTCCTATATGAGAGTGTTTGGCTAAGAGTGCTAGTGCAAATATGTAGAGAAAGAGCACTTTCAAGCCTAAAAGATAGAGAGAGAGGATTCTAGAGAGAGAGAGAGAGAGAGAGAGAGAGAGAGAGAAATTTTGCTCAGCTTAATTCTTGTAACCCTTTGCATGCATATAGATGAGCCCTATATATAAAAGATACAAAAGCCCCTTGAAGAGATCCAACCATCCACGTGGGTGCAGATGGTCTATCCTGCAAACAGCTGGCTCAAAAATATCTGAAAAATATCTGTTGAAACATTGGTGGCCAGCCGGCCATCAGCCATCAGTGATGGCCGGCAGTGCCTCATTGATGGTCAGCAGGCCTCATCAATGGCTGGCAAGCATAAATTGATGGCTGACAGTGGCATTTCATGTCCAACAGTGCACCAAAACAAGCACTATGGAGGGACCAAAGCATGGTCCAAAATGGGGCAAAAAGGATACAGGGTTTGGAAAGCTCAAACTTGTGACGTTCTGCTGCAAAATTCGAGCGCTCAGCGAGCAATCAAACTTGTCACAAGATGTACCTGCAAGCACATCCAAGTCTTGAGGACTGTAAAAATTGGGGTGCCTACAATTGCCCCTCTTTGACAGAACTCGAAAGTCATGAAATGACCGGAGTGAATATCAAAGCCCAAGGACGACCCATTTTTGACAAGGCTGAAGACTCAGACAAACAACAAGATAACAATATAGATGCGCCCACAGGCTGGGGCAAAATGCAAATGATATGCATGATGCAAGAGCATAACTTATGATTATGCAAAGAGGGCTATAATGAAACATTTATGGAAAATAAATACAACATTTTAAGCAAACCGACAAGTTACAGCAGTCTCACACATTTCAGTAGAACGGATGTAAGAAAATTATGCAATCTTAACTGCGCCTTATGTAGGAAAGGCTAAAAGCGACTGTCGGGTATACCCGAAGTCTCAAACGAAACATCTCTTAGCGTATCACACGTGAGGGGGGAAAATAAAGCACCTCTTAGTGTATCACACACGAGAGAGGAAAAGGAAACACCTCTCAGCATATCACACGTGAGAGAGGGAAAGGAAAACACCTCTCTGCGTATCACATGCGAGAGAGGGACGGAAGCACCTCTCAGCGTATCACACGCGTGAGAGGAAAAGGCAACACCTTTCAGTGTATCACACGTGAGAGAGGGAAAGGCAACACCTCTCAGCATATCACACGTGAGAGAGGGAAAGGAAACACCTCTCAGTGTATCACACACGAGAGAGGGAAAGGCAACACCTCTCAGCGTATCACACACGAGAGAAGGAAAGGCAACACCTCTCAGCGTATCACACGCGAGAGAGGGAAAGGCAACACCTCTCAGTGTATCACACATAAGAGAAGAAAAGGCAACAAACATCGGGCATATGACCCAAACGCTTTTAACAGAGTGCCAGTGTCAGCATCGGGCGTACCTGGGTGTTTTTAACCAATAGAATGCCAGTGTAGACATTGGGCGTACTCAAATGTCTCTAACCGACGAGATAAGGGAGAGAAATGGTTTTTCTCGGAATTCCTCTGAATGAACCGTACATACAATATCATGCATGTACAAGAAAGAAACACGATAGGTACAATGTAATACAATCCATGTCTCACACGAGGCGGATGATCATGACATGATGCTAAGGCAAGCTCAATGCGCAACATGCAAGAAATGAAACCGAAACATACTTTATGCAAGATAATCAAAGATGCATGCTCCATGCAAACACGGTAATGCACGCTCAATGGAACAATTCAAAATGTGTGTTCACTGCAACATACATTCTATGCGATGACATGCACAAGTGTAGTACAATGTGACACAACATACATATTCTATGCAAAATGATAACAATGCGTGATTCAATGATGGCGATGCATGTTTCTATGCAACGATTCAGAAGGCATGGTCAATGTAACGTGCAAATCCTATGCGACAACAAAAGCATGCTTGATAAAGACGATTCAAAAGCAATTTCCGATTTAGCTCTCAGAGAGTTGAAATATACACTTTGCTGAGTTGATGGGTGATGACCTTCGCGTGCCGCGAATGCGATTCTAGGCTTCCGCGGAGGCACTTTGAATCAAACTTTGAGCACACCTTGTATTTCTTGGGATCCAAGGACACATATCAAGGTTAAAAGGTCAGAGGGAGCTTGTGGAAGCATGCTGGCCACCAGGGGATGCCGCTGGCCCCCTGCCGGCCATCTGTGACACCTGCCGGCCACCAATTACACACTGCCGGCCATCGATGTGCCACTGCTAGCCATCGATGGCAGATTTGGGCAAACTTGTCTTTTTTAGCTATGGCTCTTTAAATACACACAAAACCACTTCATTTCCTCACAACCCCTTGCACGAAATACCTCTCTTTTGCTCTCTAGGTACTCCTTCTCTCTAGATCCGCGCATTCTACGCGTTTCCTAACACCCTAAGAACATTTTTTTCGCGAAAACACTCTTGTTCTCTTCGATTTGAACCGATCAGAATTTGATTTCGATGCTTCTTCCGTCATTTCCACCGTTCTAGGCCCATTTCCCTCGAGTTTGTCCCAAGGTTAGCACATTTTTCTCAAGTTTTGACTTTCTTTGACTTTTCTCTCTCCTAGGGTTTACTTTATTCAAAGTTTTACCATTTTCCTGATTTTTCCTCATTTTTGCATCTATTTCAGATGGCAGATGATGTCCCACATGACGAGGGCTTCCCTATGCTCCCTCCAGTGGAGTTTGCAGCGGACTTCGAGGTCGAACCTGAGGTTGAGTCTGAGCCACTACCGCCGAGCATTCGCCTATTCGATCCGACAAGGTATCACCCCGAGACCCATGTAGTACCCGTTGCGGGAGGCATCAAGGCTTTCACTGATTTTGCTGAGGACGCGCCAGACGACCTCTCACTGAGAGCCTGCGTCTCACTTATCAGCCATCGCCGTGGAGGTACGAACTTCACTTTTCTGCAACATTACTTTCAACTAACTACATTTCTTTCACTGTTTTGATCTGATTGCATCACATGCCTTGATCTGACTGTATTTCATACATTACTACTTTAAACTCAACTGTACTTTCAACTGTACCTTCGTCGCTTAGTCTGATTGTATCACATGCATTACCACAGGACGGATCCCGCTCTTTTAGAGGCTATGGTACCACGATAGCTCGGGATTGGTACGACGAGCTTCTAGCTAGGGTCCGCAACATCATTGACGGGACCAGCTTCGGTCTGTTTTGCTCCAACTTGACACGGGTCATAGCGAGTCGCCCTCTCTTAGGGGCTCTTGTGGAAAGGTGGTGGGATACCACCAACTCCTTCCACTTCTCCGCCACTGGGGAGATGACGATGACTCCTTATGACTTCGCCATGATAATTAGCATAAGCGTAGGGGGTGATCCGATCCCTCTCGATCCTGACATGGGAGAGTGGGAGGCTACATGGGCCGCACTGCTTAGGGCATACCCACTGACAATTCGGTCAGGTATGGTTCAATACAGCTAGTTTGAGGAGCAGTTTAGAGGAGTTGAGCCCGAGACCATTGAGCAGACCGAGCAGTATGCCAGGGGCTTTCTCATGTTCCTCTTCGGTATCACCTTGTTCTCGAACAGGTGGAATACCGTAGGTTTGTATCTGCTGAGCACATTGGTGGTGCTCCAGAGAGTCCAGTTCTATGATTGGGGCGGAGCCGGCCTCACTACTCTATATGGATACATGAGCTCAACCTCTCGGATAAGCGGGACTTTGATCGGCCGCTACTGGCAGGCTTGGGAGGTACATAGTTTAGTTTCCCCTTCTCACTTTACATATTCTACTTTACACTTTTGCAACATATGTACTTTCTGCATTCTCTGTATTTGCTCTTACACTGTACGCTTTCTCCTTTGCATTTTCTGTACACTGCACATACCGCACACTGCACACACAAAGTCTAATCTCTACTCTAGACTTGCACTTTCCATGCATTATACTGCATCTTGCTTTCTGCATTTTCTGTACCCTGTTCATACACTGTATTAATCACATTTTTCGTACAGCTGTGGGTGTACGCATACATTCCAGCTCTTGCTCCAGAGCCCATAGAGGAGACCCCATCGACAGTCCTGTTCTCTCGGGTATATGACGGCCAACTTTGTCGTAGGACCCGGGAGTACTTCATGTTCTTCCGGCAGTATTTCAACATGGTCACGGCGCATGAGGTAACCCAAAACACAGTCGTATTGCTTTTCAATTAGTTTGATACACACAGTAGTCAATTGACAATGATTGATCATCTGTTCATTCTCTTATTTTCAGATCACATGGCAACTGTGAGACGTGATACCATAAGGGGCCAGATTTCCGTATGAGACAGTGAGGGTCGTGTCTCGCTACCATACTCTTATTGAGGGACCGATTTGTCATGCTTGGTTCCTAGGAGAGCACTTCGTGCCCCAGACCTTGAGCTTGCCTGCCCCGTTTATACCGATGGCACCTCCAGTATCTATAAGAGAGACACAAACTTTCTATTGAGGAGGTGATCCAGTTTATGGTAGGACTGGATGCAGACTTCTTTCGTATGGAGGGCAACTATGCGACCTTCATTCAGACGCATCTGATGCCGCCTTTGACTGGTGCTCGCGAAGGTGAGGGAGCGAGAGCTCCAGTTGTGAGAGGGAGAGGCAGAGGAGCCAGAGCAACCAGGTCCCATAAGATGAGAGATCCTGAGGTGAGGCAGGAGACTGGATGGCCAGAGCTGCCTGCTACATTGACTTACCGGAGATGTTCTGGGGAGACTTGCCAGATCCCCATCGAGCCTGCACTAGTTGGCCATGCACTTGTCGGGGTTCGAGGCTCGACTCCGGTATGCACCGAACTTTACATTTTGCACATTTACTTCATTTCAATTATGTTGTATAGAATACTAATCCCTTCAACGCACTTGCAGGCACCCATAGAGTACACAGGGCAGACCCTTGAGCTAGTGGCTTCCTTGACAGAGATGGTACAGACGGGCCTGGTTCTGCTCAGCCTCTACAGGATCTCGATAATTTCTTTCAACTTGCATTTCACATCACAAAATTTTTCTGCTGACACATTAGCACTTCAACTGTTCCTCACTACACTGATCTGACACATTGCACCAAAAACACTGCATTGATACTTTGTTCCCATACACTGCCCATGGCACATATACATTGCAATCATTCACTGCTCACTGCACATTCAATGCAAACATTCATTGTTCACAACACATACACTGCAATCATTCACTGTTCATAGCACATAATCTTTTGCATCTCATGTACACCACGACTAATGCATTCTCATAAATTGCCCTTTTCAGATTACTTTCGAGATGCCGGCCCCATCGGGTACCCCAGTAGGAGCAGCAGCAAGACCTTCAGTTCCTTCTCCAGTAGCAGAGAGGAGAGGGAGGCAGGCTCAGGCACATGGCTGAGGTAGAGCCAGGGGCAACCGCAACGAGAATGGTCCTTCAGAGCCCATTCTGGGCAATGATGATGATGATGAGACGAGCGAGGAGGCTGAGACAGCAAGTCCACAGTCCGAGTCATCTGATAGGGGAGGTGACGACGCCGACTCGGATTCTGCCAATAGTGAGGCTGGAGAGGCTGAGGAAGGTTCCAGTTCAGGCTCTGATCCAGCTTCAGACAGTGGTGCCGATGGTGACAGTGCTCCAGAGTCTGCTCGGCCGAGGAAGAGGACGAAGAGAGCCTCTCGATCCTGAGATAGTCGGCACCGATTCAGATGCTTTTGCTTTGTTTTCCTTTTTTGCCAGTAGTAGTCACACATTGGACAGCCTTAGGCAGTTTTATTTTCTTTAAAACTTGTACTCTTGCAAAAAGAAACCATGATCGGAATGAAACTAGCTTTTTGTTCAAAAAAAAGTGTTGCATTTTACATTCTAAGCATCGCATCGCATCACACAGCATGAAAATGAGATTGATCTTTGTTTGGAAACTGCACATTCAAATGCATTGCTCTTAATCAAGTAGCGGACCGACTAACAACTGAAAGAACAAAACAACTTAACAAACAATGTAAATACAACTCGATAAGCAAATTGCAACAACTCTATAAACAAAATGCATACAACTCGATAAGCAAAACCAGGCAGTTACAACTTAAACAGACATGTTCAAGCTCGAAAAGAACCAACACACGACACCAAAAGGTGCTGATAACAGAATTCAACTGCTAAAAGTATCTAGATCTTCACACAAGAGATCATTGAGCATGAGGGGAGGCTGACGGCCATGGGGAATGGCTTGCCAGCCATTGATGACCCTCTGCCGACCATTGATGACCCCCTGCTGGCCATCGATGAGCAGAACCTCTGAAATGTTGACACCTGTCCTCCACTCAATGCCTTATCTTCTGTAAAGGTTCCAGCTTCGTAGTTCCCTCATTTTAGCTCCATATTTGCTCCAAATGGAACCGTTCTTTGCCGAAAAACTCTCCAATTGAATTGCAGCTTTAGATGGCTCAAAAAAGATGAATTTCTGGGGCTTCGGGATAAATGCACTATTCCCGCTGAGCCATACTCCGTTGTGTTTTCCATTGCTCCATGCTGCGACAAGATGTTGGAACCCGGTTATGCACGTTTTTAGCTTTGGCGGACAAGAGCTGTGTCCCACAATCGAAGAATTCCAAGCTTTGATGGAATCGTAGCGTGATGAAGAAATCTTGCCCCTGTCTCTCTTTGGCCACATCCAAGCTTTAGGAAGGATGTGCAGGCTCACCTTACATGATGTTCGATCCTTGGTGCACAACGGGGAGTTGGACGTCCCTAGTTTAATTCATCGATTTTCTGACGCGGTGACCGCGGCGACCAATTTTGGCAGGGCTTTCGGCAACATGCCCTTTGCTTATGTATGGTAGCTCATTTTCTGCTTGCCCCTGGCTTTAGAGGGTCCAGTATTCGTTTGATCGAGGTTGCCCAGGGCTTAAGAGAGGGCAAGAGCTGCATCGGCAAGACACTAGCCGAGACGTTGATGGGCTTGGATGCGTTCCACCGCCGGGAGAGGACCAAGTTCGCAGGGAGTCCACTACTGCTACAGGTAATGTTTCCCACCCTTCTCACATGTGTTTCTTATATCACTCGGTCCTCAGGCTCTGTTTTTCTCTCAAAACCCTTTCTCACTTTTTTCTCCTCGTACACCTCTCTCTTCTTTAATCTCTCTTGTTTTTCATCCCTCTCCAGGTATAGCTGATGGAGAAATTGAAAGTAGTAGACGCTTGCCCAACATATTCAGCGCGCGGCTATTTTTTCTGCCCTCGGCTAGTTGACTTGCCAAATGAGGGATGGTGGTGCCACTGGATGTGCAACAAATCTAATGTTGACATTGCTTGGCGCTGCCTCTGGTTTGATCTACCAGAGATGAGTTACAGCATGTTCCGGCTACCTGGCATTCAGTTGGTTGGCTTGACACACTGTGTTTTCTAACTCCCATTCCGATTCCGGCGTCAGTTCGGCCATGACTAGACTTGCCCCGAAGAGGGAATAGAGTACCCAACTTCATTTCCGATCCAAGGCTCACAGCTAGCTCGGTATCCACATCATGGAGAACAAGAGAACTTTTGGCCCCTGCTCCTTATTTTAGTCTTGCCCTTTCTGGTGAGTGCATAGCTTGCCTTGAAGATGAGGGACAAACCAGGCCCACTTTAGCATCAGAAGCTTCCACAAGCTCTGGGAGGGGACGTAGGAAGACCTGACTATGCCCTGAGTTTATTGCTTTAATCTGTACTTTCAAGTTTTCTTTAGGAATGTAATAAAAAGCAACTTGAATTCGTATTCAAGAGTAAGAGAACTCTGTATGGAAATCAATGAAATTGAAGGTTGTGGGTACTGAAAATTCTTCATTTGGTCCAAAAATGGTCTAAGTTGTAAAAAGATTAATTTGAGCAAAATCAAATTTTATTAAAACTTTTCAAAACCATTTTCGATATGGATCACAATTGGACACACCTAGAATCTATCCTTGAGATGTACAACCCCGAATCCAACAACTAGAAAGTTGTCCCTTGTTTGAATAGCACTGCACTGGAGATCACAATCGAGCTCTTGGATGCAGAGGAGACAAAGATAACCAACATGATCACACGGACAAAGTTGATTTGGAAGTGTTTATGGCTGGACTTCAGAATGAAGTTGCCTACATATCCCAAAGATGGGAATCAAGCCTTACGTAGTTCAGTTCAGGTTCACTCGTGTATTAGCACTCTCCTTTTGCGCTCGAACTTTTGCCAAGGCTACCCTTTCTGAGTTTTCAACCTTGCGAGCTTAGTTTTTCTTATTTCAGATTTTCTGTGCTCTAATTTTTTCCTAGGTTGCCCTTTCGGGTTTTCGGCCTAGCGAGCCACTCAGGGATAGTATTTCTTCAACTTGTCCATGTTGATCGGCTGGGAGAACTCTAGGCCATCTAGGTCCATAAGAACGACAGCTCCACCCGACCAGATTGACTTGACGATATAGGGACCAGTCCAATTAAGTCTGAACTTGCCCCTAGGGTCGTGGATGGGAGCTCGGTTGTCTTTAAGCACCAAATCCTCTTCCTTCAAATTCCTGGGCTTAACCTTCTTGTTAAAAGCCTTGGCAATTCTTCGTTGATAACCCTGGACGTGATACAGTGCTTTCGGCCTTCTCTCGTCAAACAACTTAAGTTCTTCGAACCTGCTCTATTGCCAATCTGCCTCAGCTATCTAGTATTTAGCCATAATTCGCAATGACGGAACCTCAACTTCGATAGGCAGAATAACCTCCATTCCATAGAACAAGGAATACGGAGTTGCTGCAGTAGAAGTTCGAATTGAAGTCCGGTAGCCCCAAAAAGCAAATGGCAGCTTATCTGGCCAGTCCCTATAGGTTTCCGCCATCTTTTTGCAGAATGTGCTTGATGTTCTTGTTGACGGCTTGAATAGCTCTGTTGGTTTGCGGCCGGTATATGAATGACTTATGAAAAGCCACGTTGTATTTCTCCAACAAGTCGATCACCTCCTTCTTGAAGTGGGAACCATTGTCCGAAATAATCTCATTCGAGACTTCATAGCGACAGATGATGTTGTTCCTAATGAACTTAGCAACGTGCGATGCCTTCAGCACTGCATAGAATTGGGCCTCAACCCACTTTGTAAAGTAGTCTATTGTTACCAGAATATACTCATGCCCGTTCGACCCCTTTGGAGTAACTGCCCAAATCACGTCAATCCCCCCGACTGAAAATGGCTACGGCGAAGGCATGTTATATTGCTTCGACGGTGGAATGTTCATACGATTTGCATGGATCTGGCATTTGTGGCATCGCTGAACAAAGCCAATACAATCCTTCTCCATGGTTGACCAGTAATAACCCTGTCTAAGAATCTTCTGGGTTAGCATCACCCCGCTCATGTGCGCTCCGCACTCTCCTCCATGGATGGCCTCCATCAGGTGCTTGGACTCTTCAACATAAACACACAATTTGTGCATCCCAAGATGACCCCGCTTGTACAGGTTACCCTCGCAGACGATGAACTGAGCAGCCATTCTTCGAATTGCCCTCTTATCTTTGGCATTTGCCCCTGGTGGATAAGCCTCATTTTCCAAGAGGTTCCAGATGTCATGATACCAGGGGTCTTGATCTTGTACCTCATCTATGGCAGCAATCAGCTCGTAGGCCGGCACATACTGCTGTTCAATGATGATCGGACACATCCAGATTCCCAAAGGGATGTCTATCATAAAAGATAGAGTTGATAAAGCGTCTGCAAACCTGTTGCTCTCTCTCAACAAATGGGTGAAGGTTAACTTCTCAAACTTGGGAATTAGAATGTCCAGAGTTTGGTGGTAGATTTTCATCCTTTCTTCCTTCACCTTCCAGTCTCCTTTCGCTTGAGACATAACTAGGTTTGAGTCCCCGATGACGTCCAACCTTTTTGTCCCTAGTTCCAGGGTGACTTCCAAGCCAACGATACATGCCTCATACTCTGCTTGATTGTTCGATACTTTGAACCGGAGTTTGAAAGCTAAGGGTATGTGGGAATTGTCGGGTGCTATCAGCAACACCCCTATCCCATACCTGTATTGATTAGACGCTCCGTCAAAGTACATAGTCTAGACCTCTTCTTCAAGCTGCAGAATGGCCTCGTCTGGGAACAGATATTCTACTGCTTTATCTCCCTACACTGGGTGATCAGCTAGGAACTCCGCTATCGCTCTCCCTTTCACAAACTTGCGCGTCATGTACTTTAGATCAAATTCGGAGAGAAGAAGCAACCAACGAGCTAGCCTACCCGTAAGCGCTGGTTTCTCAAAGAGATATTTGATGGGATCCAATCTCGAAACCAGTATTACAAAGTGAGCTAACAGGTAGTGCCTCAACTTCCTGGTAGCCCATACTAAGGCTAGACAAGCCTTTTCCAGCGGAGTGTAGCGGGTCTCGTATTCTAGCATTTCTTGCTCAGGTAGTAGATAGCTTTCTCCACCTTATCCTCAGATTCCTATGCAAGCATGTAGCCCATTGTCGTGTTGGTCATTGATAGATACAGAATCAACGATTTTCCCGGCTTTGGCGGTGACAACACAGGTGGGTTTTGTAGATATTGCTTGATCTGTTCGAAAGCAACTTGACATCAATCATCTCATTGGAACTTCTTTCCTTTCTTCAGGAGACCAAACAGTGGTTCACAAGTCAAGCTTAATTTTGCAATAAACCGTCTTACGAATTGCACTTTACCCAGAAAGCCGCGCACCTCCTTTTCAGTCCTCGGTGGTGTCATTTCTAAGATGGCCTTAATTTTTGAAGGATCGACCTCGATGCCCCTTTGTGTGATCAAGAACCCTAGCATTTTCCCTGCTGTAACATCGAAAATGCATTTTTGAGGATTCAGCCGCAACCGATACTCTCTGATCCATTGGAAAAAAATTTTCAAAGCGGTGTAGTGGCCCTCTCTTTCCTTGGACTTGACAATCATGTTGTCCACATACACCTCGACCTCTTTATGGATCATATCATGGAAGATTGTGGTTGCAGCCCGTTGATATATAGCCCCAGCATTCTTCAATTTGAATGGCATCACCCTATAACAGGAGGTTCCCCACGGGGTAGTGAAAGCAGTTTTCTCCATCTTCGGGTGGCATCAAAATCTGATTGTAGCCTGAAAACCCATCCATAAACAAGAGCAGTGCATGCCCAGCAGTAAAGTCCACCAATTCATCGATATGCGGTAGAGGAAAGTCATCCTTCGGACTGGCTTTGTTCAAATCTCTAAAGTCCACACATACCCGAATTCTGCCATCTTTCTTCAGCACCGAAACTATATTGGCCAACCAAGTCGGATACTCAGATACTAACAGGAACCCTGCATTAATCTGCTTGGTGACCTCTTCTTTGATTTTCAAAGCCCAGTCCGGGCGGATCCTTCAAATCTTCTACTTAATAGGTCAGGCCTCTGGGTCAAGAGGGATCTGGTGCTATACAATCTCATGATCGATTCTAGGCACGTCTTCGTAGGTCCATGCGAAAACATCTTTGAAATCTTTTAATAAAGCAACTAAGTGCTCTCGTTCCTCAGAAGACAACGTGGACCTGATCTGGACCAACCATAGGTCCTTCTCAGTACCAACATTAATTGAGGTGATTTCATTAACCAGAGGTTTTACAAACCTCTATTGCTCTTTGACAAGTAATGTTTCAAAATCGGAGGAATTTCTTCTTCGTCGTTTTCATCAAAGTTTCGAAAGTCCTGATTAATGCAATAAACTAAAGGCACAGAAAAGTACTCAGAAGCCACAGCAACACCAATCTCATTAATAACATCCAGTTCGTTTGATTCTTCGATTACAACCGACTCAAAGGAAAATGGAAAAGATGACCTGGACAGGACAGTGGCATTCGGGTTATCAACCCCAGGAATACCTGACTTTGACTCAGAAGAACTAGAATCTGATTCCGACTCCACAAACTCTATGGAATCAGATTTTGGTTCACTACCTGACCCAGAATTGATTGATAAAAAGCCCTCATCGTATTGCTGGACGAGGGAGGATACAATGGATGCATCCAGAATGCTTGAAAAAGGGCCCACAGTCACTTGATCCCTAATCATGGAAACTGAGAAGTTATCCCCCAAGCATTCCGGTACGATCTGAGAATCTAAGAGGAGACAAGCCAGTGCTACCCTTATCTCAAGTTCTGTGCTCTCGGACTCTTCCTCTTTGCACTGCTCAGCCTTAGCTGGTGAGTCAGTCTGCTCTTCCGCAACTTCATTCCATGACAATTGAAGGTTAAAAAAGATTTCGAAGCTGGGTAGACGCCGCTTCTCTATATTTAACCAGGGCTCCAAAAAGCTGCAAAACGGGAAATCTTCCCCCTTCCGGACAAAACGTTCATTCAGGGTTCTTTGGATAGGTCTTTGCACCAGCTCGTAGTGCTTCCCGGCTTTCTTAGCCTTGGCTCTTTCGGCCATTTCCCTTCTTTTCCTTGCCCAATCCTCTTTGGTAGGTGAGTAACCTAAACCAAAGGTATATGGGTTGTGTGGCACTTCGGCCAATGCTGCGACACCTTTCTGGCCACTTCATCCCAATCCCATTCCGGGTATGTGTTGAAGCTTGTTCATGAGGTAAACAGATTGCGTACTAGCATACAGCCCCTCATCAACAGCTAGCATATCCTGCATTACCAGGCCTCAGCCAAGGTGAATCCCGACAAAAACACATCCTCCACGCCATGCTCAATTTCGAATATCGGTGTAGACACCTCCGGTGGCGGATGTATGGAAGAGTTCCCAAAAACAATTGCTATCCCCTTCTCGTGGGGGTACTTCAGCATCTGGTGTAAAGTAGAAGAGACAACCTTCACCTGGTGCAACCACGGCCACCCAAGGAGTAGATTAAAGGTGGCTGGAACATCCAAGACATGGAACTTGATGTCCTACTGCCCCTGGCTGACCTGAGTCTTGATATGTACCGTCTCTATCACCTCCCGACTGGTGTTATCATAAGACCGAATTACGTGGGCTATTGGTGCGAAATCTGCGGGCTTCAACCCGATAGCATACGCCGTTCTCGACAGACCTACATTGATTGCAGATCCTGTGTCAACCAAGACCACCGGTATCCATTTCTCCTTGCACTGCACAGAGATATAGAGCAGCTTGTTATGATCAGAGCCCTCAGGCGGTAGTTCTTTGTCTGTGAAGGTCAAGGTCGGTGAAGCTCCACCCGGAAAAACCAACCCCACCAACTCCTCGGGCATTGTATTAATTGAAAGCTTGGCACTGTCCATGCCTGTAAAGATGGCTTGTCTGTGAACCCTCGAGGCCATAAGCAGTCCCCAGATGGAGATGTCTGCTTGAATTTTCTTTAGTTGTTTCAGCACAGCTTCTTCCTCTAGTGATTTTTCTTTCTGCCTCTCTGCTTCCTTGTCTTTCCCGGATGCCTCCGACCGGTCCAAATGTGGGGGCTTGAAGTATCGCCCACTTCGGGTCATATGGTCAACCTCCTCAGTGTACCAGGTGTTGTCTGGTTGATTCTGACCACAGTTCTCGTCAGTATGGGTAAGACGTAAGTCATTGTCTTCTCAACACATCCCGTCGTTAACCGGCAGACAGTTGTCCGGTTCTACTGTAGCTGTTTCTGTGCTCACAACACATTTTGTGCCCCCAGGTGCCTTGGCTTTTCTAGCCCTCTTAAGATTCTCAACTCTCTCTTGTTCAAACCGCCTCAGCGCGGCTTCTTGTTCCGTGTCTACTGTACACAAACTGCCCAAATTCTGAGCAAAATTCTTTGCACCGGTGCTCTCCGGTGATTCCTCTTGATTCTCGGCCATTCCGGCCACCGCAGATGTTCCTATTTCTGGTTGACTTGGTTCTGATTGAGGCACCTCAACAACGTCTGGCTCATCACTGAGCTACCCCACATTGTCTGTCAATCCATTTAGGTCGAACCAATTGATGCTCACATCCCCCTGATCCTGCTCATTGAAGAACTGCAAATTAGCAATGTCCTCCTCCAGCTCTGCTAGGTCATCTAGCCCCTGACCCAGTCCATCCTCCCGGACCACACTAATCTCTGCCCCAGTTGGTAATTCTACCCTCGGCTTAACCTAATCTGTTAACACAATATAATTGCACGGGTTGTATGCTTCCTCAGTAAAGCTCCTAGATTCCTCAGGCTCTAAATCAACATTCCCATTCTCCTCCAAGGTCAGCACAGTTTTGTCTTCGACAATCACCACCACTGGCTTGGGTTGGGTTGGGTTAATGACGTGTTCATCATGCATAAATCTGTGCTTTCGGGGATGAACACTGCCTGCTTGGGTAGGTGGGAGGGAGTGATTTATATGCTCGGGTCGTATGGAACGGTCATGGTTTGGATCAGGTTGATTTTCTTGGGTGGTGGAGCTTGGTTATGTGGCGATAGTGGGTTGGTAGTGATGTTTGGCTTGTCAGGAGGCGCAATCACCTTGTTATCAATGAGATCTTGGATCTCATGATGCAGTCTGAAGCAGAGGTCGGTGTCGTGACCATGCTGCTGGTGAAAGGTGCAATATTTGGTCGGGTTATGGGTTGGAGGGAGGTTATTTGGCAGTGGGCGTGGTTCCAGAGGCTTCAAATGCCCTTTTCTAATTAAAACTCCTAGGACTTTGGACAAAGGCATATACAGTAGGGTAAAAGTCCTCTGACCCTGAGGTGGATTTTTCGCTGATTGCGAGCTGGTTCCGGACACGCTGGTAAAGGGTGTAGCTGTTTTGGGCGTGGTGGTGAGCATGCCGACATTAGAAGTTCTGGCGGCTACACTAATTCTGGTAGCTGCATTCGAACTGTGGGTAAACACCCTCTTGGGTTGCTCATTTTCTTGGTCAATCAGACCTTGCCTTATATCATCTTCAATCTATACCCCAATCTCATGCAAGTCAGTAGAGGTGGGGAGGGGTAAGACGATCATTTTCTGCATCAGCTTGGGTTGTAGGTTGCGCACAACCATCATTATCTGATCCTTCTCGGGTGGCTGAGTTGTCATCATGGAGGCCTTGGCTCTCCATCGAGTGACAATGTCAGAAAAGACTTCATTCGGCTCTTGCCTGGTCGCCTCGAGATCACGGGTTGTGACCTCGATTTGGGTGTTGTAAGCATACTGGGCGATGAAGACCTCAGCTATCTCCTCCCAACTCCTTATCACTGAATCCTCCAGCTTGGCATACCAGATGGCCGCAATACTTGACAGGGTCCGACCAAAGAGAGATAGTTTCTGGAGTCTCGTCAAGCCCATTGGGTGTAGAATATCAAAAAATAGCCTGAAATGAACCATCGGATCGCTTGAGCCGTCAAAGCGATCTATGTGAGGCATCTTGAACCTGTCCGGCAATGTCACCACCAAATTAGTGTATCTATCTTCTATATCTAGGATCGAGTTAACTCCCTGAGCTTGCTTAAACAGCTTTTCGAGCTTGCTTACTTTCAGAGCGGTTGGATCAACCTTAGATTCGAACGACGTGTCTGTTGAGAAGGCCGATGTCTTTGAAGTTTGTGGTAGAACTGGTGGTGGGACTGGCCCTGTTGGAACGACCGTATTCTCCTAGACGTGAGCTGTTTCCCTGGGTGTTGGAACCCTAGTTGGGGGTGGGGTGGATCTGGCGATGCTCGCTTGTTGTATTCTTGTTGTTGTTGAAGCCTAGCGACATTAATTACTGCCGAGCTACAACCTCTCGGCGACGTAGGTAACCTCTACGACAAAGATCTTCTTTGCATGGCTTGCATGGTCTCTTGGAGTTGGCGCATCATGTCTTCCATACTGACTGTAAAGTGCTGATCTGACTAAGCATGTGTGTATTTCCTTTCTGAGGTAGAAGCATATATCTCAGCCCAACTGCGCACAGATGAGGTAGATAATGACCGCTAATCCGGTGACCGCTGTACTGATGATCTGTGCCTGGATGACCTCCATCTCGTAACCGGGGGTAATGAAGCAAATGCTGGTTGTCCGTCAACTAGATCCTCAGATCGAATTCTCTCAACTTTGGTCCAGAGTGCTCGGGGGGCATCTGCCTCTTCAGAAGCAATGATGAAAAACTACCTTGCAAAAAGGAAAAAAAAGCAAAAAAAAAAAAAAAAAAAAAAAAAAAAAAAAAAGAAAAGAAAAGAAACAACAATCAGAAAACGGATAGCATCTCGGCTTAGTTCAGGACAACACACAGTTGATAAATCGTAAGCTAGAAAAATTGCACTCAAACACTGATTTTTGCCCCAAATTTCTACCTCAAATCTGATACCTGTAGGTAAAACTGATACCCTCAAACACTAATGTCCTCAGACTGATACCCAAATTTGCAATTGATACATACATCCTGTAGAGATACACTCCTAACAGCACATATTAAACAAGTGAGAGCCAAAACACCCCTATGGTGGGGTAGGGTTTCTCTATCCTATTTAGAGCACGGAACTAGGGTTTCACTACGCACGCATGCGGTTTCAAACAATCCTGCATTCAGGTGAGTAACTTGTCCTAGTTTGGAACAGTCTCTAAGGCTTTCGATATGCAACTAGGTCAAATGGTCAAAAAGGGTGCCTCAGCAAGACCACCTAATATACCTCTCGTACCGAACACCGAGAAGTGAAAGGAGGATCAAACGGTACAGCGGTGATCCAGATCCAAGGCTTGTGTTCCCATCATGGCAGAGCTCGCAACCGGTCATCCTTATGGCACTCTTTTCCAAGCACGCCTCCGACAAACTGCTTAGGAATGGCCGATGGCAAACATTGTGACATAGGCGCACCAATGCAAATGCAATGTAAAGAAACACATAAATGTAGATAAAACAACATATCATGAGTTTCAAGTCAAGTGCTCTAAATCCCCAACAAAGTCGCCAGAAATTGTAGACCGCTCGGACTCTCTTCGCGCGCCCCCCCTTCGGAGAGGGCACGGATTGGTGTCCTTCTACTACAGTTCGGACTCTCATCACGGTTCTGAATCTAGTCTCACAAAGTGCAATGTAAGACTGATAAATCACCAAAGAGTCTAAATCTAGCAATTGGTTTTGAAAAATCAATTTTGAATCAAAAAGCGCCAAACACGGATTGCTTTGCCAGATTATAGAGTCGTTACCTAAATATTTTGCTTTTGGGAAATTTAGGAAGCCCTAACTCGTGCCAAAGGCCATGTGTCCGTCATCACCAAAGTTGCCTCGGCTTGGGAACTTGGGTACGAGAGGGGAACGTTATAACATGAGCACCCCCGCTCGCCCAATCAAAGGATTGGCCTCTACTAAACATGATATGTTATTTTATAAACCTCATGTGTTCTTGTTCTGATTATTAGCTAACTTAATATATGACGCACACATAAGTATAGACTAAATCACAAGAATTAGAAAGAATTCAACTCATGTTTGTTTTTTTAAAAATGGTTTGAAAATGCCACCCTCAAGTGTGCTAAAGTGCGGATTTGCCACCCTCAAGTGGGCTTAAAACAAGATTTTGCCACTTCACAAAGTGGGCTTAAAACTCACAATTGATGAATTATCCCAATTCAAGCAACACAGCCTTCATCCACAGGCCTTCATGCAGTTAATCATTTAAGCAAATAGCCTCATGGCAAGCATGTAGTCATGGCAACATTCACACTCATGCAAGGATGCTAAAGCGTAAACACTTACAGTGTACTCCAAGCCAAAACAAAAGCTAATTAGAAATCATGCATGATCCTAATTATACAAGATGCCTAATGCAACACATGCAAAAAGCAACTAAATAGGCTCGGCTATCTAAGATGGCATATGAATGCAACACTTGATAACATGCTTTGAATCATGTATTCACATAGGTATTGAAATACAATACAGTTTGAATGATGCGCTGAGCCTGGTGCATGCAAGACAAATTAATGATGGAGACATGCAAGCATAAGGTATGCTAATTAAAACATAATCCCTAATCTAACCACTGAAAGCGGATAAATAAAAGGGAGAAAGACGTGGGGTTGGAAGACATGCACACACACACGCACCCTTATTACAACATTGTGCCCTCTCGACGGGGGGTCCGAATGAATAAGCTTAGCTACATTAAGCTAACCTAAGCGACTCAACTAATCTAGTTAAGCTAATTAGACTAATTATTACAAACCAATAAAGAAATAGCTAAACTAAGCTACTTAATTATTACAACAATTAATTAATTAACAAATTAATTATTTAAATTACAAATTCAAGCTAACTAACAAGTAAAGCTTAAACTATGCTGCCTCAGCTCTATTCGAAAAAGCAGGAGATGCATGCTCAGTTTCTGTCCTGAAAAGCTCTCCGGTTTGCTCTTTAGAGGCTCTGTTTACAGGGTGTCTTCAAGAACTTTCTGCTGAACTTTACCAAGACAATGCTGAGGAGTGCACCAGTGGCCTACCGACCATAAATGGCGGTTGCCGGCCATCTACCGGCCAAGAGCATACCTCTACCGGCTAACAATGCAAGGGTGCCGGCCAACAATGAAAGGTGCCGGGCATTGGTGTGCTATAACACCAAACTACAACAGAGCACAAAACAGAGAAAAAGGGAGGGTCTCCCAAGGACATGTATGTACCACGCCCCTCCTTATCATTTCAAAACATCAAGAGAGGGTATTATTAGATCCAAAACCATCAATCAAGCATGCAATGCATGATGGCCAAAGATCCAACTTGCACACATTTCACTAAATGCAAGACAATCAAGACTCTAGGACCACTACCTTATCATGGAAGATCAAAGGCAATGGAGACAAAGGGAATTGGCTCATTCTCATCACTTTGAGTATGAGATGGACCAATTTACCTGGTGTTCAATATAACGTCCGATTGAACACAATGCAATGCAAATGCAACATGCTTATCTTGGCATGTTTTACTTGATTCAATTCTTATTTACACATTTTACACTACCAAGCCATTCTTTAGTTGGTATGTCCAATGTGAAAGTCCTCTAATGAGAGGAAGGCCAATCAAAAGATGACTTAAGACATGAGAGAAGCCATGCCTTTGACTAGGAGGAACCCTCAAAAGAGGGTTAAAGCCATTTAAGCATAAGCCTCAATCCCATGGCTTAAGCACAACTTTAAGACTAACCAATCCTCAAAACAAATCAAAAGATGAAGAAGTGAGGGAGGTGGCAGAATTTCAGTGCTGAAATGGCATGAAAAACAAGACTCTAACATGCAAACAATGCATGTACAACATGTTAAGAGACTTAAGCAATGAAACTAGTGAAGGACACAACAGTAGAACCATGCAATACAATGCTCAAATGGCCAAACCAGCCATAGACAGACCTCAAACATGCCAAAATAGTGGCCAAAAAGTGCTGAGATAGTAGCATGAAAAGCAAGAAAAACATGCTCATGAATTAGCTCATAAACATGGCATAAGACACAACTCTCAAACACAATGAAGGAGTGATATATGTGAGTGTGTTAGAGAGAAAAATGCCTTGAGAACACATGCTAAATGATGCCAAAACATGCAAACATCACAAGCATAACATGCTAATGGCCTTAAAACTCAAAGCTAGTAAGGGCCAACAACACTATAGCTATACAAAGCAAGGAATGCATGACTAAAGCTATTCAAAATAGAGCTAGAGCATGCTGAATAAAGGCCAAAAACATCCTGGAGTGGAGCCAACACATGCTAGAATAATGAGCTAAAACATCAAGCATGCAAGGGTAGTGAGCAAGACTACACTACAAGTGTAAGAAGCATGCAAGAAGTGGCCAAGCTAGTCCAAAACAGGGCTAAAACATGTTTAAAAAAAGTCACAAAAACATGCTTAGATCAAGTCAACAGATGGTAGAAAAACATGCTTAACTACTAAGCCATCAACACATGCAAAGGAGAAAGAAGGAGGGGAGGCCACCCGCTCCTATTTTAGGCCTCAAAACCAAGTTTTCACCACTGAAATTCCTTTGGAATTCAATGGTTAAAGGGCCAAAAAAGAACTGTTTTAAAGGCTTTAAAACATGGGACAAAGCTTAGCCAATAAGCCACAAAAGAGAAAGGAACACCCCTAACCCTGAAAGGGCCTCAAACAACCATTTTCAACACTTAAAAATAGAGGTTTTTGTAGTTGACAACTAGGCCAAAAACAGCATGCACAGTTGGCCAAACCAATGTACAAAAACAAAGCTGAAAAGAGTAAAGTGATTACCTTCGAAGCACAACAACAAATCAGCAACTTTCTTGAGCTAAAACCAACTTTGAGATCTTAAACCAAGCTTCAAGAGACCTCAGCTCCAATATGAGAGTGTTTGGCTAAGAGTGCTAGTGCAAATATGTAGAGCAAGAGCACTTTCAAGCCTAAAATATGGAGAGAGAGGATTCTAGAGAGAGAGAGAGAGAGAAATTTTGCTCAGCTCAATTCTTGTAACCCTTTGCTTGCATATAGATGAGCCCTATGTATAGAAGATACAAAAGCCCCTTGAAGAGATCTAGCCATCCACGTGGGTGCAGATGGTCTATCCTGCAAACAGCTAGCTCAAAAATATCTGTTGAAACATTGGTGGCTGGCCGGTAGTGCCTCATTGATGGTCGGTAGGCCTCATCAATGGCTAGCAAGCATAAATTGATGGTTGACAGTGGCATTTCATGGCCAACAGCGCACCAAAACAAGCACTATGGAGGGACCAAAGCATGGTCCAAAAATGGGGCAGAAAGGATACAGGGTTTGGAATGCTCAAACTTGTGACGTTCCGCTGCGAAATTCGAGCGCTCGGCGAGCAATCAAACTTGTCACCATATGTACCTGCAAGCACATCCAAGTCTTAAGGACGGTCAAAAATGGGGTGTCTACACCACCAAAATAAATTTATGCCCATTTGACCCTTTCAGTGTGATTGCGCTGATGACGTCAATTCCCCAAACTGAGAAAGGCCATGGTGAAGTCATGCTATACAGCTTCGATGGCGGGATGTTCATGCGATTTGCATGAATTTGGCATTTGTGGCATCGCTGAACAAAACCGATACAATCCTCCTCCATGGTAGACCAGTAGTAACCTTGCCTGAGAATCTTTCAAGCTAACATTACTCCATTCATGTGCGCTACGCACTCTCCCCCATGGATGGTCTCCATTAGGCGCTTTGATTTTTCTGCGTTGACACATAGCTTGTGCATTCCTAAATGACCCCTTTTATACAGTTTACCTTTGTAGATGATAAATTGAACAGCCATCCGCCGTATTGCCCTTTTATCTTTGGCATTTGCCCTTGGTGGATAAACCTCCTTTTCCAAGAAGTTCCAGATATCATAAAACCAAGGGTTTTGATCTTACACTTCATCTATTGCGGCGATAGACTCATAGGCTGTCGTATATCTTTGCTCAATAATGATTGGACGCATCCGGACTCCAAATGGGATGTCTATCATGGAAGATAGAGTTGATAAGGCATAAGTGAACCTGTTGTTCTCTCTTAGCAGATGCGTGAAGGTTAGCTTTTCAAACCTAGGAATCAGAACGTCCAGGGTTTGGTGATAGATCTTCATTTTTTCTTCTTTAACCTTCCCAGTCTCCTTTTGCTTGAGACACAACTAGGTTCGAGTCCCCGATGACGTTCAATCTTTTTGCCCCTAGCCAAACCAACAATACATGCCTCGTATTTTTCTTCGTTATTAGATACCTTGAACCAGAGTTTGAAGGCTAAGGGTATATGGGAATTGTTGGGTGCTATCAGCAACACCCCTATCCCATAACCGTATTGATTATACGTTCCGTCAAAGTACATTGTCGAAATCTCTTCCTTGACTTGCAGAATAGCGTCATCTGGGAACAAGTATTCTACCGCTTCATCCCTTTCTACTGGGTGATCTACTAGGAACTCCGCTACAGCTCTTCACTTGACAGACTTGCAAGTAACATACTGCAAATCAAATTCAGAGAGGAGAAGCGACCAACGGGCTAGCCTACCCATAAGTGCTGGTTTCTTGAAGAGATATTTGATGGGATCTAATCTTGAAACCAGGATTACGGAGTGAGCTAACAAGTAGTGTCTCAACTTCGTGGCAGCCCATACCAAGGTTAAGCAAGCTTTCTCTAATAGGGTGTAATGGGTCTCATAATCCAACATTTTCTTGCTCAAATAATAGACGGCTTTTTCCACCCTATCCTCAAATTCCTGTGCAAGCATGCATCCCATTGTTGTGTCCATTACTGACAGATACAAAATCAAAGGCTTTCCCAGCTCTGGCGACGACAACACAGGTGGATTCTGAAGGTACTGCTTGATCTACTCAAAAGCGAATTGATATCGGTCATCCCAACAGAATTTCTTTCCTTTCTCCAAGAGAGTAAAATGTGGTTCACAAGTCAAGGTTAATTTGGAGATAAACCGTCTTATGAATTGCACTTTACCCAGAAAGCCTCGTACCTTTTTTTCAGTCCTTGGTGGTGGCATTTCTAAGATGGCCTTGATTTTGGAAGGATCTACCTCGATGCCCCTCTGTGTGATCAAGAAGCCCAGCATTTTCCCTACTGTTACGCCGAAAGTACACTTTTGCGGATTCAACCTCAGTCTGTATTCTCTGATCCATTGAAATAATTTCTTCAAGGTGGTGTATTGGCCATCTCTTTCCTTCGACTTGACAATCATGTCATCCACGTACACCTCGACCTCTTTATGGATCATATCATGCAAAACAATGGTTGCAGCCCGTTGATAGGTAGCCCCAGCATTCTTCAGTCCAAACAGCATCACTCTATAGCAATAGGTTCCCCACGGCGTAGTGAAGGCAGTTTTCTCTCCGTCCTCGGGCGCCATCAGAATCTGGTTATACTTGGAAAATCCATCCATGAAGGAGAGCAATGCATGGCCTGCGGTGAAGTCCACCAATTCATTGATGTGTCGTAGAGGAAAGTTGTCCTTCGGACTGGTTCTGTTTAGATCTCTGAAATCCACACACACCCGAATTCTACCATCTTTCTTTGGCACTGGAACAATGTTGGCCAACCAAGTTGGATATTCATATAGTAGCAAGAACCTTGCGTCTGTCTGCTTGGTGATCTCCTCTTTAATCTTCAAAGCCCAATCCGGGCGTATTCTCCACAACTTTTGTTTGATGGGTTCGGTCTCAGGGTCAAGAGGGATCTGATGCTGTACAATCTCATGATTGATTCCAGGCATCTCTTTGTAGGACCACGTGAAAACATCTTTGAAATCTTTTAATAAAGTGACTAAGCGCTCGTGCTCCTCTGAAGACAACGTGGACCCGATCTGGACCAAACATGGATCCTTCTCAGTACCCACATTAGAAGCAATGATTTCATCTACGAGGGATTTTGCAAACCTCTCCTCTTTCTGATTAATCAAAATTTTCAAAACCAGAGGAATTCCTTCCTCGTAGTTTTCATCAAAAATTTGAAAATCATGATCAATGCAATAAACAAGAGGCACAGAGAAATACTCAGAATCTACAGTGGCATTCTCATTCACAAGGTCAAGCTAATCTAGTCCCTCGGTTACAACTGACTCAAAAGAAAAAGAAAAGCATGACCTGGACAAAACCTTGGCATCCAGGTTATCAACCCTAAGAATACCGGACCACACTTAAAGGAACCGAAATCTGATTCCAACTCCACTGACTCTGTGGAATCAGATTCTGGTTCACTACTCGACTCAAAACTACTAAACAGGTAGCCCTCCTCCAGCTACCAAATGAGGGATGGTGCATCAGATGCATCCAAGATGCTGCTAGAAGGGTTCATAGCTGGTTGGTCCCCGATCATGGAAACAATCAGGTTATTTTCCAAGCTCTCTGAGTCGATCGAAGGATCCGAAAGGAGACATGCCAGTGCTGTTCCTACTTGAAGTTCGTTGCTGTGGACTCGCCTTTTTCTCAGTCCCCCTGTTGCCTTTTGAAAAGGGTTTAAAAAGAAAGGCCTCACAGTTCGGACTCTACCTGTGATTCTGAATCTAGTCTCACAAGTGCAATGTGAAACTGATATTCACTAAAGAGTCCAATCCGGCAAACCTTTTTAGAAAATCAATTTTAAATCAAACAATGCAAAAATTGGACTGCTTGGCCAGATACAGAGTTGCCGCCTAAATATTTTTTATTTTGGGGAAATTTAGGAAACCTTGACTCGTGCCGAATGCCACGTGTCGATCATCACCAAAGTTGCCTCAGCTCGGGAACTTAGGTACGAAGGAGGAAGGTCATGAATTGAGCACCCTCGCTCGCCTAATCAAAGATTAGCCTCTGCTAATCATGATATGTTCTTTTATAAATGTTATGTGTTTTTATTCCGGTTATTAATCTAACCTTACTATGTGACGCGCACAAGCAAATATAGACTACATTGTAAGAATTGGAACATTTTAAGTCATGTTTGTTTTGCGAAAATGATTTGAATTTGCCACTCTCAAGTGGCTTAAAAAAATGCAGATTTGCCACCAAACATAGTGGGCTTAAAACATGATTTTGCCACTCAAAAAGTGGGCTTAAAACGCACATTCGTTGAATCGTTCCAATTCAAACAACAAGCCTCCATCCACAGGCATTCATGCAGTTAATCAAGTAAGCACATAGCCTCATGGAAAGCATGCGAAACATGGTAATGTGGCAATCACACTCATGCAAGTATGTTAAAGCATAATACTCACTGAGTACTTCAAGCCAAAACAAAAACTAGTTAGAAAGATACATGATTCCTAACTATACAAGATGCCTAATGCAACACATGCAATAATGCAACTGAATAGGCTCGGCTATCTAATCATGGTATTTGCAACACTTTGATAGCGTGCTTCGGCCACCCCTTCCCTAAATTTCCTTTTTTGCTGCAACTGGGAGCAAACAAAGGCAAAGCAGTGTATTCTCAAGGGATGTATGTACTGCTACCCTCCTTATCATCACACAAGTTCAAAGGAGTGCAACACTTGGCCATTAACCATCAACCAAGCATTTTCCATGCATGATGGCGAAAGAACCAAGTTGGTACAAGTTAGTGAGTGCAAAACAAGACTCAACAAGATCACCACCCTATCAAGCATGATCAAGGGTAATGGTGACCAAGGAAAGTGGCACATTTCATCACTTTGAGTATGAAATGTCCCATTTTCCTCGTGTTCGAATTAACTTCCGATTCGAACATATGCAATGCCACACGAAAGATGCTTAATCTTGTCTCTTTTACTTGCCATTTTTGTTTACTCATTTTACATTACCAATCCATTCTTTAATTGGTTAAGTCCAAAAGTGAGTGTTCTCTAATGGAAAGAGGGCCTAAACCACAAGTTACTTTCGTCATGAAAGAGACCTCATGCCATTGGTAATGAACCCCAAATGGGATTAAACCATTAAGCACGAATGCCTCAATTTCACACTTAAGCAAGCAAAGGGTTTAAAGCCACTTTTCAAAGAAAATAAAAGAGTGAAGAATGGAGGGAGGTTGCAGAGATTTCAATGCTGAAATGGAGTGCAAAATGACACTAAAACATGCCTTTAGCTCAAAACAATGATGAACAAAGCATTAAAACTCCAACCTAGTGAAGGAATTAACACTACAACCATGCCATACAAGGCTCAAAGGACCAAACCAGCCCCCAAAAAAAACATGCTAACATGTAAGGCAACTAGGCATGCAAGCAAGACAACAAGGAAGGGAAGCTAACCCCTCCAATTTTGGACTACAAAACAAGGTTTTTGTCACTGAAAAACCTCTGAATTTCAGTGGTTAAAAGGCCCAAAAAATTTGATTTGAAAGCTTTGAAAGATGGCACAAAAGCTTAACAATTAAGACACGAGAAGGGTGGACTACCCGTAACTCAAAATAAGCCTAAAACCACCATTTTTAAACCATAAAAGTAGAGTTTTATGGAGTTCAAAACCAGCTCAAAAATAGTATGTAAAGATGGCAAAACAAGTATTTAAAATAAGCTTAAAATACAAGTGTTCTATCTCTTGAAGACAAGATGCAATTTGGAGCAACAAACAAGCTTAAGCCTTTTTCTAGAACCCAAACAAGACTCCAAGAGACCTCAGCTCCAAGGTGAGAGTGTTTGGTTTAGGGTTGATTTGCAAAAGTGTAGAAAAACTAGACTTCAAGGCACAAAATATCAAGTGAGAGAGAGAAAGCTAGAGAGAGAAATTTTTGATCCAAAATGTCTAACCCTCCAAAATAGGGGAGGACACCCCCTATATATAGAAAAATAAGATTTAAGCTTGTATACATCCTACCATACACTTGTATGAAGATGTAGCTCAGTGAGCAACATCTGGCATAGCTGGTAAATAAATATCTGAAAAAGGAGACCAATGGCCGTCGACCACCATTGGTGGCCGTTGGCCACCACTAGTGGCTGATAGGCACAAGCCATGGCCGACTGATCAGGGGGGTGGCCAACAGATCACCCTCCTTTCCAAGCTAGAGGCAACAAGCTCTAGGTCCAAAAACATTCACAAAACAACAAGGTTTGGAGGCTTAAAGATAAGGCATTCCGCCGAGGACTTTGGGCGCTCAAAACAAACACAAACAGACACAATCATTGAGTGCACAAATGATGACGTCTAAGTCTTGAGGACGGTAAAAAATGGGGTCTCTACAGTTGCCTCTCTTTGACAGAACTCGAAAGTCATGAAATGACGGGAATGAATGTCAAAGCCCAGAGACAACCCATTTTTGACAAGGTCGAAGACTTGGACAAACAGACAAGCAAAACAAAGAACAGTTGCGCTCACAGATTGCCTACATATCCCTTTGCGAGGAATCAAACCAGCGTAGTTCTGGGTCAAACTGCAAGTGAGATGCACGATGCCTAAACATAACTTATGATCATGCAATGAGGCTGTAATGAAACATCTAGATGTAAATGTTATGCAAAGAAATGCTATATTTAAACTGAAACAAGGTACATCAAACTAGAACATGAAAAGAAGTAAGTAAACATGAACCAAACCACATTTCATGCAGAGAGGATGTAAGAAAATTATGCAAGCTTAACTATGCATCACGAAGGAAAGCCAAAGAACAACACAACCATCGGGGGCACCTGAGGTGTCAAACAAGATTTGAACGCGTTGGCACATGCGAGGAGAAAGATGGTGTGAAGACAGGGATACACCCGAATGTCTCTAAAACAAAGCATCCTAACACGTCGCACGCGAGAGGAGAAAGAGGTAACGAGAATACCTGTCACACCCCAACCCAGCCCCCATAAGTTTGGGCATGACTAAAGCAGAAACAGACAGAATAACTTGTATGGTATTCTTGGGGGCCTGAACGGAAGCATTAAATTTAAAACGACATCTAGAAATATCCATTGAGCAACTATCAACAAGCCAGGACCATCTTAACATTGAACCTAAAGTAACATGCACACAAAATGAGGTTACATAAACATTTACAATCCAGCCCAGGTCTTAGGCATACAAAACAATAAATACATATCCCTAACCAGCAATGTGGATACCAAAAGTTACATATACAAGGTAAACTGATCTAATATGTAAGGGTTTCCTCCGATTCTGGTTATCCTTAGTGACAAAAATGCATGAAGTGTGCTAGATCGGCTCCTCAATTTGGTTCCTCAGAATCGCAAAATTACGAATGAGACAAGCTCGATGAATAGTAGTGCGTAATAATAAAATCACAATGTACGAGTATATGTATCAAAATCAAACATCGAGATAGCGGCTTGGCCTATTGGCCCGGATAGCCTCATGACCCGAATAGCCTTTCGCTCGGATGGCCTTAACGGCACAACGAATAGCCTTGCGGCTTAACAGTAGCCTTATGCGGCAGATAGTCGATAGTCTTCGACTCGGGTAGCCTTGCGGCACGGTAGTCTTTTCGACTCGGGTAGCCTTGCGGCCAGGTAGTCTTCACGGCAATGAGATAGCCTTCGGCTGTGTAGCCTTTCGGCACAAGTATACGAATATGGTTTCCACTTTGCATTTCCAGATCATTACATAATTTACAATTATGTCTTACAGAACAGATACATAAATATGTATGTAATGCACTATTACTCACAGTGTTGTGGTGGCGTATGAGTTCCTCCTGGAGTGTGCCCTACACACAACATAACTAAGAAATTAGTATTCTTTTCCTTTAAAATCCTTATCAGTCATTCCATATGTCATATCACTATCATAAACTCATCAGAAAAACATTCTAATAGCACCAAAGAGTCAAGCATGAAAAACTGAACAAGATGAGTTTTCTTCGAAGCGATTACTCGCCGGCGGGCCCGGCGAGCGACGGTGTAGTGCTACCAAAAATACTGGATGGTCGATTTTCACGCACGAGCGTAAAGTTCTCCTTCGGCCGGACAGGTAAATTTTGGAAGGTGCATTTTCACGCCGGCGGCCTGACCTCCGCTCGGCGACGACTACCAGATTCAGGCGGCCGATCTTAAGCCAAAATTCATCATTCAAACCCAATTTTTCATGCAATCAAGGGTGAAATTCATGCAATACTTGCACTTAACAACACCACAACATGGAGGAAAGCTTAATCATGCCAATTTAGACCAAGTTAAAGGCTTCAACAAGCCAACACTTTCACAAATTCCATCCAATGTCCCAAATATATTCAAGTTCTACAAATTCAACAAACATAGCACATAGTAGTAACATATTGGTATGAATTAATGCTATAGAAACAAAGATTGAAGTCCAAAGTGTCAAGGCACCAAATCAATGTGAAACCCTAATGAAGCAAACATAGATTATCCATGAATCAACACAAGCATGAGATGAAGTTCTAGAGAAGTTAAATTAGGAATTGGTTACCTTAACCTCAAACTCCCAATCCTACTAATGGATGCTTCTTTGGTGAGTCAAATTTAGTTCCCCCAATTCTTCTCCTTCAACTCTCACGTTTCTCTCTTCCTTTCTTTCCAAAGTAGCCACGTTTTTTATCACAAATTTACAAGCCTTAGACATATATATATATATATATATATATATCAAGATATAAGAGCACAAAAGACGAAATTCAATCGCTTTATGGTGCCGAAATAAAAATTTCACAGAAAATCCCCTTATAGCTTAAAAATCATGTAGATTCCAAATATCAAATCAATTTCTGCAAATTAAATCTCTAAGATGCTCAATTTCCATTTTAAGTGATTCAAGTGTAATGATCGTTCTAATTCAACAGATAGAAACTCATATCTCTAAGTTCCATGCTCTTTTACTATATTTTCACATAGATTTTCACGATAACATTCAAAGACACAGAATAGGGAATTATAAAGACAGCAGAATCAGATATGAGGGTCGGGGTATTACAATACCAGGATGCACCCAAATGTCTCTAAACCGAAGTGTCCTAACGCGTCACATGCGAGAGGAGAAAGAGATGACGAGAACACCAGGACACACCCAGATGTATCTAAACCGAAGCGTCCTAACGCGTCACACGCGAGGGAAGAAAGAGATAATGAGAACACTAGGACGCACCCAAACATCTCTAAACCGAAGTGTCCTAACGCGTCGCACGCGATAGGAGAAAGAGATAACGAGAACACTGAGACGCAGCCAAACGTCTCTAAACCAAAGCGTCCTAACGCGTCACACGCAAGAGGAGAAAGAGATATCGAGAACACCGGGACGCACTCAGATGTCTCCAAACTGAAGTGTCCTAATGCGCCACATGCAAGAGGAGAAAGAGATAACGAGAATACTGGGACACACCCCGACGTCTCTAAATTGAAGCGTCCTAACGCGTCGCACGCGAGAGGAAAAAAAGATAATGAGAACACCGGGATGCACCCAGACGCCTCTAAACTGAAGCGTCCTAATGCGTCTCACGCGAGAGGAGAAAGAGATAACGAGAACACCGGACGCACCCAGACGTCTCTGAACTAAAGTGTCCTAATGCGTCGCACGTGAGAGGAGAAAGAGATAACGAGAACACTGAGATGCACCCAGATGTCTCTAACTCGAAAGTGCATGGTGTAAACGCCGGGGCACACCCGAATGCTTTTAACCAAAACAAGGTGTTCGAAGGACAATAATGATCTCACCTGGAATTCCTCTGAATGAACCATACATACAATATCGTCTGGTTGCACCAGCTTTGATTGAACCATATATATAATATCGTGCCTTCATGAGAAAGAGGCTTTAACAAGCATAATATATTAAAAGTGCATGTTTTATGCAATATAGATAATCATGACACAATGTTAGCGACATGTTTTATGCACAACATGCAAGAAACAAAGTAGAAGCATATGCTATGTGGCATGAGCGAGAGCATGTTCTATGCAACACCGGGGCACATATTCTATGCAACAGTATAGGGTGCATGTTCTATGCAGTGATTAATAGCAGAAGATGCATGTTCAATGCAAAACACCAAATGCATGCTCTATACGAATGGGAAACAGAGACATGGTCTATGCAAATGCGAGGAGTGCACATTTTATGCAAGATCTCATGTGAAAGGCACGTTTTATGCAACGACAAAGAGATACACATTCTATACAGTGACAAAAGCATGCTTGATAAAATCTACTCGGTCGCAACTGCCGATTTACCTCTCAGAAGAGTTGCAAGATGTTGCAAAAAGGATACACCTCATTCATGTTGGCTAGTGATGAGTCATGCACCAAAGATATGGTTTGGAGCTCCTGCAGAGACAATTTGAGCTTAAAAGTGAACCTTTCTTGCACTTTCTTGAGAACTGAGAACACAAAACAGTAGGAAAACACACAAGGAGAGCACTGGAAGCTTGTCCGCCACCTGTCGGCCACACCTGGGTGTTGTCGTCCACAAATGGTGGCCAGTCAGCTACCGATGGCAATTCAGGCTATTTTGGTCTTTTCACAATCGGGTCTTTAAGTATAGGCACCCAGACTTCATTTCCTTACACCACCCTAGCTGAAATTGACCCCTTTTTCATTCTAGACCATTCTTCTCTCTAGATCCGGGCCTTATACGCATTTTCCAACGCCCCCGCTAAGTTGATTCACTAAAACCTCTTGATTTCCTTCGTTTTGAACCGATTGGAATTTGTTTTGGGGGCTTTTTTCTTCATTTTCGCCACTTGAGGCTTGTTCCCCTTGAGTTACCCTTGGGTTCTGTGCCTTTTCCCAGGCTTTGATGTTTTCTTCCATTTTCTCTGTCCGAGGGTTGACTTTTGTTGACTTTTGGCATTCTCCACCCATTTTCGCTCATTTTCGCCCACTTTCTCATCTCCTTTCCAGATGGCAGACAACATTCCCCATGATGGAGGTTCTCTAGGGATAGAGGGAGATCCCGAGCATGTTTCATTACCACCCAGGGTTTGTCTCTTTGACCCAAAGAGATACCACACCGAGGTGCATGTACTACTGCTCGATACCATTCGTCATTTTAGAGGATTTGCGCGAGGTGCGCCAGCAGATCTCTTGTTGTGAGAGGCAGAGTCTCATTTATCCTATGGTGCCACTGAGGTATACAATGTCTTCTTACATTTTTCGTAATGTACCTTGCATTTCTTGCATAAATCATACTCTTACACTGTCTTTCATCTGCTTATCGCAAACACATTCTTGCATTGTATTTCTTACACTGCCTTTCATCTGCTTGTCTCAAACACATTTTTGCACTGTATTTCTTACACTGCCTTTCATCTACTCATTCTAATTATAGGGGGACTCTCACTCTATCCAAGGATGTGGGACCATATCTGCGAGAGAGTGGTATATGGACCTCTTCGTTGGCGTCTGTCAGATTGTCGACGAGGACGGGTTCGGCTTATTCTGCATAGGGCTATCGCGCCTTATAGCAAGCATGGCTTTACTTGGCGCACTGGTAGAGAGGTGGTGGGACACCACCAGCTCCTTCTACTTCTCTACTGCAGGAGACATGACGATGACCCCGTACAACTTTGCTATACTCAACGACATCGAGATAGGAGGTCGGCAGATCCCATATGATACAGACATGGGCGAGTGGGAGGCCGCTTGGATCTACCTGTTGGGGATACGCCCACCTCTCTTTCGATCAAGGATGGTTCAGTATACTTGGTTTGCGGATCATTTTAGATGGACACAGCCGGAGACCCTAGAGGAGATCGAGCAGTATGACTGAGGCTTCCTGATGTTCCTCTTTAGCACCACCTTGTTTGCCGACAGGGCGAACACTGTCGGGCTACACCTTTTGAGTGCCTTAGTGGACTTATCACAAGTTGGGCATTATGACTGGGACGACGCTGGCCTCGCTACCTTGTATAGCTACATGAGCGTGACATCTCGCAGGAGCAGGAACAGAGTAGGTGGCTACTGGAGAGCTTGGGAAGTATGCTTTACTTTTCTGCTTTACATTTCCTGCCGTGCTTTTTGCTTTGCACTTTTTGTACATTGCACACATATACATTGCACACACATAGTTTGACCTTTGCTTTGCATTGCATTGTACTTTCTATACGCTACACTACACATTTTGATTTTCTGCACTCCATACTTCATATTCTCTACATTTTGCATTCTCTTGATATTGCACACACATTCTACTTTCCGCATTACTTATGTTTTATTTGTTGTATACCCACTGTCGCCCTTTTGCTTTTCGCAGCTATGGGTATATGCATATTGTTTGACCCTCGCCCCAGAGCCAGAGGTGGAGATGTCTCCTGTCGTGCCATACTCTCACCGGTATGATGGGAGATGCTTACAGAGGACACAAGAGACTTTCTCATTCTTTCGCTGGTATTTTGACATAGTGACGGTAGTAGAGGTAACTCAAAACTCACAGTTATATCGACTGTACTTCAGCTCTGGTTCATATTGCACATTTACTGGCAACTAAGAATCTATGTATTCGCTGTCTACAGATCTTGTGGCAACCCTAGGCGACGATGCCTGAGGGTGTCAGACACTAGTTTGCTGGTGCTTGGGGCGCTTCCCGTTACCGGCTTATGCTTGAGGGACCAGTAGGGCGAGCCTAGTTTTTAGGCGAGCGCTTCCTCCTCCAGACCTTGGGTTTGCCATTGTAGACGGTTCCCTTGCCACCTCCGCTACCCATGAGGGCTACAGAGAGTCTCTCCTCCCAAGAGGTGATCGACTTTACGTGAGGCGTGGAGGCCGACTACTTTCTTGGAGAGGGGGACTATGCGACATATATTCAGACGCACCTCATGCCTCTTTTGACAGGTATTTATGCTCATACAAGTAGAGCAGCGGACGCCCCTTCGATGAGCAGGGCTCGAGTGCCGAGGGGTAGGGCTAGAGGGGTGCCCCTCACCAGATAGAGCTTCGGTTGGCCAGAGCTTCCAACCGAGTTGACAGGTTGGCGGTACACCGGAGAGGCTTACAGGATTCCGATGGAGCCTCCGGTGGCTGGTCACAGATATGTCAGAGCGCCTGATTCACCTCTGGTATGCACTACAGCTTTCATTTTTTCCATTCTTGCTCAGATACTCAGATATTCGTTTATTCCAAACACTGATCATTCTTAATACACTTGCAGGCTTTGGCAGGGTACATCGAGGGATTACTCGAAATGTTGGCCTCATTCGAGGGCATGATCTTGAGGAGGGAGGCACTGCTTGGCTTCCACGGTATCCAGGTAATTTTTTAGTTTTCTTGCATTTTGGTCATCATATTTTTGTTGACATATTGAAACTGACATTTCAACTGAACACTTCCCCACACTGTACTGATACATTGCATTTGAAACACTGCATTTCATACTGTATTCATACTTTGTACCGAACTTTTGCATGTACTCATTCTGCACACCATACTTGTATCTGATACACATATTGTGGCTAACATACACCAACTACCTTTTCAGGTCCCACCTTTACCAACAGCAGCGGCGGCAGCAGTAGAAGGACCATTAACAGCCTCTCTAGCAGCAAGGAGAGAAAGAGAGACCCCGGCACACGACCGAGGGAGACGTCGCGGTCGAGATAAGAGGAGCCCCTCAGAGCCTATCATGAGTGATGACAACGATAAGACCCGTAAGACCGAGGAGGTTGTGGGTCAGCACACCGAGTCATCCGATCGTAGAGACAATGACGCCAACTCGGATTCTACTAGCGGTGATGATGCTGAGCTAGGCTTTGAGGCAGAGAGCGGTGATGACTCTGGTTCAGATTCTGGTTCAAAGGAAGGTACAGACAGCGGCGCTGATGGAGACAGCTCTGAGTCCATGCCTCGGAAGAGGACGAAGAGGGCCTCTCGAGACTGAGATAGCTGGCGCTGATTTCTTGTATTTTGCTTAGTTTCTTTTTTTTTTTTTTTTTTTTTTTGTAGTGTTAACACATTGTACAACTTTTAGATAGTTTTATTTTCTTTAAAAACTTGTACTCTTTTGTAAAAGAAAACCATGATCAGAATGAAAACAACTTTTTGATGAAAAGTGTTGTATTTTGCATCCTGAGCACCACACGAGCACCACGTAGCATAAAAAGAAAGATTGATGGAAATTTGAACACTGCACATTGTATTGACATTTTCTTCTTAATCAGGTAATGAATCGACCAACACATAACAAACAGAATAAAACAACTCACCGAACAACTAATAATAACAACTCGATAATCAAAACAACAACTCAATAAAACAAATTGAAATGACTCGATAAATGAATTGAAACAACTTAAAAACGACTCTACAAGACCACTAAAACAAAGCAGCAGAATGCACCAAGAGCAGAACAAAACATAGGTTCTCAGTATTCTCGATATACAAATTGACCAGAGGACAAACCAGGAGGCCATCGACCACCAGTGGTGGCTGTCGGCCACCAATGGTGGCCGGTCGGATACAAAAGGTGGCCGGTCGGCTACCAGCACTGGCCGTCGGCCATCAGTGCAAGGGGCCTCCAGATTGCTGCCACCTGTTTTCCACTCAATGCCCTATCTTCTACAAAAGTTAAGACTTCATAGTTTCTTCATTCCAACTCTGTTTTTGCCACAAAGGGATCCGTTCTTCATCGAAACACTCTCAAATTGGATTGCGACTTTAGATAGCTCGGAAAAAATGAATTCTGGGATTTTGGGATAAAGGCACTATTCCTGCTAAGTCGTGCTCCACTGTGTTTTCCGTTCCTACATGCCACGACTAGGTCTTGGAACCCGGTTACACATGTTTTCAGCTTTGGAGGGCAAGAGATATGCCTTACAATTGAAGAATTCCAAGTTTTGATGGAATCCCGGCGTGACAAGGAAATCCTGCCCCAATCCCATTCTGGTCACATCCAAGCTTTAGGAAGGATGTGTAGGCTCACTTTACATGAGGGTCAAGTATTGGTTCATAACGGAGAGCTGAACATCCCCAGGTTGATTCATCGATTTTCTAACGCCGATGACCGGGGTGACCATCTTTGACAGAGTTTTTGACAACATGCCCTATGTTTGTGTATGTTAGCTCATTTTCTTCTTGCCTTGTGTTTCGGAGGGTCTAGCATTCACTTGATTGAAGTAGCTCAAGGCTTGAAAGTGGGCAAGAGCTACATTGGCTTAACATTGGTCGAGACTTTGATGGGCTTGGATGCCTTCCATCGGCGAGAGACAACCAAATTGGCAGGGAGTCCACTACTCTTGCAGGTACTGTTTCCTACCCTATCTCACATGTGTTTCTCACATCACTCAGCACTCTTGCTCTGTTTTTCTTTCAAAACATTTTCTCACTTTTTCCTCTTAACGCACATCTCTCTATTCTTTAATCTCTCTTATTTTTCATCCCTTCCTAGATATGGCTGATGAACAGGTTGAAGGTAGTGGGCTCTTGCCCTGCATATTCAGCACGAGGCTATTTCTTTCGCTGACGGCTAGTCAATTTCCCGAACGAAGGGTGGTGGTGCCATTGGATGTGCAACAGGTCCGCTGCTGACATTGCTTGGCGTTGCCCCTAGTTTGATTTGCCCGAAATGGGCTACAACATGTCTCGGCAACCCGACATTCAACTGATTGGCCTGACACATTGTGTTTCTACTTTTTGTTCTGGTTCAGGCGTCAGTTTGGACATAACCAGATTTTCCCAGAAGAAGGAGTAGAGTACCTAGATTCATTTCCAATTCAAGGTTCACAACTAGCTCGATGCCCCACTGCTTGGAGGAAAAGAGAACTTCTTGTCATGCCCCAAACCCGCCCCTAGAAGTTTAGGCATGACCACTTCAGAAACGGACACTTAACCTGTTTTTTTATATATATATATATATGGGGCCTGAACGGAAGCACTAAATATCAAAATTTGACAATGGAAACAAACTCCATCGAGCTACTACTATCATGCCAGGATCACAAACTTTTAACAGACAAATAAAATCTAAAACATACACCTGAACATCGATTATATACATACATATATACAAACTCAGCCCTATCATTGGGCATATACAAAAACATGAAAGCTATATACATCAATCTTAGATAGACATTCAAAAAGCAAGCCAACATCTTATTAGTTTAACAAAATCAATGGCTGTGTTTAGTGCCTGGACACATGAAGGTTGACAAAAGAAGGCAGCGTCATGGCTAGGACTGACCACCTAATTGGTGACCTACAGAAATAGACATAGCAGAGAGTGAGCCGGGCTTAGTGAATAGTAATACATAAATAAAACGATGCTTAACTTGAAACATAACACATAGCAATGCATATAAAGATGTAAAGTTCACATAGTTAGTCTGATTCTGTGCGAAGTACATAACGGCCTTAGGTTCAATCTTGCAACATAAACATGGTGGCTATAAGCCCTTGAAACATGGTGGCACAAGGCCCTTGAAACATGTTGCAAAAAGCCCTTGAAACATATGGCATGAAAGCCCTTGAAACATATGGCATAAAAGCCCTTGAACATAGTTTGGCATTAAGCCCTTGAAACATGCATGTATGAACCCAAGAGGTGTCTCACACAGATTCTAGAGGTGACTCACATTGTAGCACTTAGTTCCGTGTAGCACTTTGTTTTATTTCATAACAATTTATATAGATGGCCATAAGCCTCATAACTTTCATGGAATGGCTTTCAGCCTCTTAATTTTCACATATGTATGGACTCAAGAGGTGGCTCATACAGATTCTAGAGGCAACTCGCACTGCAGCACTTAGTTCCGTATAGCACTTTGCTCCATACCAGAAATTAATTAATAGGTTTTCCAGACCAAACCGTACATATCATGTCATATCATAAACGGAATCAAATCATACATATTTTTTTTTTATACTTAAATCATAAGCAGAAATCAAAAGTCATATTCGTAACATACTTGAATTTGTAACATACATGAACTTGTACCGTGCGTAAACTTATAACATACTTGAACTTGTACCATACTTAAACTTAGAACATACGTAAACTTGTAACATACCTACACTTGTAACATGCTTAGATCTGTAACATACTTCAACTTGTAACGTACATAAACTTGTAACTTAATTACTTAAACCACGGTATTATTACCCCCGGGTAAGGGCCGTGTGTTACGGATGTCATGAATACTTTACATTTATGGTCAACTGTTCATTAAGTCAAAACGTAACATATCAGAACATAGAGCATGCTCAGCAAGGACAGAACCGTTTACATTTTAACGTAGGTTATATAATGATGTTAAACCTTTGTTTTCATATTGTAGATTCTAAATGGCCTCGAGTCCATACGTAACACAACAAAATAATCTTGGACTTATACAGGTATCATTATTCATGGATGAACATAAGCTCTATTTATTCTTAAGAAGTACATAATACACTGATAAATAACAGAGGTTTAATACTTGTTATTGACAGAACAAAAGGGTTCCAAAGTCATTCCGATGTGTCGCAAATCTTTCCATATTCATAGAAATTCATATTGATTTCCACTTGTCATAAACGTTGATAACACTTACAAAGAACAGAGTGTTAGTGACAATAATTATCAACGATAAATAAGATGTACATTTCTGTACTACTACTCACAGTGTTCAGGTGCTTGATCCCATCATGGTGACCCTACACAATTCACGTAATTCAAACATAATTCATCATAGTACAACACCATTCAATTCACTATGAGTCAACACAACATAATCCAACAAAGTCAATATCACTTAGTTCATCAACACCATTTGTAATTAACAAAATTCAAAATAAATCCTTGAATTCCATTTCAACATTCCAAAACCGAGTTCATATCATCTATATCATTAATAGATTATTTCCCCAATTTTCCCTTCACATTACAGCATGAATTACAATGTTCATAACATAGTTCATTCGCAAATTTTAAACATAATTTTCAAACATTTTCAAATTCCAATTAAACTTGAACACATATAATTCAATACCTGAATTTCATTACTCTACTTTCAATTTGGGCCAATTCATTGGTTATCATCATTAATCAACCTAGGATTTCAAGAAAATATTGAAATTTCAAGAAAAATTCAAACTTATTAACCCATTACTTTTTATTCCAATTTTCCCAATAATTATACATCTAGGAGTCACAATCCATCATTTTAACCCACCAATTTAACTTCCAACATCTCCAACTCTAAACCCCTAATTCTCAAGTTGGACATAATATGCTCAAAACTATAGATTTTGTTTGTATATACACAAAATTCCACAAATCCATCCATGAATGCAAATATTGAAAGGGAATAACGACCCCTACCTCAAGAGTCAAGCAAAGGAGCAAAGATTGAGAAGAATCCTCCAAAAATTTGAATTTCAATTGGCTGGAAATGTTGACCCTTTCTTGTTCTCCATCCTTGATGCAAGATCCATGGTGGGTTTGTTGATAAAAGTGGAGGAAATCAAGGTTTTGGGAGCTAGGGTTTCAGACATGGAAGAGGGGAGAAGAAGAGAGGAAAAGAAAATGTAAGAAATGGGCCAAAAATCTCATTTTTGAGTTGTTTGTCTGCTGACCCGCGTTCGCGCTATTCACGCGTGCGGCTCGCTCAGCTTCCAAAGAGATGTGAAAACTTCGAATGGGTATAACTCTCTCATCGGGACTCCGTTTTAGGTCGTTCTTGTGTCCAAATTGAAGCCTCGGAAATAAGCTTTCCAATGATTCTAACCTCACATTCAAATTCAAAGTGTAGAAAAAGAAAAGGGCAAATGAGTGACGGCTGATCGTAGAATAACTATCCGTATTATATTCTTTGGTCCAATCTTACTTTACCATCGTATCACCACCTTAATCAATACCCCAAAATAAGATAAAAACATTCTCAATTCCAATAGATATAGTTGAATTAAAACACATTAACCCGTAATTAAATAATGATGACTTTTGGGGTCATTACATTCCAGCTCCCAATTTCAACTACGCCTTGTTTGGCGAATGCATAGCTTGGCTTGAAGATGAGGCGCAAACCGAGCCTACTTTAGCATTTGAAGCTTCCACAAGCTCTGGGAGGGGATGTAGAAACACCTGATTCATCTATGCCCTAAGTTTATTGCTTTGATCAGTACTTTCAAGTTTTCCTTTTGAATGTAATAAAAAGCAACTTTGATTTGCATCAAGAACTGTAGAACTTTGTGTTGAAATCAATGAAATTGAAGTTATGGGCACAAAAAATTTTCCTTTTGGTCCAAAAATGGTCTAAGTTGTAAAAAGATTAATTTGAACAAAATCAACTTTTATTAAAACCTTTCAAAACCATTTTCGATAAGGATCACAACTTGACACACATGGAACTTATCCTCGAGATGCACAACCCCGAATCTAGCAAATGCAAAGTTGCCCCTAGACTGAATGGCACTGCACTGTACTGTAACCAGCTCTCATAGGGAAGATCACAACTGAACTCTTGGAATATAGAAAAGACAAAGATGACCTGAACAATCTCATGGACAAGACAGTTGAGTTTGAAGCATTTATGGCTGGACTTCAGAATGAAGTTGCCTACGTATCCCGAAGATGGGAATTAAGCCTTACGTAGTTCGATTCGGGTTCACTCGGGTATTAACACTCTTCTTTTGCGCTATAACTTTTGCCAAGGCCGCCTTTTCTGGGTTTTCAACCTTGTGAGCTTAGTTTTTCTTTTTTAAATTTTTGTGCTCTAACTTTTGCCTACGTCGCCTTTCCGGGTTTTTCATCGAGCGAGCCTCTCAAGGATAGTATTTCTTCAACTTGTCCATGTTGACTGGCTGGAAGAATTCAAGGCCATCTAGGTCCATAAGAATGACAACTCCACCTGACCAAATAGTCTTGATGATGTAAGGACTAGTCTAATTAGGTCTGAACTTGCCCCTAGGGTCATGGATGGGAGCTCGGTTGTCTTTCAGCACCAAATCCCCTTCATTCAGATTCCTGGGCTTAACTTTCTTGTTGCAAGCCATGGCGATTCTACGTTGATAACCTTGGACATGTTATAGTGCTTTCACTCTCCTCTCATCAAACAACATTAGTTCCTCAAACCTGCTCTGCTGCTAATCCGCTTTTGCCATCTGGCACTCAGCCAGAACCCGTAGCAACGGAACCTCAATTTCAATTGGCAAAACAGCTTCCATCCCATAAACCAGAGAATACAGAGTTTCCCTAGTAGATGTACGAATTGATGTTCTATAGCCCCAGAGCAAATGGTAGTTTGTCTGGCTAGTCCCTATAAGTCTCAACCATTTTCTACAAAATATGTTTGATGTTCTTGTTGGCGGCCCCAACAGCTTCGTTGGTTTACGGCCGATATGTGGATGACTTATGAAAAGCCACGTTGTATTTCTCCAACAAGTAGATCACTTCTGTTTTGAAATGGGAGCCATTGTCTTAAATGATGTCATTCGGGACCCCATAACGACAAATAATGTTATTCCTGATGAACTTGCCTACATGCGACGCCTTCAACACTGCATAGGATTGGGCCTCGACCCACTTTGTAAAATAGTCTATTGCCACCAGGATATACTCATGCACATTCGAGCCTTTCAGCGTAACTACCCTAATAACATCAATTCCCCAGACTGAAAAAGGCCATGGTGAAGTCATATTGTAAGCTTTGACGGCAGGATATTTATGCGATTTGCATGAATTTGGCATTTGTGGAATTGCCGAACAAAACCAATACAATCCTCCTCCATGGTTGACCAGTAGTAGCCCTGCCTGAGAATCTTACGGGCTAGCATTACTCTGCTCATATGCAATCCACACTCCCTTCCGTGGATGGCCTCAATTAGGCGCTTCGACTCTTCCATATCAACACACAGCTTATGCATTCCCAGATGGCCTCTTTTGTACAACTTACCTCCACAGATGATAAACTGAACTGCCATTCGCCGTATTGCTCTTTTATCTTTGGCATTTGCCCTTGGTAGATAAGCCTCATTTTCTAAGAAGTTCTAGATATCATAATACTAGGGGTTCTAATCTTATACTTCATCTATTGCGGCGATTAACTCATAGGCCAGCGCATACCTCTGTTCAATAATGATCGAATGCACCCAGACTCCCAAAGCGATGTCTATCAAAGAAGATAGAGTTAATAAAGCGTCAGCGAACCTGTTGTTCTCTCTTAACAGATGTGTGAAGGTTAGCTTCTCAAACCTAGGAATTAGAACATCTAGGGTTTGGTGATAGATTTTCATCCTTTCTTCTTTAACCTTCCAGTCTCCTTTTGCTTGAGACACAACCAGGTTTGAGTCCCTGATGACGTCTAACCTTTTTGCCCCTAGTTCCAGGGCAGCTTCCAATCCAGTGATACACGCCTCATATTCTGCTTCATTGTTAGATTCCTTGAACTGGAGTTTGAAGGCTAAAGGTATATGGGAATTGTCAGGTGCTATCAGCAACACCCCTATCCCATAACCATACTGATTAGACACTTCGTCAAAGTACATTGTCCAAATTTCTTCCTCGACCTGCAGAATAGCCTCGTCTGGGAACAAATACTCTACTGCTTCTCTTCCTTCCACTGGGTGATTTGCCAGGAACTCAGTTACCACTCTCCCCTTGACAGACTTACGAGTCACATATTTCAAATCAAATTCGGAGAGAAGAAGCAACCAACGGGCTAGCCTACCCGTAAGAGCTGGTTTCTTGAAGAGATATTTGATGGATCTAATCTCGAAACCAGAATTACCGAGTGAGCTAACAGGTAGCGCCTCAACTTCCTGGTGGCCCATACCAAAGCTGAGCAAGCCTTTTCCAACAGTGTATAGCGGGTCTCACATTCCAGTATCTTCTTGCTCAGGTAATAGATGGCTTTCTCCACTTTACCCTCAGATTCCTGTACAAGCATCTAGCCCATTGTTGTGTCGGTTACTGACAGGTACAAAATCAACTACTTCCTCGGCTCTCGCGGTGATAACACGGGTGGGTTCTGGAGGCACTACTTAATCTTCTCAAAAGCAAATTGGCATCGGTCACCCGATTGGAATTTCTTTCCTTTCTTCAGGAGACCAAATAGTGGTTCACAAGTCAAGGTTAATTTTGAAATAAGTCGTCTTATGAATTGCAATTTACCCATGTGGTGGAATTTCTAGTATGGCCCCTCAACCTCTTTGTGGATCATATCATGTAGTATTTTTTCAAACCGAACGGTGTCACCCTATAGCAGTAGGTTCCCCATGGCGTGGTGAAGGCAGTTTTCTCTCTGTCCTTGGGTGCCATCAAAATCTAGTTGTACCGGAAAAACCTATCCATACAGGAAAGCAACGCATGACCTGCGGTGAAGTCCACCAATTCATTGATGTGCGGTAGAGGAAACTCGTCCTTCGAACTGGCGTCGTTTAGATCTCTGAAATCCACACACAACCGAATTCTGCCATCTTTTTTCGGCACCGGAACAATGTTGGCCAACCAAGTAGGATACTCAAATACTAGCAAAGACCCTACATTTATCTGCTTGGCGACCTCTTCCTTAATCTTCAAAGCCCAATCTAGGTGTATTCTCCGAAGCTTCTGCTTGACGGGTCGGGCCTCGAGGTCACGAGGGATCCGATGCTGTACAATCTCAGGATCGATTCCAAGCATGTCTTCGTAGGACCACGCGAAAACATTTTTGAAATCTTTTAATAAAGCGACTAAACGCTCGTGTTCCTCCGAAGACAACGTGGACCCGATTTGGACTCGACGCGGATCCTTCTCAGTACCCACATTAATTGCAACGATTTCATCAACAATAGGTTTTACAAACCTCTCATCCTCTCGATCAATCCAATGTTTCAAAACCAGAGGAATTCCTTCCTCTTCGTTTTTATCAAAATTTTAAAAGTCATGATCAATGCAATATACAAGTGGCACAGAGAAGTACTCAGATACAGCAGTGGTATCATTCTCATTCAAAGCTTCCAGCTCATCCAATTCCTTCGTTACAACTGACTCAAAAGAAAAGAAAAAAGATGACCTGGATAAAACTACGGCATCTGGGTTATTAACCCTAGGAATACGGGACTCCGACTCAAAAGAACTAGAATCTGACTCCGACTCCACAGACTCTGTGGAATCAGATTCCAGCTCACTACATGATTCAGAATTGCTAGAAAAACAGCCCTCCTCTAGCTGCCAAATGAGAGAGGTTGCGTTAGATGAATCTAGAATACCACTGGAAGGGTCCACACCTAATTGATCTCTGATCATGGAAACGGTGAAGTCATCCCCCAAGCTCTCTAGTTTAATCTGAAGATCCTTAAGGAGACAAGCCAGTGCTACTCCTATCTTAAGTTCAATGCCATTGGACTCATCCTCTATACTCTATTCAGTCTCAATAGTTAAGTCAGTCTGTTCCTTTGTAACTTCATCCTCTTGCAGTTGTAGGTCAAAGAAAATCTCAAAGCCAAGCAAGCGCCGCTTCTCAGAGTTCAACCATGGCTTAGAAAAGCCGCAAAATGGGAAGTCTTCACCCTCCCGGACAAAGCGGCCGTTCAGAGTTCCCTGAATTGGTCTATGCACAAGCTCATAATGCTTCCCACTTTGCTTTGCGTTGGCTCTTCCTGCCATTTCCTTCCCTTTCCTTACCCAGTCCTTTTTGGTAGGCGTGTAACCGAGACCAAAGGCATGAGGGTTATGTGGCACTTCGGCCAATGCAATAATGCCCTTTCCGGCCACTCTTTCCTAGTCCCATCCTGGGTATATGTTGTAGCTTGTTCATGAGGTAGACTGATTGAGCACTGACGTACAACCCCTCATCAATAGCTAAGATGTTTTACACCACCCAGGCTTCACCCAAGGTAAAACTAGACAATAAAACATCCTCGTCGCCATATACAATCTCTAGTACTGGTGTAGTGACCTTTGCGGAGGGTGTATAGAAGAATTCCCGAAAACAATGGCTACCCCTTTTCCAAGAGGGTACTTCAACATTTGATGCAAGGTGGAAGAAACAGCTTTCACTCGGTGCAGCCAGGGTCGCACATCGAGGACGTGAAACTCAATATCCTGTTGTGCCGGGCCGACCTGTGTTCTGACTTGAACTGTTTCCATCACCTCTCTACTTGTGTTGTCGTAAGCCCGGATCACCTGGGTCGTAGGTACAAAGTCTGCTGGCTTCAAGCCAATAGCATAGGCTGTGCGAGACGGACAAACATTAATTGCAGACCCAGAGTCAACTAATACAACTGGCATCCACTTCTATCTACATTCAACTGAGATGTAGAGCGGTTTGTTATGCATAGAGCCCTCGGGTGGCAATTCCTTATCCGTGAAGGTCAAAGTCGGCGAGGCCCCTCCCGGGAAGACAAGTCCCATTAGTTGCTTGAGAGTTGTGTCGATAGACAGCTTAACCTTATCCATTGCTGATAGGACGGCTTGCCTATGTACTCGTGAAGCCATGAACAACCCCCCAGATAGATATGTCTGTCTGAATCTTCTTCAGCTGGTTTAGTACAGCTTCTTCCTCTAATAGTTTTTCTTTCTATTTTTCGGCCTCCTTATCTTTTCCGGATGCTTCTATTTGGTCCAGGTGTGGGGGCTTGAAGTATCACTCGCTTCTAGTTATATGATCCACCTCCTTAGAGTACCAAGTGTCGTCTGGCAGGTCTTGGCCCCAATTTTCGTCAGTGCGGGCAAGATGCAAATCATCGTCTTCCCACCATACTCCCCCGACAACCGACAGGCAATTGTCTAGTTCCGTGGTAATTACTCTCACATCACAGTCATTCTCTACAAGGTGTTTGGCTTTGCTAGCTTCCTGACCATTCTTATCCCTTTCCTATTCAAACCGCTTCAGTGTGGTCTCTTGCTCTGTATCAGCAGTATTAGTGATGCCCACTTCTTGAGCGAAATTCTTACTACCGGCACTCTCCGACAATTTTCCCTTGTCCACGGTCGTTCCGACCCTTGTAACAGTTCCTGTTTCCAGCTGTTCCAGTTTTGGTTGAAATCCCTCATCCACATTAGGCTCGTCATTGAGCCACCCTGAATTATCCGATGACTCATTCAGATTAAACTAGTTAATTTGCACATCCTCCGAATCTTGCTCATCGAAGAACTGCAGATTGTTGATGTCCTCTTCGAGGTCAGCTAAGCCATCCAATCCCTGGTTTATTTCATTCTCCCGGACCACACTCACTTCCATCCCTGTTGGCAACTCCACCTTTGGTTTGGCCTGATTGATTGGCACAATATAACGATATGGGTTATATTCCTACTCAGATAAATCCATGGAGCCCTCAGGCACCGCACCGACATCTCCATTATCCACCAAGGACACCCTGCCTTCTTCTACCATGGTCACCATTATAGGTTTGGGTTGAGATGTGGATGCGTTCACCATACACAAATCTGTGCTTTCCGAGATGAACAGCGCAAACTTAGGTAGGTGAGAAGGGGTAATGTATATACTGGGGTTATAAAGGATGGCCAGTGTATGGATAAGGTTTACTTGCCGAGGCGAAGGGGCCTGGTTATGTGGTGGGAGAGGATTTGTAGTGACATTGGGCTTTTTAGGAGGCGCTATCACGTTATTGTTAATGAGATCCTGAATCTCCAGAAGCAATCTGAAGCACTTGTCGGTATCATAACCATACTATTGGTGAAAGGCACAGTACTTAGCTGGGTTGTGTTTAGGAGGGAGAGGATCAGACAATGGTCGTTGTTCTAACGGTTTCAGATGCCCTTTTCTGATCAGGACCCTCAAGGCCGTAGATAGAGACATGTAGAGTGGGTTGAAAACCTTCTGGCCTCGAGCCTGATGGTTGGAAGTTTGGGGGGTTGTATTGGCTGTGCTGGCAAAAGGGTTGGTAGTTTTGGGTGTGGTGGTGACCATGCCCACATCAGAAGGCCTTCCAATTGCACTACTACTTGTAGTCGCATTGGAACTGCGTGTGAAAGCCCTCTTAGGCTGCTTTTTCTCGTGGTTTATTAGACCTTGCTTCATTGCATCCTCTATCTTGTACCCCTATTTCGTGGAGGTCAGCAAAAGTAGATAGAGGTAGGACTATCATCTTTTGTAGTAGTCTTGGTTGCAGGTTACGGACCACTATTCTAATCTAGTCTTTTTCAGCTGGTCAGACGGTCATCATGGAGGCCTTGGCCCTCCAATGGGTCACAAAATCCAAGAAGCCCTCCTTTTATTCCTGGCGAGTTGCTTCGAGATCATGAGTTGTGACCTCGATCTGAGTGTTATAGGAGTACTGCAGTATAAGGCCTCAACCATTTCCTCCCAGTTTCTTTTCACAGGGTCTTCAAGTTTAGCATACCAGATGGCCGCTATACTTGACAGGGTTCGGCCGAAGAGAGATAACTTCTACAGTCCAGATAGGCCCATCGGCCATAGAATGTCTGAGAATAGTCGCAAGTGGACCATGGGATCACCAGAGCCATCAAAGCGGTCTATGTGCGACATCTTGAATCTATCCGGCAAAGCCACTGTCGAATCGGCATAGCCATCCTCCATATCCGGGATCAAATTTACGCCCTGTGCTCGTTTAAAGAGCTTTTCTAGCTTGCTCACTTTCAGTGCATTAGGGTCAACCTCAAATTCAAATGGTGCCTTTATCAGCTAAACTAGAGCCTTGGAGGCCTGGGGTGGGATAGGATCCGCCTGAATGCCTGTATTTTCCTAGACATTAATTGTGACCCCGGGTGCTGAAATATTTGCAAGAGGTGGATGGGATGCAGAGGCTACTACCTGATGTGGTTGTTATTGCTGTAGTCTAGCGATCAACTCAGCCTGCTGGGTTGCAATTTTCGCTTGGCGAGCAGTGACTTTCGCTTGGCAAGCAGCATTTAGTTGTATAGCCTCCATAGTTTGCTAGAGTTGTTAAAGCATATCTTCCATGTCGGCTGGAGGATTTTGAACTGCCAGAACCGATGAATACTCTCTGTCTAGAGTAGAAGTAGATGATTAGGCCTGACTAGGCATAGGTGAGGTAAACAGTGACTATTGTATTGGCGAATTCTAACGATTCCTCCCCCGTCTAGTAATCGGTGGGAGTGACACAAACATTAGCTGTCCGTCAATAAGATCCACGAATTGGTAAAGCCTTCTAACCAGGGTCCAGAGTGCTTGGGGGGTGACAGGCTCGTTTGAAGCAATGGTGACACACTACCTGGCAAAAAGAAAATAAAGCAAAAGGAAACAAAAAAAAAATCAGAAATCACACAACACCTCGGCTCAGACAAAAAGAACACGCAGTTGCAATCATAAGCTGTAGAACTATACTCAGACACTGATTTCTACCCCAAATTTCTACCTCAAAATTGATACCGAGACTTGTAACTGATACATACATTCCTGTCGAGTTTCACTCTAAAGCACGCATCAAGCAAATGAGAGCCAAAACACCCTTATAATGGGATAGGGTTACCCTGTCCTAATTTCGTCAGGAGCTAGGGGTTCACTATGCAAACAAGCGGTTTCAAACAATCTTGTATTCGGGTAAGCCACCTGTCCTAGTTTGGAATAGTCTCTATGGCTTCCAATATGCAACTAGGCCGATAGGTCAAAAAAGGGTACCTCAGCAAGACTACCTAATATACCTCTCATACCTAACACTGATAAGTGAAAGGAGGATCAAACGATACACCGGTAGTCTAGATCCAAGCATTGTGTTCCCATCGTGGCAGAGCCCCAACCGGTCAGCCTTTTGGCAAGCTTTTCTAAGCAAGCCTCCGACAAACCGCTTAGGAATAGTAGATGGCAAACACTATGACTTAAGCACACCGATGCAAATGCAAATGCAAAGAAACACATAAGTGTAGATAAAGCAACATATCATGAGTTTGAGTCAAGTTCTCTAAATCCCCAGTGGAGTCGCCAGGAACTGTGGACTCACCTTTTTCTCGCACCCTCCCTCCCCCGTCTTTCAAAAAGGGTTTGAAAGGAAAGGCCTCACAGTTCAGACTCTACTTGTGGCTCTGAATCTAGTCTCACAAGTGCAATGTGAAACTGATAATCATCAAAGAGTCCAATCCGGTTAACCTTTTTGGAAAATCGATTTTAAATCAAATAATGCCAAAATTGGACTGCTTGGCCAGATACAGAGTCGCCACCTAAATATTTTTTATTTTGGGGAAATTTAGGAAAGCCTGACTCGTGCCGAAGGCCACGTGTCCGTCATCACCAAAGTTGCCTCGGCTCGGGAACTTAGGTACGAAGGGCGAAGGTCATGAATTGAGCACCCCCGCTCGCCCAATCAAAGATTGGCCTCTACTAATCATGATATGTTCTTTTATAAATGGTATGTGTTCTTATTCCAGTTATTAATCGAATCTTACTATGTGACACACAAGCAAATATAGACTACGTTGCAAGAATTAGAACATTTCAAGTCATGTTTGTTTTGCGAAAATGATTTGAATTTGCCACTCTCAAGTGGGCCTAAAAAAATGTGGGTTTGCCACCAAACATAGTGGGCTTAAAATATGATTTTGACACTCAACAAAGTGGGCTTAAAACGCATATTCATTGAATCGCTCCAATTTAAACAACAAGCCTCCATCCACAGGCTTTCATGCAGTTAATCAAGTAAGCACATAGCCTCATGGCAAGCATGCGAAACATGGCAATTTGGCAATCACACTAATGCAAGTATGCTAAAACATAATACTCACCGAGTACTCCAAGCCAAAACAAAAACTAGTTAGAAAGATGCATGATTCCTAACTATACAAGATGCCAAATGCAACACATGCAATAATGTAACTGAATAGACTCGACTATCTAATCATGGCATTTGCAACACTTTGATAGTATGCTTTGAAACACGTATTCAAAGAAGTATTGAAATGACGATGCAGTTTGAATGATGCACCGAGCCTCGACGCATGCAAGATGAATGAATGAATGCAAACATGAAAGCATAAGGCATACATAGACACCCCATTTTGACTGACCTTAAGACTCTAACGTCATCATTCGTGCATGCGATGATTGCGCATGTTTGTGCTTGTTTTGAGTGCTCGAAGGTCTCGGCTGGGTGCCTTCTCTTTGAGCCTCTTGACACTTTGTGTTTTGGCCTTGGTTTTTGGGCCAGGCCTTGTTACCTCTTGGCTGAGGGAAGGGAAGGGCTGCCGGTCACTTGTGGCACTTGCCGGCCATTTTTCTCCCTTGTAGGCCACTTGGAGTGGTCGGCTGGCTACGGGAGGTGGCCGGCCGGCCACCTTAACTGGCCGGCGGCAATCTTTTTCCTTTTTAGATATTTTCAAATCTTTTGAGCCAGTTGTGGCTCACTGAACTCATCCTCCATACACGTGTATGGAGGGATGGATACAAGCTTGAAGCTTTTCAAGCAAGCTTTTGCTTGCATTGCCTATATAAGGGGAGCTTCCTCCCCCTATTTGAGGGTTGAGATTTTTCAGAGCAAAAGTCTCCCTCTCACTCTAGATCTCTATATATATATATATATTGTGCTATTTTGAGCCTTAAAGTGTGTTTTCTTCACACTTTTGCACTAAGACACCTAGTCAAACACCACTACCTTGGAGTTGAGGTCCTTGAAGGTTTGTTTGGAGTTCAAAAGGCTGGTTTTTAGCTCAGAAGTGGTCCTCTTGCTGTTGTGCGTCAAGGGTGAGCATATTCCCTCTTTAAGTTTATTTTTTTGTATACCATATTAGCCAGCTTTGCATGCTGTTTTAGGATTGGTTGTTAACCACAAAAAGCTTTGTTTTTTAAGTGTTAAAATGTTTGTTTAAGGCCCTGTGGCAGTTGAGGGTGTTTCACCGCCTTGGATGCCTTATTTGCTAAGCTTTTGAGCCATCCTTTAAAGCTTTTGGAACTATCTCTTTTTGGCCTTTTAACCACTAAATTTTAAAGGAATTTCAGTGGTGAAAAGGTGGTTTTGAGGTCCCAAATAGGAGGGGGCGGTCCCCTCTCCTCTTGTCTTGCTTGCTTGTGTTGATGACCCACCAAATGAGCATGTGTTTCTACTTCTTTGTGGCTTTATTCAAGCATATTTTTGTGACTTTTTAGACCTTCCATAACTCTGTTTTTGGCTTGTTTCATCATTGGTTGCCCACATCTTACACCTCTAGTGCAATCTTGCTTGTTAGCATAGTATACTTCACGAGTTGGTCCTTTATTCTAGCATGTTTTTACTCATGTTTTGCCTTGCTCTAACTCTATTTTGAGTGGTCTTGGCCCTGTGAGGCTTGCTTAGTATGGTTGAAGTGTAAAGAGCCTTGACTAGCTTTGAGTTTTGAGGCCTTTAACATGTTATGCAAGTGATGTTTGCATGGTATGGCACCATTTAGCATGTAAGTTCAGTGCATATAGTGTAGTCATACTCTCATATACTTTACTTCTTCATAGCTTTCGAGGGTTGTATGTTATGTTTTGTTTATGAGCCAATACATATGCATGCTTGTCTAAGCTTTTGGGCTCCCTTTTCAGCATGTTTTAACCTTTGTTTTGGCATGCTTGAGGTCTATCCAGAGCTGGTTTGATTTTTTAGGCTATGTATTGCATGCTTCTTGTGTAGTGCTCTTTACTAGCCTTGTGCTTTAGGCCCTCTAGCATGCCTTATTTGTGATGTTTGTATGATATGGCATCATTTAACATATAATTTCAGAGCATATACCCTTGTCATACTCTCATGAATATCACTCTTTAGTTGTGTTTAAGAGTTGTGCCTCATGCCTTGTTGATGAGCCAATGCATGAACATTGTAACGCCCTCAAAATAATGACATTAAACCCAACAATATTGACATGCCAAGATATATAAAAGATCCACGTCTTCCCATTCAACATAGTTCTATTACAAATAGTATTACATGTTAACAACAAAAGCAAATGCCCTAAGGGCTTACAGCTTTCCAAGTTAACACTTGGTTACAAGAAAGTAGAGTGCTAACTCATTTACACATTAAGCCCTTGGCTTGAATTTACATGTAATGTTACAAAAGGAAAGACAACCAAAAAGTCCGTCCGCCACTAGCCTTCCAAGCTAAGTCCTTGGAGGTGGCATACTACCTGTACCTGAAAATGATATTCCCATATAGGGTGAGCCACAGCCCAGTAGAAATATACTAAACCAATTATGAACAATGACTAAAAGATTAACAGTTGATAGATGGTCAACACTTTTATGTTCTTTCATAACATAATACAATTCCAAGACGTTTAAGTCTATATTTCCTTTTCACTTGCCATATCATAACCTTGGCTCAAACATCTCACATGAGACAAGCACTCATGCCAACACATTTCACTTCAACAAATATAAACATAATACCATATTCATACTTCCAAAGACAAGCATATACGCTCTGTCAATACATTTCTAGATAAGCATACATGCTCGATCTATGGAGTTCATCCCCTATCTCCTCCCAATAACATCCGGTTAGAGGTCCATCCCTATCTTCCCTAAACCATGAGTACATCCCCTATCTCCTCCAACACAACACAATGTATATAAACAACAATTATACACATCACATAACAATACATAAAATCAATGTATTCTATCCATCGTTATAATTCATAACATAACAACCCTTAGGTTCCAATTTCACTAATGTTTCAACATTAATTCCATGTTTCTATACCAAACATGCTTCTAGGTTTATTATAGACAAAACCCCAAACTTTTATAAAATTACACAATGGCCCAAAGTTTCCCAAAATTACACAACAACTACCAACATATCAAAATGCTAAAATTTAAAGACAAGACTCATAAAGAGGAGTAGGATATCCCTACCTCAAAAGATGAGCTCCAAAGGAGAAGGACCCAAAACCAAAATGCTCCAAACACCAAACTATTCGGATCAAAATGACGCCCTCGACGATCAACACCCTTTTTGTGAAGACAAAAGGTGAACAACACACTCTAGCTAGATCAACACTTAGAGAGAAGTTATGGTTTTTTGAGTGAGAAGCTCTGAAAATGGCGTTTTGGTAAAGTAAGAGAAAGAAGATAAGTCAAAAGTGATTTAAAATGCCCATCCCACTCGGTTACGACAGTCCGCTCGGCGTAAGACTCTCCGCCGGCGTAAGACACATAAAATAGTTCCGCCGAAGCGCAACATTGTCCGCCGAGCTCCAAGACATGACACAAAGTTCATCCGCTCGGCGTAGATCCCGGCCGGCGCAGTTCTCCCGTAACTCTCACCAAAAACATCAGGCGCTGGCGCACAAAGACCCGCTTCGGCGCATAAACCACACTTGCGAAGTTTTGCGGTGTGCACGAAATCTTGAAGGGTGCATTCTCCGCCGGCGCCAAAACCTCCGCCGGCGTACAAGCAACAACAATCCATTCGCTCGAGCGCAACCATGTCCTTCGGCCGAGCGACTAAAAACTGGGCAACTAGACTTGGTTCTAAAGCTTAACCAACCTGTGACAAACCTGCCCAACACATCCTGTAACTCAAAAACAAAGCAAGAAAGGACGTAAATAAGACAATACTCATTTACCAACATCCACGGACACATGTCCGGAGCACTATACAACAAGGTAAACCCGGACCGCTATAACCTCCCCCCCTTAACGAATTTCGTCCCCGAAATTAAAAACAAGTTTTGAAAGGCAAGTTTTCCTCTCCTTTAAACAATGTTATACCACAACATTACACAATTCGACCCATTACCGGTCATTCCATCTCTCATCAAGAGGCATTTAACAATATATACATTTCAACATGCATTGTCTTTCCATTTCAACCATTTCCCACATAGATGGTTTACAATTCATATCATAAGCAATAATCATGATACAATTCCATTTCTATAATATGGCCAACATATGCAATATTATAATCAACTCCCATAATAAGGCAAGTTCTACAACATCTCATTAACCAAGACATGCTCCATGTTTTACAACTTAAGGCATTTCAAATGTTCTTAAAGTTCATTACAATTACACAATTGCAACACTTGATTACACATCAATAAATAAGTCCGGATATTTCTCGCGGACTCCCAACTCACGTTCCCAAGTGGCCTCCTCCACTCCGTGATGTTTCCACAAAACCTTAACCAAAGGGATGGTCTTGCCACGCAGGATTTGATCCCGCCTATCCAAGACCTGAACCGGTCTCTCCTCATACGAGGCATCCTCATCTACCTCTAAGTCGGTCCAATCCAACACGTGTGATGGATCCGGCTCATACTTCCGAAGCATACTCACATGAAACACGTCATGAACTCCGGCCAACTGTGGCGGCAAAGCTAAACGATAAGCAACCTCGCCAATCCGCTCAAGGATCTCAAAAGGACCAATAAACCGAGGGGATAACTTCCCACTCTTCCCAAATCTCAACAAACCCCGTCTAGGTGATATCTTCAGAAAGACGTGATCACCCACCTCAAACTCTAACGGTCTCCTCCTACGGTCAGCATAGGACTTCGGCGACGACTGGTCAGAACAAGCCTCCTACGGATAAGCTCAACTTTCTCCGCTGTCTCCTAACCAACTCCGACCCAACAAAGGTGTGTCACCCACCTCGCCCAACAAACCGGAGACCTACAAGGTCGGCCATACAAGGCCTCAAACGGTGCCATATACCGATACTAGATCGAAATTGTTGTAGGCAAACTCTACCAACGGTAAGTGCCTCTCCCACGCCCCATCAAATCAAGGACACAACCTCGAAGCATATCCTCAAGGATCTGATAGTACGCCTTCAGGCCCATCACCGAGGATGATAAGCTGTACTAAAGGTTAACTTAGTACCTAAAGCACTCTGCAAACTCTGCCACAACCTAGCAGTAAAACGAGGATCTCTATCTGAGACAATCGTCACTGGGACCCCGTGTAACCTTACTATGTCCCGAATATATAGGTCGGCAAGATGATCTACTGAATCTCTCACGCGCATCGGAATGAAATGCGCCGACTTGGTCAACCGGTCTACAACCACCCAAATAGCGTCATTACCCCGCTGAGTCCTCGGAAGACCTACAACGAAGTCCATAGTGACATGCTCCCACTTCCACTCGGCAATAGGCAAGGGTTGTAACAAACCCGCTGGCCTCTGATGCTCGGCCTTCACTTGCTGACAAGTAAGGCACTTAGACACGAAAACTGCCACATCTCTCTTCATACCCCGCCACCAAAACTGGCGACCCAAATCCCGATACATCTTAGTACCTCCCGGATGCACCGCAAGGCGTGAATGATGAAACTCTCGGAGTACCTCCTCTCGGCAAGCCTCCGGTACAAGCAAACGGTCTCGGTATCTCACACTCAGGTCGGGATACACCGTCAAACCCTTCTCAACCTTCCCATTGGAGATCTTCTCTCGGAGTGATTCTACCTCAAGGTCACCTCTCTGTGCCTCTAACACTCTAGTCACTAGTGTAGGTTGCACAACAACAGAAAACAAGGCCGCAGCTTCAGCGGATTCGCCCAGAAGCAAATCAAATTCTCCAATTGCCCCCAACATCCCCCACTCCCGGATAGCTATACAAGCTACATTACTAACGGATTTTCTGCTAAGGGCATCGGCCACAACATTGGCCTTTCCCGGATGATAATGCAACTCGAAGTCGTAATCCTCAATAAACTCCATCCACCTCCTCTGCCTCAAGTTCAAGTCTTTCTGTGAAAACAGATACTTCAGACTCTTATGATCCGAGAACACCTCGAATCTCTCACCATAAAGGTAGTGCCTCCAGATTTTTAAGGCAAAGATCACAGCCGCTAATTCTAGATCATGCGTAGGGTAATTCTTCTCGTGAATTTTCAACTGACGTGAGCCATAGGCTACTACTTTCCCCTCTTGCATTAACACACAACCCAAACCCTCTCGTGAGGCATCACAATAGACTGCATAACCCAACCCTCTCTCCGGAATAATCAAGACCGAGCGGTGGTCAATCTAACCTTCAATTCAAACGACTTTTCACAAGTCTCATCCCATACAAAGTCGACTCCTCCGAGTCAATCTAGTCAACGGTGAAGCTAACCTGGAGAAATTTTTCACAAACCGACGGTAATACCCAGCTAATCCCAGAAAACTGCGAATCTCAAACACATTCTTAGGCTGTGCCCAATCTTGCACTGCCTCAATCTTGGATGTATCAACAGACACCCTTCCCCAGAAACCACATGGCCTAAGAACTTCACCTCTTCTAGCCAAAACTCACACTTCCCGAACTTAGCATACAGCTTATGGGCTCTAAGTAACTCAAGCACCACTCTCAAGTGCTCCTCGTGCTCCTCCTCTGAAGGTGAATAGATAAGAATGTCGCTCACAAAACGACTACAAAACTATCCAAGAATTCCGAGGATCCGGTTCATCAAGTCCATAAAGATCGCCGGTGCGTTAGTAAGCCCAAATGGCATTACTAGGAATTCATAATGGCCATACAGCGTGGAATGCCGTCTTGAATATCCTCCTCCTGACCCTTAACGGTGGTAACCCGATCTCAAATCTATCTTAGAGAAACAACGGAGCCCTTCAACCGGTCAAACAAATCATCTATACGGGCATAGGGTACTTATTCTTGATCAGAGTCGATTCAACTTTCGGTAGTCAACACACAATCTCAAGGCACCACCTTTCTTTTTAGCAAAGAGTGCCGGTGCTCCCACGGTGAAACACTAGGGCGAACAAAACCCTTATCTAGCAATCGAGTTGAACTTTCAACTCAACCAACTCTCCGAGCAAAACGGTAAGGTGCCATAGAAATGGCGCGTCTTGCACTAAATCGATAGAGAACTCAATCTCTCGGTGAGGTGGCAAATCGACAAGGTCCTCAGGAAAGACATCCGAGTACTCAGGAACTACCCTTGGCAACACAATCTGAGTCTCATCACACTCACCACTCTCAAAGCTAGCAAGTAGACCACTAAGCTCATTTCGCCTCATGACCATACCCCGGTGGCACAATACTACCAACCCGTCTCCCAAGAAATGAAAACACTCCGCTCACGGTACAACAAGTAACCCTCTGCGGTAGCAATCAATAATTTCGGTATGACGATAACCATCCATACCCAAAATAACATCAAAGCCCTTCATGGGCATAACTACAAAAAAGGAAGTCTATGATCGTCAACTTCTATGTCACAACCTCTACACCCGTGTTTCAAAATCAACTCACCCCAAATAGGTGACACTACACAGATAGGAGATGCCAACACTGCTAACTCCAATTCCAACACAGATGCAAATGCAGCAGATACAAAAGAATGAGACGCACCCGTATCAATCAACACACTAGCAACCGAATTGCAAAACAAAAAGGTACCTCTCACTACTGATGGGGCCGGTACTAGGTCCTGCGTAATAAAGATACACGCGCCAGAGGCCCCTGATCTACTGCCGCCTCTCGAGCATAGGATCTTTGCTGATTGGGACGACGCCCCGGATTGGCCTCGAGGCTGCCTGATCGAGTGGTTGAAATCCCTGCGTCTGTCTAGAACCAGACTCTCCTGAAGTGGCACTCAACCGTGGGCAATACCTCTTCATGTGCCCGGGCTGTCCACACTGGTAACACGACAAGGGCTGCCCCCTACTCGAACTCGCTCATGCCTAGCCGACGAAGCTCTCGACCCCGCCTTCAATGGCAACAAGCCTTGTGACCCGGCTGGCCACACTTGTAACAGGTGAACTCTCCTGTTGCCCCTCCCGAGCTCAGACTTTCGGTATTGGGAAAGTCGACTGCCAAACCACTCAGGACGGCCGAGGGTTATAACCCTACGCCTCGCCATCACCCTGTCCCTCTTCGCCCCTCCTGGTGCCCCCCTGATTCTCCTCTTCTCCCTCTGCATCATCACTCCATATGAGCTGCGATCCACCAAATGCCTCAGACTCTCGAATGTAAGGCCCACCAACTTTCAACTTGAGGTCCCACCTCAACTTCCGCTCAAACTCGTAGCAACGGCGCTCTCCTCGCCACGGTTCGTGCAAACTGGACAAGCTAGTAAATGTAGCCTCAAACTCGGCCACAGACAAACCCTCCGCTTAAGCTTGGTAAACCGATCCTCGTCTCTCTCTAGCCATCGCGGATAAAAACCTCTCTGGAAAGCATTCACAAACGCCTCAAGTACCACCCACACGAACTTTCTCATACTTCCACCATTGACCCGCATCTCCTTCAGTGGAAGGATGCCAAGGTCACTTTCACGCTCCGTCCTCAATGCCTAGCATTTGAGCGTTTTACTCATTTGTTCTAGCCACTGCGCCTTCAATGGCTCCTTAGGATCCCCAACAAACTCCTCCGGTTAGACCTAAGAACTCCCTCTTCAAGAAAGAAGGTCCCGCCTCGGTTGCACGATTTCTGCTCCGAGAATACCCAAAGCCCTGCTATCTCCCGGCCAAGGCGCCCATAGCTCGGCCTTGACCCAGGCTCGGCCACATTGGCACGACCAACCCTCCTCTGAATCGGAACCTCATCCGTAATGGCACTTCTGCCTCCTAGGCCTACCACGCCTACCACCTCTTGCTCGCCCCGACATCCTAATAAAGGTAACACAGAACGTTAGCACATTTATAAACGTGCCAAAACTAAACACTCACGTCCTAATGCATGGATAACTGTAATTCATTCCACGTAAGCACATAAACACATATAGCACTTACGAATTTCATTTCCGGATGATGATAGTCCCAAGGCGTTACTAGAGTACCGGTTAGAAACAGCATTGATCAAGTGCCTTTCCAACAAGGCTCCCAGAAACCCAAAGACCCAATCAACATCCTAGAAACTAAATCCCATACCCAAATAATCACATAAGCATGTTATCACATAAACATATAACAGTACACCTAAGTCTCTATCAAGCGAGACAAACCCATTGTGATCCTAATCACTTCCCACGTACCCAAAGTATTCGAACCCGGTACGCTCTGATACCAAGTTGTAACGCCCTCAAAATAATGACATTAAACCCAACAATATTGACATGCCAAGATATATAAAAGATCCACGTCTTCCCATTCAACAGAGTTCTATTACAAATAGTATTACATGTTAACAACAAAAGCAAATGCCCTAAGGGCTTACAGCTTTCCAAGTTAACACTTGGTTACAAGAAAGTAGAGTGCTAACTCATTTACACATTAAGCCCTTGGCTTGAATTTACATGTAATGTTACAAAAGGAAAGACAACCAAAAAGTCCGTCCGCCACTAGCCTTCCAAGCTAAGTCCTTGGAGGTGGCATACTACCTGTACCTGAAAATAATATTCCCATATAGGGTGAGCCACAGCCCAGTAGAAATATACTAAACCAATTATGAACAATGACTAAAAGATTAACAGTTGATAGATGGTCAACACTTTTATGTTCTTTCATAACATAATACAATTCCAAGACGTTTAAGTCTATATTTCCTTTTCACTTGCCATATCATAACCTTGGCTCAAACATCTCACATGAGACAAGCACTCATGCCAACACATTTCACTTCAACAAATATAAACATAATCATATTCATACTTCCAAAGACAAGCATATACGCTCTGTCAATACATTTCTAGATAAGCATACATGCTCTATCTCTGAGTTCATCCCCTATCTCCTCCCAATAACATCCGGTTTAGAGGTCCATCCCTATCTTCCCTAAACCGCGAGTACATCCCCTATCTCCTCCAACACAACACAATGTATATAAACAACAATTATACACATCACATAACAATACATAAAATCAATGTATTCTATCCATCGTTATAATTCATAACATAACAACCCTTAGGTTCCAATTTCACTAATGTTTCAACATTAATTCCATGTTTCTATACCAAACATGCTTCTAGGTTTATTATAGACAAAACCCCAAACTTTTATAAAATTACACAATGGCCCAAAGTTTCCCAAAATTACACAACAACTACCAACATATCAAAATGCTAAAATTTAAAGACAAGACTCATAAAGAGGAGTAGGATATCCCTACCTCAAAAGATGAGCTCCAAAGGAGAAGGACCCAAAACCAAAATGCTCCAAACACCAAACTATTCGGATCAAAATGACGCCATCGACGATCAACACCCTTTTTGTGAAGACAAAAGGTGAACAACACACTCTAGCTAGATCAACACTTAGAGAGAAGTTATGGTTTTTGAGTGAGAAGCTCTGAAAATGGTGTTTTGGTAAAGTAAGAGAAAGAAGATAAGTCAAAAAGTGATTTAAAATGCCCAGTCCCACTCAGTTATCTGACAGTCCGCTCGGCGTAAGACTCTCCGCCGGCGTAAAGACACATAAAACGAGTTCCGCTCGGCGCAACATTGTCCGCTCGAGCTCCAAGACACTGAACACAAAGTTCGCTCGGCGTAGATCGGCCAGCTCGGCCTTGTCTCCCCTCCGAACTCTCACCAAAAAAACATCATGCGCTCGGCGCTAAAGACCCTTCGGCGCATAAACCACACTTGCGAAGTTTTGCGGTGCACGAAAATCTTGAAGGGTGCATTCTCCGCTCGGCGCCAAAACCTCCGCGGCGTACAAGCAACAACAATCCATCCGCGGCGCCAACCATGTCGCTCGGCGGACGATTAAAACTGGGCAACTAGACTTGGTTCTAAAGCAACCAACTTTGTGACAAACCTGCCCAACACATCCTGTAACTCAAAAACAAAGCAAGAAAGGACGTAAATAAGACAATACTCAATTACCAACATCCACGGACACATGTCCGGACCACTATACAACAAGGGGTAAACCCGGGACCGCTATAAACATCATTTTCTTGCCTTTCGTGCTATCATTTTAGAGCATTTTGGCCACTATTTTGGCATGCATGAGATCTGTTTAGGGCTGGTTTGGTCCATTGAGCATTGTATTGCATGTTTCTAGTGTTGTGTGCTTCACTAGTTTCAATGTTGAAGTCCCTTTATATGTTATGCATACATTGCTTACATGATTGAGTCTTGTGCATGCCACATGTTGTTTGCATTGCATTGTGTTTGGATCGGACGTTAATTCAAACACAAGAAATGTGGGACGTTTCATACTTATAGTGATGAAATGTGTCACATTTCTTGGTTGTCAACCCTCTTGATCATGCATGATAGAGGTGTAGGCTCTTTGTGTTATTTGTGCAATCACTAACATTGTGCAAGCTTAGCTCTTTGGCCATCATGCATTGAGATGCGTGGTTGGTGGCTTGAGAGCCGAGTACTACGCTCCTTTGAGCTTGAGAAATGACAAGGAGAGTAGTTGCATACACATTTCCTTGGAAATGCACTGCTGTGCCTTTGTTGTTCTCTGTTGCAGCAAAATTGGGATTCTGGAAGGAGAGGTGGCGGTGATCGGTTGCACTAAGCCGTCGACCACTTGTAATCCGGCGTTGATTGAATAGCTCTTGACGGTTGAAGTGTGGCGGCGACCACTGCGACAACATTGTCTATAATACTCCTATTTTGGGGCAGTTACAACCTGGAAGTGTGTTCGATGCTATGAGGTCACCGCGAGTGCAAACAAAGGCAACTCATGGCAAGGCAGTGCATTTCTGGGATGACGCCAACCGAGCATGCACGTCTCCCTCGTCCATGAGGCTGCTTTATTTGGTTTAATAGCTAGTTGTAGCTAATTATTTGATTCAAGTGATATAATATTCTTAATTAGCTTAGCATAGCTAGTTTTCAATTCGGTTTGTAATTAATTAGCTTAGAGTAGTTAATTAGTTGGTTTGTAATAATTAGCGTAACTTAGTGTAGCGTAGCTTAATTATTCAAATCCTCCTGCGAGGGGGGCAAAATGTTGTAATAAGCGTGCGTGTGTGTGTGTATGTCTTCCAACCCCCACTTCTTTCTCCTTTTTACTTATCAGTTTTTGATGATAGTTTAGGGCATATTTCAATTAGCATACCTTATGCTTTGCATGTTTGCATCATCCTTTTGTCTTGCATGCACTGGGCTCGGCGCATCATTCAAACTACATTGTATTTCAATGCACTTTCTTTAATACGTGTCTCAAAGCATGTTATCAAGTGTTGCATTCGTATGCCATCTTAGACAGCCGAGCCTATTAGTTACATTATTGCATGCGTTGCATTAGGCATCTTCGACATAGCTAGGATCATGCATGATTTCTACCTAGTTTTCTGTTTTGGCTTAGAGTACACTGTAAGTGTTTACGCTTTAGCATACTTGCATGTATGTAAGTGACTGCCATGCTAGCATGCTTGCCATGAGACTATTTGCTTAAGTGTTTAACTGCATGAATGTTTGTAGGTGAAGGCTTTATTGCTTGAATTGGAACAATTCATCAAATGTGAGTTTTAAGCCCACTTTGCGGAGTGGCAAATCATGTTGTTTTAAGCCTACTTGAGGGTGGCAAATCTGCATTTTAGCCTACTTGCGAGTAGCACTTCCAAACCCTTTTCGAAAAACAAACATGAGATGTTTTGTTCCAAATCAAGTGATTTAGTTTATACTTGTATGCTGTGCGCATCACATAGTAAGGTTAGCTAATAAACCGGAATAAGAACACATGTGTTTTCAAAATAACATATCATGTTTAGTAGAGGCCGATCCTTTGATCGGTCGAGCGTGGGTGCTTATTTCAGGACCTTCCCTTCTCGTACCCACGTTCCCGAGCCGAGGCAACTTTGGTGATGACGAACACGTGGCCTTAGGCACGAGTCAGGGTTTCCTAAATTTCCCAAAATAAAATATTTAGGTGGCAACTCTGAAATCTGGCAAAGCAGTCCATGTTTGGCGCTTTTGATTGAAAATTGATTTTTCAAAACCAATTACCAGATTTGGACTCTTTGGTGATTTATCAGTCTTACATTGCACTTTGTGAGATTAGATTCAGAACCGTGACAGGAGTTTGAACTGTAATAGCTAGAACCCAATTCGCGCCCTCGCCCGCGGAGAGAGTTTGGGGCGGTCTACAGTTTCTGGCGACTCCACTGGGGATTTAAAGAACTTGACTTGAAACTCATGATATGTTGTTTTATCTACACTTATGTGTTTCTTTGCATTGCATTGCATTTGCATTGGTGCGCTTAAGTCACAGTGTTTGCCATCTACTATTCATGAACGGTTTGTCGGAGGCTTGCTTGGAAAAGCGTGCCACAAGGAAGATCGGTTACGGGCTCTGCTATGATGGGAACACAAACCTCAATTTTGCCGAGGCACCCTTGTTAACCAATCGACCTGGTTGCATATCAGAAGCCATAGAGACCATTCCAAACTAGGACATGTTTCTTACCCGAATGTAGGTTGTTTGAAACCATTGCGTGCATTGTGAAACCCTAGTTCCTGACAAAATAGGACATGGAAGCCCTACCCCACCATAGGGATGTTTTTGCTCTCACTTGCTTGATATGTGCTGTTAGGATGTGTCTCTATAGGGATGTATGTATCAGTTTGCAAGTCTAGGTACCAGTCTGAGGACATCAATATTTGTGGGTATCAGATTTGAGGCAGTGATTTGGGGGCAGAGAGCAGTGTTTGAGAATAGTTTGTTCAGCTTATGATATCAACTGTGTGTTGTCTTTATCTAAGCCAAAATGTTGTCCGTTTTTTCTGCTTGTTGTATCCTTATTTTTGCTTTATTTATCTTTTTGCAAGGTAGTATTGCACCATTGCTTCCGAAGAGGTAGATCCCCCAGAGCACTCTGGACAAGAGTTGGAAGAATTCATCGATCTGAGGATCTAGTTGATGGACAACCAGTGTTGGTTTCATTACCCCCGGTTACGAGATGGAGGTCATCTAGGCACGATCATCGGTCTGGCGATTCTTGAGTCAGCGGTTATTTTCCACCTCACATGTCTTGATTGAAATTTGAGATATCTGGTTCTACCGCAGAAAGAGGACATACACCTGTTCAGATAGATCCTCCTTTTGCAGTCGGTATGGAGGAAATGATGTGTCAATTCCAAGAGACCATGTAGGCCATGCAGCGAGATGTTGCCCGCTAGGCAGAGGTTACCTCCTGTTAGGCGGAAGTTGTGGCTCAACAGGCAGAACTAATTGCTAGACTTCAATAGCAGCAACAACCCCAACAAACCGGAGCGTCTGCTTCGCATCCACCCCTTCCCCCACCTATAGTTCCAACACTCGGGGAGGCGGCTTACGTCTAGGAAAATACGGTCGTTCCGACAGGGCCAGTCCCATTGCCAATCCCACCTTAGATGTCTAAAGCACTGGCTAATCATGTGGACACACTGTTTGAGTTCGAGGTAGATCCAACTGCGCTGAAAGTCAATAAGCTCAAGAAGTTGTTTAAGCGAGCCCAGGGAGTCAACTCGATCCCGAACATAGAAGATGGATACACTGATTCGGCAGTGACCTTGTTGGACAAGTTCAAGATGCCTCACATAGATCGTTTTGATGGTTCAGGCAATCCTATGGTTCATCTAAGGCTGTTCTCTAATATTTTGCGCCTGATGGGCTTAACAAGACTCCTGAAACTTTCACTCTTCAGTCAGACCTTGTCGGGTATTGCGGCCATATGGTATGCCAAGCTGGAGGATTCGGTGAAGAGAAGTTGAAAGGTGATGGTCGAGGCCTTCATTGCCCAGTATTCATACAACACCCAGATTGAGGTCACGACTCGTGATCTCAAGGCAACCAGGTAAGAGCTGAAGGAAGGCTTTTCTGACTTTGTCACTTGATGGAGGGCTAAGGCCTCCAGGATGACAACTCGGCCACTGGAAAAAGGACCAGATAAGGATGGTTGTGCGCAACCTCCAACCCAATCTCATGCAGAAAATGATCGTCTTACCCTTCCCCACCTTTGCTAATTTACACGAGATTGGGGTACAGATTGTGGACGCCACGAAGCAAGGTCTGATTGACCAGGAGAATGAACAACCCAAGAGGGCATTCATCCATGGTTCGAATGTAGCTACCAGTAGTAGTGCAACCGCCAGAACTTCTGATGTCAACATGGTCACCACCACGCCAAAAATAGCTACACCCTTTATCGGTGCGTCCGGAACCAATTCACAAACAGCCAAATATCTACTCCAAGGCTAGAGGACTTTTACTCCACCGTACATGCCTCTTTCCAAAGCCTTGCGGGTTCTAATCAGGAAAGGGCATTTGAAGCCCCGAGAGCCGCAACCATTTCTAGACAAACTTCTTTCTTCCCATAACCCGGCCAAATATTGTGCTTTTCACCAGCAACACGGTCACGACACTGACTTCTACTACAGACTGCGTCATGAGATTCAAGATCTCATTGACAACAAGGTGATTGCACCTCCTGACAAGCCAAATGTCACCACCAACCCACTCCCACCACATAACCAAGCTCCACCACCCAAGCACATTAACCTGATCCAAACCGCGGCCATTCCGTATGATCCAAGCATATACATCACATCCTCCCACCTACCCAAGCATGAAGTGTTCATTTTAGACAGCACAAACTTGTGCATGTTGAGCACCTCCCTAACCCAGCTCGAGCCAGTGGTGGTGACTGTCGAATACAGAGCCGAGGTAACCTTGGGGGAGAATGAGGGTGTTGGATCAGAATCGGGGAGATCTGGGAGCTTTACCGACGAAGTATATAACCTGTGTGGTTATATTGTGTCAACAAATCAAGCTAAACTGAGGGTAGAGTTGCCAACTTGGGCGGAGATTAGTGTGGTTCGAGAGGATGGGCCTAGGCAGGGGTTAGATGACCTAGCAGAGTTAGAGGAAGATATCAGCAACCTTCAGTTCTTTGATGAGTAGGACCCAGGGGATGTGAGCATCAACTAGTTTGACTTGAATGGATCAGCAGATACCACTGGGTGGCTCAGTGACGAGCCGGATGTTGTTAAGGAGCATCAGTCAGAACAGAGACTGTCAGAAACGGGAACATCTACAGTGGCCGGAATGGTCAAGAACCAGCAGGAATCTCCAGAGAGCACCGGTGCGAAGAATTTTGCCTGGGATTTGGGCAGTTTGTGCACGGCAGACACCAAACAGGAGGCTGCATTGAAGAAGTTTGAACAAGAGAGGATTGATAATGACAACAGGGCTAGAAAAGCCAAGGCACCTGAGGGCGCAGAATGTGCTGTGAGCACAGAAATAGTTACGACGAAACCGGATGGCTGTTTGTCGATTGCCGATGACATGTGGCGGGAAAACGACGACTTGCGTCTGGCCCATACTAACGAAGACTGGGGTCAGAGGCAACCGGATGACACCTGGTATATTGAGGAGGTTGACCATATGACAAGGAGTGGGCGGTACTTCAAGCCCCCAAATTTGGACTAGCCGGAGGCATTCGGGAAAGATAAAGAAGCGGAAAGACAGAAAGAAACACTGCTGGATGAAGAAGCTATGCTGAAACAGCTAAAGAAAATTCAAGCAGACATCTCCATCTGGGGACTACTTATGGCCTCAAGGGTTCACAAACCAGTCGTCCTTACGGCCATGGATAGGGCCAAGCTTTCAATTGATACCACTCCTGAGCAGTTGGTAGGATTGGTGTGTCCGGGCGGGGCTACATTGGCCTTGACCTTCACAGACAAAGAACTATTGCCTGAGGGCTCTGATCATAACAAGCCGCTCTACATCTCTATAGAGTGTATGGAAAAGTGGATACCGGTGGTCTTGGTAGACACGGGGTCCGCAATCAATGTATGTCCGGCGAGGACGACGTATGCTATCGGGTTGAAGCCTGTGGAGTTCGTGCCTATATTCCAGGTGATACAGGCCTATGATAACACTATCTGGGAGGTGATGGGGACCATACATATCAAGACTCAGGTTGGCCCGGGGTAGCATGACATTAAGTTTCATGTCTTGGATGTTCCAGCCACCTTCAATCTATTCCTTGGACGGCCGTGGCTGCACCAGGTGAGGGCCGTTTCTTCCACTTTACACCAGATGCTGAAGTACCCCCACGGGAAGGGGGTGGCAATCATTTTTGCGAACTTACCCATACATCTGCCGCCAGAGGTTTCTACACCAGTTTTGGAGATTGAGCATGGCACGAAGGATGTGTTTTTGTCGGGATTCACCTTGGCAGAAGCTCGGGTTATACAAGATATACTAGCTATTGACGAGGGACTATACGTTAGTGCACAATTTGTTTACCTCATGAACAAGCTTCAACACATGCCCGGGATGGGATTAGGGTGAAGTGGCCGAAAGGGCGTCGCAGCATTGGCCGAAGTACCACATAACCCATATACCTTTGGCTTAGGTTATCTGCCTACCAAAGAGGATTGGGCCAGGAAAGGAAGGGAGATGGCCGGAAGAGCCAAGGCAAAGCAAGCCAAGAAGCACTATGAGTTAGTGCACAGGCCTATCCAGGGAACCCTAAATGGACGCTTTGTCCGGGAGGGGGAGGACTTCCCGTTTTGCAGCTTTCCGTAGCCATGGTTAAATTCAGAGAAGCGGTTCTTTCCCGGCTTTGAAATGTTTTTTGACCTTCAGTTATCAAGGGATGAAGTTGCCGAAGAGCAGACAGACCCACCAGCTGAGGCTGAGCAGTGCAAGGAGAAAGATTCTGAGAGCACAGAACTTAAAATGGGGGTAGCGCTGGCTTGTCTCCTCTCAAACCTCAGATCGTACCGGAGTGCTTGGGGGGTAACTCATCAGTTTCTATGATTGGGGATGAAGCGGCTGTGGGCCCATCTTCTAGCATTCTTGATGCATCCATCGTACCTTCCCCCGTTTGGCAGTACGATGAAGGCTTTTTATTGAGCAGTTTCGGGTCAGGTAGTGAGCCAGAATCTGATTCCACAGAGTCTGTGGAGTCGGAATCAGATTCCAGCTCTTCTGAGTCCGAGTCTGGTATTCCTGGGGTTGATAACCCGGATGCCACTGTCCTGTCCAGGTCGTCCTTTTCTTTTTCCTTTGAGCCTGTTGTAACTGAAGGATCAGATGGACTAGATGTTATTAATAAGAACTGTACAGTTGTAGCTTCTGAGTACTTTTCTGTGCCTTTAGTTTATTGCAGTAATCAGGACTTTCAAAATTTTGATGATAACGACGAGGAAGAAATTCCTCCGGTTTTGAAACGTTTGATTGATCAAGAGCAGGAGAGGTTTGTAAAACCTTTGGTTGATGAAATCACCTCTATTAATGTTGGTACTGAGAAGGACCCGCGGCTGGTCCAGATTGGGTCCACGTTGTCTTCGGAGGAGCGCGAGCACTTAGTTGCTTTATTAAAATATTTCAAAGATGTTTTCGCGTGGTCCTACAAAGACATGCCTGGAATCAATCCTGGGATTGTACAGCACTGGATCCCTCTTGACCCAGAGGCCCGACCTATTAAGTAGAAGCTCCGAAGGATCCACCCGGACTGGGCTCTGAAAATCAAAGAAGAGGTCACCAAGCAGATTGACACAGTGTTCCTGTTAGTATCTGAGTACCCAACTTGGTTGGCCAATATAGTTCTAGTGCCGAAGAAGGACGGCAGAATTCGACTATGTGTGGACTTCAGAGATTTGAACAAAGCCAGTCCGAAGGACGACTTTCCTCTACCGCATATCAATGAATTAGTGAACTTCACTGCTGGGCATGCATTGCTCTCGTTCATGGATGGGTTTTCAGGCTACAATCAGATTTTGATGGCACTCGAAGACAGGGAGAAGACTGCTTTCACTACCCCGTGGGGAACGTACTGCTATAGGGTGATGCCGTTTGGTTTGAAGAATGCTGGGGCTACATATCAACGGGCTGCAACCACGATTTTACACGATATGATCCATAAAGAGGTTGAGGTGTATGTGGACGACATGATTGCCAAGTCAAAGGAAAGAGAGGGCCACTACACCGCCTTGTAGAAATTTTTCCAATGGATTAGAGAGTATCGGTTGTGGCTGAATCCTTAGAAATGTACTTTCGGAATTACAACAGGGAAAATGCTGGGATTCTTGATCACATAGAGAGGTATCGAGATCGATCCTTCCAAAATCGAGGCCATCTTAGAAATGCCTCTACCAAGGACTGAAAATGAGGTGCGAGGCTTTTTGGGCAAAGTGCAATTCATAAGACAGTTTATTGCAAAATTAACCTTGACTTGTGAACCACTGTTTGGTCTCCTAAAGAAAGGAAAGAAGTTCCAATGGGATGATCAATGCCAAGTTGCTTTCGAGCAGATCAAGCAATATTTACAGAACCCACCTGTGTTGTCATCGCTAGAGCCGGGGAAACCGTTGATTCTATACCTATCAGTGACCGAAACGACGATGGGCTACATGCTTGCGCAGGAATCTTAGGATAAAGTGGAGAAGGCTATCTATTACCTGAGTAAGAAAATGCTGGATTATGAGGCCGGCTACACTCCACTGGAGAAGGCTTGTTGGGCCTTGGTATGGGCTACCAGGAAGTTGAGGCACTACCTGTTAGCTCACTCTATAATACTGGTTTCGAGATTAGATCCCATCAAATATCTCTTTGAGAAACCAGCACTTATAGGTAGGCTAGCCCGTTGGTTGCTTCTTCTCCCCGAATTTGATCTGAAGTACATGACACGCAAGTCTGTGAAAGGGAGAGCGGTAGCGGAGTTCCTAGCCAGTCACCCGGTGGAAGAGGATGAAGCAGTATAGTATCTGTTCCAGGACGAGGCCATTCTGCATGTCGAAGAAGAGACTTGGACGATGTGCTTTGACAGAGCGTCAAACCAATACAGGTACGGGATAGGGGTGTTACTGATAGCACCCTACAATTCCCACATACCCTTAGCTTTCAAACTCCGGTTCAAAGTATCAAACAATGAGGTAGAGTATGAGGCATGTATTGCTAGATTGGAAGCCACCTTGGAACTAGGGGCAAAACAGTTGGATGTCATTGAGGACTCGAACCTTGTTATATCTCAAGCTAAGGGAGATTAGAGAGTTAAAAAAGAAAAGATGAAGATCTATCACCAGACCTTGGACGTTCTGATTCCTCGGTTTGAGAAAGTAAATTTTGCAAAACTGTTAAGAGAGAACAACAGGTTCGCTGATTCATTAGCAAGTCTATCTTCTATGGTAGACATCCCTTTTGGAGTTCGGATGCGTCCAGTCATCATTGAACAGAAATTTGTGCCGGCCTATGAGCTGATTGTTGCCATAGACGAAGTACAAGATCAAAACCCCTGGTATTACGACATCTGGAACTTTTTGGAAATAGGGGTGTATCTGCTAGGGGCAAATGCCAAAGATAAGAGGGCAATTTGAAGAATGGCTGTTCAATTCATCGTCTGCGGGGGTAAACTGTACAAGAGGGGTCATCTTGGGATGCAAAAATTGTGTGTTGATGCTGAAGAATCTAAGCACCTGATGGAGGCCATCCATGGAGGAGAGTGCGCAGCGCACATGAGCGGGGTAATGCTAGCCCGGAAGATTCTCAGACAGGGTTATTATTGGTCAACCATGGAGAAGGATTGTATTGGCTTTGTTCAGCGATGCCACAAATGCCAGATCCATGCAAACCGCATGAATATTCTGCCATCGAAGCTGTACAACATGACTTCACCATGGCCGTTTTCAGTCTGGGGGATTGATATAATTAGGGCAGTCACTCCGAAGGGGTCCAACGGACATGAGTACATTCTGGTAGCGATAGACTACTTCACAAAGTGGGTTGAGGCCCAATCCTATGCGGTGTTGAAGGCATCGCATGTTGCTAAGTTCATCAGGAACAACATCATCTGTCACTATAGGGTCCCGAATGAGATTATTTCAGATAATGGTTCCCATTTCAAAAAGGAGGTGATCGACTTGTTAGGGAAGTACAATGTGGCGTTTCACAAGTCATCCACATATCGGCTGCAAACCAACGGAGCCGTTGAGGCTGCCAACAAGAACATCAAGCACATTCTGCAGAAAATGGTGGAAACCTATAGGGACTGGCCAGATAAGCTTCCATTTGCTCTTTGGGGCTACCGGACTTCAATTCGAACTTCTACTGGGGCAACTTTGTACTCCATGGTCTATGGGATGAAGGCTGTTCTGCCTATCAAAGTTCAGGTTCTGTCATTGCGAGTTATGGCTGAGTGCCAGATAGCTGAGGCAGATTGGCAGCAAAGCAGGTTCGAAGAACTCATGTTATATGACGAGAAAAGGCTGAAAGCACTGTATCATGTCTAGGGTTATCAACGAAGAATTGCCAGGGCTTTCAATAAGAAGGTTAAGTCCAGGATTTTGAAAGAGGGAGATCTAGTGCTCAAAGACAACCGAGCTCCTATCCACAACCCTAGGGGCAAGTTCAGACCTAATTGGACTGGTCCTTACATCATCAAGTCAATCTGGTTGGGTGCAGCTGTTATTCTGATGGACCTAGATGGCCTTGAGTTCTCCCAGCCGACCAACATGGACAAGTTAAAGAAATACTACCCCTAAGTGGCTCACTAGGCTGAAAAACCCGAAAGGGCAACCTAGGAAAAAATTAAAGCACAGAAAATTTGAAATAATAAAAACTAAGCTAGCAAGGTTGAAAACCCGGAAAGGGCGGCCTTGGCAAAAGTTAGAGTGGAAAAGGAGAGTGTTAATACACGAGTGAACCTGAACCGATCTACGTAAGGCTTGATTTCCATCTTTGGGATACGTAGGCAACTTCATTCTGAAGTCCAGCCACAAACACCTCGAAATCAAATTTGTCTGTGTGATCGTGTTGGTCATCTTTGTCTATTTTGCATCCAAGAGCTTGGTTGTGATCTCCAGTGCAGTGCTATTCAGACTAGGGGCAACTTTCTAGTTGTTGGGATTCGGGGTTGTGCATCTCGAGCATAGATTTCAGGCATGTCCAGTTATGATCCATATCGAAAATGGTTTTGAAAAGTTTTAATAAAAGTTGATTTTGTTCAAATTAATCTTTTTACGACTTAGACCATTTTTGGACCAAATGGAAAATTTTCAGTACCCACAACCTTCAATTTCATTGATTTCAGTACAGAGTTCTCCTACTCTTAAATACAAATTGAAGTTGCTTTTATTACATTCATAAAGAAAACTTGAAAGTACAGATTAAAGCAATAAACTCGGGGCATAGTCAGGTGTTCCTGTGTCCCTTCCCAGAGCTTGTGGAAGCCTCTGATGCCAAAGTAGGCCCAATCTGTGCCTCTTCATCGAGCCAAGCTGTGCACTCATCAGAAAGGGTACAATTGAAAGTGGAAGCGGGAGTCAGAAGCTCTCTCGTTCTCCATGCTATGGCCTACTGAGCTAGATGTGAGCCTCGGACTGGAAATGCAGTAGGGTACTCTATTCCCTCTTCCGGGCAGATCTGGTCATGGCCAAACTAACATCGGAATCGGAATGGGAAGTAAAAGACACAGTGTGTCAAGCCAACCAACTGAATGACTGGTTGGCGAGACACAAAAGGTATTCTATCAGAGTTAAGGGGCCAAACGGAAGCAAACTTACAAATTGTCCATAGAGCCGTGCTTACATGGCACATCAAATAACCCATCTCTGTATTCATTAATAACTCACACCAAAAAGGAAGTCAACTTAAAGTGTTATATGCACAAAAGATCATTCAAAACTTAGTCAGCCAAGCCAAAACTTATGTACAAAGGTAATTCAATGTTTTTGCCAACATATAATATAACGAAAGAACAAAAGGGAAAAAACAAGTCTCGTGCGTGAGACGCTAAGGCTGACTCTTCAAACTTGACCTTTCACACACACTTCACCGGGGCTGGGTTTGGGCATCTCTTTGCTCACCTACATACACATGAATGAGTATGAGCGAAAGCCTAGTGAATAATATCAAATAAAGAAGGTACATGAATGAAATTCAAAAAACAAACATATCAAACGGTCTTTTAAACCCATTCATATTTCCATTCAATTCATTAACGGCTGCAAGCCCGAACATATCAAACAGCCTCTGGCCCATTTTCTCCTAAACAAACGACCTTAGGCCCAATTCATTCATGTCAAACGGCCTTTGGCCCGATCATTCATATCCGATGGCCTTTGGCCCAATCATTCGTTCCCAACGACCTTTGGCCCAGTCATTCATATCCGATGGCCTTTGGCCCAATCATTTATTTCCAACGACCTCTGGCCCAATTATTCATATCCGACGGCCTTTGACCCAATCATTTATTTCCGACGGCCTTTGGCCCGATTATTCATATCAAACAGCCTTCGACCCATTCATTCATGTCAAACGGCCTTTGGCCCAAACATTCATATGAAACAGCCTTCAACCCATTCATTCATGTCAAATGGCCTTCGGCCTAAACATTCATGCATGTCAAATGGCCTTTGGCCTAATCAATTGTATCCAACGGCCTTTGGCCCAACCATATCGCATAACAAACATTTGTCCATAATTCAAATTAACAAACTTATAAGACTTATATGGGAATAAGAAATTGGACAAATAACATACTTCAAAATATTTTTACTAAGATATTACTCACAATGATCTGCCAGTGGATTTGCTCTCACGCTTGACCCTGCATATTTCATGAATATAATGGCTCACAAACGATTCAATCCGTTCTTAATTCATACATTCCTCTTAGGCTTCTTTCTTATCCTTTTAACTCATTTACAATGCTTAATGCATGCCTAAGAGTACTTAGAAATGAAAGAGAATAGAAAATGAAACATATAGCTACTTTTCAAAATTTCATAAATAGGACTCCCCGCTCAAGCGTGGCTTTGGCCGCTCGTGCGGACCCTTTTTGGTCTACAAAAATACTGGTTGTCTAATTTTTACGCTCGAGAGTGAATTCGAGCGCTCGAGCTGAAAGTCACAATACATGGTTCCCGGCTCGAGCGTGAATATCCCCGCTCGAGCAGACATCCATGTCTGCAAAAGTTCTAGGAACTAGATTTTCACGCTCGAGCGGCACTTTCCCTGCTCGAGCGGACATGCCAATTTCTGGGTTTTCCATAATTGTTCTTCAAGTGCAACCTTGATATTCAAAGGTCCAACATTCATGTTTTTGGTCCAAAAATGTGGAAACACAATATAGTATAAGGATGTGAGCCATATGAGGCCAATTATTCAAAATCCATGATCATATTCTCAAATTAATCAACATTTCTCTTGTATGGTTGAAACCCATGCATTTAAACTTCATATAATCTTCATATCTCCATTAATCAAACATGCATGTCAATTTTGACTTCAATTCTAGTACAAATGACACTTATAATCATGAAACTCATGGAGATTATGCATGCATGAGAGATTTGGTGCCCAATTCTCATTGTTTAATATGATTCATGCTCAAATATGCAAATTCATAGCAATTCTTTGCATGCATGTACATAAAAGCTTTCAATTCTTCAATTTCATCTCAATTTATGTTCTTGATCACCCAACTAGCTGGAATACACAAATTTACAAACTTATACACATGAATTCATACTCAAGTGCTTACCTAGAAGCTCTAATCACCCAAATTATAGTTAATTCTTGAATTGATCTCCAAGATCTTCAAGCTTCTTGATTAATTCTTCAATTTGAGCTCCCTCTCTCTCTCTAACCGGCACACACTCTCTCTCTAGAGTGATTTTCAGCTAAAATGAATTCAAGAGAAGGAATTGAGTGTAATAAGGCCCTTTATATAAGCTTTCCTAATCAAATTTGATTAGGCCAAATAATCGGGCTTAAATTAAATGTTCTGAATCTAATTATTTTGATCTGAATAAGTTTTCAATTAAATTTCACCATAGACTCTAAAAATTGCGCTAATCACAATGGCGTAATCAATTTTGGGTTCTGTGGCCAATAAGGCCTTCAATTTAAATTCCAAAGCAGTTAATCAAACAGATTTTCTTATGGTGAACAAATAGAAATTCAAAACGACATATATTCATATAAATGGCACTCAAAATCATATCAAACACATAATCACAATCATAAATAAGATTAATTAGCATAATACGGACCAGGGTTATCACAGCATGAGTCCACAACTCTCAACTTATCCATCAGCCATATCTGGGGAGGGATGAAAAATAAGAGAGACTAAAGAATAGAGAGGTGTACGTGGAAAGAAAAGTGAGAAAAGGGTTTTGAGAGAAAAACTGAGCCTGAGGGCTGAGTGATGTGAGAAATACACATGTGAGTAGGGTGGGAAACATTACCTGTAAGTGTAGTGGACTCCCCGCAAACCTCGTCGTCTCCCGGCGATGGAAGGCATCCAAACTCATCAGAGTCTCGGCTAGCGTCATGCCAATGCAGCTCTTGTCCTCTTTCAAACCTTGGGCAACCTCAATCAAGCGAATGATGGACCCTCCAGAGCGAGGGGCAAGCAAAAAATGAGATAACATGCACAAGCAGAGAGCATGTCGCCGAAAACCTTGCCAATGATGATCACCACGGTCACTAGCGTCAGAGAATCAATGAATCAAGATGGGGATGTCCAACTCCCCGTCGTGAATCAAAGACTGAACGTCATGCAAAGTAAATCCACACACCTATCATAGAGCTTGGATGTGGCCAAATCAGAATTGGGGCAAGATCTTTTCATCACGCTGAGACTCCATCAAAGCTTGGAAATCTTCAAAAGTGGGACATATCTCTTGTCCACCAAAGCTAAAAACATGAGTTACTGGATTCCAACACCTAATCGCGGCATGGAGGAACGGAAAATGCAGCGGGGTGCGGCTTAGCATGAATAGTGCATTTATTCCAAAACCTCGAAAATTTAACTTTTCCGAGCCATCTGTAGACACCCCATTTTTGACCATCCTCAAGGCTTGGATGTCACCGTTTGAACACTCGGTGATCATCCATGTTCGTGTTCGTTTGCAGTTATCAGAGGTTCCGGCCGCGCGCCTTGCCTCGAAGATCTCTCAACTTGACTATTTTGTGCTTGGTTGTGGACCAAGCACTTGTATTTCTATTTTTGGGGGAAGAGGGTGGCTTGTTGGCCATTCCCTCAACCCGCTGGCTAAGGCTTAAAGCCACCGGCCCTGTTTTGTTCCCATCGGCCAAGAGTTTTGGCCGGTCAACACTATATTTGGTCGACCGGCCCCTTTTGTTGGTCAATCGGCCATTTCTGCTGGTCGACCCCCTTCCATCTGCTTTTGGCAGATATTTTATGCCAGCTGTAATAGCTAACATGCACAATTGACCTCCTCCATACACGTGTGTGGAGGGATTGGCTCCTTTGCTTGGCTTCTCTTGGAAGCCTTAGAATTGAACCTCTATAAAGAGGGAGCTCCTCCTCCCTCCTCCAGGGTTCAAAGAATTAGGGTTAGAAAGGATATAGATAGCCTTGTATCTATACTTCCTTGTTTAGCCTTATTCTGTGACCAAAAGTGAGTTTTGTCCCACTATTGTACACCAACACACACTAAAACACCATCCTTGGTTGCTAAGGTGCTAGGAGGTTGATTTTAGTGTTCTTGGGTGGGTTTGAACTTAAAAAACTTGCTGGAGCTTTGTTCCTAAAGGAGGTCTGCAAGGGTGAGCATCCTTACTTTAGGTAACCCTTTCTTGCATAGGCTTTTAGCCATTCTTGGTTATTGTTTTAAGCTTTGACTATAACTGATAAAAGTTCTGATTTTGTGTGTTTTAGAACTTTGTTTAAGGTTACTTTGAGGTTTGGGGTTGTCTCCCCCCTCCAAGGCCTTGTTAGGCCTTGTTTTTGGCCATACATTTTGGCCATTGTTTTGGTCTTTGCATGACCTCTCTACCACTGAAATCTAGAAGATTTTCAATGGTGGAGAGATGATTTTGGGGTCCTAAATAGGAGAGGGTCATCCCCTTTCCCTATTGTCTTTAATGCTTGCATAAATGGCTTATGTGGTAACATGTGTGTTTAGTTTGTTTTAGCTTCATTTCAGTATGTATTAGGATTTGTTTTTCCATGATATAGCACTGTTTTGAGTTGGTTTAGACATGCTATGTATGCTTTATACACTTGTCTTGTATTCCCATGTTTTGGCCTTAACATGCATCATGTTGTAACATGTCGTTTTAGCATGATTTTGGCTCAACTCCATGAAGCTTTTAGGCTTGTTGTAGCATGCTTAAGCTCTGCTTTTCATTGATTTGGCCATGCTTGCACTGTTTTGTATAGCTACAATGTAATCTAGCTTGTTAGCTTTGAGTGTCCAAGTCATGAGCATGCTTTATTTGGATCATTTCAGTGGTTTGGCATCACTTAGAATGTTATTTCAATCCATGTTTCATGCTCAAACACTTGCACTTATCACTCCTTTAACGTCTTAAAGAGTATGTGTTTTATGTCTCATGAATGTGTCATTGTGTATGCCATCATGCTTAGGTCATTGGGATGCCATCTAAGTGGGTTTTTGGGCTTATTTTGACATGTCATAACTCTATTTTGGGTTGCTTGAATCATTCCATGTTTGGTTGTATTAGGTGTAGTGTAACACCTCTTTGATGGCCTTGCATGCCTCATGATTTTGCCCCTTTGATTTGGCTTGTTTTAGCTTTGGTCATTGCATGTTTTAGGCTTACTTTGCCATGATTTAGGACTATTTTGGGTTATGTTTGCAAATGTGTAGCATTGGTTCAATTCCCTTGCCTAGTTTTAAGCCTTCAATCTTGAGCATGCCATGCTTGACTTGTTTATGTGATTTGGCATCACTCTTAGCACCATTTTAGAGCATGTAATGTCGTCACATTTGCATGCTTTCCATCCCCTTTAAGTGTTCTTAAAAGTTGCCCTTTGATGCTTGAGTGTTGGGTCCATTAGCATGCATGTTTGTATGTGCATTTGCCCCCTTTTCCTTTAGCATTTTGGCCACTGTTTTGGACCTATTAGAGAGTTGTCCATCTTGGTGTAAGTCCATCCTTTGCATATTGTTGCATGCTTGCCTTGTATGTTGTTGCATACTTGGCCCGTTGCATATTGTTGTATGCTTAAGTTGCATTTTGCATGTTTGTTAGCGTGCATTTTGTCATGTGCTTGATATGTTGTTACATGTTTGCATGTTTCTTCACATGCTCATGTTGCATTAGTTTGCTTGCATGTTTAGGTTGCATAGCATTGTGCATGTTTGCATCCCTTGCCTCTTGATAAATCATGATAGAGGTTGGGGCTCTTCTATGTATTTGTGTGCATTTCATTTGACATCAAAATGCACATTTGGCACCTTGGGTCATCATGCGTTGGAATGCGTGATTAGTGGCCCGAGGGTCGAAGGCCACACTCCCTTGAGTTCCTAACATGATAGGAAGGGTGGTCGTGCAAACATTGCTTTGAAAATGCATTGCCATGCCTTATGCGCCTCTGCTGCAAAGAAACAGATTCTCAGAAGAGATGGTCATCGGCCATCTTGATCTTGGCCGGGTTATGTATTGTTGGCCGATGGCCCCCACTTTTGGTCGGTGACTATATTTCCGTGGTCGATGGTCCCATCTCTTGGCCGGTGACATCCCTCAGTGCTCAGGGAGTGGTTCTAAAGCTTCCTTGGGACTTGTGTAGCTTTCAGTGGTATAAAACAGTGAAAACAGAGGCAACATGAGCATGGCGATGGATTTCCGAACAAAGCCGAGCTTGCATGCATTCGTCGCTCTTCCCGAGGCTGTTTCATTATTTTTAGTATCTTAACTAGTTTGCTTAATTAGTTAAGTATTGTGTAATAATTAATTATCTTGTTAGTTAGTTAATTTGTACTATTCATTCGGTCCCCCGTCGAGAGGGCGCAATTGTGTATGAAGTGTGCGTGTGTGTGATGCATGTCTTCCAACCCCATGTCTTTCTCCCTTTTATTTACCTACTTTTTATGGTTAGTTTTAGGTCACGTTTCAATGAGCATCCTTACGCTATGCATGTTTGCATTCATTCATCCGTATTGCATACACTGGGCTCGGCACATCACGCTAATTGCATTATATTTCAATTCCAACTTGAATACGTGTATCGAGTTGTCGCATTTCACATGCCATTCTTAGATTAACCGAGCCTATTCTAGCTGCATTTCGAATGTGTTGCATTAGCCATCTTAACATGAACTAGGGTCATGCATGACTCATAACTAGTTTCTTGTTTTGGCTCGGTGTACGGTGTGAGTGTTTTATGCTTTAGCATCCTGCATATATGTGAGTGTTAACATGACAACATGCTTCCCATGAGGGTAATTGCTTATGTGATATAAACTGCCCAAATGCCTGTGGGTGAAGGTTGGGTTGCTTGAGTTGGAATCATTCGTCGAAACCCGTGTTTTAGCCTACTCGCGAGTAGCAAACCTCAAACCATTTTCCAAGCAAACGGATATGCGATGCTTTGTTCCAAATTAGGCGATCTAGTCTATACTTGTGTGTTGTGCGCATCATCTAGTAATTCTAGCTAATTAATCAGAATAAGAGCACACAATGTTTTCAAAACAAGATATCATGTTTAGTACAGGCCGATCTTCAGATTGAGCGAGCAGGGGTGCTCATAGATGACCTTCCCCAATCGTACCCAAGTTTCCGAGCTGAGGCAACTTTGGTGATGACGGACACGTGGCCTTAGGCAACGAGTCAGGGTTTCCCAAATTTTCCCAAAATAAAATATTTAGATGGCGACTCTATATCTGGCAAAGCAGTCCATGTTTGGCACTTCTTTCTTAAAAATCAATTTTCCAAAACGATTTGCTGGACATGGACTCTTTGGTGATTTATCAATCTTGTATTGCACTTTGCAAGATCAGATTAAGAACCGTGACATTTGAGTTCGAACTGCAGTGAGCCCCAATGAACAAAACAGGATTCCCTCCCGGGATGTTCGGGGACATCGACACCATCCAAGCTTGCAATCCAATTTGCGAGGTTTTGGGCAAGAAGCGCTTCCATTTGGGGTGAAAATGGAGTTGAAATAAAGGAACCTCGAAGCTGGAACCTTTATAGAGGATAAGGCATTGAGTAGGGAGACATATAGAAATCTGGAGATTCCCAGAATTACTGGTTGGCCGGCCAGTTCAAGTAGTCGACCGGCCACCTTAACTGGCTGACCGGCCACTTGAAAGTGGCCGACAATGATCAAAAGTGGTCGGCAATGAGGAAAAGTGGCCAGCAGCCACTCCTTGTCTCCAGTAGAGAGTTTTTAGTCTTCCTATGTGCTAAGGATGCTAAAAACATAAGTTCGATTCTACTCCGGATGCGTCTTGTTGTTCTGTTTAACAGTTGTGTTTGTTTCATTCATCAAGTTATCGCAATTTGTTTATCGAGTTGTCGCACTTTGTTTATTGAGTTGTAATTACATTGTCTGGCTTGTCAAGGCCTTGTTTTGCTTATCGAGTTGTTTTGTTCTTTTAGTTGTTGGTTGGTTCACTACCTGATTAAGAACAATGCTATTTGAATGTACGGTTTGCAAACAAATATCAATAGAATGTAAAATGCAACACTTTTTCAATCAAAAAGTTATTTTCATTCCATCATGGTTTCTCTTTACAAAAGTACAAAGTTTTAAGAAAATAAAACTGCCTAAGGCTGTACAATGTACTATACAACTAGCAAAAAGAAAACAATGCAAAAAACGTCTAAATCGGTGCCATCCAACTCAGGACTGAGAAGCCCTCTTCATCCTCTTCCTCGGCTGAGAGGACTCTGGAGCATCGCCGCCATCAGCGCCGTTGTCTGAACCAGAGTCATCTCTGCTATCATCCTCAGAGCCCTCCTCGACTGACTCTAACTGAGGACTCGCTGCCTCCTCGTCCTCACTGAACTCGTCGTCATCACCGTGTCTGGTAGGCCTCCGGCATCTCCCTCACCTGTGTGCTGCTCGAGGTGGTATAGAAGGTCCTGCCGCCACTCTGACTGGGGTACCTGATGGAGCTGACGTCTCGAAAGGGATCTAGAAAAAGGGGAGCTCGTCAAAATTTATTAATTCTGGTATATAGCAGATACAACATATTAGATGCAAGAGATGATGTGCCGTGAGCAGTAAATGGTTGCAGTGTGTGTATGCTGTGAGCAGTGTATGGGAACAGTATATTAATTTAGTGTTTTAGTGCAAAGTATCAGATTAGCGTAGTATGGAATTGTATAAATGCTAATACGTTAGCAGAGAGTTTCATGGCATGAAATGCAAATTGAAGAAAGATTACCGGGATCCTGTAGAGGCAGAGTAGGTCCGGCTCATCTGCATCATCTCTGTCAAGGAAGCTACTAAGTCAAGAGCCTGTCCTATGTACTCAATAAATGCCTACAAGTGCATTGAAGAGATTAGTATTCCACAAAGCATAATTGAAATGAAGTAAGTATGCAGAATGTAAAGTTGGGTACATACCGGGGTCCATCCACAAACTCCAGCAAGCGCACGCCGGCCGGTGCAGGCTCGATAGGGATCTGGTGAGTCTCCCCAAAACGTCTCTACTAAGTCAGCGAGGTAGGCAAGTCTAGCCATCCGACACTCTGTCTGGTGGTGGGCATCTCCCCAGCTCTGCCTCTCTGTGCTCGAGACCTGCTCATCAAGGAGGCACTCGTCGCTCAGGCCCTCATCGATGAAGCGATGTCAGCTATTCTCCTCGCAGGAACACGAGTACCTGCCAACGGAGGCGTGAGGTATGTCTGGATGTAAGCTGTGTAGTCCCCCTCCCCAATGAATCGATTTGCATCTGCGCTCTGCATAACATCGGTGAGCTCCTGAGGAGAGATACTCTCTGTGGCACGCATGGACAGCAGAAGTGGCAAAGGAACTAACTGTAGAGGAAAGCCCAATGTCTGGCGCTTGAAGTGCTCACCTAAGAACCAGGCTCGGCCCACTGGTCCCTCGAACAAGATCCGATATCAGGAGACGCCCTGACCACCAGCAAAATGGAATTGGGAAAACTCTAGCATCGCCTCCCAAGGCTGCCATGTAATCTGCAGACAGCAAATGCATTAGTTGCCAGTAGATATGCAAAGTGAAGTAAAGCTGAAAGCAAAGAAAAGAAAAAAACTGTGAGTTTTGAATTACCTCAGCTGGCCTCATTGTGTCGAAGTACTGGCGCAGGTAGGAAAGAGTCTCTCGGACCCTCGGCTAGCATTGGTCGTTATAGCGACGTGAGTAAGATGCCTCAGGAGGTGTCTCAACCTCTAACTCAGGTGTAAGCACAAGGAAATAAGTGTATACTGACAGCTATGCACAGCAAGAGGGTGGCGTGAGAATGCAAATAAACACAGATAATATGGAAAGCAAAGTTTGTGTGCAATATGCAGAAAGCAGAGTATGGTACAGTGTGCAGAAAGTATGAGTGCAGAACAAAAATGAGACCGTGTGTGCCATGTGCAGTATGTGTGGTGTGCAAAAAGTGCAAAGCAGAAAGCACAGTAGAGAATGTAAAGCTGAACAATAAAATATACCTCCCAGGCCCTCCAGTAGCTGCCTACCCTCTCTCCACTCCTGCGGGAGGTCGAGCTCATATAACAGTAAAGAGCGGCGCGGCCAGTGCCGCCCCAATCATAGTGCCGCACCTGGGACAGGTCCACTAAGGCACTCAGCAAATATAACCCCGCAGTGTTTGCCCTGTCGGCAAACAGAAGAGGAACATGAGGAAACCACGAGCATACTGCTCCGTAGCCTCGGTCGTCGTGGGCTCTCTCCCTCTGAAATGGTCGGCGAACTAGGTATATCGGACGAAGCCTGATAAGCGGTGAATGGGCGGGTGCACTCCCAACAAGTAGGTCCAAGAAGCCTCCCACTCGCTCATGTCGGGATCATACGGGATCGGCTGGCCTCTCATCTCTAGGCCTGTTAGTATAGCGAAATCATACGGGGTCATAGCCATGTCCCCCGTGGTAGAGAAATGGAAGAAGTTGGCAGTGTCCTACCATCTCTCTACCAATGCTCCTAGCAGAGCCCTACTCGCAATGAGACGTGAGAGCCCCGAGCAGAATAGGCCGAACCCTACCTCGCCGATAATCTGCTGGACGCCCTCAGGGAGCTCCAAGTACCACTCCCTCGTCGTGGTCGACCCATACCCGCGGGCGGAACGAGTGTCAACCTGTGAAGATGGGTAGAAATGCAATGTGTATAAATGTTCAGAATGAGCAGAACCAGAGATACAGTGTTGAAAATGTTCAGAATTGGCAAGTGAAATACAGTGTAAAAGTGCGAACTATACAAGAAATGTAAAGTACATCGCAAGAAATAGAAAAGTGCAGTGTGTACCTCAAGCGCGTCATGGAGCAGGTGGGACTCAGGCTCCCATAGTAGAAGGTACGCGGGTGCGCACAGTGCAAAGTCAGTGAAATGGCGCATAGTGCTAGGTGGTAGCACATGTACCGCGGGATGGTATGTCACGAGGTCGAATGGTCAGATCCTCAGGGGTAATGGGATCTGCTTCGGCTCCCCCTCTATCCTTGGAGGACCCCCGTCATGTGGTGCGTCATTTGCCATCTGCAAAGAGGGTGAAAAATGAGCAAAATGGGGCGAAAATGTAAAAAGTCAACAAAAAGTCAACTCTCGAGAAGAGAAAAAGTCAAAAAGTCAAAGTCTGGGAAAAGGGCGTCAAACTCAAGTCAAAGTTGGGGGAAACATACCTCAAATAGTGAAAATGGAGGAAAAGGCTCCAAAAACAACTTTTGTTCGGTTCAAAATGAGGAGAATCGAAAGGTTTTCACGAATCAACTTTGCCAGGGCGTTGGAACACGCATATAAAGTACAGATCTGAGGAGGGAAAAAGGTCTAGGGATGAAGAACAAGGGTTTTCGGCAATGGGTGTGTGAGAAAAAGTGTTTGAGGTTTGAAGTTTTAAGGACCCGTGTGCAAAAGGTCAAAACTGCCCCGATTTTCTTAAACTGGCCGGCCAGCCAGTTTTTGTGGCCGGCCGTCCACACAAGTGGCCGGCTGCTGAGAAAAGTGGCCAGCAGGTTCCCAATGTATTGTCTGAGTGTTTTCAGACTATTATGTGTCCTTGGGTTCCAAGAAATGCAGGGTATGTTCAAAATTTGATTCAAAATGCCTTCGCGGAAGCCCAGAATCACATTCGCAGTGCGCGAGGGTCATCGCCCGTCAACTTGAACAATGAGTATCCTTTTTAAATATATTCCACCCCTCCAAGAGGTAAATCAAAGGTCACAACTAGATCGGTCTTGCCAAGATGCGCTTTTCTTCATTGAACGTATTGCATCGCATATGCATTGATTATTGTGCACAAGATATGTCATGCACATTCCACTTGCATTGTTATGCACATTTCACTTGCATTGTTATGCACCTTTTCACTTGCATTGTTACGCACCATTTCACTTGCATTGTTATGCACCTTTTCACTTGCATTGCTATGCACCGTTTTACTTGCATTGTTACACACGTCTCCCATGCATTGTTATGCACCTTTTCATTTGCGCATTGCATATGCACGTGTTTACCTCGTATTGAAATTACATCTTGATATGACATTAAACATGTGTTTCTACTATATTGTACCTGTCAAAGTTTCTCTTTTGTGCAGGCATGATATTGTATGTACGGTTCATTTGAAGCTGACACAACCAGACGATGTTGTACTTATTTCAGTCAAAGGAACTCCAGGTAAGATCTCAACACTGATTTCTGCCCCAAAACTGATGCCTAAACTTGCAACTGATACATACATTCCTGTAGAGTTTCACTCTAAAAGCACATAACAATTAAGTGAGAGCCAAAACACCCCTATGATGGGGTAGGGTTACCTTGTCCTAGTTTCGTCAGGAACTAGGGTTTACTACTCAAGCAAAGTGTGTCACACAATCTTGAATCCGGAAAAACAACATGTCCTAGTTTGGAACAGTCTCTATGGCTTTCGATATGCAACTAGGCCGATTGGTCAAAAGGGTACGTTAGCAAGACTACCTAATATACCTCTCATTCCTAACACCGAGAAGTGAAAAGAAGATCGAATGGTACAACAGTAATCCAGATCCAAGGGTTGTGTTCCCATCATGGCAGAGCCCGCAACCGATCAGCCTTTTAGCAAGCTTTTCCAAGCAAGCCTCCGGCAAACCGTTCAGGAATAAGAGATGGCAAAAACTGTGACTTAAACGCACCGATGCAAATGCAAATGCAAAGAAACACATAAGTGTAGATAAAATGTCATATCATGAGTTCAAGTCAAGTTCTCTAATTCCCTAGCAGAGTCGCCAAAAACTGTAGCTCGGCTTTTTCGCGCCCCCTCTCGGGAGCTCGAAAACAAAGCCCTACAGTTCGGACTCCTGTGGTTCTGAATCTAATCTCACAAGTGCAATGTGAAACTGATAAACACTAAAGAGTCCAAATCCGGAAAATCCTTTTGGAAAATTAATTTTGAATCAAAAAGTGCCAAAATTGGACTATTTTACTAGATACAGAGTTGCCAGCTAAATATTTTATTTTGGAGAAATTTAGAAAACCCGTGACTCGTGCCAAAGGCCACGTGTCCATCATCACCAAAGTTGTCTTAGCTCGGGAGCTTAGGTACGAGAGGGGAAGGTCATGAATCACCCTCGCTCGTCCAATCAAAGATTGGCCTCTACTAATCATGATATGATTTTTTATAAACATTATGTGTTTTTGTTCCAATTATTAAACTAGCATTACTATGTGATGCACACAAGCAAGTACAGATTAGTTTCCTCAATTTGGAGCAATTCAACTCATGTTTGTTTATGAAAATGGTTTGAATTTGCCACCTCAAGTGGGCTTAAAGTTTGCGAATTTGCCACCAAACATAGTGGGCTTAAAACATAATTTGCCACTCAACAAAGTGGGCTTAAAATGCATATTTGTTGAATCGTTCCAATTCAAACAACAAGCCTTCATCCACAGGTATTCAAGCAGTTTAACAAATAAGCATTTAGCCTCATGGCAAGCATGCTAGACATGGCAACATTCACATTCATGCAAGTATGCTAAAGTATAAAAACTCACATAGTACTCCAAGCTAAGAAAATATGAGTTAGAAAAACATGAATGATTCCTATTTGTACAAAATGTTTAATACAACACATGCGAAGAATGCAATTTAATAGGCTCGGCTACTAATATGGCATATGAATCGATTTAAATAACATGCGGTTAAACACGTATTCAAATAAGATATTGAAACAACAATGAAGTTGGAATAATGTGCCAAGCCTCGGTGCATGCAAGACAAGACGAATGTATGCAAGCATAAGGTACGCTAAATGAAACGTGTCCCCAATCTAACCATCAAAAGCGATTAAGTAAAAGAGAGAAAGACGTGGGTTGGAAGACCTACACATTATTACATTTTGCTCTCACAAGGGAGAGTCCAAATGAATAAGAGCTAAGCTAACTAGCAACTAAGCTACGCTAATTAAGCTAATCTAATTAAGCTAATTAGACTAATTATTACTAACCAAATGAATAACTAGCTAAGCTAATTACTAATTATTACAACACTTCTAACTAACTAGTAAACTAATTAATTAATTTACAACACAAATGTACATGAACTAAGCAATTAAGACATCTAACTACGCTCCGCCTCGGGAAGTGGAAGATACACATGCTCGGTTTTTGCCCAAAAAGACCTCCGTTTTGCTCTCAAAATCCTGTATTTGCAGGGTTTAGCATTTCCAGAACCTTTCTGCTCCACCTTACCAAATCTTTGCTGAGGTTTACATCAGTGGCCTGCCAGCCATGGATGGATGCTATTGGCCCTTTGTTGGCCAAAAGGGTGCTCTGTCGGCCATTTATGGTGCGTTGCCAACCACTGATGCATTGGATCACATTGCTGCAACAAAGTACAAACAGAGCAAAAAGAGGGTTTTTCCAAGGATTGTATACATAATTCACCTCTCATTTTCATGGACAAATCCAAGGAATTGTGAACTTAAACCACAAACCACCAATCAAAGCAATTTCATTGCATGATGGCTTGTGCTTCAAGGTGTGCAAGCTCAATAAATGCAAAACAAGACACTCAAGAATAATCACCCTATCATGCATGATCAAAGGCAATGGAGACCTAGGAAAGTGGCACATTTCATCACTTTTGAGTATGAAATGTCCCATTTTTCTTGTGCTCAAACTAACATCCGATTTGAATACATGCAATGCAACACAAAGAAATGCTTATCTTGCGTCTTTTACATGCCAATTTTGTTTACACAGTTTAGTTACCAAATTATTCTTTAATCAATTTTTCCATTGGTGAATGTCCTCAAAGATGAAAGAAGTGACAACCAAGGGATAATGCAAGGTAAGAGAAAGATCATGTTGTTGATAATGAACCCTCAAAGAGGGTTAAACCATTAAGTATGACCTCAATCTCAAGCTTAAAGGATCCCAAGCTTGAAACAACCCTCAAAAGCAAAATGAAATAGTGAAGTAAAGAGGGAGGTTGCAGAGTTTATAGTGCTAAAATGAAGTGAAAAAGAACACCAAAAGATGCTATCAACTCAAAGAAGAGATGTCTAAGACCCTAAAACACCAACTTGTGAGAACTATTACACTATAACCATGCAAAACAAGACTCAACCGACCTAAACAGCCCAAAAATAGAGCTAAAGCAGTCTATTTTAGAGGCAAAAACATGCTGGACTTGAGCTAAGTTAAGCTAGAAAAACATGCTAACTTATGAAGTTAACTAGACTAGCAAACAAGACACAAGAAGGGGAAACTAACCCCTCCAATTTTGGACTTCAAAATGAGTTTTTTGCCATTGAAAAAACTCTGAAATTTAGTGGTTAAAGGCCCAAAAAAAGGTAGTTTTAAAATAGGGAACAAAAATGCAAAGGCCATAACAACAAGCAATAAAGAGGGATGAACCACCCCCTAACCTTTAATGGCCCAAAACACCAATTTCAGCCCATGAAAACAAAGTTTTTTATAGCTCAAAATCAGCCCATAACAATAGGAAAAAGATGGAAAAAAAAAAAAGTAAGCAAAGCAAGCTTAAAAGGCTAGTATTATACCTGTTGAAGAGAAAGCGATTCCAAGCAACAATTTAAGCCAAAAACAACTTGTAGAGCTCCAAGAGGGCCTCAAACAACCTCAGCTCAAAGATGATCACTTTTGGTTAAGGGTTGATATGCAAAAGTGTAGTGTAAGTAGGCAAAGGTGTAGAGAAATACAAGAGAGAGAGAGACAGAGAGACAGAGAGAGACAAAAAATTTTGAGTCTTAAATCTTCCAACATTAAAACATGAGAGAGGGTCTCCCTATATATAGAAAACATGAATTCTATACAAGGAGATTCAGCCCTCTATGTGTGGGCAAATGCAAGCCTCTGTGCAACCAGCTGGCACAAAATATCTGCAGAAAACACTAGTGGCCGGCCGGCCATCAGTGATGGCCGGCAAGGTACATCAATGGTCGGCAGGCGAGAAGCCCTGGCCGATAGCCCTCACAGATGGCCGGCAGGCCACCAAAGACTGCAGAGGGGAGAGACCAAGACATGGTCCAAAAAGGAGACAAAAAGGATGCAGGGTTTGGAAGGCTCAAACCTGTGGTGTTCCGCTGAGGACTTTGAGCGCTCAACGAGCAACCAAACTCATCATCGGATGTACCTAGAAGAACATCCAAGTCTTGAAGGGCCGTCAAAAATGGAGTGTCTACACAATGCTTTTTCACAACCGTACCGTCCGGTAAAATGTTGTCGTCTTGGCATAATTTCGTGTCTATAAGAACCAGAGGGTACAGTCTTATTGCCTCCGAAATCGCCCCATAGAGATACTCCATTTCGCATAACTCGTGGAAACTGTATGTTTCGTTAGTACGTTTCGCATTTCGTTGTTTGTCTTTTGGAACTTTCTATACCATTAATATACATGATACAACAATTGTTTGTGAGTCAATATATATTTAACAATATATTCTGATTTGGAGCGACACATTTTAGATTTGGAATGATGTATTGAGTCATCCAATCCTAGAGACTCAATTCTCATTTTTTCCAATTGGGTCTCAAATTCTATACTCTCATTCGACGATTTCATTTACAATTTCGTTTTCGGAGCATGTGCTTGATCAAACATGGGTTTCTATCAAATCTGATGATCCAAACTCTGCTATACATTTCTATGCAAGTAATAAGGATGTTTCCTCGGCACACCAAGTGTTTGATGAAATGTCTATGAGAAATAGTTTTACTTGAAATGCAATGGTAAAGGGCTATTGTTCACAGAAATTGAGAGTTTGTGAACATGCTAGCAATGGATTGTTGTTTTTTAAGGACATGTTAGTTGAAATCAGTGGATTGAAACCAACTGATATGACTATGTTTTGTGTGTAAGTTGCAAATCCATGTTAGAATTGTAATTTATTAGAATTAATTAATTATCTTGTAGCAATTATGAATAGATGCAATGTTTTCCCGATAAGTCATATGTACATTCAAGTATTGAAATACGATTTTGACCGTTTGGTTTTTGATTTTTAAATTTAAAACCAAGTGTATGGTAAGGTGCCTTTCTTTAGACTTATATGTATGTATCGATGTGCACTCTTATTTTCTAAATAATTTCATATAATTAAAAATGATAAACAGATATAGTCACTCTGTTGACAATTGTTTGCTATATTATTGATGTCATTTACCTGGGCATATTAATATTAGTATTTTTAATTAATATGGAATGAATTTTATGACATCATGCTGTCATAATTTACTTTTTATTTATTTATTTTTTGAAATATTGTGTGATTTGTGTTGTTGTTGTTTTTGTTGTTCTTATTATTATTATTATTATTATTATTATTATTACTACTATTATTATTATTATTATTATGACTGATTTAGTTTCAGTGCTATGTATGGGTTTTAATTAGAGTTTCAGTGCTATGAAATGATTTTGAATTCACAATGTTTTACAAATTTACACATGTTTCCTTAAGCTTTTGGCCCAAAAGAACCTATTTTGTAACTTTGAATTTGAGTTTTGGACTTGGGAGTGCAATCTGGGAATTCTAGAATTCTGTCTCGCTGCTCAAGCAACAGAACCAGCGCTCAAGCGACCACTCTTTGTTTTGCACTTCTGCTTGAGCAACCAAAAGTTGGCTCAAGTGTAAAATTCATGCTTCCAGAAGTTTACAAATTTTGCAGACTGCTTGAGTGACCAGAGTTGTGCTCGAACGAAGACCTTAATCTCACGCTCGAGCATCCATCTAGTGAAAAATTCATGCAACCAATACTTTTGCAGACCAAGGGGCTTGCTCGAGTGTAGGAAGTGACGCTCGAGTGAGGTGCCTTGTTTTTGAAAATTTTGCTAAGTGTTTCAAAGTGCATTTTGGCATCCTCATTGCATCCTAGGCATTCCTAGGACATATTTAAGGCAGAATAATGAGGATAGTGTGGACGTCCCCGAACGTCCCGGGAGGGAATCCCGTTTTGTTCGTTTGGGGCTCACTATAGTTCAGACTCAAAATGTCGCGGCTCTTAATATGATCTTGCAAACTGCAATGCAAGATTGATAAATCACCAAAGAGTCCAAATCTGGTAAATCATTTTGGAAAACTAATTTTTAAGAAAGACGTGCCAAACATGGACTGCTTTTCCAGATACAGAGTCGCCACCAAAAATATTTTATTTTGGGAAAATTTAGGAAACCCTGACTCGTTGCCTAAGGCCACGTGTCCGTCATCACCAAAGTTGCTTCAGCTCGGGAACTTGGGTGCGATTGGGGAAGGTCATCTATGAGCACCACCGCTCGCCCGATCAAAGATCAGCCTCTACTAACCATGATATCGAGTTTTGAAAATATTATGTGCTCCTATTCTGGTTATTAACCTAGAATTACTATGTGATACGCACAGCATACAAGTATAGACTTGATTGCCTAAGTTGGAACAAAGTATCGCATATCTGTTTGTTTTAAAAATGGATTGAATTTTGCTACTTGCAAGTAGGCTATAACACGGGTTTCGACGAATTATTCTAATTCAAACAACCCAACCTTCACCCACAAGCATTCAAGCAGTTATATCACATAAGCACATAGCCTCATGGTAAGCATGCTATCATGGCAGGCACTCACACACATGCAAGGATGCTAAAGCATAAACACTTACCGAGTACTATGAGCCAAAGAAAGAAGCTAATTAGAAAACATGCATAAACCCTAGCTATGTTGAGATGCCTAATGCAACACATGCAAAAATGCAACTACAATAGGCTCTGCTATTCTAAAATGGCATATGAAATGCAACAAATGGTACACGTATTCAACTCGGAATTGAAATACAATGCATTTAGTATGATGCGTCGAGCCCGGTGCATGCAAGACAGATGAATGGATGCAAACATGTGAACATATGGATACTAATTGAAACGTGCCCTAAACTAACCATCATAAGCTGATAAATAAAAGGGAGAAAGACGTGGTGTTGGAAGACATTCACACACGCACGCACACTTATCTACAACATTGCCCTCTCTCGGAGGATCCGAATAAATAATGAACTACTCTAGCTAATTAAATATTACAAAACCCTAAATTAATTAACAAACTAGTTACAAAGGCAGGCCGCTGAAGCCCCGCCTCGGAATGCTTTGATGATGCATGCTCAATTTTCCGCGCTCGGAAACTCATTGCCATGCCACTGTTGCCTCTATTTGCACTGTGCTGCACCTCTAAGAACTGTGAAAATACTTGTGATGCTTCTGGAACACTCCGATAGTACTGTGGGATGTCACCGGCCATAATGCAAGTCCAGTGGCCACTGGGATACAGTTATCGACCAAAAGTGGGACCACCGGCTAGACTCTGGTAGCCGGCCGGCACTGAAAGTGGCCGACCGGCCATTCTTTCCTGCAGAACACTAGTTTTGCTGCAGTAGAGGACAGACAGTGCATGGCATTTTCAAGACAATGTGTGCATAGCCACTCTCCCTATCATGCAATGAACTCAGGAGAGCATGGCTCTCGGTCCTCGGGCCACCAATTTCGCATTTCGATGCATGATGGCCAAAGGTGCCAAGTTTGCAAATCAATGTAAAATGAATGCAATGAAAACAAATGAATGCTACACACTTTATCATGTTGGGATCAAGAGTGTCGGCGACCGAGGATTGAGGCATGTTTTGTCACTTTAAGTATGAACACACCTCATTCCTCATGTTTGGTTTGACACCCCAAACCAAACACAATGCAATGCATGTCTGCAATATGGCTTAAATATGCAAAATGGCTCATATATGTAATATGAGGCTAAGTTAGCAAAGCATGCCAAATGCAATGCAACCTAAACGTGCAAATGTACAATGTGCTAAGCATGCAAGATGCAATGCAATGCGACCTAACATGCAAGCTAAGCTAATGTAACACAAACACACCAAGTATGCAACAAGGTTATGTGATGCAACTAGCTAAATGACATGCAATATAATAAACACGCAAACATGGTATAATGCAAGCATGCAACAACACACAAATGCAACATGTCGAACATGCAACTATATGCAAAGATGGGCTTAAACTGAAATGGGAAGACCTCAGCCAATCCCAAAACAGTGGCCAAAGTGCAATGGAAATGATGGGTAAATGTGCACACAAACAAGCATATCAATGGGCCTATCACCTAAGCATGGAGAGGGGCAACTTTCAAGGACACTTAAAAGATGACAAACATGGACATTAGACAATCATGTTAAACTTTGAAAAACATGCAAAAGGATGATGCCAAGCCACTCAAATCATGTAAGTAAGGCGCACAAAGAAGCCCAAAACTTGAGACTAACCAAGGGGCTCAAGCCATGACCACATGAGGCAAGTTCCAAAGGGGGAAGGGGACCAAAATCAGAGGTCAAGCATGATGAAATAACCACCAAAGCCTACTGATATGGCAGCTAAATAATCTAAACATAGAGCATAAGACAAAAATTCTTCAAAGCATTGAAAGGGTAGCGAATGCAAGCATACGAGCATGAAGCATGGACTGAAATATGATCTCAGGTGACGCCAAATCACGAGAAAGGTCAAAGTAATGCATGCTAATGACTCACACACCCGAGGCTAACAAACTAGAATGCATGGTGGCTATACAAAACGATGTAAGCATGACCAAAAGGACACCAAACAGACCTTAAGCATGGAAAAACAGAGCTAAAATGTTCTTGGAACCAAACCAAAATCATGCTAAAATGCCACCTTACAACATGATGCATGTTAGGCGAAAACATGGGATTACAAGACAAGCATATGATGCATGCAAGAGGCCATTAAACCAACTTAAAATAGAGGTATAACATGACAAAATATCACTAAATACCCACTAAGATGGAGGCAAAATCGACTAAGCATGCATGCTACCTTTATGAGCCAACAACACAAGCAAAAGAGACACAAAGGGAGAGGGGTGTCCCTCCCCTATGCATGACCACAAAACCACTTCTCCACCACTGAAAATCCTCTGGATTTCAGTGGTGAGAAGGTCGAAATAAAGGGGTCCCAAAGCTCAAAGAGAAAGGCACAAAAAATAGGCCAAACAAAGCCTAAGAGGGAGTGGACAACCCCAAGCACAAAAGGGACCTTAATGAAACATCTTAAACATGAAAAATCAGAACTTTTATCAATTATACATAAAGCTCAAAACAGCATGCAAGATACAATAAAAGCTTGTACGAAAATGGGGAATATAAAGCAATAGTGCTCACCCTTGAAGAACACTTCAAGAACACCAACCCCAGCCCCTTCTTCTGATCAAAACCAATTTAAAAACTCTAAAACCAGTCCCTCAACACCTTAGTCACCAAAGTATAGTGTAACACTAGGTGTTTTAGTGCAAAACTAAGAACAAAAGCACACCTTTGAACACTATTCCACACACAAACGTAAAGAGAGAGGAAGATATAGAGAGTGAGTGATATATGTGATATATATCTTTGATTTGCTCAACCCCTCTAAAGGAGAAGGGAGGCCCTCTTTTATAGAACAAAACAAGGGCCTAAGCTTCTTGAAGAAGTTAAGACAAAGGAGTCAAGCTTCCTCAAGAGGCTAGAACAAAGGTTCAGGCTTCTTGGGGAAGCTACGACAAAGGTTCAAGCTTCTTAAGGAAGCTAGAGCAAAGCGTTCAAGTTTCCCCAAGAAGCTAGAGCAAAAGGGTGCAAAGGGTGCAAATCCTCCATATATGTGCATGGAGGACAGGTCTGTGTGCTCCAGCTGGCACAGCTGGCATGTACAATGCCTAAAAAAAGCAAAAAAAGAAGTCTCGGCCAGAAAATATGGCCGATTGACCAAACAAATGGCTGGCCGACCAAAAACAATGCCAACCGGCCATCACCAATGGTCGGTAGCAACAAAACAGGGCCGGTGGCCTCAAGCCAAGGCCGGTGAGGTGTGGGGATGACTAACAAGCCATTCTCTGCCCTCAAAAGCAAAAACAAACAAGTTCTTGGTCCACAACCAAGCACAGAACAGGCAAGTTAAGAGATCCTGAGACAAGGCGAGCAACCAAGACCTCCGGGAACTCAAAACGAACACGAACATGGATGATCATCGAGTGTTCAAACGATGATGTCCAAGTCTTGAGGGCGGTCAAAAATTGGGTGTCTACAGTTACCCCTCTTTGACAGAACTCAAAAGTCATAACAATGACGAGAGTGAATGTCAAAGCCCCGAGACGACCCATTTTTGACAAGGCCGAAGACTTAGACAAAGCATACAAGCTAGCAAGATATGTGCCCGTAGGCAGGGGCAAGATGCAAGAACAATGCACAAAGCCGAGCATAACCTATGATCATGCAAAGAAAGCTGTAACGAAGCGTAACATGCGACAGTTTTAAGCTAGCATATACCAAACTACACTTCAATGCAAAGAGGATGTAAGAGAATTATTCAATTCTCGCTACGTCTCACACGGAGAATACAATACCTATCTGGCTTGTCTGGTCGTGCCAGCTTCAAATGAACCGTACATACAATATCGTGCCTGAAAAAGAAAGAAAACTTAATAGGTAGAACATCGTTAGAAAACATGCATAGCAATGCAAGTGAGAAGTGCGTGACAACGTAGGTGAAGTGTGCATAACAATGCAAGTGACGTGCGAGACAACGCAGGTGAAAAGATGCAAGACAATGCAACCCAAGGATGACGCATAACAATGCGGATGGACGCAAAACAATGCAAGGAGGGCATGTGTGACAACGCATAACAATGCGATTTGAAACAAGCATAACAATGCTAGGTAGACACAAACAAATATAAGTAAAGCATACGCGACAACGCTGTAACACGTCCGCGGGGGACCTTGCTACACACGCTACAGTTCGGACTCGATTTTGTTTGCAGTTCTAAATCTGAACCAAAGAGTCCAAATCCGGCAAATCGTTTTGAGAAAAATAGATTTTTGAAAAGAAGTGCCAAACATGGACTGCTTTGCCAGATACAGAGTCGCCACCTAAATATTTTTTTAATGGGGGAATTTAGGAAACCCTGACTCGGTGCCAAAGGCCACATATCCGTCATTACCAAAGTTGCCTCGGCTCGGGAGCTTGGGTACGATTGGGGAAGGTCAGCTATGAGCACCCCCTCTCGCCCGGTCCGAAGATTGGCCTCTACTAACCGTGATATTCGATTTTGAAAACGTTATGTATTCTTATTCTGGTTATTAGCCTAGAATTACTACGTTGTGCGCACAGCAAACAAGTATAGACTAGATTGCCTAATTTGGAAATAATCATTGCATATCTGTTTGTTTTGAAAAACACTTTGGAATTTGCTACTCACAAGTAGGCTAAAACACGAATTTCAACGAGTTTTTCCAACTCAGACAATCCAACCTTCACCCACAAGCATTCAAACATTTTATCTCATATAAGCAATTAGCCACATGGTAAGCATGCTGTCATGATAGCATTCACACACATGCGATATGCTAAAGCATGAAAATACTTACATCGTACTCCGTGCCAAAAATAATAAACTAGTTAGCAAACATGCATGGTCCTAGTTCATGTCAAATTGACTAATGCAACACATACAGGATGCAATTAGGGTAGGCTCGGCTAACATAAACATGGCATGTGAAATGCGATTAATTGATACACGTATTCAATTTGGAATTAAAGTACAAATGCAGTTAGCATGATGTACCGAGCCCGGTGCATGCAACACAAATGTATGGATGCACGCATGCATAGCATAAGCTGTGCTAATTTAAACATGCCCTAATCTACCATCATAAGCGGGTAAATAAAAGGGAAGAAAGAAGTAGGGATTGGAAGACATGCACACACGCGCACCCACACTTATTACAGATTTGCCCTCGCCCGGAGGGACCAAATAAATATTACAGATAATTAACCTACAAGCTAATTAAATATTACAGGCCATCTAATTAGCTAAGCAAATTAACTAATCTAGAGAAAACAGATAAACTGCCTCGGGAGGAGAGCCTGATGCAATGCATGCTCGGTCTTGCTCGGAAATGCACCGCCATACGCAAGCTGCCTCTGTTTTCCCTGCTATACTCCTCTGAAGACTGCCAAAGTCTCAGGATGTGCTTACTGGATGTTGAGGAGTGCCACCGGCTGGAGGGAATCATCACTGGCTGTGATTTGGTGTCCATCGACACACAATGAATCCATCGGCCACCAATTTATTGCCAGTCGGCACTCTATGCAGTCGATCAACAAAAAGTTCCTGCAGAACCTGTTTGACAGCAGCAGAGGACAAAGCTTTGCATGGCAATGCAATTCAAGCCATATATGCACCAACTATGTCCCTTATCATGTTAGTGACTCAAAGGGACATACTCCTTGGTTCTCGGACCATCAATCACGCATTTCCATGCGTGATGGCCCAAGGGACCAAGTGTGCACATTTTGATGTCAAATGTAATGCAAACCAACAAACCAAAGGGGCCCAATTCCTATCACTAGATCAAGGAACAAGACATGCATGCTAGATGCAATGCAACCTAGGCATGCAAGCTAAGGATGCAACATGGGAATACAAGATGTACATGCAAGCATGCAAACAAACATGCAAGGTAAGCATGCAAGCAAGCAAAGGATGGACTTAAACATGATTTAGGCAGCTCTAATTAGGCCCAAAACAGTGGCCATAATGCTAAGTTCATGAAGGAAAATGTACATACAAGCATGCATAGATACATGGTTCAAGACTTAAGCATAATGAAGCAACTTTCAAGCACGCTCAAAAGGGGGAAACATGGACTTATGGCATGCATACTAGGCTCTGAAAATCATGCTAAAATGGTGCCAAACCAATTAAACAAGACAAACGAGGCATGCAAACAAAGCCAAAAAACCCAAGACAAGCCAAGAGGCTTAAACCAAGACTAAGTCAACCAAGCCTCACAAGGCTAAGAGGACCTAAAACAAGTCTAAGGCAAGCTTAGACGGCACCCAAGGGACACCTAGATGGCATCTAAGTGGCTCAAGTATAAAGGCATGCACAATGGCCAAAACATGGAGCATGCAAGACAAGCTTTCAAAGCTTCGAAGAGGCATCCAAGGCAAGCATACAAGCATGTTAAAGGGACTGAAATAACATGGCAAATGGTCCCAACCCACTAAATTAAGGCAAGGATGCATGCTATACATTCACACACTTAAGGCCAACAAACCAAAAATGCAAAGGGGCTATAATAAGCATGCCGAAGTCGACCCAAAAAAATAAGGACAGGCCTCAAACATAGCAAAATAAGCACAAAAGCTTCACAAAGGCAAGCCTAAAACATGTTAGAACAATGGTTTACAACCTAAGGCATGTTAAGGCAACAAGATGGCATTACAAGGCATGTATGCTAAGCAAGCATGGTGTACCAAAACCAACATACAACAATGCTATTTCATGGCAAAATAAGCATAAATAACAGCCAAGGCATGGTCAACATGAGGCTTAGCTAGGTGCTCATTAAAGAGGCAAAAATGGCCCTTTTCAAGGACAATAAGGAGAGGGGGTGGCCCTCTCCTTCTTGGGACTTCAAGGCACCATCCTTACCACTGAAATCCCTCAAGATTTCATTGGTGAGGAGGCCCAAACACCAAAGTCCCGGAGCTCACTCAAAATAGCACAAAATGGAGCCCCTCAAGGCTTAAGAGGGGTCAAACACCTCCAAACCACAAAACACTCTAAACAAACTATTTAGAGGGCCCAAAAATAGAACTTTTTTATATTATACACTAAGCTCAAAAACAGTTCTAAGATAGGAAAAAATAGAATGCAAGAATGGGGTAAAAAGGGGTAAGATTGTTACCTTTGAAAAACCTCTTCACAAATGGTGGACCAGCCCCTTCCTTGAGCTCAAAACAGCTCCAAAGCTTCAAGAACAGACCTCTGGCCCTTCAAGAACCAAGAAAAGGTGTAACACTATGTGTTTGTGTGCAATAGTAAGCCTAAACACACACAAATACAAGAGAATGAGAGATATAGATATAGGATAGATACAAAACCCTAAACCTAGAACCAGAGCTTCTCTCACAACTTCTCTAACCAAAATCTCTAACCCTAAAGCCAAAAGAGAAGGGCTCCTCTTATAGAGGAGCCAATCTTGTAAAGCTTACCAAGGAAGCTAACAAGAAGGCCATTGTGTATGGAGGGGAACAAAATGCAAGCCAGCTACTTTAAAATATCTGCAAAAGCAGATGAACAGTAGTCGGCTGCTCAAAAGTGCCATTTTGACAAAATAAACTACCGACCGGCAACAAAGAATGCCGACCGGCAATATACATTGCCGATGGCAACACAATACCAGCCGGTGGCCTCCAGCCATGGCCGGTGATGTGTGGGGATGCCTCACAAGGTATTCCCTGCACCTTCAAGGCAAAACATAAGTGTTTGGTGCAAAACCATACACTAAATAGTCAAGTTCGGAGATCCTGAGGCAAGGCGCGTAGCCCAGACCTTCGGGAACTCCAAACGAACACAAACATGGATGATCACCGGGTGTTCAAACGGTGACGTCCAAGTCTTAAGGACGGTCAAAAATGAGGTGTCTACAAACGCATACAATGTGTGAAAAAGGAACTTGAACACATGTAAGTAAAGCACACTCGACAACGTGTACAATGTGTGAAATAAAAGGAACTTGAACTCATGTAAGTAAAGCATAACGCGACAACGCATGCAATGTGTGAAAAAAGAACTTGAACACATGTAAGTAAAGCACACGTGACAACGTGTACAATGTGTGAAATAAAAAGAACTTGAACACATGTAAGTAAAGTACATGCGATAACATGTACAATGTGTATAGGAACTTGAACACATATAAGTAAAGCATAACGCGACAACGCATGCAATATGTATAGGAACTTGAACACATATAAGTAAAGCACATGCGACAACACATGCATTGTGTATAGGAACTTGAACACATATAAGTAAAGCACATGCGACAACATGTACAATGTGTATAGCAAGGAATAAATAATGTTCAGCAAAAGTGTGGTGAAGGCATGCTATCCGCGACATTGAGATGCAACCAAGACAAGACGAGGCATTGTTCAAACAAAGATGCGTAGCAAGTGCGCTTATTCTAGTGCGCTCGTTCAACCACTCTTTCGTCTAAGAAGAGGATTCGGACGAATCCCTGTGCTTGAGATGATTGATGCCGATTCAGACATCTGCTACTTTTCTTCCTCTTTTCCTTTTTTGTTTTACTTTTCTTTTTACTAGTAGTTTGAGCACATTGCGCTACCTCAGGCAGGTTTTTGTTTTCTCAGAACTATGTACTTGAAAAGATGATGGAATGAAACAAGCTTTTTGTTGAAAAAATTTGTTTTTTATACATCGCATCGCATTGCATCAAATTACATAACAATGTAAATAAGATTGAACTTTGTTTTGAAAGCTAAGCACTTGCACCGTAATAATCCGGTAGTGAACAGACTAATGACAAAACAACTCGATAAGCAAAAATGAAGACCTTAACAAGTTAATCAAGTGTAAATACAACTTGATAAGCAAAACAAAGACGTAAAGAGGAGGAAATGCAACTCGATAAGAAAATGTACAACAACTCGATAAGCAAATAGGTGTGACTTCACAAAATCATCACCCGAGGCACCGGTAATGGAACCAGTCACAATTTCTCAGCACCCTCGGCAAACAGGCAGTCCTGAGGATAAAAGGGAAGACCATTGGCCAAAGAAGGAGGCTATCGGTCACAATAAATGGCCATCAGCCATAATCACAAGCCGATCGGCCAAAATGGTGGTCGGCCGGCATTATTTTTGGTCGACCGGCCAAAAATGGCAAGGATCACCAGAATGCTGCCATCTGTCTTCCACTCACATCTTATCTTCTACAAACTCCCCAGCTTTGTGGTTTCCCTTATTTCAACACTGGTTTGCACCAAATGGAAGAGTTTCTTGCCCAAAATCTCCCAAATTGGACTGCCAACTTGGATGGCTCGGAAAAGCTAAATTTCTGGGGTTTTGGTGTAAATGCACTATTCACGCTGAGTCACACCCCGCTACATTTTCTGTTTCTCCATGCCGCGGCAAGGTTTTGGAATCCAGTAACGCATGTCTTTAGCTTTAGCGGGCAAGAGGTGTGTCCTACCTTCGAAGATTTCCAAGCTTTGATAGAATCCAAGCACAATGAATAAATCTTGCCGCAACTTTGCTTCGGCCATGCCCAAGCCTTAGGGCGACTGTGTGGGCTCACCATGCACGATGCTCGATCTTTGATTTGTGACGGAATGCTAGATATTCCGAGTTTGATGTGTCGATTTTCCGATGCTGGCAACCGCGGCGATATGCCCTTTGTTTGTGCATGCTATCTCATTTCTTGTTTACCTCAGGCTCCGGAGGATCTAGCGTCTAGTTGATCGAGGTTGCCCAAGGCTTAAGGGAGAGCAAAAGCTGCATTGCCATGTCGTTGGCCGAGACATTGATGGGCTTGGATGCTTTTTACCACCGAGAGATGACCAGATTTGCGGGGAGTCCACTACTGCTGCAGGTAATGTTTCCCACCCTATCTCACATATATATATTGCTCACGTCACTTGACCCTCAGGCTCGGTTTTTCTCTCAAAACCCTTTCGCACTTTTCTCTCAACATACACCTCTCTATTCTTTAATCTCTCATTTTTCCTCCCTCCCCAGGTGTGGTTGATGGACAAATTGCAGGTTGTGGACTCTTGCCCAGCATACTCAGCACGCGGCTACTTCTTCCGATGTCACCTAGCCGATGCCCTGGATGAGGGATGGTGGTTCGACTGGATGTGCAATTTGTCTGCAGACCGCATTGCTTGGCGTTGTCCTTGGCTCAATCTACCGGCATTGAGTTACAGCATGTCCCGACAGATTGGGATTCAGTTGATTGGCCTAACACACTGCGTGTTCTACTTTCCTTTCTATTTCCAACGCCAATTCAGCCATGATCAGATTTGCCCGGCAGAGGGGATAGAATATCCAGCTACATTCTCAGTCTGAAGTGCACAGCTTACTCGGTATGCGACGGCATGGAGGACTAGAGAGCTTCTGGCCCCCGCTCCCACCTTCAGTTGCACTTTGTCTGATGAGTGCGTGGATTGGCTCAATGAAGAGGCACCGATTGGGCCTGCTTTGGTGTCAGAAGCTTCGACCAGCTTTGAGAGGGGGCGTAGGAACACCTGACTTAGCTATGCCCTGGATTTATTGCTTTAATAGTACCTCTAAGTTTTCTTTATGAATGTAACCAAAAGCAACTTCAATTTGTATGCAAGAGCAGAAAGACTCTGTATTGAAATCAATAAAATTGAAGGTTATGGGTACTGAAAATTTTCCGTTTTGGTCCAAAAATGGTCTAAGTTATAAAAAGATTAATTTGAGCAAAATCAACTTTTATTAAAAATTTTCAAAACCATTTTCGATATGGATCAGAACTGGACACGCCTGAGATCTGTCACTGAGATGCACAACCCCGGATTCCAGCAACTAGAAAGTTGCCCCTAGTCTGAGTAGCACTGCACTGGAGATCACAATCGAAGCTCTTGGATGCTGAATAGACAAAGATGACAGAGATGATCAAATGGACAAAGTTGATCGGGGAAAAGTTTACGGCTGGACTTCAGGATGAAGTTGCCTATGTATCCCAAAGACGGGAATCAAGCCTTACGTTGTTCGGCTCAGGTTCACTTGTGTATTAACCCTCACCTTTTACGCTCTAACTTTTGCCAAGGCCACCCTTTGCGGGTTTTCAACCTTGCGAGCTCAGTTTTTGTAATTTCAAATTTTTCATGCTTTAACTTTTGCCTAGGTCGCCCTTTCGGATTTTTGGCCTAGCGAGCCTCTCAGGGGTAATATTTCTTCAACTTGTCCATGTTGATCGGCTGTGAGAACTCTAGGCCATCTAGGTCCATTAGAACGACAGCTCCACCCGACCAAATAGATTTAATGATGTAGGGACCAGTCCAATTAGGTCTGAACTTGCCCCTAGGGTCGTGGATGGGAGCTCGGTTGTTTTTGAGCACCAAATCTCCTTCCTTTAAATTCTTGGACTTAACTTTCTTGTTGAAAGCCCTGTCAATTCTACACTGATAACCTTGAACATGGTACAGTGCTTTCAGTCTGCGCTCGTCAAAGAGCATGAGTTCTTCAAATATGCTCTGTTGCCAATCTGCTTCGGCTATCTAACACTCAGCCAGCACTCTCAAAAATGGAACTTCAATCTCGATAGGTAGAACGGCCTCCATCCCATAAACTAATGAATACGAAGTCACCCCAGTAGACGTTCTAATTGAAGTCCGGTAGCCCCACAGAGCAAATGGCAACTTATCTGGCCAGTCCCGGTAGGTTTCTACCATCTTCGGCAGTATGTGTTTGATATTCTTGTTGGCGGCCTCGATTGCTCCATTGGTCTGTGGCCTATATGTGGACGACTTATGAAAAGCCACGTTGTATTTCTCCAACAAGTCAGTCACTTCCTTCTTGAAGTGGGAACCATTATCTGAGATAATCTCGTTCGGGACCCCATAGCGACAGATGATGTTGTTCCTGATAAACTTTGCAACGTGCGACGCCTTCAACACCGCATAGGATTGGGCCTCGACCCGCTTTGTGAAATAGTCTATCGCGACCAGAATGAACTCATGCCCATTAGACCCCTTCGAAGTGACAGCTCTGATCACATCGATTCCCCAAACTGAAAGTGGCCATGGCGAAGTCATATTGTACAGCTTCGACGGCGGGATGTTCATGTGGTTTGCATGGATTTGACATTTGTGGCATCGCCGAACAAAGCCGATACAATCCTCCTCAATGGTGGACCAGTAGTAACCCTGTCTGAGGATCTTCCGAGCTAACATTACCCCATTCATATGCGCCCCACATTCTCCTCCATGGATGGCCTCTATTAGGCACTTCGACTCTTTAACCTCGACACACAGCTTATGCATTCCCAGATGACCTCTCTGATACAGTTTTCCTTTGCAAATGATGAACTAAGCGGCCATTCTTCTGATTGCCCTTTTATCCTTGGCATTTGCCCCTGGTGGATACGCTTCTTTCTCCAAGAAGTTCCAGACATCGTAATACTAGGGGTTCTCATCTTAAACCTCTTCTATAGCAGCAATTGACTCGTAAGCTGACACAAATTTTTGGTCGATGATGATCGGACGTATTCGGACTCCAAAAGGGATGTCTATCATGGAAGATAGAGTTGCTAGTGCATCTACGAATCTGTTGTTCTCTCTTAATAGATGAGCGAAGTTCATCTTCTCAAACCGAGGAATCAGCAAGTCCAAGGTCTGGTGGTACATTCTCATCTTTTCTTCTTTGACTTTCCAATCTCCTTTAGCTTGAGATACAACCAGGTTTGAGTCCCTGATGACGTCCAACCGTTTTGCCCCTAATTCTAGGGTGGCTTCTAAACCAGCAATGCATGCTTCATACTCTGCTTCGTTGTTCGAGACTTCGAACCGGAGTTTAAACACTAGAGGGATACAGGACTTGTCGGGTGCTATCAGCAACAGCCCTACCCCATACCCGTACCGGTTTGACGCTCTGTCAAAATACATCATCCAAAACTCATCGTCGATATGCAAAATGGCCTCATCTGGGAATAAGTACTCAACTGCTTCACCTCCTTCCACTGGATGATCGGCTAAGAACTCCGCTACCGCTCTTCCCTTGACTGACTTGCGCGTCACATATTTCAGATCGAATTCGGAAAGCAACAGCAACCAAAGAGCTAGCCTACCCGTAAGTGCCGGTTTCTCAAAGAGATATTTGGTGGGATCTAATCTTGAAACCAAAATTACAAAGTGAGCTAACAGGTAGTGCCGCAGCTTCCTGGTAGCCTATACCAAGGCTAAGCAAGCCTTTTCCAACGGTGTGCAACGGGTTTCATACTCCAACATCTTCTTGCTCAGATAGTAGATAGCCCTCTCCACCTTGTCCTCAGACTCTTGTGCGAGCATGCAGCCCATTGTAGTTTCAGTCACTAAAAGGTACAAAATCAACGGTTTTCCTGGCTCAGGCGGCGACAACACGAGCGGGTTCTGTAAGTATTCCTTGATCTGTTCAAAAGCAGCTTGGCATCGGCCGTCCCATTGGAACTTCTTTCCTTTCTTCAGGAGACCAAAAAGTGGTTCATAAGTCAAGGTTAATTTTGAGATAAACCGTCTTGTGAATTGCACTTTACCCAGAAAGCCTCACACCTCCTTTTCAGTCCTTGGTGGTGGCATTTCTAAGATGGCCTTGATTTTGGAAGGGTCGACTTCGTTACCTCTCTGTGTAATCAGAAATCCCAATATTTTCCCTGCTGTAACACCGAACGTACACTTCTGAGGATTCAGCTGCAACCGAAATTCTCTGATCCTTTGGAAAAACTTTTGCAAGACGGTGTAGTGGCCCTCTCTATCTTTGGACTTGACAATCATGTCGTCCCCATACACCTCAACCTCTTTGTGGATCATGTCATATAATATCGTGGTCGCGGCCCGTTGATATGTAGCTCCAGCATTCTTCAACCCAAATGGCATCACCCTGTAACAATAAGTCCCCCACGGGGTGATGAAAGCAGTCTTCTCCTGGTCTTCAAGTGCCATCACTATCTAATTATTGCCCGAGAATCCATCCATGAACGAAAGCAAAGCATGCCCTGCTGTGAAGTCCACTAACTCATCAATATGCGGCAAGGGAAAGTCGTCCTTCGGACTAGCTCTGTTCAAATCCTTGAAATCCACGCATACCCGGACCCTACCATCCTCCTTCGGCACCAAAACAATGTTGGCCAACCAAGTTGGGTATTCGCATACCAGCAGGAACCCTGCGTCAATTTGCTTGGTGACCTCTTCTTTAATCTTGAGGGCCCAGTCTGGGCGGATCCTTCTGAGTTTCTATTTAACGGGTCGGGCCTTAGGGTCAAGAAGGATCCGGTGCTGTACAATCTCAGGATCGATCCCAGGCATGTCTTCGTAGGACCACACGAAAACAACTTTGAAATCTTTTAATAAAGCAACTAAGTGCTCGCGTTCCTTCGAAGACAACGTGGACCCGATCTGGATCAGCCGCGGGTCCTCCTCAGTACCAACATTAACAGTAGTGATTTCATCAACTAAAGGTTTAACAAATCTTTCCTGCTCTTGATCAATTAAGCATTGCAAAACCGGAGGAATTTCTTTCCCGTCGTTTTCATCAAAAATTTGAAAGTCTTGATTAATACAATAAATCAAGGGCATAGAAAAGTACTCAGAAACCACATCCATTTCATTTTCATTAAGCATTTCCAAATCATCCGATTCTTCTGTTACAACATACTCAAAAGAGAAAGAAAAAGACGACCTAGACAGGACTGTGGCATCTGGGTTATCACCCCCAGGAATAACGGACTCAGACTCAATCAAGCTGGAACCTGATTTTGACTTAACAGATTCGGAGGAATCAGATTCTGGCTCACTACCTGACCCGGTGCTGCTTGACAAAAATCCCTCCTCGTACTGCCAGATGAGGGAGGGTGCGATGGATACATCCAAAATGTTTGACGATAGGCCTGCAGCCATTTCATTCCCGATCATGGACACCAAGAAGTTATCTCCCAAGCACTTCTGTACGATCAGAGGATCTGAAAGTAGACAAGCCAGTGCTACCCCCATTTCAATTTCAGCGCTCTCGGAATCGACATTTTTACACTACTCAACCTTAGCTGATGGGTCTGTCTGCTCCTTGGCAACATCATCCCCGGATAACTGCAAGTCAAAGAAGATCTCAAAACCCGGCACGCGCTTCCTTTCTGCATTCAGCCATGGCTCTGGGAAGCCACAAAATGGAAAGTCCTCCCCTTCCCAGACAAAGCGTCCATTTAGGGTACCCTGGATGGGTCGGTGCATCAACTCAAAAGGCTTCCCTACCCGCTTCGCTCTAGCTCTCCCAGCCATCTCCTTGCCTTTCCTTACCCAATCCTCTTTTGGTGGGCAGATAACCCAAGCCAAAGGTATGTGGGTTGTGCGGTACTTCAGCCGATACTGCAAGGCCCTTCCGGCCACTCTTCCCCAATCCCATCCCAGGGATGTGTTGAAGCTTGTTCATGAGGTATATTGATTTTGCACTGACATACACCCCCTCATCAACAGCCAAGATGTTTTGCACGACTCGAGCCTCAGCTAGAGTAAACCCCGATAAGAACACATCCTCCGTGCCGTGCTCGATTTCCAAGACTGGTATAGACACCTCTGGCGGCGGAAGGATAGACGAATTTCCAAAAACTATAGCTACTCCCTTCCCGTGGCGGTATTTCAACATCTGGTGCAAGGTGGAAGAGACTGCCTTTACCTGGTGCAGCCACGGCCGCCCCAAAAGTAGATTGAAGGTTGCGGGAACGTCCAGGACATGAAAGTCATTCTCGTGTTGTCCCGGACCAACCTGGGTCTGAATTTTCACGGTCCCCATCACCTCTCTACTCGTGTTATCATATGCCCTTATCACCTGGGCTATTGGCACGAAGTCCGCGGGTTTTAACCTGATTGTATATGCCGTCCTTGATGGGCATACGTTGATGGCTGATTCGGCATCGACAAGAACCACCGGTATCCATTTGCTCCTACATTCCACAAAGACGTAGAGCAGTTTGTTATGATTCGCGCCCTCAGGTGGCAGTTCTTTGTTAGAAAAGGTCAACATCGAGGAACCTCCTCCTGGAAAGACCAATCCCACCAGTTGTTCAAGCGTGGTGTCTATTGAGAGCTTGGCCTTGTCCATGGCCGATAGAACAGCCTGTCTGTGAACACGTGAAGCCATAAGCAGTCCGTAGATGGAGATGTTTGCTTGTATCTTCTTCAACTGCTTCTGTACAGCCTCTTCTTCGAGTTGCTTCTCTTTATGTTTCTCCACCTCCTTGTCCTTCCTGGACGCCTCTGGCTGATCTAGGTGTGGGGGTTTGAAATACCGCCCACTCCTAGTCATATGTTCAACTTCGCCTATGTACCAGGTATCGTCCGGTTGGTTGCTTCCCCAATCCTCATTTTTGTGGACAAGACATAAATCATCGTCTTCCCACCACATTCCATTGGCAGCCGACAGACACCTGTCCGGCTCCATTACCGCTGTCCTTGTACTCACTGTACCTTCTGTCCACATGCTCATAGCATTCTCTATCTTTGTGCACACGGCACTTTCAATCCCCGCGGGGGCCTTGGCTTTTCTAGCTCTCTCAGAGTCTTCGATTCCTTCTTGTTCCAACTGTGTCAGTACAGTTTGCTATTCATTATTTCCTGTATCCAAAATGCCCAAATCCCGAGCGAAATTCTTGGCACCGGCGCTCTCCGACGATGTATTCTGATCCCCGGCCCTTCCGGCCACAATTGATGTCCTTGTCCCTGACGGGCCCTATTCTAGCTGAGATTCTTTAACAATATCTGGTTGGTCGTCAAGCCACCCAGTAACTTCTACTGACTCCTCAAAATCAAACCAGTTGACTGCCATGTCTCCTGGATCTTGTTCGTTGAAAAACTGGAGGTTAGCAAAGTCCCCTTCCAGAGTTGCTAAGTCATCCTGCCTCTGATCAAATACATCCCCTCGTAGCACACAAATTTCTGCCCCTACTGGCAATTCCACATTTGGCCTAATCTAACCTGCTGACGCAATGTAGTTGCTTGGATTATACATCTCCTCAGTAGAGCTTCCCAATTCCTTAATCCCAGCGTCCACTGTACCATGTTCCTCCGAAATCATCCCCATTCCATCTTCGATGGTCTCCACCATTGGTTGAGGTCGGGTTGGGGAGATGTCCAACATACACAAGTCAGTGCTGTCGGAAAGGAACACCTCTGGCTTGGGTAGGTGAGATGGGGTGATATATGTGCTGGGGTCGTATGACATGACCTCGGTTTGGATAAAGTTGATTCGTTTGGGAGGTGGAGCTTGGTTGTGTGGTGGGAGAGGGTTGGTTGTGACGTTGGGTTTCTCTGGAAGCACAATCACCATATTATCAATGAGATCTTGAATCTCATGACGTAATCGGAAGCATTGATCGGTCTCATGACTGTGCTGTTAGTGAAAAGTGCAGTACTTGGTTGGATTATGGGGGAGGGGGAGCATTTCTGGTAACGATCGCGGCTCTATTAAATGCCCTTTTCTAATCAAAACCCCTAAAGCCTTGGGCAAGGACATATATAGTGGAGTGAAAGTTCTTTGGTTTTTGGGTGGGTATCTAGCTGTTTGGGAACTACTACCGAGCGCACCGGTGAATGGCGTAGCTGCAAGGTTTCTTGGGGAATTAGTGGTGACCATGCTTACTTCTGAAGCTTTGGTAGTTGCGGCATTGCTTGTGCCTATATTGGTGTTGCGGTTGAAGGTTCTCCTGGGTTGCTCTCTGTCTTGGTCAATCAGGCCCTGTTTCATTGCATTCTCGATTTGTACCCCCATCTCATGTAGATCTGAAAAGGTAGGGAAAGGGAGCACGATCATTTTCTGCATCAGTTTGGGTTGGAGATTGCGCACAATCATCCGAATCTGATCCTTGTCAGTGGGCCTAGTGGTCATCATTGAGGCCTTGGCCCTCCAGCGGGTTACGAATTCAGAGAAAATCTCCTTAGGCTCCTGCCTTGTTGTCTCAAGATCACAGGTGGTAATCTCGATTTGCGTGTTATAAGAGTACTGTGCAATGAAAGCCTCGGCCATCCCATCCCAATTCCGCTTGACATCGTCTTCCAATTTTGCATACCAGATGGCCGCCACACCCGACAGGGTCCGGCCAAATAATGAAAGCTTCTGTAGTCTAGTGAGGCCCATCAGCCTTAGTATGCCCGAAAATAGACGTAGATGCACCATGGGATCCCCAGACCCGTCGAAGCGGTCGACCTGTGGCATCTTGAACCGGTCCGGCAACGTCACAGCCGCATCGGTATACTCGTCCTCAATGTTTGGGATGGACTTTACCCCTTGGGATTTCTTGAACAACTTTTCAAGCTTGCTCAACTTCAACATTGTAGGGTCCACCTTGAACTCAAAGGGAGAGTCCGGTTGATTGATAGACGTAGGTGCCTTGGATAGTTGAGGTAGAATCGGGGGCAGAGCCGGCTCCGTTGGGATGTCAGTATCCTCTTGGACATTCTGGACATTCGCCGCCTCCTCGGGTGGTGGGACCCTTGGTGGAGGAGGAGCTCGGTGTGAAGCTGATGCTCTGGCTTGCTACTGTAGCCGGGTAATTAGTTCTACTTGTTGGGCCATGACAACGGCCTGCTGTTTGGAAAATTCTGCTTGACGAACAGCGTCCTCCTACACGGTTCTCATGCTTTCCTGGAGTTGGCGCATCATTTCTTCGATTCCTGTCATATTTCCCTGATCTAGCTGTACTGCCGGTATATGTTCCCTCTCTACAGGAGAAACAGAACTCTAATCCCTACTGTACTCAGGCAGGGTAGACAAAGCCCTTTGAACTGACTGCTGAACTGAAATCCTCTGCCTAACTGCCCTCCGTCTGGTAACCGGGGGTAGAGAATGAAACACTGGTTGTCCATCTACCAGATCCTCAGATCGATGGAGTCTGCGACCTCTAGTCTAGAGTGCTTGGGAAATATCTGCTTGGTTTGAAGCAATTGTGCTAAACTACCTAGCAAAAAGATAAATAAAACAATAATAAGGAAATAAACAACCAAACACATAACACACAGTTGATAAGCTGAATAGACTGTTCTCAAACACTGATCGTCATTCCCAAATTATTGCCCCCAAAATTGAATCTGATACCCGCAGATAACTGATTCTCCAAAATACTGAACTGGTGCCCGCAGGCATGATGCCCAAACTTGTAAACTGATACATGCATTCCTGCAGAGGCCAACTCTAAAGCACAAAACAAACAAGTGAGAGCCAAAACACTCTTATGGTGGAGTAAGGTTTCCCTATCCTATTTTGTCAGGAGCTAGGGTTTCACTACGCACACAGCGGTTTCAAACAACCAATAATCGGGTAAGCAACCTGTCCTAGCTTGGAATGGTCACTACGGATTCCGAATATGCACTAGGTCGAGTGGTCGAAAAGGGTGCCCCGGTAAAAATCGGGGTTTGTGTTCCTGTCGTGGCAGAGCCCGTAACCGGTCAGCCTTATGGCATGCTTCTCAAAGCGAGCCTCCGGCAAACCGTTCGAGAATAGCAGATGGAAAACACGGTGTCCTAGGTGCACCAATGCAGATGCAATGCAAAGAGGCACATACGTGTAATCAAAACAAGATATCATGAGTTCGAGTCAAGTTCTCTAACTCCCTAGCAGAGTCGCTAGAAACAGTGGACGTCCCCGAATGTCTCGGGAGGGAATCTCGTTTTGTTCGTTTGGGGGTCACTACAGTTCGGACTCAAAATGTCACAGTTCTTAATCTGATCTTGCAAAGTGCAATGCAAGATTGATAAATCACCAAAGAGTCCAAATCCGGTAAACCATTTTGAAAAACTGATTCTTAATAAAGAAGTGCCAAACATGGACTGCTTTGCCAGATACAGAGTCGCCACCTAAATATTTTATTTTGGGGAAATTTAGGAAACCCTGACTCGTTGCCTAAGGCCACGTGTCTGTCATCACCAAAATTGGCTCGGCTCGGGAACTTGGGTACGATTGGGGAAGATCATCTATGAGCACCCCCGCTCGTCCGATCAAAGATCAACCTCTACTAACCATGATATCGAGTTTTGAAAACATTATGTGCTCTTATTCCAGTTATTAACCTAGAATTACTATGTGATACGCACAGCATACAAGTATAGACTTGATTGCCTAAGTTGGAACAAAGCATCGCATATCCGTTTGTTTTAAAAATGGATTGAATTTTGCTACTTGCAAGTAGGCTAAAACACGGGTTTCGACGAATTATTCCAATTCAAACAACCCAACCTTCACCCACAAGCATTCAGGCAGTTATATCACATAAGCACGTAGCCTCATGGTAAGCATGCTATCATGGCAGTCACTCACACACATGAAAGGATGCTAAAGCATAAACACTTACCGAGTACTCCGAGCCAAAGAAAGAAGCTAATTAGAAAACATGCATAAACCATAGCTATGCTGAGATGCCTAATGCAACACATGCAAAAATGCAACTACAATAGGCTCGGCTATTCTAAAATGGCATATGAAATGCAACAAATGGTACACGTATTCAACTCGGAATTGAAATACAATGCAGTTAGTATGATGCGCCAAGCCTGGTGCATACAAGACAGATGAATGGATGCAAACATGCGAACATATGGATGCTAATTGAAATGTGCCCTAAACTAACCATCATAAGCTGATAAATAAAAGGGAGAAAGACGTGGGGTTGGAAAACATTCACACACGCACGCACACTTATTTACAACATTGCCCTCTCTCGGAGGATCCGAATAAATAATGCAGACCGAATAAATAATTAACTACTCTAGCTAATTAAATATTAAAAAACCCTAAATTAATTAACAAACTAGTTACAAAAGCAGGCCGCTGCAGCCCTGCCTCAGAATGCTTGGATGATGCATGCTCGATTTTCCGCACTCGGAAACTCATTGCCATGCCACTGTTGCCTCTATTTGCACTGTGCTGCACCTCTAAGAACTGTGAAAATACTTGTGATGCTTCTGGAACACTCCCATAGTACTGTGGGATGTCACCAGCCATAATGCAAGTCCAGTGGCCACTAGGATACAGTTATCGACCAAAAGTGGGACCACCGGCTAGACTTTGGTAGCCGGCCGACATTGAAAGTGGCCGACCGGCCATTCTTTCCTGTAGAACACTGGTTTTGCTGCAGTAGAGGACAGACAATGCATGACAAGGCATTTTCAAGGCAACGTGTGCATAGCCACTCTCCCTATCATGCAATGAACTCAAGGGAGCACGGCTCTCGGTCCTCGGGCCACCAATTATGCATTTCGATGCATGATGGCCAAAGGTGCCAAGCTTGCAAATCAATGTAAAATGAATGCAATGAAAACAAATGAATGCTACAAACTCTATCATGTTGGGATTAAGAGTGTCGGCGACCGAGGATTGAGGCGTGTTTTATCACTTTAAGTACGAACACACCTCATTCCTCATGTTTGGTTTGACACCCCAAACCAAACACAATGCAATGCATGTGTGCAATATGGCTCAAATATGCAAAATGGCTCATGTACGTAATATGAGGCTTAGTTAGCAAAGCATGCCAAATGCAATGCAACCTAAACGTACAAATGTACAATGTGCTAAGCATGCAAGATGCAATGCAATGCAACCTAACATGCAAGCTAAGCTAATGTAACACAAACACACCAAGTATGCAACAAGGTTATGTGATGCAACCAGCTAAATGACATGCAATATAATAAGCACGCAAACATGGTATAATGCAAGCATGCAACAACACACAAATGCAACATGTCAAACATGCAACTATATGCAAAGATGGGCTTAAACTGAAATGGGAACACCTCAGCCAATCCCAAAACAGTGGCCAAAGTGAAATGGAAATGATGGGTAAATGTGCACACGAACAAGCACACCAATGGGCCTATCATCTAAGCGTGGGAGGGGCAACTTTCAAGGACACTTAAAAGATGACAAACATGGACATTAGACAATCATGTTAAACTCTGAAAAACATGCAAAAGAATGATGCCAAGCCACTCAAATCATGCAAGTAAGGCACACAAAGAAGCCCAAAACTTGAGACTAACCAAGGGGCTCAAGCCGTGACCACATGAGGCAAGTTCCAAAGGGGGAAGGGGACCAAAATTAGAGGTCAAGCATGACCAAATAACCCCCAAAACCTACTGATATGGCAGCTAAATAATCTAAACATGGAGGCATGCACAATGGCCTAAACATGGAGCATAAGACAACAATTCTTCAAAGCATTGAAAGGGTAGCGAATGCAAGCATACGAGCATGAAGCATGGACTGAAATATGATCTCAGGTGATGCCAAATCATGAGAAACGTCAAAGTAATGCATGCTAATGACTCACACACCCGAGGCTAACAAACTAGAATGCATGGTGGCTATACAAAACGATGTAAGCATGACCAAAAGGACACCAAATAGACCTTAAGCATGGCAAAACAAAGCGAAAATGTTCTTGGAACCAAACCAAAATCATGCTAAAATGCCACCTTACAACATGATGCATGTTAGGCCAAAACATGGGATTATAAGACAAGCATATGATGTATGCAAGAGGCCATTAAAACAACTTAAAACAGAGGTATAACATGACAAAATATCACTAAATACCCACTGAGATGGAGCCAAAATCGACTAAGCATGCATGCTACCTTTATGAGCCAACAACACAAGCAAAGGAGACACAAAGGGAGAGGGGTGTCCCTCCCCTATGCATGACCTCAAAACCACTTCTCCAGAAGGTCGAAATAAAGGGGTCCCAAAGCTCAAAGAGAAAGGCACAAAAAATAGGCCAAACAAAGCCTAAGAGTGGGTGGACAACCCCAAACACAAAAGAGACCTTAATGAAACATCTTAAACATGAAAAATCAGAACTTTTATCATTTATACATAAAGCTCAAAACAACATGCAAGATAGGTTAAAAGCTTGTACAAAAATGGGGAATATAAAGCAATAGTGCTCACCCTTGAAGAAAACTTCAAGAACACCAACCCCAGCCCCTTCTTCTGATCAAAACCAACTTAAAAACTCTGAAACCAATCCCTCAACACCTTAGTAGTGAAGTATAGTGTAACACTAGGTGTTTGAGTGCAAAACTAGGAACAAAAGCACACCTTTGAACACTATTCCACACACAAATGTAGAGAGAGAGGAAGATATAGAGAGGGAGTGATATATGTGATATATATCTCTGATTTGCTCAACCCCTCTAAAGGAGAAGGGAGGCCCTCTTTTATAGAACAAAACAAGGGCCTAAGCTTCTTGGAGAAGCTAAGACAAAGGGGTCATGCTTCCTCAAGAAGCTAGAACAAAGGTTTAAGCTTCTTGGGGAAACTAAGACAAAGGTTCAAGCTTCTTGAGGAAGCTAGAGCGAAGGGTTCAAGCTTCCTCCAGAAGCTAGAGCAAAAGGGTGCAAAGGGTGCAAATCCTTCGTACACGTGTATGGAGGATAGGTCTGTGTGCTCCAGTTGACACAGCTGGCATGCACAATGCCTAAAAAAAGCAAAAATAGAAGTCCCGGCCAGAAAATATGGCCGACTGACCAAACAAATGGCTGGCCGACCAAAAACAATGTCGACCAGCCATCACCAATGGCCGGTAGCAACAAAACAGGGTCGGTGGCCTCAAGCCAAGGCCAGTGAGGTGTGGGGATGACCAACAAGCCATTCTCTACCCTCAAAAGCAAAAACAAACAAGTTCTTGGTCCACAACCAAGCACAGAACAGGCAAGTTAAGAGATCCTGAGGCAAGGCGCGCGGCCAAGACCTCCGGGAACTCAAAACGAACACGAACATGGATGATCATCGAGTGTTCAAATGATGACGTCCAAGTCTTGAGGGTGGTCAAAAATGGGGTGTCTATAGATAGGGATTAGAAACACACGAAGATAAGAAAGAACTAAGTTAAAGAAATTCCAGGTGCGTGTTTCAATATGTATCCATTCTGTGTTTGTGTAGGGGACGCGCCATAAATCGTCTGATTCGTCTGATATATTTGTTTTGCTATTGGAGCCATCTATGAGTAATAACTTTGTAAAGATATGTTTACGTTTAGGTATTTTCCGATATGATATGACAAGAACTAATCTATTTTTTGAAATGCTATGTTCTGTATCAATGAATGATTATTCATATATTGAAAAGTATTTGTGGCATCCTTAGCACATGGCTCTTGCCCGGGGGTAACAATATTGTGGTCTATGAGCACAAGGCCCTTGCCTAGGAAAAATAATATCGTGGTCTCATGGCCCTCACCCGGGGGTAATAATGCCTTGGCTTAAGTATGTTATCTATTCCCAGTATCGGAGGTTCCTTTATGGGACTGGTCAAGTATGACTCTTAATGCTTTGAATTTGATTTGTTAGCACTAATGGGTGTATCATGTATGATCATCTATGAAATTGAATAAGTGTATGCTTCTGAACTCTGAATAAGAATATAAATCTACTTAATCCGAACTCTGCTTTCTGAATCTAATATGGAACATTATTCATTAAATCCTTTACTCTGTTATGATTAACTGGGCATTCGCTCACTACTTATATTATGCATGTAGGTGAGCAAGCGCGTGACCAGGCTTAAGCTACTGCCTGGAGAGTTTTTGGGTCAGCCAGCCATGTGCCTCCCTAGGAGGTTCCCTTTGAGAAGTGGTCAAATTTTGTGAACCATGTCAAAGATCCTTTTTGTATTTGTTTTGGTTAAGTTGTATATGCCCATCGTTTTGTCTGTAAGTACTTGGATGGTGACGTGGTTTGATGCTTTAAATATGTAATCAAAGTTTTACATTTACTATCCCATGTATGTCTGCAAAGCTCTATGGACATTGTATTTGTATAGTTGCTTCCGCAACCCCTTATATTATATGATATTCAGGTCAGAGGCCTTTGGCAATCCTAGGATTACTGACCGATTATGACGTTAAACCTATAGGGGTGGGTTTGGTTCATGACAGAGTGGTATCAAAGCACATGTTATACCGCACACATGAGTCCATATGAGCTATAGGATGTCCTAGAAAAGAATTAAGGGCATTCCATCTACATGTGTGGGTGTGTGAACTATTTGAACATACTCGAACTAAAATGAAATGATGTGAATATATTTGAATCAATATGAAACAAACTGAATTGGAATGGAATACAGAGAACGAGATTATTGCCTATGTTTATTATTGTCCTGTTTACCTATAGCGATGGAAAATACAAGAAGTGATGATACAGTTGGATCTTCTGAGGCTTAAATGAGTCGGATGAAACAAATGTTAGAAGCTTTAACAGAAACAATAAGACAGCAACAAAGACAACAACCTGTGCTCCCTCCACCATCTCTAGTGCCAATTGAGTCGGAAAACACTAACATTATCTCATTGACACAGAAGTTCAACAAAATGAAGCTGCCAATATTTCTATGTGATATTGAGCCATTGAAAGCCGAAACATGGCAGCTAGAGACTGATTGGGGTAAAAACCACTTCCCCTAAGCCCAAAGTATTCAAACTTGGCTCGCTCTGATACCAAGTTGTCACGCCCCGCTTTTTATTACTCGGATTCCATTACCAAACCATTATTATAGATTCAATTTCAGAGATAACATGCGAAAACTTTTTACATTTACAAGAACACATGAATAAAGATTCTCTCATCCGAATACAATATGAATGCAACAAGAGTTATAATTAAATAAATTGTCCGTAGGCTTATATCTTTTAAATTAAGAGAAAGGGTTTCACCCTTTTACATCAATGGCATTCCACCTACAAATAAAAGGCCCCATGGCCAACAGGTAAAGAAGTTCCATAACCTTGAAACACTTCTTGACATTCACCCGAAAAAGGATTAGCAATATTAGATGATCATAAAGTCCAGTAGGGATCTCAACATGATCCTAATCAATAACATCATATAGATAGCTATGATCATGAATGCTTAGTCCCATACTATATAAATAATGTGACGGTTTATTTCCAAAGAATATCTACATAAGCACTTTTCCAAAATTATTCAATTCCTTCAACAATACAGACAGTTCACATTTCCTTTTTATTTCCCATTTCAAAAATATCTCATAACAACTATTTTGTTTTGGAGTATGAAACATGTTCATAAATCTCTAATTTCCTTCACATTATTTACAAACTCAACACATGATCTACATCCTTTTCCAACATGCTCAAATATACATCTGTTCATCTGACATGAAAAATGAAAACAATAAGCACCCAATAACTATATACTCAATATATGAGACAACTCAGCCTTCTTGAACCATAATGTAGACACCCCATTTTTGACCGACCTCAAGACTTGGATGTCATCGTTTGAACACTTGATGGTTTTGTATGCTTGTGTTCGTTTTGAGTGCCTAAAGTTCTCGGCTGAGCGCCTTGTCCTTGAGCCTCTAAACTTGCCTGTTTTGTGCTTCGTTGTGGACCAAGAGCTTGTTGTTTCAAGTCTGGATGAGAGGGTGGCCTGTCGGCCATCCCCATAGTCCATCGGCCATGGCTTGTACCTGCCTGCCATCAGTGGTGGCCAGCCAGCCACATTGATGGCCAGTCGGCCACTGGTGATGGCCGACTACCATTTTTCTCCTTTTTCAGATATTTGTTTGCCAGCTGTATCAGCTATTGTTCACTAAAGTGCATCTCCATACACGTGTATGGAGGGATGAATACAAGCTTGAATCTTGATTTTCTATATATAAGGGGGTGTCCTCCCCCATTTTGGAGGGTTAGACATTTTGGATCAAAATTTTCTTTCTCTCTCTCTCTCTCTCTCTCTTCTTGTTTTGTTCTTGGTAGTTAGTTTTCTCTACACCTTTGCACACTAACCCTTAACCAAACTTGACCACCTTGGAGCTGAGGTCCCTTGGAGCTGAGGTCCCTTGGAGCCTAGTTTGAGCATTTGGAATGAGGTTTGATCTTGAAATTGTGGTTGTTTAGTGCTGTGCTTCAAGAGGTATAAGACTCACCTTGTAAGCTTTGTTTTGACTACTTGTTTTGCCATCTTTTTACACTATTTTTGAGCTGGTTTTCAACTACAAAAAAATCTATTTTTATGGTTTAAAAATAGTGGTTCGAGGTCATTTTCTGTAAAGGGGGTAGTCCACCCTTCTTGTTGCCTAATTGAGAAGCCTTTGTGCCATCTTTTAAGGCTCTCCAATCAAAATTTTTGAGCCTTTAAACCACTGAAATTTAGAGTTATTTCAGTGGCGGAAAACATGTTTTGAAGTCCAGAATTGGAGGGGTTAGCCTTCCCTCCTTGTGTCTTACTTGCATGCCTAGTTAGCTTCACATGGTAGCATGTTTTTGTAGCTTATCTCCAACATATTTTTGCCTCTGTTTTGGCTGGTTTTACCTTTGTTTTGAGATGGTTTTGCCATTTGAGGCTTGTATTGTGTGGTAGTGCAATTTCCTTCACTAGCTAAATGTTTTAGGCTTTCAAACAAGAATTGCATGAGTTGCTTGCATGTTTTAGTGTCCTTTTGCACTCCATTTTAGCACTGAAATCTCTGCAATTTGCGTCTATTCTTTACTCTTTCATTTATTTTGAAAATGACTTTGAACCCTTTGTTGGCTTGAGTGTGAAATTAAGACACTTGTGCTTAATGGTTTTAATCCTCTTTTGAGGGTTTCTACTAACCAACGGCATGAGGTCTCTTTCATGCTCAAGGTACTTGTGGTTTAAGCCTACTTTCAATTAGAGGACACTCACTTTTGGACTAATCAATTAAAGAATGGATTGGTAATCTAAAATGAGTAAATAAAGTTGGACAAGTAAAAGAGGCAAGATAAGCATCTTTTGTGTTGCATTGCATGTGTTCAAATCGGACGTTAATTCGAACACAAGAAAAATGGGACGTTTCATACTCAAAGTGATGAAATGTGCCACTTTTCTTGGTCACCATCACCCTTGATCATACATGATAGGGTTGTGGTTTTTTTGAGTCTTGTTTTACACTCTTTAAGCTTGTACAAGCTTGGTTCTTTGGCCATCATGCATGAAAATGCTTCGTTGATGGCTTGAGAGCTAAGAGCTACACTCCTTTGAGCTTGTGTGATGATAAGAAAGGTAGCAGTACATACACTCCTTGAGAATACACTGCTTTACCTCTGTTTTCTCTCTGTTATAGCAAAAAAGGGAAGTTCAGGGAATGGGTGGCCGACTAGCCACCAGTAGTGGTTGTACGGCCACCAAAAGTAGCCGACCGGCCACCAATGGTAGCCGACAACCACCATTGGTAGCTGACCGGCCATCAATGAAATTTTGCACAAGCGTGTTCTTGAGTTGGAGCAGAGGTATTCTGGAAGTTGGCAACACTGTTGTTCAAGCAAGTGCAAACAGAGGTGTCTAATGGCAAAGCGGTGGATTTTCAAGAGGAAACCAACTGAGCATGCATGCGTCCCTCGCCCTCGAGGCCATTTATTGGCTTTGTTTAATTAGTTAGTAGTAGCTAATTCATTCATTCAAATGTTGTAATTATTTAATTAGCTTAGATAGTTAGTTAGTTTAGTTGGTTTCATTAGCTTAGCATAGCTAGTTATTCAATTTTGGTTTATATTAATTAGTTAACTAGAATGGTTTATTAGTTAAGTGTTGTAATAATTAGCATAGCTAGTTAGCTTATTTATTCAGACCCTTCTTGGCGAGGGCACAATGTTGTAATAAATGTGCGTGCATGCATGTGTGTATGTCTTCCAACCCCACATCTTTGTCCCTTTTATTTACCCGCTTTCGGTGGTTAGATTAGGGACATTTTCAATTAGCATACCTTATGCTTGCATGTTTGCATCCATTCATTTGTCTTGCATGCACTGAGGCTCGGCACATCATTCAAACTGCATTGCAATTTCAATACTTCTTTGAATACGTGTTTAACTGCATGCTATCAAATCGAAATTATATGCCATATTAGTAGCCGAGCCTATTAATTTCATATTGCATGTATTGCATTAGGCATTTTTAATATAGTTAGGATCATGCATATTTCTAAGTAATTTTTGTTTTGGCTTGGGGTACTCGGTAAGTTTTATACTTTAGCATACTTGCATGAGTGTGATTGCCATATTGCCATGTTTCTCACGCTTACCATGAGGCTATGTGCTTAAATGTTAAACTGAATGAATGCCTGTGGATAAAGGCTTGTTGCTTGAATTGGAACAACTCATCAAATCTGTGTTTTAAGCCCACTTTGCGAAGTGGCGAAATCATGTTTTAAGCCCACTTGAGGTGGCAAATCCGCATTTCCAAGCCCACTTGAAGGTGGCAAATTCAAACCATTTTCAGAAGCAAACATGAGTTGAGTTGTTCCAATTCACGCTATTTTAGTCTATACTTGCTTGTGTGCATCACATAGTAATATTAGCTAATAAACTGAAATAAGAACACGTAAGGTTTTTAAAATCTCATATCATGATTAGTAGAGGCCGATCTTTTGATCGAGCGAGCGGGGGTGCTCATTTCATGACCTTCCCCCCTCATACCCAAGTTCCCGAGCCGAGGCAACTTTGGTGATGAAGGACACGTGGCCTTTGGCACGAGTCAGGGTTTCTTAAATTTCCTCAAAAAAAAAAAATATTTAGGTGGCGACTCTATAATCTAGCAAACCAGTCCAATTTTGGCATTATTTGATTCAAAATCTGATTTTCCAAAACGATTTGCTGGATTGGACTCTTTGGTGTTTATCAATCTCACATTGCACTTATGAGACTACATTCAAAACCACAGATGGAGTTCGAACTGTGAGGGCCTTTCTTTCAAAACCTTTTCCGAAAGGCAGGGGCGCGAAAAAAAAGCGAGCCCATAGTTTCTGGCAACTCCGCTGGGGATTTAGAGAACTTGACTCGAACTCCTAATACATTGTTTTATTTACACTTATGTGTTTCTTTGCATTTGCATTTGCATCGGTGTGCCTAAGTCACAGTGTTTGCCATCTGCTATTCCTGACGGGTTTGCCGGAGGCTTGCTTGGAAAAGCTTGCCATAAGACTGACTGGTTGCGGGCTTTGCCATGATGGGAACACAAACCTCGAATCTGGACTATCGTTGTACCGTTTGATCCTCCTTTCACTTCTCAGTATTAGGTGTGAGAGGTATATTAGGTAGTCTTGCTGAGGTACCCTTTTTGACCAATAGGCCTAGTTGCATATCGAAAGGCGTAGAGACTATTCCAAAATAGGACAGGTTGCTCACCCGAATGCAGGATTGTTTGAAACTGCTTGTTTGCGTAGTGAATGCCTATCTCCTGACGAGATTAGGACAGGGTAACCCTACCCCATCATAGGGGTGTTTTGGCTCTCACTTGTTTAGTATGTGCTTTTAGAGTGTAACTCTGTAGGAATTTATGTATCAGTTGCAAGTCTGGGTATCAGTTTGAGGGTATCAGTTTTGAGGCAAAAAATTTGGGGCAAGAATCGGTGTTTGAGTATAGTCGTCTAGCTTATGATTTCAACTGTGTGTTGTTTCTGTCTGAGCCAAGGTGCTGTGCGTTTTCTGATTTTTGTTTCTTTTGCTTTATTTTTCTTTTTGCAAAGTAGTGTTTCACAATTGCGTTAGACGAGGCAGTTACCCCCCAAGCACTCTGGACTTGAGTAAGGCGACTTTACCGATTTGGGGATCTTGTAAGAGGACAACCAGTGTTTACTTTGCTACCCCCGATTACAAGACAAAGGAAAGTTAGGCACAACTCACCGGTTCGACAGTTACCTTTCTTCAGCGAAGTCCAGTTTTCTGCTTCCACTTCAGAAAGAGAGTACACACCAGTTCTGATAGATCAGCACCCCTTAGTCAACATGTAGGATGTGATGTGCCAACTTCAACAGACTATCGAGAATATACAGTTGGATGTTGCCTGCCAAGCGAAAATTGTAGCTTAGCAGGCTGAGATGATTGCTAGGCTACAGCAACAGCAGTCATAACAGGAAACAACTTCTGTAGCCCATCCACCTCTTACAAACATTCCAGTACCTAGAGCTCTTGCTCCCATAGCCAATGTCCAAGAAAATGCGGACATCCCAGTGGATCCGATTCCACCCCAGACTTCCAAAGCACCGGTTTACCCAACGGAGGCACCGTTTGAGTTTGAGGTCGACCCTATTGCACTAAAAGTGAGCAAGCTTGAGAAGCTTTTCAGACGAGCTTAGGGTGTCAATTCAATCCGAGATATAGAGGACGGTTATACTGATGTAGCGGTGACCTTGCCGGATAGGTTTAAGATGCCATATATAGACCGCTTTGATGGCTCGGCTGATTCCATGGTCCACTTGTGGCTATTTTCAGACATCTTACGGCCGATGGGCCTAACTAGACTGCAGAAGTAATCCCTCTTTGGCCGGACCTTGTTAGGTATCGCGGCCATTTGGTATGCAAAACTTGAGGATTCTGTAAAGAGAAACTAGAAAGAGATGGCTGAGGCCTTTATTGCTCAATACTCTTATAACACTCAAATCGAGGTCGCAACTCGTGATCTCGAAGCAACTCGCCAAGAGCCAAAGCAGGGCATCTCTGATTTCGTTACTTGATGGATGGCCAAGGCCTCCACGATGACCACCCGGCCAGCTGAAAAAGACCAAATCAAAATGGTCGTCCGTAATCTTCAACTGAGGCTGCTATAGAAGATGATAGCCTTACCTCGACCTACATTTGTTGACCTTCATGAAATAGACCATGAGAAAGAGCAGCCTAAGAGGGCTTTTACACGTAGTTCCAATGCGGCTACGAGTAGTAATGTAGCTGCAAGGACCCCTGATGTAGGTATGGTCACCACCACACTAAAAATAGCCACCCCCTTTGCCGGTACATCCGACATGACCCCACAAATCGTGAAACACCAACCCCGAGGCCAGAGGGTTTTCACCCTGCTCTACATGTCTTTATCTGCGGCCTTGAGGTTCCTAATCAGAAAAGGGCATCTGAAGCCCCTAGAGCCGCGTCCATTTCCTAATCCCCTCCCTCCTACACACAACCCGGCCAAATACTGCGCATTCTACCAACAGCATGGTCATGATACCGACCTATGCTTTAGATTACGTCACGAGATTTAGGATCTTATTGAAAACAAAGTGATAGTGCCTCCTCAAAAGCCTAACATCACTACAAATCCTCTCTCATCACATAACCAAACCCCTCCACCTCAGCAAATAAACCTTATCCAAACACTGGCCGTCTCATACGACCCCAACATATACATCACCTCCTCCCACCTACCTAAGCCGGCGTTGTTCATCCCAAAAAGCATAGACTTGTGCATGATGAGCATGTCCATATCCCAACCCGAACCTGTGGTGGTGGTTGTGGTAAAAGAAGGCATGATTGAGGGCTCCATGAGCTTAACTGAAGAGGAATACAACCCGTGCCGCTACATTGTGCCAACCAGTCAGGCCAAACTAGAGATGAAGTTGCTGATGGGAATGGAGGTTAATGTAGTCCGGGAGAACGGACCAAGCCGGGGACTGGATGCCTTAGCCGAGCTTGAGGAGGACATCAGTAATTTGCAGTTCTTCGATGAACAAGATTTGGGAAGTGTACAGATTGACTGGTTTGATATGAACGGATCAACGGATAATACGGGGTGGCTCAATGATGAACCGAATGTTGATGAGGGGTCTCAACCAAAGCAAGAACAGCTAGAAACGGGAATTACTACAACGGCTGGAACAGTTAACGACAAGGGAAAGTTGTCGAAGAGCACCGATACTAAGAATTTTTCTCAGGAACTGGGTGGTGTTAGTACAGCAGATACAAAGCTAGAGGCCGCACTAAAGCGGTTCGAACAAGAAAGTGATGAGAATGATCAGAAGACTAGAAAGGCTAAAGGCCCTGCAGGGACTGACTATGATGTGGATGCGGGAATACTTACAACGGAACCAGACAGTTGTTTATCGGTTACTGGAGGAATATGGTAGGAAGATGATGATTTGCATCTTGCCCACACGGATGAAGATTGGAGGATAGAATTTTCCAGATGATACATGGTATTTTGAGGAAGTCAATCACATGACTCAGAACGAGCGGTATTTTAAGTCCCCACACCTAGACCAACCAGAAGCATCTAGGAAAGATAAGGAGGCAGAAAGACAAGGAGAAATTGCTAGAAGAAGAAGCTGTACTGAAGCAGCTGAAAAAGATTCAAGCAGATATATCCATTTGGGGATTGGTCATGGCTTCATGAGTGCACAGACAAGACATCCTATCAGCAATGGATAAGGCTAGGCTCTCTATCAACACAACCCCCAAGCAGTTAGTGGGACTTGTCTTCCTGGGAGAGGCTTCGCCGACTTTGACCTTTATGGATAAGGAATTGCCACCTGAGGGATCTGAGCATAACAAACCACTATATATCTCTGTTGAATGTAAAGAAAAGTGGGTGTCGGTTGTCTTAGTTGATATTGGGTCTATAATTAATGTGTGTCCGTTGCGCATGGCCTATGCTATCGGTTTGAAGCCAGTAGACTTTGTACCAACAGCCCAGGTGATTCGAGCTTATGACAATACAAGTCGGGAAGTGATGGGGACAGTCTGGATCAGAATGTAGGTTGGCCTGGCACAACAGGATATTGAGTTTCATGTCTTGGACGTCCGAGCCACTTTTAACTTACTCCTTAGACGGCCGTGGCTGCACCAAGTAAAAGCTATCTCTTCCACTCTGCATCAAATGTTGAAATACCTTCATGAGAATGGGGTAGCTACTATTTTTTGGAATTCTTCTATACATCCTCCACCGGAAGTCACTACACTGGTACTAAAAATTGTACACAGCGATAAGGATGTGTTCATATCTGGGTTCACCTTGGATGAGGACCCGGTGGTGCAAGATATCCTGGCTATTGATGAGGGATTGTACGTTAGTGCTCAATCAGTCTACCTCATGAATAAGCTACAGCATGTACCCAGAATGGGATTGGGAAGGAGCAGCCAGAAGGGCGTTGCTGCATTGGCCGAAGTGCCACGTAACCCTCATACCTTTGGTCTAGAGAAGACTGGGTAAGAAAGGGGAAGGAAATGGCAGGAAGAGCCAAGGCAAAGCAAAGTGGAAAGCACTATGAGCTGGTACATAGACCCATTCAAGGAACCCTGAACGGCCGCTTTGTTCGGGAGGAGGAAGATTTCCCATTTTGTGGCTTTCTTGAGCCATGGCCAAACTCCGAGAAGCGGCATTTTCCCGGCTTTGAGATCTTCTTCGACCTACAGTTACAAGGGGATGAAGTTGCAGAAGAATAGACTGTCTTACCAGCTAAGGCTGAACAGAGTACAGAGGATGAGTCTAATGGCAGTGAACTTGAGCTGGGTGCAACGCTGGCTTGTCTCCTTTCGAATCCTCAGATCAAACCAAAGAGCTTGGGGGATGACTTCACTATTTCCATGATCAGAGATCAATCAGTTGTGGACCCTTCCGATGGTATTCGAATGCATTTATCGCACCTTCCCTCATTTAGCAGTTTGAGAAGGGCTTTTTGTCCAGCAATTCTGAATTAGGTAGTGAATTGGAATCTAATTCCACAGAGTTTGTGGAGTCAAAATCAGATTCTAGTTCTTCTAAGTCGGAGTCCGGTATTCTTGGGTTGATAACCTAGATGTCGTTGTTTTGTCTGGGTCATCTTTTTTTCTTTTCTTTTAAGTCGGTTGTAACTGATGAATTGGATGAGCTGGAAGCTTTGAATGAGAATGGTAGCACTACTATTTCTAAGTACTTTTCTATGCCACTTGTATATTGCATTGATCATGACTTTCAAAATTTTGATAAAAATGACGATGAAGGAATTCCTCTGGTTTTAAAACATTTGATTGATTGAGAAGAGAAGAAGTTTGTAAAACCCCTTGTTGATGAAATCGTTGCAATTAATGTGGGTACTGAGAAGGATCCGCGTCTGGTCCAGATTGGGTCCATGTTGTCTTCAAAGGAACGTGAGCACTTAGGCGCTTTATTAAAAGATTTCAAAGATGTTTTTATGTGGTCCTACGAAGACATGCTTGGAATCGATCATGAGATTGTACAGCACCGAATCCCCTTAACCCTGAGGCCCGACCCGTCAAGCAGAAGCTTCAGAGAATATGCCTGGATTGGGCTTTGAAAATCAAGAAAGTGGTCACCAAGCAGATAGATGCAGGGTTCTTGCTAGTATTTGAGTATCCTACTTGGTTGGCCAACATTGTTCCAGTGCCACAGAAAGATGGTAGAATTCGGGTGTGTGTGGATTGAAGAGATCTGAATAAAGCTAGTCCAACGGACGACTTTCCTCTACCGTACATCGATGAATTGGTAGACTTCACCACAGGCCATGCATTACTCTCCTTTATGGATGGGTTTTTCGGGTGCAACCAGATCTTGATGGCACCCGAGGATAGAGAGAAGATTGCCTTCACCACGCCGTGGGGAACCTACTACTACAGAGTGATGCTGTTCGATCTGAAAAATACTGGGGCTACTTATCAACGAGCTGTAACCACGATCCTACATGATATGATCCACAAAAAGGTTGAGGTGTACGTGGACGACATGATTGTCAAGTCGAAGGACATAGAGGGCCACTACACCGCCTTAAAGAAATTTTTCCAACGGATCAGGAAATATCGATTGAGGTTGAATCCATAAAAGTGCACATTTGGCGTTGCAACAGGGAAAATGTTGGGGTTCTTGATTACACAAAGGGGCATTGAGGTTGATCCTTCCAAAATCAAGGCCATCCTAGAAATGCCACCACCAAGGACTGAAAAGGAGGTGCGAGGCTTTTCTGGGTAAAATGCAATTCATAAGACGGTTTATTGCAAAATTAACCTTGACTTGTGAACCAGTATTTGGTCTTCTAAAGAAAGGAAAGAAATTCCAATGGGATGACTGATGCCAAGTTGCTTTTGAGCAGATCAAACAGTAGCTTCAGAACCCGCCTGTGTTGTCACCGCTAGAGCCAGGGAAGTCGTTGAATTTGTATCTATCAGTAACCGACACGACTATGGGTTGCATGCTTGCATAGGAATCTGAGGATAGAGTAGAGAAAGCCATCTATTATCTGAGCAAGAAGATGCTGGAATATGAGACCCGTTACACCCCGTTGGAGAAGGCTTGCTTGGCCTTGGTATAAGCTACCAAGAAATTGAGGCACTACTTGTTGGCTCACTTTGTAATTTTGGTTTTGAGATTAGATTCCATCAAATATCTCTTCGAGAAACCAACGCTTACAGGTAGGCTAGCCCGTTGGTTGTTTCTTCTCTCTAAATTTGATTTGAAGTATGTGACTCACAAGTCTGTCAAGGGGAGAGCGGTAGCTAAGTTCCTAGCAGATCACCCAGTGGAAAGGGATGAAGCAGTAGAGTATCTATTCCAAGATGAGGCCATTCTGCAGGTCGATGAAGAGATTTGGACTATGTACTTTGACGGAGCATCTAACCAATACGATTATGGGATAGGGGTGTTGCTAATAGCACCCGACAATTCCCACATATCTTTAGCTTTCAGACTCCAGTTCAAGGTATCTAACAACAAAGCAGAATACAAGGCATGTATCGCTGGCTTATAAACCGCCTTGGAACTAGGGGCAAAACGGTTGGATGTCATTGGGGACTCGAACCTGGTTGTGTCTCAAATGAAAGGAGACCGCAAGGTTAAAGAAGAAAGGATGAAAATCTATCACCAAACCCTGGATGTTCTGATTCCCAGGTTTGAGAAGCTAACCTTCATGCATCTGTTAAGAGAGAACAACAGGTTCACTGGCACCTTATCAACTCTATCTTCCATGATAGGCATCCCTTTGGGAGTCCAGATGCGTCCGATAATTATTAAACAGAGATATGTGCCGGCCTACGAGTTGATTGTCGCGATAGATGAAGTATAAGATCAGAACCCCTGGTATCATGATATCTAGAACTTCTTAGAAAAGGAGGCTTATCCACTAGGGGCAAATGCCAAAGATAGAAGGGCAATACGGTGAATGGCCTCTCAGTTTATCATCTACGGGGGTAAATTGTACAAACGAGGCCATCTGGGAATGCACAAGCTGTGCATTGATGTAGAAGAGTCGAAGCACTTAATAGAGGCCATCCACAGAGGACAGTGCGGATCACATATGAGCTGAGTAATGCTAGCTCAGAAGATTCTCAAGTAGGGTTACTATTGGTCAACCATAGAGGAGGATTGTATTGGTTTTGTTCGGCGATGCCACAAATGCCAAATTCATGCAAATCGCGTGAATATCCCGCCATTAAAGCTATACAACATGATTTCACCATGGCCATTTTCAGTCTGGGGAATTGATGTTATTGGGGTAGTTACTCTGAAAGGGTCAAATGGGCATGAGTATATCCTAGTGGCAATAGACTATTTTACAAAATGGGTCGAGGCCCAATCCTACGCAGTGCTAAAAGCATCACACGTAGCCAAGTTCATCGGGAATAATATCATCTGTCGTTATGGGGTCTGGAATGAGATCATCTCAGACAATGGTTCCCACTTCAAGAAAGAAGTGATCGACTTATTAGAGAAATACAATGTGGCTTTTCATAAATCATCCACATATCGACCGTAAACCAACGGAGCTGTTGAAGCTGCCAACAAGAACATCAAGCACATTCTACAAAAGATGGTGGAAACCTACCGGGACTGGCCAGACAAGTTTCCATTTGCTCTCTGGGGCTACAGGACATCAATCCGAACATCTGCTGGGGCAACTCCGTATTCTCTAGTTTATGGGACGGAAGCTGTTCTGCCGATTGAAGTTGAAGTTCCATCGTTGCGGGTTATGGCTAAGTGCCAGATAGCATAAGCAGATTGGCAGCAGAGCAGGTTCGAGGAACTAATGTTGTTCGACGAGAGGAAGCTGAAAGCACTGTACCATGTCCAAAGTTATCAATGTAGAATCGCTAGGGCTTTCAACAAGAAAGTTAAGTCTAGGAATCTGAAAGAAGGGGATTTGGTGCTCAAAGACAACCAAGCTCGCATCTATAACCCTAGGGGCAAGTTCAGACCTAATTGAACTGGTCCTTACATCATCAAATCAATTTTATCGGGTGGAGCTATCATTCTTATAGACCTAGATGGCCTTGAATTCTCCCAACCAATCAACATGGACAAGTTGAAGAAATACTACCCTTGAGTGGCTCGCTAGGCCGAAAACTCAGAAGGGCGACCTAGGCAAAAATTAGAGCAAAAAAATTAGAAAAAGGAAAAACTGAGCTCGCAAGGTTGAAAACCCGAAAAGGGTGGCCTTGGCAAAAGTTAGAGCGCAAAAGGAGAGGGTTAATACCCAAGCGAACCCAAACCAAACTACGTAAGGCTTGATTCCCAATCTTTAGGATACATAGGCAACTTCATTCTGAAGTCCAGCCACAAACACATCCAAATCAACTGTGTCCATAAGATTGTTTTGGTCATCTTTGTCTTTTCTGAATTCAAGAGTTCGGTTGTGGTCTTCACTATAGGAGCTAGTTACAGTACAGTGCAATGCTATTCAGACAAGGGGCAACTTTCTATTTGCTGGATTTGAGGTTGTACATCTCAAAGATAGATTCCGGGTGTGTCCAGTTGTGATCCTTATTTAAAATGGTTTTGAAAAGTTTTAATAAAAGTTGACTTTGTTCAAATTAATCTTTTTACAACTTAGACCAATTTTGGACCAAAAGGAAAATTTTCAGTGCCCACAACCTTCAATTTCATTGATTTTAATACAAAGTTCTCTACCTCTTGATACAAATCAAAGTTGCTTTTTATTACATTCAAAAGGAAAACTTGAAAGTTAGATCAAAGCAATAAACTTGGGGCATCAATGAGTCAGGTGTTCCTGCGTCCCCTCCAAAAGCTTGTGGAAGCTTCAGATGCTAAAGTAGGCCCGATTTGCACCTCATTTTTAGGCCAAGCTACGCATTCGCCAAAGAGAGTGCAACTAAAATTGGGAGCGGAAGCCAAAAGTTCTCTTGTCCTCCATACAATGGGATATCAAGCTAGTTGTGAACCTCAGATTGGAAATGAAGTCGGGTACTCTACCCCTTCTTCTAAGCAGGTCTGGTCGTGTCCGAACTAACGCCTGAACTGGAAGGAAAAATAGAAGACACAATGTGCCAAGCTAATCAATTGAATGCCAGCCTATCGAGACATGTTGTAGCTCATCTCGGGCAGATCAAGCCAGGGACAACGCCAAGTAATGTCAGCAGTAGACCTGTTGCACATCCAATGGCACCACCATCCCTCGTTCGGGAAATCCACTAGCCATTGGTGAAAGAAATAGACTCATGCTGAGTATGCAAGGCAAGAATCCACTACCCTCAACCTGTCCATGAGCCATATCTGGGGAGGGATAAAAAAATAAGAGAGATTAAAGAATAAAGAGATGTGCGTTGAGAGGAAAAAGTGAAAAAGGGTTTTGAGAGAGAAACAGAGCTTGAGGGCCGAGTGATGTGAGAAACACATATGAGACAAGGTAGGAAATAGTACCTGCAAGAGTAGTGGACTTCCGGTGAACTTGGTTGTTTCCTGTCGATGAAAAGCATCCAAGCCCGTCAAAGTCTCGGCCAATGCTAAGCCAATGCAACTCTTGCCCTCTTTCAAGCCTTGGGCTACTTCGATTAAGCAAATGCTAGACCCTCTGAAACCAGGGGCAAGAAGAAAATGAGCCAACATACACAAGCAAAGGGCATGCTGACGAAAACCTTGCCAATGACAGTCGCTACGGTCGCTAACATCAGAAAATTGGTGAATGAGACTTGAAATGTCTAGTTCTCCGTTGTGAACTAAGGATCGAGCATCGTGTAAAGTGAGCCCACACATCTGTCCTAAAGCCTGGATATGACTAAAACGGGGACTGGGGTAGGATTTCCTCGTCACAACGGGATTCCATCAAAAGTTGGAATTCTTCAATTGTAGGGAATATCTCTTGTCCTCCGAAGTTAAAAACATGTGTAACCAGGTGCCAACATCTAGCCGTGGCATGAAGGAACGGAAAACACAGCAGGTGTAGACACCCCATTTTTGACTGTCCTCAAGACTTAGATACCATCGTTTGAACTCCCGATGATTGTGTATGCTCGTGTTCATTTTGAGTCTTTGAAGGTCTCGGCTGAGTGCCTTGCCTCTCAACTTGTCTGTTTTGTGCTTGGTTGTGGACCAAGAGTTTGTTGCTTTGAATCTGGAGGAGATGATGGCTTGTTGGCCATCCCCGGTGTCCATTGGCCATGGCTTGTGCCTGCCGTCTATCAGTGGTGGCCGATCGGCTACATGTGTGGCCGATCAGCCACTACTGATGGCCGACGGCCATTTTTCTCCTTTTTCAAATATTTATTTGTCAGTTGTGCCAACTGTTGATCACTGAGTGTATCTGTAATGACCCCAAAATGCGTATAAGGAATTACCTTTATTTACCTATGGGTTAATGTACTCTAATTTAATTATATCTTTTGAATGGAAGCATTATTTGTCGAGTTACGACTTTAAAATTGAAATTTTCAACCTTCATGGGTTCAGAAATCAAAATTGAGTACTTGCATATGTTAATGGGAATTTTTAGGGCTACTTGGAAGAATTAATTGGAAATTTAATTCGTCTGATTCGTTAATGCATGTTTGGGTGGTTAACTTTGTACTGCAAATTGAATGCCTTCGAGGCTTCAGAAATCAGAACAAAGGACATATTTATGAGCAACATAATTTTTAGAGTCATTTGGGAAGTTTAATTGAAATTTGATTCCATACGATTCGTAAGGGTGCATTTGGCTCTCCCAATTTGTGATAGGCCTATATAATGAAATGTGTATATATATATGTGTGTGATATATGAGTTGAACTCATTACTTTGAACCCAAAAATATCTGAGAAAGAGGGAGAGAGAGAGAGAGAGAGAGAGAGTTTTAGAGAGAACTCAAAGAAAAGAAGGGAGAAGAGTAGGAATGGAAGAGGAACTCAAAGATTTGGCTTAAATTCATCATGATTATGCAAGAACAAGTGATGGTAAAGGCTTAAGGTAAGATTCTCCCTCTCAATACTTGAAGATCATAAGCTAAGGAGTGAATATCTTGGGTTATCTATGAATGTGTGTATGGGTTTTGTTTCTCCAAGCAAGGAGACGTTGAATCTTTGTATATAGCATGAATTTATGCCTCAATCTAATTTCTCGTAGGAGTTTTATGGTTCTTAAAGAGGCTAAAGAGGATCCTACCATGTAAGTGAGCTTTGGACCCCAAACCATGTCCACTCTATGTATTTGTGCTTTGATTCTTAATCTTGTTCTGGTAATTGCGAAATTGAAGTTATGAATTTTGGGGGAAGCTAATAATGTGAAATTTATCATGTATTAAAGTGTTTTGGGCTTTGATTTGCATGAAATTGAAGTTTAATTTTGAAAATGAGAGGTTCCAAGTCATACAGCCATTTTCGGACTGCTTTTTGCCCAGAGCTGCACGTGCGGCGGGTCTTTCTACACGTGCGACATTCCATTTCCAACACCAAAGTTCATTCTGCTAAAAAAACACGTGGTCCCGCACGTGCGGCCCAATTCTCGCACGTGCGGCCAAGTTTCCCGCACGTGCGGGGGCAGCCCTGTTGTAGACACCGCATTTTTTACCGTCCTTAAGACTTGGACGTCATCGTTTGAACACTCGATGATCATCCCTATTCGTGTTCGTTTTGAGTTCCCGGAGGTCTTGGCTATGCACCTTGCCTCAGGATCTCTCAACTCACTTTTTTTGTGTTTGGTTTTGCACCAAACACTTGTGTTCTTGCTTCTGAGGGTAGTGAGTAGCTTGTTAGCTACCCCTGACACCCACCGACCCTGGCTTAAGGCCACCGGCCGTGTGTTCTTGCTACCGGCCATTGGTGAAATATACCATTGGCCGGTCGGCATCTTGTGTGGTCGGCTGGCCATCTGTTTGGCCAATGGCCTCCTTCGCTAGCCGATACCACCTTTTTGCCTTTTTTAGGCATAATGCATGCCAGCTGTGCCAGCTGGAATGCACGGACCCTGTCCCCCATGCATGGGTGTGGCTGTTTTGCACCTTTGACCCTTTTTGCTCCAACTTCTTGCACCCTTTGCTCAAGCTTCTTGAGAAAGCTTGACCCTTTGTCTTAGCTTCCTCAAGAAGCTTGCACCCTTAGGATAGCTTCCCTTGGAAGCCTTGACCCTTTAGGATAGCTTCTCTTAGAAGCTTGGAGCCTTTTCCATTGTCTATTTAAGAGACCTTCCTCCTCCTTTGAGATGGTTCAGTAAAAAACCAGAGCAAAATACATATATATATATATATCTGATACACATTTTCTCTCTCTGTATCTCCCTCTCTCTATCTTCATTGTGTGTGTTTAAGGGCCAAAAAGGGTGATTTCTTCTTAGTTTTGCACTAAGACACACACCACTACACCATACTTCTACTTTGGGAGGCATTGAGGGTTTATTCTTGAGGTTTTGGACTGGTTTTGATCTGAATAAGGGGCTGCATTTGCTGTTCTTCAAGGGTTCTTCAAGGGTAACACTTTTACTTTAGATTCCCCAATCTTGCACTAGTCTTTTACCTATCTTGCTTACTGTTTTAGACTTTTTGTATAACTAAAAAAAGTCTTATATTTGCATGCTTAAGATACTTCATCCAGGTTGTTTTGATGTTGGGGGTCGACCTCCCCCTCTTAGGCCTTGTTTGGCCCTTTTGGTGCTCTCTTTGCTAAGCTTTGGTTACTATTGTGTATTGACCTTCTCACCACTGAAACCCAGTGGATTTTTAGTGGTGAAGGAGGAGTTTTGAAGTCTTGTATAGGGGAGGGACACCCCTCTTCCTTTGTTGTCTCATTTGCTTGTGTTTTGGCTCATAAGAGTAGCATGTATGCCTAGCTTTGTTTGGCTTCATTTCCGAGGTTATTTGGTGTTTATTTAGCATGTTTTTCCTCTGTCCCATGTTGGTTTGTTGCCCCCTTGCATGCATAATACACTTGCCTTGTATTCTCCATTTTGCTTAAGAAATGCATCTTGCCATTAGACCATCATGCTTGCATATTTTTGCCTAGCTTTGTGAAGTTTTTTAGTCATATTTTTCCATGCTTGAGGTCTGTTGGGTGTTGATATGGTCATGCATTTCATGCTTTGTATAGCCCTTTTGCATTCTAGCATGTTGGCATCGGGTGTGTGAGTCATGAGCATGCTTGAGTTGGCCTATTTCAGTGATTTGGAATCACCTATGATGTCATTTCAGTCCATGTTTTGTGTTTACATACTTGTGTTTGTTACTCCTTTAATACCTTGAAGGGATTTAGTCTTATGCTCCATGTTTAGGCCTTAATGCATGCCTCTTGTTTAAGTCATTTGGGCTTCCATATCAGTGGGTTTTTGGGGTTCATTTTGCATGTTGAAACTCTGTTTTTGGTTGCTTAGTCCATGCCAAGAGTGGTTGGGGTAGTCGTAGTAGAATGCTCCTCTTTATGCCTTAGTCTTGGACCCATTGTTATGCATGTTTGCATGAGCATCTGTCCACCATTTACATCATCATTGGCCACTGATTTTGGCATGCTCGAGAGCTACCCATGTTAGTGTAAGTCCATTTTACCATATTGTTGCATCCTAGACATGCCCACATGTTTAGGTTGCATGCCTATTGCATATTGCATGTTCACATGCTCATGTTGCATGCTTAGCTTGCATGTTTAGGTTGCATATCATAACATGCATCTCTTGCCTCTTGAATTGATTATGATAGAGGTTGGGGCCCATTATTTGTTTTGTGCATTTCATTCCATATTGAAATTGCACACTATGGCTTCTTGGGCCATCATGCATTGAAATGTGTGATTGGTGGTCCGAGGGTCGAGAACCGTACTCCCTTGAATTCATAACATGATAAGGAGGTTGGTAGTGCAAACATTTGGTTGAAATGCATTGCCATGCCATGTTTTGCCCTCTGCTACTGTCAAAACAGGTTTCTGCAGGAAGAATTGGTCGGCCGACCATCTCTATTGTCGACCGACCAAACATATTTGGCCGAGAGCTCAATTAATGGTCGATGACCATCCTACCATGCCCGGTGATGTTTCCCCCTAGCCAGTGGTGTTCCCCAGTGCCCATAGAGTGTTTCTTGGGATTTGTGCAAATCTCAGAGGAGCAGAGCAGGGTAAACAAAGGCAGCTTGCGCAAGGCGACAGATTTCTGAGCAAACCCAAGCACGCGTGCATTGGACCCTCTTCCGAGGCCTTTTACTGCTTTCTTAGCTTAGTTAATTTGCTTAACTAGTTAAATGGTCTGTAATATTTAATTAGCTTGTAGGTTAATTGATTTGTATTATTCTTTTGGTCCCTCCGAGCGAGGGCAAATTTGTAATAAGTGTGGATGCGTGCATGTCTTCCAACCCCCACTTCTTTCTCCCTTTTACTTACTTGCTTTTGATGGTTAGTATTAAGACATATTTCAATTAGCATCCGTATGCTATGCATGTGTGCATCCATTCATTTGTATTGCATGCACCAGGCTCGGTGCATCATACTAATTGCATAGTATTTCAAATCTAACTTGAATACATATTATCTGTGCATTTCATATGCCATTCTTAGATTAGCCAGGCCTATCTTAGTTGCATTTTGCATGTGTTGCATTAGCCATCTTAACATGAACTAGGATCATGCATTGTTTACTAACTAGTTTCTGTTTTGGCTCGGAGTACTCAGTAAGTGTTTATGCTTTAGCATCCCTGCATGTGTGTGAGTGACTGCCATGACAACATGCTTACCATGTGGCTAAATGCTTATTTGATTAACTACCTGAATGCCTGTGGGTGAAGGTTAGATTGTTTGAGTTGGGACAACTCGTTGAAATCCGTATTTTAGCTTACTTACGGGTAGCAAATTTCAAACCATCTTTCAAACGAGCGGATATGCAATGCTTTGTTCCAAATTAGGCGATCTAGTCTATACTTTTGTGTTGTGCGCATCACATAGTAAATCTAGGCTAACAACCGGAATAAGAGCACATAATGTTTTCAAAACAAGATATCATGGTTAGTAGAGGCCGATCTTTGGATCGGGCGAGAGGGGGTGCTCATAGCTGACCTTCCCCAATCGTACCCAAGTTCCCAAGCCGAGGTAACTTTGGTGATAACGGACACGTGGCCTTAGGCAAACGAGTCAGGGTTTCCTAAATTCCCCCATTAAAAAATATTTAGGTGGCGACTCTGTATCTGGCAAAGCAGTCCATGTTTGGCACTTCTTTTCTAAAATCTGTTTTCTCAAAACAATTTGCCGGATTTGGACTCTTTGGTTCAGATTAGGAACCGTGACAAATCGAGTCCGAATTGTAGGGTGAGGCCCTCACACGGGGTGCGTCCACACCTGTTCAGCCAATTTCAAAGAAGCATATCTTTTGCATCCAGACTCCGTTTTAGGTGATTCTTGAGCCTAAATTCAAGCCCCAGAATTCTAGTTTCCAATGGTGGTGGTCTCACTCCCAAATTCTAAGTACACAAATAGATATGCCCAAATTAGTGAAGATCATTCACTTTCTATCTACCGGTTTAATACCATTTCTTCTTCTAAACCATTTTCCTTTTGAAGCTTCCTATTTTCCTAGACATGGATTATAACCTATTAAGGACTAATGAGTTTAGAACCACCATAGATGATTGATTAAAGAGAACAAGAAAGAGATTGATTATATCCTCATATTATGCTATGTGCATTGTGATTGCAGGCCAAGACGAGGACATCGTTCCATTGCTACCGGAAGCCCATCACTGTGAGTAATAGTAGTGTAACGATATGTTTTACTTACTTCTTGTGACCATGATTTATATATCGTAGTTTGTGAATGGCATGTACTCTTGTCATTGTACGTTGCTTGAATTAATAGATATGATTGAGCGGTAGCATTGACATGGACCTAAGGTTGTTTTGTTCTATATAATATGTTGGGCCTGAGGCCGTTCTGTATAATATGTTGTGCCTGAGTCCGTTTTGTACATATGTGGGCCCGAGGCCGTTTTGTATTACATGTGGGTCTGAGGTCGTTCTAAAATATGATTATGATTAAGATCTGTGTATGGTTTGAGATGCATATTTACATTCTCTAAGACTATGCTCGTTTTACTAACCTCCTTACATTGTTATTATTCATTGAGCCTTGCTCACTCCGTTTTTATGTATATTTATGTAGGTGAGCCATTGGGGATTGACACTAGAATTGTTTTGGGATCTACCTATCTGCGTAGCTGCCTGGGGTACGCCTCCGTGTTGAGGCCTTAATTTTGATTATTGGAAATTATGTAATTTATGGAGTCTTATATGAGTGTGTGTGTGAGATCTATATAAGTTTTGTGATTGTATATGTAGATATAGAAGTGTATTTAAATGCTTAAATTTATTTAAGTCGTCATATATGCACAAGCTCAATGGGCATTATCTTTATATTGGTATTTGCTTCCGCTTAAGGCCCCGTATTTGAACAAATATTATTATGAAATTTTGTTTTGAGGCCTATGTACAGGCCGGTCATAAACCAAACTTTTAGGGATAGGTTTGCGTCATGACAGTATCCCCATACACGTGCATGGAAGGATGAAGCCAAGCTTTTGGCTTGTTTTTCTATATAATGAGGGGTCCCTCTCCCATTTTGAGAGCTCAGAAAATTTGTGAGCAAAATTTCACTCTCTCTCTCTCTCTCTAGAATTCTCTATCTCTTCCTATTTAGTGCTTGAAAGTGAGTTTTCTCTACATATTTGCAGACAACCCCTTAGCCAAACACCTTCACCTTGGAGCTGAGGGTCTTTGAGGCTTAGTTTGAGGTCTTAAGCTTGGTTTTGGCTCAGAAATTGTGTTGTTCGTTGCTGTGCTTCAAGGGTAAGGACTTGTCCCTTTTAAGCTTTGCTTTAGTTTATTTTTTGGTCATCTTCACATGCTACTTTGAGGGTGGTTTTAACCTCCAAAAACTCTATTTTTAAGGTTTTAAAATGGTGGTTTGAACCTTGTTTAGTTAGGGGGTGGTTTCCTCCCTTGGCTCTTTGGCTTGTAAAGCCTTTTGAGCCATCTTTCAAAGCTTTTGAAACACCCTTTTCTTGGCCTTTTAACCACTGAATTCTAGGGGAATTTCAGTGGAATAAAGTTAGTTTTGAGGACCAAAAGAGGAGGGGGTGGCCTCCCCTCCTTGTGTCTTGTTTGCATGTGTAGTTGGCCTAGCATGTGAGCATGTTTTTCTACCTCCTTATGACTTGATCTCAGCATGTTTTAGTCATTGATTTAGCATGCTTTAACTCTGTTTTGGGTAGTCTTGGTCATATGACTCATGCTTTGTACTGCCATAGTGTAAAGGCCTTCACTAGATTTGTGTTTCAAGGTCTCTAACATGCTTTGCATGGGTTGTTTGCATGCTATGGCATTGTTTTGCATGTGTTTTCAGTGCATACATCTTTGTCACACTCTCACATATTCTACTCAGTCATTGCTTTTGAGAGTTGTGCATTGTGCCTTGTTTGTGAGCCAACCAGTGAACATGTTTTTCTTGCCATTTATATTTCAATCTCAGCATATTTTAGCCACTTTTTTGGCATGTCTTAGCTCTTTTTAGAGCTGGTTTGGTCATTTGAGCTTGATATTGCATGCCTCTAGTGTAGTGCTCTTCACTAGTTTTAATGCTTTTGGCTTTTGAGCATGTCTTGCATGTGTTGCTTGTATGCTTTAGTGTCAATAGCATGAAACCTTTTTCATGCTCAAGGAACTTGTGGCTTAGGCCATCTTCCCAATTAGAGGACTTTCACATTGGACTTAAGCGGTTAAAGGACTAATTGGTAAGCTAAAATGTGTAAACAAGAATTGCACAAGTAAAACATGAATAAGATAAGCATTCGTGTTGCATTGCATGTGTTTAGATCGGACATTAATCCAAACACAAGAAGTGTGGGATGTTTCATACTCAAAGTGATGAAACGTGTCACATTTCTTGGTCATCATCGCCCTTGATCATGTATGATAGGGTGGTGGCACTTTGAGTCTTATGTGAGCATTCACTAAGCTTGCACAAGCTTGGTTCTTTGGCCATCATGCATGAAAATGCTTGATTGGTGGCTTGAGAGCCAAGTGCCATACTCCTTTGAGCTTGAGACATGATAAGGAGGTGGCAGTACACACATTCCTTGAAGAATACACTGCTTTGCCTCTGTTTGCTCTCCATTGCAGCAAGAAAAGAGAATTCTAGGGAAAAGGTGGCCGACTGGCCAGTGGCAGTGGCCGACAGCCACCTATGGTAGCCGACCGGCCACCAGTTGAAGAGTTGTTCAAAGTATTCCTGTTTTGGAGCAAAGGCAGTCTGTTAATTGGTGTAAGGTTCAGAGATCAAAGAAAAGTGCAAACAGAGACATCCAAAGGCAAAGCGGTGGATTTTCGGGAAGAAGCCAACCGAGCATGCATGTCTCCCTCGCCCGTGAGGCCACTTTATTGCTTTATTAGCTAGTTGTAGTTGATTATTTATATGTGTTGTAATTAATCATTCAATTTAGTTTATAATATTTTAATTAGCTTAGCATAACTAGTTATTCAATTGTGTTGTAATAATTAATTAGCTAGAATAGTTAATTAGTTTGTTTTGTAATAATTAGCTTAGCTTAGTTTAGCTTAGCTTTTTTATTTGAACCCTCCTTCGAGTGGGCGCAATGTTATAATAAGTGTGCGTGCGTGTGTGTATGTCTTCCAACCACACTTCTTTCTCCCTTTTACTTAACTGCTTTCGATGGTTAGATTAGGATCATGCATATTTCTAACTAGTTTTTGTTTTGGCTCGGAGTACACTGTAAGTTTTTACGCTTTAGCATGCTTGCATGAGTGTGAGTGTTGCCATGATAGCCATGTTTCACATGCTTTCCATGAGGCTATGTGCTTATTTGATTAACTGCATGAATGCATGTGGATGAAGGCTTTGTTGTTTGAAAGTGAACAATTCAACGAGTGTGAGTCTTAAGCCTACTTTGCGAAGTGGCAAAATCATGTTTCAAAGCCTACTTGAGGGTGGCAAATCCACGTTTTAGCCCACTTGAGAAGGGCACCTTCAAACCATTTTCGAAAAACAAACATGAGTTGTTTTGTTCCAATTCTTGCGATTTTAGTCTATACTTGTGTACTGTGCGCATCACATAGTAAGTTAGCTAATAACTGGAATAAGAACACATGTGTTTATAAAACAACATATCATGCTTAGTAGAGGCCAATCTTTGATCAGGCGAGCGGATGTGCTCATTTCAGGACCTTCCCCTCTCGTACCCAAGTTCCCGAGCCGAGGCAACTTTGGTGATGACGGACACGTGGCCTTTGGCATGAGTCTGGGTTTCCTAAATTTCCCAAAAAATAAAATATTTAGGTGGCCACTCTGTAATCTAGCAAAGCAGTCTAGTTTGGCATTATTGGATTTAAAATCTGATTTTGCAAAATGACTTGCCGGATTGGACTCTTTGGTGTTTTTCAGTCTCACATTGCACTTTGTTAGATAAGATTTAGAACCGTGACAGGAGTCCGATCTGTAGGACCAATTCGCGCCTCCTCCGAAGGGGGACCGTGCAAAGAAAGTCGAGTCCATAGTTTCTGGCAACTCTGCTAGGGATTTAGAGAACTTGACTCGAACTCATGATATGTTGTTTTATCTACATTTATGTGTTTCTTTGCATTGTATTTGCATTGGTGCACCTAAGTCACTGTGTTTTCCATCTGCTATTCCTGAGCGGTTTACCGGAGGCTTGCTTGAAAAAGCGTCCCATAAGGCTGACCGGTTGCGGGTTCTGCCACGATGGGAACACAAACTTTGGATCTGGACTACCGCTGTACCGCTTGATCTTCCTTTCACTTCTCGGTATTAGGTGTGAGATATATTAGGTGGTTTGCTGAGGCACCCTTTTTGACCATTTGACCTAGTTGCATATCAGAAGCCATAGAGACTGCTCCAAACTAGGACAGGTTGCTCACCCGAATGCAAGATTGTTTGAAACTGCATGCGTGCGTAGTGAACCCCTTGTTCCTAATGAAACAAGGACAGGGAAACCCTACCCCATCATAGGGGTGTTTTGGCTCTTACTTGCTATGTGCTATTAGGGTGTGTCTCTATAGGGAATGCATGTATCAGTTGCAAGTCTAGGTATCAGTTTGGGGTATCAGTTTTTAGGTAGAATGTTTGGGGGCAGAATCAGTGTTTGAGTATAGATTGTCCAGCTTATGATTTCAATCGTGTGTTGTCTTTATCTAAGCCGAGGTGTTGTCCGTTTGCTGATTATTGTTTCCTTTTTGCTTTATTTTTCTTTTTGCAAGGTAGTATTTTACAATTGCTTCCGATGAGGCAGTTTCCCCCCAAGCGCTCTGGATCAGAGGTAAAAGGCTTTATCGATCTGAGGATCTTATTAGAGGACAACCAGTATTTGCTTCACTACCCACAGTTACAAGACAGAGGATAGTCAGGCATAGATCATCGATACAATACCACCAGCCAATGGTCATTATCTGCTTTCACCGGTGCGAGGGTTCAGTTTTTTGCTTCCACCTCAAAAAGAGAGTATACACTGCTCGCATGATCAACACCCCACGCATAAGATGGAGGAAATGATGTGTCAATTTCAGCAGGCTATCAAGGCCATGTAGCGGGATGCTGCTCGCCAAGCGGAAGTTACCGCTTGCCAAATAGAGGTTGTTGCCCAGCAGGCAGAACTAATTGCTAAGCTTCAACAGCAGTAGCAACCATAACAAGCCGGAGCTTCTGCTTCACACCCACCCCCACCCAGGGTTCCGACACCCGGGGATACAGCTACTGTCCAGGAGAATACAAACATTCCAGCAGGGCCAGTCCCACCTCAGACTGCCAAAGCACCGGCTTACCCGATTGACACCTCGTTCGAGTTTGAGGTCGATCCTACTGCTTTGAAAGTAAGCAACCTTGAAAAGCTATTCAAATGAGCTCAAGGAGTCAACTCGATCCCAGATATAGAGGACGGCTACACAAATTCGGTAGTGACATTGCCAGATAGATTTAAAATGCCTCACATAGACTGCTTCGATGGCTCGGGCAATCCTGTGGTTCACTTGAGGTTATTTTTGAATATTTTGCGCCCAATGGGCTTGACTAGATTGCAAAAGCTATCCCTCTTTAGTCGGACCCTGTCGAGTATTGCGGCCATTTGGTATGCTAAATTGGAGGATTCTGTGAAAAGGAGTTGGGAAGAGATGGCCGAGGCCTTTGTCGCCTAATATTCTTACAACGCCCAAATCGAGGTCACAACTCGTGATCTCGAGGCCACTTGACAAGAGCCGAAGGGGGGCTTTTCTAATTTCGTCACTAGGTGGAAGGCCAAGGCCTCCATGATGACCACTAGGCCAGCCGAGAAAGACTAGATAAGAATGGTCGTGCGTAATCCGCAGCCGAAGTTGATGCAGAAGATGATTGTCTTATCCCTTCCCACCTTTGCTGAGTTGCATGAGATAGGGGTACAGATAGAAGATGCTATAAAACAGGGTCTGATTGACCATGAAAAAGAGCAGCCCAAGCGGGCATTTACACGTAGTTTGAATGCAGCTACAAGTAGCAATGTAACTGCAAGAACTTCTGACGTCGGCATGGTTACCACCACGCAAAAAATAGCCATACCCTTTACCGGCACATTTGGAGCAACCATACAACCTGCAAAGTACCCACCTCGGGGCCAGAGAGTTTTTACCCCACTCTATTTGTCTCTATCCAAGGCCTTGGGGGTCCTGATTAGGAAAGGGCATCTGAAGCCCCTGGAACCACGCCCATTGCCAAATCCCCTCCCTCCTACACATAACCCAGCCAAGTATTGCGCCTTCCACCAGCAGCATGGTCATGACACCGACCTATACTTTAGACTCCGTCATGCGATTCAGGATCTCATTGACAACATGGTGATAGCACCTCCTGAGAAGCCAAACGTCACTACAAACCCTCTCTCACCACATAACCAAACCCCTCTTCTACCCAGGCAAGTAAACCTGATCCAAACCATGGTCGTCCCATATGACCCCAGCATATACATTACTCCCTTCCACTTGCCTAAGCCGATGTTGTTCATCCCAGAAAGCACAGATTTGTGCATGATAAGCGCATCCCAATCCCAACCCAAACCCGTGGTGGTAGCTGAGGTAGAAGAAGGCATGCCCGAGGGCTCCGAGAGCTTAACCGAAGAAGAGTACAACCCTTGCTGTTACATTGTGCCAACTAGCCAGGCCAAGCCAAGCCAAGGGTTGAATCGCCAATGGGGATAGAGGTAAATGCAGTCCGAGAGGACGGGCCGAGTCAAGGGCTGGATGATCTAGCCGAGCTTGAGGAGGATATCAATAACCTGCAATTCTTTGATGAACAGGATCTGGGAGATGTACAAATTGGTTGGTTTGATGTTTACAGATCAACGGATAATACATGGTGGCTCAGTGATGAGCCAAATGTTGATAAGGGGTCTCAACCGAAACAGGGACAGTCAAAAACAGGAACGTCTGCAATGGCCGGAACGGTCGACAATAAGGGGAAGCTAGCGGAGAGCACTGGTATGGAGAATTTTTCTTGGGAATTGGGTAGTTTGTGTGACCACATGGTATCAGAGGCCGACCAAGCGGTTCGAACAGGAGAGAATCGAGACTGATCAAAGGGCTAGAAAAGCCAAGAGTCCTGTGGGGACCGTTACAGAGGAATCGGACAGTTGTTTGTCTGTTGCCGAGGGAATGTGATGGGAAGACGATGATTTACGTCTCGCCCATACTGATGAAGACTGGGGCCAGAATCAACCAGATGATACCTGGTACACCGAGGAGGTCGATCACATGACTCGGAGTGGGTGGTACTTCAAGCCCCCACATTTGGATCAGCCAGAGGCATTAGGGAAAGACAAGCAAGCAGAGAAACAAAAAGATAAACTGCTAGAGGAGGAAGCTATATTGAAGCAGTTGAAGAAAATTCAAGCAGACATTTCCATCTGGGGACTGCTTATGGCCTCATGGGTTCATAGACAAGCCGTCCTATTAGCAATGGACAAGGCTAAGCTTTCTATTGACACAACCCCGGAGCAATTAGTGGGACTGGTGTTCCCAAGTGGCGCCTCATCGACTTTGACATTCACAGATAAAGAATTATCGCCCAAGGGTTCAGAACATAACAAGTCGTTATACATCTCTGTGAAGTGTAAGGAGAAATGGATACCAGTTGTCTTGGTTGATACGTGATCTGTAATTAATGTGTGTCTGTTGCGTATGGCCTACGCTATCGATTTGAAGCTGGCAGATTTCGCAACAACAGCCCAGGTGATTCGGGCCTATGACAACACAAGTCGGGAGATGATGGGGACAGTATGGATCAAAACTTAGGTTGGCCCAGTGTAATAGGACATTGAGTTCCTTGTCTTGGATGTTCCAGCCACCTTTAATCTACTCCTTAGACGGCCGTGGCTGCACCAAGTGAGAGCTGTCTCTTCCACTTTACATCAGATGCTGAAATACCCCCATGAGAAGGGGGTAGCAATTGTTTTTGGGAACTCTTCTATACATCCGTCGCCGGAGGTTTCTGCACTGATCTTGGAAATTGTGCACAGCGAGCAGGATGTCTTGTTGTTGGGATTCACCTTGGTCGAGGCCTGGGTAGTGCAAGATATGCTGGCTGTTGATAAGGGATTATATGTCAGCACACAATCTGTCTACCTCATGAATAAGTTTCAACACATGCCCGGAATGGGATTAGGAAGGAGTGGCCGGAAGGGCGTCGCTGCATTGGCCGAAGTACCGCACAACCCTTATACCTTTGGTTTAGGTTACTAGCCTACCAAAGAGGATTGGGCAAGGAAGGAAAAGGAAATGGTCGGAAGAGCCAAGGCTAAGCAAGCCGGGAAGCACTACAAGCTGGTGCACAAACCTATTCAAGGAACCCTGAACGACCGCGTTGTCCAAAAGGGGAAAGATTTCCTGTTTTACAGCTTTCTGAAGCCATGGCTGAATTTAGAGAAGCGGCGTTTGCCTGGCTTCAAGATCTTTTTCGACCTACAATTGCAAAGGGATAAAGTTGCAGAAGAGCAGACTGACTTACCAGCTAAGGCTGAACAGTGCAAAGAGCATGAACCCGATGGCACAGAACTCGAGATAGGAGCAGCGCTAGCTTGTCTCCTCTCATATCCTCAGATCACACTAGAGTGCTTGGGGGATGACTTCTCTGTTTCCATGATTGGAGATCAAACGGCTGTGGGCCCTTTTTCCGGCATTTTGGATGCATATGTCACACCCTCCCTCGTTTGGCAATATGAGGAAGGCTTTTTGTCAAGTAGTTCTGAGTCGGATAGCGAACCAGAATCTGATTCCACAGAGTCTGTGGAGTCGGAATCAGATTCTAGTTCTTCGAAGTCAGAGTCTGGTATTCCTCGGGTTGATAACCCGGATGCCGTTGTTTTGTCCAGGTCGTCTTTTTCACTTTCTTTTGAATCGGTTGTAACCGAAGAATCAGACGAACTGGAAGTTGTTAATGAGAATGATACCGTGGTTTCTAAGTACTTTTCTGCGCCGCTCGTTTATTGCATTAATCAGGACTTTCAAAACTTTGATGAAAACGATGAGGAAGAAATTCCTCCGGTTTTGGAACATTTGATTGATCGAGAAGAAGAAAGGTTTGTAAAACCTTTGGTTGATGAAATCACCTCAATGAATGTTGGTACTGAAAAGGATCCGCGCTTGGTCCAGATCGGGTCCACGTTGTCTTTGGAGGAACGCGAGCGCTTAGTCGCATTGTTAAAAGATTTCAAAGACGTTTTTGCGTGGTCCTATGAAGACATGCCTAGAATCGATCCTGAGATTGTACAGCACCAGATCCCTCTTGACCTTGAGGCCCAACCCGTCAAGCAGAAGCTTTGGAGGATACGCCCGAGCTGGGCTTTGAAAATCAAAGAAGAGATCACCAAGCAGATTGATGTAGGGTTCCTGTTAGTAGCTAAATATCCTACTTGGTTGGCCAACATAGTTCCAATGCCGAAGAAAGATGGCAGAATTTGGGTATGTGTGGACTTCAGAGATCTGAACAAAGCCAGCCCAAGCGATGACTTTCCTCTACCGTATATCAATGAATTGGTGGACTTCACCGCCGGGCATGTGATGCTTTCCTTCATGGATGGATTTTCCGGGTACAACCAAATTTTTATGGCACCCGAGGACAAGGAGAAGACTGCCTTCACCACCCCGTGGGGAACCTCCTGCTATAGGGTGATGCCGTTCAGTTTGAAGAATGCTAGGGCTACATATCAACGGACTGCAACTACGATCTTGCACGATATGATCCACAAGGAGGTTGAGGTGTACATGGACGACATGATTGTCATGTCCAAGGAAAGGGAACGCCACTACACCGCCTTGAAGAAATTTTTCCCACGGATCAGAGAGTATTGGTTACAACTGAATCCTCAGAAATGTACTTTTGGTGTTACAGCAGGGAAAATACTAGGGCTCTTGATTAGACAAAGGGGCATCGAAGTCGATCCTTTCAAAATCGAGGCCATCCTAGAAAGGCCACCACCAAGGACTAAAAAGGAGGTGCAAGACTTTCTGGGTAAAATGCAATTCATAAGACGATTTATTACAAAATTAACCTCGACTTGTGAACCACTATTTGCTTTCCTGAAGAAAGGAAAGAAGTTCCAATGAGATGACCGATGCCAAGTTGCTTTCGAACAAATCAAGCAGTATTTACAGAACCCACCCATGTTGTCACCGTTAGAGCTGGGGAAACCGTTGATTCTGTATCTGTCAGTAACCGACACGACAATGGGCTACATGCTTGCGCATGAATCTAAGGATAAAGTGGAGAAGGCTATCTACTATCTGAGCAAGAAGATGCTGGAATATGAGACCCGCTACACTCTGCTTGAGAAGGCTTGTTTGGCCTTGATATGGGCTACTAGGAAGTTGAGGCACTACCTGTTAGCTCACTCTGTAATACTAGTTTCGAGATTGGATCCTATCAAATATCTTTTCGAGAAACCAGCATTTATGGGTAGGCTAGCTCATTGGTTACTTCTTCTCTCCAAATTTGATTTGAAGTACATGACTCGCAAGTCTGTGAAAGTGAGAGCAGTAGTGGAGTTCCTAACCGATCACCCAGTGGAGGGAGATGAGGCAATAGAGTATATGTTCCCGGATGAGGCCATTCTACACTTGAAGAAGAGATTTGGATGATGTACTTTGATGGAGCGTCTAGCCAGTACTGGGTATGGGATAGGGGTGTTGCTGATAGCACCTGACAATTCTCACATACCTTTAGCTTTCAAACTCTGGTTCAAAGAGTCAAACAATGAGGCAAAGTATGAGGCATGTATCGTTGGCTTGGAAGCCGCTCTGGAACTAGGGGCAAAAAGGTTGGACGTCATTAGGGACTCGAACCTGGTTGTGTCTCAAGCAAAAGGAGACTGGAAGGTTAAGGAAGAAAGGATGAAAATCTATCACCAAACCCTGGACGTTCTAATTCCCAAGTTTGAGAAGTTAACCTTCACCCATCTGTTAAGAGAGAGCAACAGGTTCGCTGACGCTTTATCAACTCTATCTTCCATGATAGACATCCCTTTGGAAGTCCGGATGCGTCCAATCATCTTTGAATAGAGGTATGTGCCAGCCTACGAGCTGATTGCCGCAATAAACGAAGCACAAGATCAGAATCCTTAGTATCATGACATCTGGAACTTCTTAGAAAATGAGGCTTATCCACCAGGGGCAAATGCCAAAGAGAAGAGGGCAATACGGCGAATGGCTATTCAGTTTATCGTCTGCGAAGGTAAATAGTACAAACGGGGCCATCTTGGGATGCATAAACTGTGTGTTGATGCTGAAGAGTCAAAGCGTCTAATGGAGGCCATCCATGGAGGAGAGTGCAGAGCGCACATGAGCGGAGTGATGCTATCTCGAAAAATTCTTGGACAAGGTTACTACTGGTCAACCATGGAGGATGATTGTATTGGTTTAATTCGGCGATGCCACAAATGCCAAATTCATTCAAATCGTATGAACATCCCGCCATCAAAGCTGTACAACATGACTTCACCATGGCCATTTTCAATCTGGGGGATTGATGTTATTGGAGCAGTTACACCGAAGGGGTCGAACGGGCATGAGTATATCCTGGTGGCGATAGACTACTTTACAAAGTGGGTTGAGACCCTATCCTACGTAGTGCTGAAGGCGTCTCATGCAGCCAAGTTCATCGGGAACAATATTGTCTGTCGCTATGGTGTCCCGAATGAGATCATTTCGGACATTAGTTCCCACTTCAAGAAGGAGGTGATCGATTTGTTGGAGAAATACAACGTAGCTTTTCATAAGTCATCTACATATCGACCGCAAACCAACGAAGCTGTTGAGGCCGCCAACAAGAGCATCAAGCACATTCTACAAAAGATGGTGGAAACCTACAAAGATTGGCCAGATAAGCTGCCATTTGCTCTTTGGGGCTACCGGACATCAATTCGAACTTCTACTGGGGCAACTCTGTATTCCTTGGTTTATGGGATGGAGGTTGTTCTGCCAATCAAAGTTGAGGTTCCGTCATTGCGGGTAATGGTTGAGTGCCAGATAGCAGAGGCAGATTGGCAATAGAGCAGGTTTGAGGAACTCATGATGTTCGACGAGAGGAGGTTAAAAGCACTATATCACGTCCAAGGTTATCAACGAAGAATTGCCAGGGCTTTCAACAAGAAGGTTAAGTCCAGGAATTTGAAAGAAAGGGATTTGGTGCTCAAAGACAACTGAGCTCCTATCCATGACCCTAGGGGCAAGTTTAGACCTAATTGGACTGGTCCTTACATCATCAAATCTATCTGGTCGCGTGGAGCTATCGTTCTTATGGATTTAGATGGCCTTGAATTCTCCCAACTAGTCAACATAGACAAGTTGAAGAAATACTATCCCTGAGAGGCTCGCTAGGCCGAAAACCCGAAAGGGTGACCTAGGCAAAAGTTAGAGCACAAGAAATTTGAAATAAGAAAAAATGAACTCACAAGGTTAAAAACCCAGAAAGGGTGGCCTTGGCAAAAGGAGAGTGTTAAAACCCGAGTGAACCCGAACTGAACTATGTAAAGCTTGATTCTCATCTTTAGGATACGTAGGCAATTTCATTCTGAAGTCCAACCATAAACACTTCCAAATCAACTGTGTCCATGTGATTGTGTTGGTCATCTTTGTCTATTCCACATCCACGAGTTCGGTTGTGATCTCTAGTGCAGTGCTATTCAGACAAGGGGCAACTTTCCAGTTATTGGATTCGGGATTGTGCATCTCAAGGATAGATTCTGGGTGTGTCCAGTTGTGATCCTTATCGAAAACGGTTTTGAAATTTTTTAATAAAAGTTGATTTTCTTCAAATTAATCTTTTTACAAATTAGACCATTTTTGGACCAAAAGGAAAATTTTCAGTACCCATAACCTTCAATTTCATTGATTGCAATACAGAGTTCTTCGACTCTCGATACAAATTAAATTTGCTTTTTATTACATTCAAAAAGAAAACTTGAAAGTACAGATTAAAGCAATAAACTTGGGGCATGGTTGAGTCAGGTGTTCCTACTCCCCCTCCCAGAGCTTGTGAAAACCTCAGATGCCAAAGTAGGCCCGGTTTGTGCCTCATCTTCAAGCCAAGCTATGTATTCACCAGAAAGGGCACAACTAAAACTGGAAGCGGGGGCCAGAAGTTCTCTTGTCCTCCATGCAGTGGAATACCAAGCTAGCTGTGTGCCTTGGATTGGAAATGAAGCTGGGTACTCTATCTCCTCTCTCAGGCAAGTCTAGTCATGGCCGAACTGATGCCTGAACCAAAATGGAAAGTAGAAGACACAATGCGTCAAGCCGACCAACTAAATGATAGGCTGCCAGGACATTCTGTAGCTCGTCTCAAGCAGATCAAACTAGGGGCAATGCCAAGCGATGTCAACAGCAGACCTATTGTACATCCAGTGGCACCAACGTCCCTCGTTCGGGAAGTCAACTAGCCATGGATGGAAGAAATAGCTGCGCACTAAATATGCAGGACAAGAGTCCATTACTTTCAACTTCTCCATCAACCATACCTGGGGAGGGATGAAAAATAAGAGAGATTAAAGAATAAAGAGGTGTACGTGGAGAGAAAAATTGAGAAAAGGGTTTTGAGAGAAACAGAGCCTAAGGGCCAAGTGACATAAGAAACACATGTGAGAAGGGTGGGAAACATTACCTGCAATAGTAGTGGACTCCCCGCAAACTTGGTTGTCTCCCGGCAGTGGAAAGCATCCACACCCATCAAAGTCTTGGCTAGTGTCATGCCAATACAACTCTTGCCCTCTTTCAAGCCTTGGGCAACTTCTATCAAGCGAATGCTAGACCCTCCAAAGCCAGGGGCAAGCAGAAAATGGGCCAACATACACAAGCAGAGGGCATGTTGCCGAAGCTTTGCCAAAAGTGGTCACCACGGCTGCCGGCGTCAGAAAACCGATAAATGAGATTAGGGATGTCCAACTCCCCATTGTGAACCAAAGATCGAGCATCATGTAAAGTGAGCCCGCACATCCTTCCTAAAGCTTGGACGTGGCCAAAACGACACTGGGGCAAGATTTCCTCGTCACGTTGGGACTCTATCAAAGCTTGGAATTCTTCGATTGTGGGACACATCTCTTGTCCCCCGAAGCTAAAAACATGTGAAACCGGATTCCAACATCTGGCTGAGGCATGGAGGAATGGAAAACACAACAGAGTACGAGTTAGCGGGAATAGTGCATTTAGCCTGAAATCGCGAAAATTCAACTTTTCCGAGCCATCTAAAGTTGCAATCCAATTGGAGAGTTTTCAGTGAAGAATGGTTCCATTTGGGGCAAAAATGGAGTTGAAATGAAGAAACCACGAAGCTGGAGCTTTTGTAGAAAATAAGGAAGAGAGTGGAAGGCAAGTGGCAACAATTTGGAGGTTCTTTGCACTTATGGCTGACCAGCCACTTTTCTAGCTGACCAAACAATACTAGTTGCCGACAACCATTCTTTATGGCCGGCAGCATATTTTTGTGGCCGATGGCCTTCCGTTTTGCCTTCTGGTCCCTCCAAGTGTTGAAAATGCCAAGAAACTGTATTTATTCCACTCTTGGTGCATTTTCTCCAGAATTTTGTCAAAATTTCTTATCGAGTTGTAGTTTTGCTTATCAAGTTGTTGCTTTGTTTATCGAGTTGTATTTATTTTGGTTGTTGTTTTGTTCATTGAGTTGTTTTGTGTTAGTTGGTTCATTACCTGACTGAGCAATTGCCAATACAATTTTCGATTTCCATCAATCCTGTTTTCGTGAAAAATGGTGCGATGTGATACGATGCTCAGAATATAAAATGCAACACTCTTTTTATCAAAAAGTTGTTTTCATTCCAATCATGGTTTCTTTTTACAAAAAGAGTACAAGTTTTAAAGAAAAATAAAACTGCCTAAGGCTATACAATGTGCTAACAACTAGTAAAAGGAAAACTAAAGCAAAAAATGTCTGAATCGACGCCAGCCACCTTAGGATCGAGAGGCCCTCTTCATCCTCTTCCTCGACTGGGCGGACTCAGAGCTGTCGCCATCGGCCCACTATCTAAATCTGAGCTGGAGCCCGATCCAGAGCTACCTCTGCTCTCCTCCTCGGAGCCCTCCTCAGCGTCACCACCGCCCTCAGAACCCGAGCCGGTGCTGTCACCTCTATCCTCAGATGACTCTAATTGCAGGCTTGCTAGCTCCTCATCCTCATCTGTCTCATCATCCTCAGGGATAGGCTCTGGTGGACCGCTCACAGTATGAGTATGTCTGGCTCCACGTCAGCTGTGTGCTAGAGTCCCTCGTCTCTCACTCCTTGTTAATAGGGGAGGCACTGAAGGTCCTGCTGTAGCTCCTACTGGGGCGCTTAGAGAAACTGGCATCTAAAAAAGGACTTGAAAAGGACGGTTTGTCAAATGCATCAGTTATGGTATGCGAAGATGAGTATAATGATCAAATGCAATGTGTGACAGCAGTAAATCAATGCAGTGTTCTCAAATGTAATAGATTGCAGTTGACATGCTAATGTATCAGCAGAAAACTTTGTGATGTGCAAATTGAAGGAAACTTACTAGGATCCTATACAGGCTGAGTAGGTTCAGGCTAGTCTGAACCATCCCCATAAAAGAAGCTGCCAGCTCGAGAGTCAGTCCGGTGTACTCTATAGAAGCCTGCAAATGTTTTGAGATGATTAGTGGTCTATAAAGCATAACTGAAATGAATTGAATGTGCAAAATGTAAGGTATGGTACTTACAGGGGACGGGCCTCGAACTCCGACAAGCTCGTGACCAGCTGGTGGAGGCTTAATGGGAATCTGGTAAGTCTCCCCTCTGGATCCTCAGCAGGTCACTGTAGTAGGCAACTCCGGCCACCCTATCCTCTGTCTCGCCTAAGAAGCTCTCCTATCACGAACTTGCCTAAGAAAGTGTACGTTGTATGTCTGGGATGCAGGAAATGCAAGGCAGAAATGTAAAGTAGAAGGGTAGGGCGTACCTCCCAGGCTCTCTAGTAACCTCCTAGCAGATGCCCGCTTCGGTGAGAGATAGAGCTCATGTATCCGTTCAATGTGGCCAAGCCTGCACCGCCGCAGTCATAGAATCAGACGCGAGGCAGGTCCACCAGTGCACCCATGAGGTAGAGCCCGACGGTGTTCACCCGGTCGGCAAACAAAGTAGTACTCGGTCTTCTCGCGGGTCGTCGGCATCGTCCCTCTTAAATGGTCAGTGAACCAGGTATATCGCACCATCCCTAATTGGGAGATGGGTGGGTGAATCTCCAGCAAGTAGATTTGGGCAGCCTTCAACTCGCCCATATCGATGTTGTAAGGAATCGGATGACCCCCTACTGCTATGCCGGTGAGCATAGAGAAGTCAAAGGGAGTCATCGTCATCTCCCCTGCTGTAGAGAAATGGAGGGAATTTGTGGTATCCCACCACCACTCTACTAAAGCACCCGATAGAGGCTAGCTCGCGATGAGACATGTGAGCCCCATGCAAAATGTGCCGAAGCCAGCCTCGTTGACGATATGACGAACGGCGTCAGGAAGCTCCATATACCACTACCTCATAGAGATAGTCCGGTATCCGCGAAAGGCATGTGAATTCCCTTGTAAGCAGGACAAACAAATCCAAGGCAGTGTGAGAAATCTAGTGCAAGGGTATGGATGAACAGATAAAAGGCAATGTGAGCTATGCAAGGAATGTGATCTACATTGCGGAAAATAAAGAGGAAGTGTCTACCTCGGAGGCACTGTAGGATAGTTGTGACGCCGGCTCGCATAACAGGAGGTCCTCTGGTACACCTCGCGCGAACCCCCTGAACTGACGGATGCCATCGGGAAGCAACACGTGTACCTCGGGATGGTACGTCGCTGGGTCGAATGGTCGAGTGCGGAGCGGCAATGGCTCAAACTCAGGATCCATCTCTGTTATGACCCAAACCCGCCCCTATGGGCTAAGGACATAACCGACCAATAATCCTGTGATTACCTACGGCCTCAGACCAAAACAGACATAACTCGTCAGAGTAAAGAAGCCAAACGGAAGCAAAAATCTAAAAACTTTGTCCATAGAGTCGTGCTTATATGCACATCAAACCAACCATACTCATATACGTCAATAACCTACATCAAAAGTACAAAAGCATAAATTTCTTTACAGACAGGATCATCTAAACTGAGCCAACCCATAACAGACTATATACAAATATACACAAAGTCCTCGCCAACAAGACAAAACGTAAATGTATAACAAAATAGCAAGGATGGGTCTCGTGCGTGAGACACAAGGCTGACTCTCCGAAACTCTTGTTGTTCTTGGCAGACTTCACTGGGGCTGGGTTTGGACTTCTCTTGGCTCACCTACAAACACATGAATGAGCATGAGCGATAGCCCAGTGAATAATATCAAATACAGAAATTACATAGCAACGTAGAACAACAGGTTCCAAACGGCCTCGGGCGCAATTCATGTTTCTATTTAACAGATATATATAACTATACGAATTTCAACTCAAGTGACTTATAGTTTCAATATCCTGGCCTTTGGCCCATTCGGATTTCCATTCATGTTAAAACAGCCTTTGGCCCATTCGCTTTTGTCAAAACAGCCTTCGGCCCATTCATTTCTGTCAAAATGGCCTTCGGCCCATTTATTTATATCAAAACAGCCTTCGGCCCACTTATTCATGTCAAAACAGCCTTTGGCCCATTCATTTATATCAAAACGGCCTTCGGCCCACTTATTCATGTCAAGACGGCCTTTGGCCCATTCATTTATGGCAAAATGGCCTTTGGCCCGCTGATGCATGCCAAAACGGCCTTCGGCCCACTCATTCATGTCAAAACAACCTTTGGTCCATTTGTGTTTATCAAAACGTCCTTTGGTCCATTCACTTATTCATGTCAGACTTCTATTCACAATCCCAATCAGCAACTCATAGAGCTTATAAGGGAATAAACAATTAGACATTTACAAGCAATCAAATATCGATATTACTCACAGTGATTGGCTTGTGGATTCGCCTTGGAGCTTGACCCTACACATTCCATGAACACAAAAGGGTCACTAACAATTCAATCCGGTCCTTAATTCACATATTCCTCTCTAGGCTTTATTCTTATCTCATTGACTCATTTACAATGTTTAACATATGCCTAAGAGTGATTATAAGTGAAAGAGAACGGAAAACGAAACACGGAACACATGAACAAAATCTCAGAAAACAGGGTCCCCGCTCGAGCATAAACTTTCCCGCTCGAGCAGACCCTTAAGGCCTGCAAAAGTACTGGTTGTATGAAAAATACACTCAAGCATGGAATAGAGCGCTCGAGCGGAAGGCCTGTCCACAAAAGCTCCCTGCTCGACCGGATACCCAATTCTACAAAAAGTGCTAGGAGCACGATTTTTACGCTCGAGCGGAGGTTCTCTCGCTCAAGCGAACCTCAAAATTCTGGAAAACCCAGAATGTGTTCTTGAGCTCCAACTTCGGCATTTCAACCACATTACTTGCATGCAATGGCTCAAATTACACATTTACACATGTTAACATGCTACCAATACAAGATTACAATATTAGGAAGCTCAATTTCAAGGATTACACACTTGCATTGTCACGCCCCACTCTTGCCCCTAAAAGTTTGGGCATGACCCATTCATAAATGGACATGTAACTTGGTATGCAAACCTATGGGGCCTTATCGGAAGCATGAAAACACGAATATAACATAGATACAACATACACCATTGAGCTATTTCTAATATGCCAGGATCTCATACATCATATACTTTCTCAAAAACGGACAAAGTTAAAAACTAAATCCCTGAATATTGGTTACATACACATACATTTATAGTCCCAGCCCCATAATTGGGCGTATACAAAAACAACATGAGAGTTATGTATAACAACCTTAGATGGCACCCAGTAAGTAAACTAACATCTTTACAGTTCACCAAAAATAAGTGGCTTGGTATAGTGCCTGGACACGTAAAGGTTGACCAAAGGAAGCGGCATCCTGAGCTAGGATTGACCACCTGGTGGGTGACCTACAGAAACAGACATACCTGAGAGTGAGCCGGGCTCAGTGAATAGGAATACATAAATAAAACATTGCTTAACTTGAACAGATTACATATCAACACATTAGTCTGATTCTGTATTACGTACATAATGGCCTTAGGCCTAATCTTGTAATATAACTTGGTGGCTATAAGCCCTTGAAAATGGTGGCACGAAGCCCTTGGGACATGTGGCATAACACTCTTGTAAACATGTTGGCACTGTGGCCCTTGAAACTTGTTGGCATTAAAGCCCTTGAGAAGGGCATAAAGCCCTTGTAAACATGTTGGCACTGTGGCCCTTGAAACTTGTTGGCATTAAAGCCCTTGGAAAGTGGCATGAAGCCCTTGTAAATTTCTTTTCTTTACATATTTTTAACATACCTTAAATAGTAACAAAGATACATAACATGCTTGAAACATTAACATAGTTGCCTTACTTGCTTCAAAATATCGACATAAGTGCATAACATTTATATAGGTACTACTACTCACAATGTCGTGCTGATGTGCTGGTTCCGTCTGCAGTGTGCCCTGTGCACATTCAAATTCACACATTAGTTCATTTCCCCCATCAAATTTCTTTTTGATTCGCTTTACTTCGCAAGAATTAATCATCATCAAAAAGGCATCAAATATATATTTCGACAACGTTAGAGGACCCTACACGTAAAATGGAGCAACTCATTTTTTCCAACATGTGCCGCACGTGCGGCTAGGATCCCCGCACGTGCGGCGGCTAGTCCTGCACGTGCGGCCCGCACGTGCTTTTTAAGCAGAATAGAAGCCCCATTTCTCTTCTTCTTCTCCCTTGCGTAGCGATTGGCTTCCTGACGTGGCCATGACTCCGACGTGCGGCGATTCTCAGACCTCCAAATCAATTTTGCTACAAAATGTGGTTCTTTTGGGAGTGTTTAAAAGGCCCTAAATTGAAACTTTTAAATGCTAAATCATGATTCAAAAGCATGTAAATTAAAGGTACAACACCATAATTTAATCTAATTTGAATTGAATTAAGCCCTTGATCATCACTCAATTGATTAGAACAAAAATTGAAGTTCAACACTATAGATTCATCCTTGAGGCTCCTAGCTTCACACTCTTAACATAGATATGCCAAAAACAAAGCATAAACATGAATATCAATTTGATAAGCAAGGAAACAAGATGGTGCTCTCATAAATAACTTGAATTGAGTCCAAACTCCATAAATAATGAGATTATTCTACCAAGTCTTTACCACACACACATCCAAAACTTCATGCAACATCAAGAGCTTCCTATTTCAAATTGAGGAAGAGGATTAGGTTGGAGAAATTCAACTTACCTTGGCTTCAATCCTTTGTATTCTCTCTTGTTCTTGACCTCTCTTCCTTTTCTCCCAGGGAATGTATGGAAGTTCTAAGTTTGAGGCTTCTCATAAACATATATATATATATATATATATAGGTTGAATAAAGACGAAAAATCAATCGTTTAAACATCTGAAATTGAAATTCCACAAAAATACTTACTATTACTTAAAAATTACACTGATCACATATATGAGCTCAATTTCAGATAATTAAGTTTTTAAGGCTTCCAATTTCTACTCCTAACTTAGAGATGTAACAGATACTCTCTTTGTCTAACAGATAGACATCTCTAAACATCAAATTCCCTTAATCATAATTTTCCAAAGAAGTTCACAATAAACATTCAAAAACACAAAACAAGGTCTGATAATATATTAGAAAATATGCACGAGGGTCGGGTTATTACATGCATGTTTCAAATTGACATCAACTTCAACTCTATCATACATATTCATGCATTTCAAGCTCATATCTTCTCAAATTGTACATGCATGTGATGAACTAGCCACATTTTCAACTTCGACAACACCAATGGTGATCAAAGCATGAGTTTCAACCCAAAACCCTACTTGAATCATGTATTTCAAGCTTATACATGCTATTTCAAAACAATCTCTTACATGCATGCATATATCAAGCCTTAATTCAACAAAACCAACCCAATTTCATTCAATTTTACTCTTGATCACTTAATTAGCTTAAACACACACAAAATTGCAAACTATAATCCAAGAGTTGCTTACCTAGCAGCTTTGATTTTCCAAACTTAAGCTTAATTCTTGAGTTGGCCTACAATTTATGAAGTTTTGAGGCCAAAACTCCAATTTCTTCACTCTCTCCCTCTCTTAGCCGACCCTCTCCCCTTTTTCCCTTAGTGTTTGATCAGCCAAAGGAGGATATAAGAGGGAATGGTTCTATAGTGCCTTTTTACATAAATCACCACTTACAATAAAATAATAATAATAATAAGGCAATTTGGCACTATTCATCGATTTAATCCATTTAATTTGACCAGAATCAATTTCTAATTAAATTTCACCGTAGGCACTAAAAATTATGCCAATCACAATGGCGTAATCAATTTTAGGTTCTGTGGCCGATAAGGCCCTCAATTTAATTTCCAAAGCAGATTATTCAAACAGATATTCCTATAGTGAACATATAGAGTTCCAAAATCACATATATCCATCTAATGGCACACAAAATCATATCAAGACATATAATCACATACGTATTAGGGACCAATTAACATAATACCGAACATTGGTATCACAATCTCCATCCCCGTAGGAGCTCCATCGTGTGGGATGTCGTCTGCCATCTCGAGAAAGTATGTGGGAATGATCGAGAATGTGGAAAATGGACGGGAATGCCAAAAGTCAACAAAAACTCAACTCCGATGGGTGAAAAATGGAAGAAGAGGTCAAGGCTCGGAAGAGGGCACGGGAATCAAGGGTAACTTGAGGGAAACAAACCCCAAGTGATGGAAGTCGAGAAGAGAACGCCGAAACCACGTTTTAATCCGTTCAAAACGAAGTGTGCAAAGAGGGTTTCGTGAATCGGATGTTTATGGAATGTTCAAAAACGTGTACGAAGTGCGGATCGAAAGGGGGAAAGTGGTCTAAAGGACAAGGGGATTGTTTTTCGGCAAGGAGGAAATGAGGAAATAGGGTTTGGAACCCTATATTTAAAGGCCCAAGGTGAAATCTCCAATTTACCCCAAATCTGCCATCGGTGGCCAACCGGCCACCTTTCGTGGCTAATGAGTTTAATTTGTGGCCGGTAATACCTATGGGTGGCCGATGGGTGGTCGGCGCCCCTCCTTTGTGGTTTTCCAGTCCCTAATATCCTTATCTGGGTGTTTAATCACTAATTTGGTCCCTATTTCCTAAGTGATGCAAGGGAAAGTTACTGTTGAGCCTAGTTTCTCTTCGTAGAGATTTGAATAGTGTTCTTGGTGATTCTGGTTTGCCTTTTATCGGACAAAGTGTATCCTTTTCGTATATCGCAAGATCGGAAAGTCGCTTTTTAACATGTTGCAATTAGAGCGTTTTTGTTATATCCAACACTTGCACCGTTATGCACTTTTCATGCTCGTATTGAATATGTGCTTTGATGTCCTGCATGAAGCATACATTTGTTACTCCCATATGGACCATACGCTCGCATGAGGCATGCATTTGTTATCCCTGTATGGAACATACCTTCATTAATCTCGTATAGAATATGCATCTCGATACTGCATGGAACATGCAATTTGCATCGTTGCATAAGACATGCAAATACGAATTGTTATCATTGAGCATAGAATATGCACTTTTCACTGGCATAGAGCATGTGCTTTGTTAATATTGCATGGAACCGGCATTCGTCATGTTTGCATAACATATGCACTTCCCACGCTCACATAGAAGATACCCATACCTGTTGTATTGAACATGCATTCGGTATTTCATCGAACATGCTCCATTTCTTGCATGATCTGTATGAAGCGTGCCTCTCTAAGCATTGTGTCATGGTTATCAATCTTGCATGGAACATGCATTCCTATCTTGTTGTATCTGTTAAGTTTCTTTCTCGTGTAGGCACGATATTGTATGTACGGTTCATTTGAAACTAGCGTGACCAGACGATATTGTATGTACGATTCATTTAAAGCTGGCGTGACCAGACGATATTGTATGTACCGTTCATTTGGAGGAACTCCGGGTAAGATCATTCCTGTCCTTTGAATACCTCGCTTTGGTTAGAAGCATTGGGTTGTGTGCCTGATGTTTATACCACCCCTTTGGTTAGAAGCGTTTGGGTTGTATGCCTGATGCTTATACCTCGCTTTGGTTAGAAGCGTTTGGGACGTGTGTCCGACACTTATACCCCTTTGGTTAGAAGCATTGGGTTGTGTGCCTGATGTTTATACCACCCCTTTGGTTAGAAGCGTTTGGTTTGTGTGCCTAACGCTTATACCTTGCTTTGGTTAGAAGCGTTTGGGACGTGTGTCCGACACTTATACCTTGTTTTGGTTAGAAGCATTGGGTTGTGTGCTTGATGTTTATACCACCACTTTTTGGTTCGAAACAGTGGAACGTGCTCTGATGTTTATACCATTCTTTGGTGTTTGCACTACTCCTTTTTCCCTCTCGCGCGTGACGCATTAGGATGCTTTGGTTAAATGCATCTGGATGGATTCCAATGCTTATACCGCTCTTTCCTTTGATTGCATAATATTTGGATTTCACTTGTTATCATGTGTTTTCTGTGGCTCAAAACCTTAGGATGTGCCCTTGGGTTCACACTACTTCTATCCTCACATGTGCCACATGTTGGAATCTTGTTTGCCGCCCCGGGTGTGCCCGACGGTTGCGGTTCTTTATCTTTCCTGCATGATGCGTAGTTAAGCTTGCATAATTTTATTACATCCTTCCTGCATGAAATGTGGTTTGGTTCGTGTTAACTTACTTATGTACAAGATTGCTATAACATTTCTTTGTATAGCATTTGCATCTAGATGTTTTGTTACAATCTCACTGCATGATCATAACTTATGTTCTACATCGTGCATACCATTTGCATCTTGCCCCAGAACTACGCTAATTTGATTCCTTGCAAAGGGAAACGTAGGCAGCCTGTAGGCGCAACCGCTCTTTGTTTTGATTGCTTGTTTGTCTAAGTCTTCATCCTTGTCAAAAATGGGTCGTCTCTAGGCTTTGACATTCACTCCCGTCATTTCATGACTTCTGAGTTCTGTCAAAGAGGGGCAATTGTAGAAATCCCATTTTTTACTGTCCTTATGACTTGGACGTCATCATTTGAACACCTGATGATTGTGCATGCTCGTGTTCGTTTTGAGTCTCTGAGGGTCTCGGCCGAGTGCCTTGCCTCTCAACTTGTCTGTTTTGTGCTTGGTTGTGGACCAAGAGCTTGTTGCTTTGAATCTGGAGGAGAGGATGGCTTGTCGGCCATCCCCAGTGTCCATCAGCCATGGCTTGTGCCTGCAGGCTATCAGTGGTGGCCGATAGGCCACATTGATGGCTGATCGGCTACATGTGTGGCCGGTCAGCCACTACTGATGGCCGACGGCCATTTTTCTCATTTTTCAGATATTTATTTGCTAGATGTGCCAACTGTTGATCACTGAGTGTATCCTCCATACACTTGTATGGAAGGATGAAGCCAAGCTTTTGGCTTTTTTTTCTATAGAATGGGGGTTCTCTACCTCATTTTGAGGGTTCAGAAAATTTGTGAGCAAAATTTCACTCTCTCTCTCTCTCTCTAAAATTCTCTCTCTCTTCCTATTTAGTACTTGAAAGTGAGTTTTCTCTACATATTTGCATACAACCCCTTAGCCAAACACCTTCACCTTGGAGCTGAGGTTCTTTGAGGCTTGGTTTAAGGTCTTACGCTTGGTTTTGGCTCAAAAATTGTGTTGTTTGTTGCTGTGCTTCAAGGGTAAGGACTTGTCCCTTTTAAGCTTTGCTTTAGTTTATTGTTTGGTCATCTTCACATGCTACTTTGACGTTGGTTTTAACCTCTAAAAACTTTGTTTTTAAGGTTTTAAAATGGTGGTTTGAACCTTGTTTAGTTAGGGGGTGATTTCCTCCCTTGGCTTTTTGGCTTGTAAAGCCTTTTGAGCCATCTTTCAAAGCTTTTGAAACACCCTTTTCTTGGCCTTTTAACCACTGAATTCCAGGGGAATTTCAGTGGTATAAAGTTGGTTTTGAGGTCCAAAAGAGAAGGGGGTGGCCTCCCCTCCTTGTGTCTTGTTTGCATGTGTAGTTGGCCTAGCATGTGAGCATGTTTTTTTACCTCCTTATGACTTGATCTCAGCATGTTTTAGTCATTGATTTAGCATGCTTTAACTCTGTTTTGGGTGGTCTTGGTCATATGACTCATGCTTTGTACAGCCATAGTGTAAAGGCCTTTACTAGTTTTGTGTTTCAAGGTCTCTAACAAGCTTTGCATGGGTTATTTGCATGCTATGGCATTGTTTTGCATGTGTTTTCAGTGCATATATCTTTGTCACACTCTCACATATTCCACTCTTTCATTGCTTTTGAGAGTTGTGCATTGTGCCTTGTTTGTAAGCCAACAAGTGAGCATTTTTTTCTTGCCATTTATACTTCAATCTCAGCATATTTTAGCCACTATTTTGGCATGTCTTAGCTCTGTTTAGAGCTGGTTTGGTCATTTGAGCATGATATTGCATGCCTGTAGTGTAGTGCTCTTCACTAGTTTTAATGCTTTTGGCCTTTGAGCATGTCATGCATGTGTTGCTTGCATGGTTTAGTGTCAACAACATGAGACCTCTTTCATACTCAAGGAACTTGTGGCTTAGGCCATCTTCCCAATTAGAGGACTTTCACATTGGACTTAACCGGTTAAAGGACTAATTGGTAAGCTAAAATGTGTAAACAAGAATTGGACAAGTAAAACATAAACAAGATAAGCATTCATGTTGCATTGCATGTGTTTGGATCGAACGTTAATCCAAACACAAGAAGTGTGGGACGTTTCATATTCAAAGTGATGAAACGTGTCACATTTCTTGGTCGTCGTCACCCTTGATCATGCATCATAGGGTGGTGGCACTTTGAGTCTTATGTGCGTATTCACTAAGCTTGCACAAGCTTGGTTCTTTGGCCATCATGCATGAAAATGCTTGATTGGTGGCTTGAGAGCCAAGTGCCATACTCCTTTGAGATTGAGACATGATAAGGAGGTGGCAGTACACACATTCCTTGAAGAATACATCGCTTCGCCTTTGTTTGCTCTCCATTGCAGCAAAAAAAAAAAAAAAGAGAATTCTAGGGAAAGGTGTGGCCGACAGCCACAAATAGTGGTCGACCGGCCAGTGGCCGTAGCCAACAACCACCTATGGTAGCCGACCAGCCACCAATTGAAGAGTTGTTCAAAGTATTCCTGTTTTGGAGCAAAGGCAACCTGTTAATTGGTGTAAGGTTCAGAGATTAAGGCAAAGTGCAAACAGAGGCATCCAAAGGCAAGATGGTGGATTTTCGGGAAGAAGCCAACCGAGCATGCATGTCTCCCTTGCCTGCGAGGCCACTTTATTGCTTTATTAGCTAGTTGTAGTTGATTATTTATATGTGTTATAATTAATCATTCAATTTGGTTTGTAATATTTTAATTAGCTTAGCATAACTAGTTATTCAATTATGTTGTAATAATTAATTAGCTAGAATACTTAATTAGTTCGTTTTGTAATAATTAGCTTAGCTTAGTTTAGCTTAGCTTATTTATTCGAACCTTCTTTCGAGGGGGCGCAATGTTGTAATAAGTGTGTATGCGTGTGTGTATGTCTTCCAACCCCATTTCTTTCTCCCTTTTACTTAACCGCTTTCGATGGTTAGATTAGGGATCATTTTCAATAAGCATACCTTATGCTTGCATGTATGCATCATTCATTTGTATTGCATGTACCACTGGGCTCGGTGTGCATTGTATTTCAATACTTATTTGAAAACGTGTTTCAAAGCATGTTATCAAATTGTTGCATTCATACGCCATCTTAGATAGCCGAGCCTATTTAGTTGCATTAGGCATTTTGCATAGTTAGGATCATGCATATTTCTAACTAGCTTTTGTTTTGGCTTGGGGTACACTGTAAGTTTTTACACTCTAGCATGCTTGCATGAGTGTGAGTGTTGCCATGATAGCCATGTTTCACATGCTTGCCATGAGACTATGTGCTTATTTGATTAATTGCATGACTGCCTGTGGATGAAGGCTTTATTGTTTGAATTGGAATGATTCAACGAATGTGAGTTTTAAGCCCACTTTGCGAAGTGGCAAAATCATGTTTCAAAGCCCACTTGAGGGTGGCAAATCCACGTTTTAGCCCCTTGAGAGTGGCACCTTCAAACCAATTTCGAAAAACAAACATGAGTTATTTTTTTCCAATTCTTGTGATTTTAGTCTATACTTGTATGCTGTGCACATCACATAGTAAGTTAGCTAATAACCGAAATAAGAACACATATGTTTATAAAAAAACATATCATGCTTAGTAGAGGCCAATCTTTGATCGGGCGAGCGGGGGTGCTCATTTAAGGACCTTCCCCTCTCGTACCAAAGTTCCCGAGCCGAGGCAACTTTGGTGATGACGGACACATGGCCTTTAGAATGAGTCAGGGTTTCCTAAATTTTTCAAAAAATAAAATATTTAGGTGGCGACTCTGTAATCTAGCAAAGTAGTCCAGTTTGGCATTATTTGATTTAAAATCTGATTTTCCAAGAGGGCTTGCCGGATTGGACTCTTTGGTGTTTATCAGTCTTACATTGCACTTTGTGAGATTAGATTCAAAACTGTGACAAAAGTTTGAACTGTAGGACCAATTCACGTCTCCTTCGAAAGGGGGGAGCGCGAAGAAAGTCGAGTCCACAGCAGGATACGACTTAGCGGGAATAGTGCATTTATCTCGAAACCCTAGAAATTTACTTTTTTCGAGCCATCTAAAGCTGCAATCCAAATTGAGAGTTTTTCGGTGAAGAATGGCTCCATTTGTGGCAAAAACAGAGCTGGAATGAAGAAACTACGAAGTCCCAACTTTTGTAGAAGATAAGGTGCTGAATGGAAGACAGGTGGCAGCAATCTGGAGGTTCCCTGCACTAGTGGTTGACCGGCCAGTGTTGGTGGCCGACCGACCACTTTTGTAGCAGATTGGCCAGTGCTAGTGGCCGATAGCCACTTTGGGTGGCCGACAACCTCTGCCTATAGCCGACATAATTCCTATGGCTTTCTTCTGTGTTGGGAGTTCTGAGAACCTGTGTTTTGTTCTACTCTTGGTGCATTTTGCCGCCTTGTTTTAAGAGTTTTGTTGAGTCTCTTTTATGTTGTTTCCCCTTTGTTTATCGAGTTGTTTTATTGTTGTTGATTGTTTATCGAGTTGTATTGATGTTGTTTTGCTTATCGAGTCGTGTTTTGTTTATCGAGTTGTTGCATTAGTTGTTTAGTGAGTTGTTTTACTCTGTTTGTTATGTGTTGGTCAGTTCATTACCTGATTAAGAAGTTACCAATACAATGTACAATATTCAATTTCCATCAATCCCATTTTTGTGTAAAATGGTGCAATGCAATGCTCAGAATGTAAAACACAACACGTTTTATCAAAAAATTGATTTTTCATTCCAATCATGGTTTCTTTTTACAAAAAAGTACAAGTTTTAAAGAAAATAAAAACTACTTGGAAACTGTACAATGTGCTAACATTGCCAAAAAAAGAAAAAAAAAAGGAAAAAAAAAACAAAAAGAGACTCAGCAAAGAACATCCAAATTGGTGCCATCCACCTTAGGATCGAGTGGCCCTCTTCGTCCTCTTCCTGAGCATGGACTCAGAGCTATCACTATTGGCACCACCGTCAGAGGCCCCCATATCTGAGCTAGCAGCTGAACTAGCCTCAGCATCATCTCCGCCCTCAAAATCTGAGCCAACATCGCCCTCTCCATCCTCAAATGACTCTGACTGTGGACTCGCTGCCTCCTCGTCCTCACTCATCTCATCATCATCATCGTCCGGAACGGGCTCTGAAGGGCCACTCTCGTCACGGGTGCTCCTAGCTCTGCCTCGGTTGTGTGTCGAAACCTCCCGTCTCTCTTTCCCTGCTGCCGGAGGAGGTACTGATGGTCCTACTACAGCTCCCGTTGGAATATCCGATGTGGCTGGGATCTGAAAAGGGCAGTTTGTCAAATACATCAGCCATGGTGTATATCAAATGCAGTGTTTGAATGCAGTGTTTAAGTATAGTGTTTGAGTGCAATGTGTCAAATTAGTGCAGTGTGGAACAAATTATGTTTGAAATACTGATGTATACCAGAATATTGTAGAGGCTGAGCAGGTTCATGCTCCTTTGCACCATCTCCATCAGGGAAGCCACTAGCTCGAGGGCCTACCCGGTGTACTCTATGGGTGCCTGCAAGTGCATTGAGAAGATCAGTGTTCTATAAAGCATAATTGAAATGAAGTAAATATGCAAAATGTAAAGTATGGTACATACTGGAGTCAGGCCTTGAACCCCAACAAGCTCATGCCCGGCTGGTGCGGGCTCAATAGGGATCTGGCAAGCCTCCCCGGTATGTCGCCAATAGGTGAGTGTGGTAGGTAGCTCTGACCACCCAGTCCTCTATCTTACCCTAGAACCTCTCCTGCCCTGGGTCCTGGTCACCCCGGCCCCTCTGTCTCTCTCTCCTGCAGCTAGAGCCCTCGCTCTCTCACCTCCACGGGCGCCAGTCAGAGGTGGCATAAGGTATGTCTAGATGAAGGCTGTGTAATCACCCTCGACTCAGAAAAAGTCAACGTCCCAGCTTCAGGTGAAATCAACCATCTCCTGCAAAGTGTATTTCTCTGTGGCTCTTATGTATGCCGGAGGTGGCATGGGAACTATTGGCTCGAGCAAGCCGATGGTCTGGCGTAAAAATCGCTCCCCTAAGAACCACGCCCGACAAATTGGGCCCTCGAGTATAAGCTGAAAGCGAGAAGCCTCTCGGGCACCAGCAAACTGATCCCCAACTCCCTCAGGCATCATCGCCCAGGCTACCAACTGATCTGTAAGTAGAGAATATGCAGATTGTTAGCTATCATCAGAGAAGCTTGAGTTACCTCAGCCACGGTCACAGTATCGAAGTATCGACGGAAGAAGGAGAAAGACTCCCGGGACCTCCGCTGGCACCTCCTGTCATACCGATGAGAGTATGGCACAACAGGCGGCATCTCCACCTCTGGCTCTAAGGCAAGTCTTAGAAAGTAGGCATGCACCCATAGCTGCAGAAAGCGAAAGGGCAACAATGAGTATACAACAGATAAGTACAAGTAATGCAAAAAGCAGAACATGTGTGCCATGTCCAGAAAATGCAATGTGTAGTATGTGCAGTGTACAGAGTGTGCAAAACAGAAAACAGATTGTGTGTGTATAGTATACAGTATGCGCAGTGTACAGAGAATGGTAAGCAGAAAGCACAATAGAAAATGCAAAATAGAAAGGTAAAGCATACCTCCCAAGCCCTCCAGTAGTCTCCTATCAGATGTCCGCTCCAACAGGAGGTGGAGCTCATGTATCCGTATAAGGTGGCCAAGCCAGTGCCACCCAAATCGTAGAATCATACATGAGACAGGTCCACCCAAGGCGCTCATGAGGTATAGCCCGACGGTGTTCGGCAGGTCGGCGAATAGGGTAGTGCCAAACAGGAACATCAGGAAATCTCAAGCATACTACTCGGTCTCCTCTCGGGTCGCTGGTGCCGTCCCTCTATAGTGGTCTGCAAACCAGGAGTATTGAACCATCCCTCATCGGGAGATAGGTTGGCGAGTCTCTAGCAGATAAATCTGAGCGGCCTCCCACTCGCCCATATCAGTATCATTAGGAATCGGATGATCCCCCATCTCTAGACTGGTGAGCATAGAGAAATCAAAGGGAGTCATTGTCATCTCCCCTATGGTAGAGAAGTGAAAGGAATCGATGGTATCCCACCACCTCTGTACCAAGGCACCCCAGTAGAGGTCTACTCGCTATGAGGCGTGAAAGCCCCATGCAGGATGAGCCAAAGCCAGCCTCATCGATAATGTGGCGAACGTCGTCAGGGAGCTCCATGTACCACTCCCTCACCAATGTGGTCCCATATCCTCTAATGTCGCATGAATCCCCCTATGGTCAAGAAAAGTAGATGAAATGTAATGTAAGTAATACAGTGCAAAAGTGTGATTGGGCAAGCAATGCAAGATACATTGAGAAAATGCAAGAATACAGTGTATACCTCAGAGGCGCCATGAGATAAATGTTACACCGGCTCACGCAATAAGAGGTCCTCCGGTGCGTCTCATGCAAACCCTCTAAACTGACGAATACTATCAGGCAGTAGCACTTGTATCTCGGGATAATACGTTATGGGGTCAAAAGGTCGAACATTAAGTGGCAGTGGCTCAAACTCCGGATCCACCTCCATCTCTGGAGAAGCTCCGTTATATGGGATGTCGTCTGTTGTCTTGAGGAAAGATGAGAAAATGGTTAGAAATGGGAAAAATGGATGAAGAATGCCAAGAGTCAACAAAAGCCAACTCCAAGAGGGAAAATGAAAAAAAAAAAAAAAAAAGAGTCAAAGCCCATGAAAGGGCACCAAACCCAAGGGTAACTCGAGGGAAACAAGCCTTAAGTGGTGGAAATGAAGAAAGAAACATTGAAATTGGCTTTTAATCGGTTCAAAATAGAGTAAACTACGAGGGTTTAGTGAAGAAAATGTTCGTGGGGCGTTAGAAAATGCGTATAATGCTCGGATCGAAGGAGGAAAATGGTCTAGAGAGAGAGGAGGATGATTTTCAGCAATAGAAAAGTAGGGAAATAGGGTTTGGAACCCTATACTTAGACACCCGAGGTGAAATAGCCATTTTGCCCCAAATCTGCCATCCGTGGACGACGGCCACCATTTGTGGCCGATAACCTTTTTTGGTGGCTGATGGGTGGCTGATCACCTTCTTTGGTGGCCGACAGGCCTTCAGTGCTCTCCATGTGTGTTTAACTACTGTTTTGTGCCCTTGGTTCTCGAGAAAGTGCAAGGAAGGCTCACTTTTAAGCTCAAAGTGTCTCTGCGGAAGCCCCGAACTGTGTCTTCGGTGCATGGTTCATCACTGCTCAATATGGGCAAGGTGTATCCTTTCTTAAACATAATGCAACTCTTCCAAGAGGTAAATCGAAAGTTGCAATTGAGTTGTCTTCATCAAACACGCTTTTGTCGTTGCATAGAATGTGCATGTCTTTGTCATTGCATGGAACATGCATTTTGTATTGTTGCATGGAACATGCATCCCCATGTTTGCATAGAATATGCATGTTGTGTTGTATTGCATTGTACATGCTCTCATGTTTGTATAGGATATGCATGTTGCGTTGTATTGCCTTGTACATGTCCTTACATTTGCATAGAAAATGTTCGTACCTGTTGCATCAACCATGCATTTGCTACTATCGCATAGAATATGCATTACTCTGTCTATTGCATAGAACATGCTCTCGCGCACGCCGAATAGAATATGCTTCTGTTTTGTTCCTTGCATGTTGTGCATGAAACATGCCTCTAACATTGTATCACGGTTATTCATCTTGTATAGAACATGCATTCTTATTGTATTGTACCTATTAAGTTTCTTTCTTATGCAGGCACGATATTGTATGTACGGTTCATTCAAAGTTGGTGCAACTAGACAATATTGTATGCACGGTTCATTCAGAGGAACTCCAGGTAAGATCATTCATGTCCCTTGAACACCTTGTTGGTTAGAAACTGTCACGACCCAAACCTACCCCTGAAAGTTTGGACATGACCGGCCTGACCTTAGGCCTTATTATTAAAATATGTTAAAGTTTACTCAACATTGGAGCATGAACGAAAGCAAAATAATAGAAGGATAAAACATTCATTGAGTTGTGCCTAAATGTCAGGATCTTATCGCATTACCAAACATACATAACATTCCATGCACCACTCTCATTACTGATTGTAAAAGGGAAACAACCCTAAAGTTAAGTGTTGCCAAAATCTATATACATATCTATTTTCTTAGAAATATAACAAAACATGCCATCATAGGGAATTCTAGAATCAAACAAAAGAGTCACTTCGGGTGACTCGGCAAAACGGTCCAACAAAAGGCTTCGGGGTTGTCCTAAGGTTGACTTGCGGCCTGATTACCTACAAATCATACATAAAAGTAAAGTAAGCAAGGCTCAATGAATTAGAGTAGTATGAATAAATTAAGGTACGAACATAAGTTAATAGTGCAGATTCATAAATCGTAATCTTGTTCGTTTCTCCTTTTCTGAACGGCCTCAGGCCCACATAAGACAGAACGGCCTTAAGCCCAACATAATACAGAACAGTCTTAGGCCCATCATAGTACAGAACGGCCTTAAGCCCATCTTAATACAGAACGGCCTTAGGCCCAGTACAAAAGCAAAACGGCTTTAGGCCCAACATATTAACAAACAAAATGACCTCGGGTCCACATTTCACATGTCAAAGTTCAAACTTACGTCGGACATATTGCACATAACATAAAGTATGCATTAAGAGTGGAGAAGATCTCAAATAGTGTATACCAACACAAAATGCAAAATAGGGCATGATATTACATTACTATCACTCACTGTGATACAGGTGAATGATGGTCCCCTCTTGTAGATGCCCTACACATAGCACATAACTTGTAAGTACATCAAATATACTATTTTTCCTTAATTTTCTTTTATTTCTCAAATGTAAGATTCGTTAAGTTACGAGTAATTAAACATATCAAAGAAATATCAAATGGACATTTAGACACATTTGGAGGATTAAACAGTACAAAAGAAGGTTGCAGAATTTCCCGGCTTGGGCCGCATGTGCGGAAGTCCCCACTACACATGCGGGCAGGTGTGCCGTACGTGCGAGCTACACGTGCCTTTTTAGCAGTATAGCTCTATACTTCTCCCATGTTTTCCGCACGTGCGGCTGTGAGCCCCGTACGTGCGGTCGTTTGCTCTGTTTTTCTGTCCGAACTTCAACAATTCTAAGTCACAAAGGGATAGTCACATAGCTAGAAGCAAGGAAAATTTTACCCTAAGAACAAAACATATAAACATGTGAACATGTAATTTTAGCCAATGAAGATCAAGACTTGTTTTACTTAGGCTTTTACACTTCCAATTTTCCATAATTTCCTCATTCTCACCATGTAAATATATGTATAGCTATACATGCTTATGTATCACACAAGTTCAAACATACAAAAGAATGAGATTTAACATATCATAGAGATCAAGTTTCCTATCATACACACCCAAGAGATACACAATCATTTGTGAAATTGATTACACACAATTAAACCCTAGTTTTTATGGAGGATGCTTCATTTCAAAGTTTAATTCAAACCAATTGAAAAGAAATTGAGAATTGACTAGGGATCTATACTTACTTTAAATTGTATTCTTCAAGTACCCCTAGCAAGATCTTAAATCCCCAAATTCTTCTCCTTGCTCCCTTTCTTTCCTCTTCTTTCTCTCTCTCTTAGGTGCTCTCCAGAATTTCCACTCAATATATACATATAGAGATGAGTTCAAAAAGGGACTTGTATAACACATATATAGGGCTTTAGCTTCTAGACTTGCCAAACGGGCCTTAGCGAATCAAACAAAATAAATTTTCAATTAAACTTTCCAAGTAGTTATAAAAAATTCCCACTAGCATGTTCATATACTCAATTTTAGTTTATCGCGCCTCTACGGCTTTAAATTTCCAAGTTAACATCTTAATTTTGACAAATGTGTTCCAATAATCAACAGATAGAAAAATATGATCAAACAATTCACACATGTAAGCATAACTTCGCATGGAATTTCATATTGAATGAGTAAGTATTCAGGTAATTAAAGAAATGTAACGCATATAAAAGGGTCGGGTTATGACAGAAACACTCAGGTACGCCCGATGTTTACACCATACCTTGTTGGTTAGAAACACTCGGGTACGCCCGGTGTTTACACCACACCTTGCTTTGGTTAGAAACATTGGGACGTGTTCCCGATGTTTATACCACCCCTCCGATTAGAAGCGTTTGGAACGTCTTCCGATGCTTATACCACCTTGCTTTGGTTAGAAACATTGGGACGTGTTCCAATGTTTATACCACCCTCTGGTGTTTACACCACTCCCTTTTCCCTCTCGCGTGTGGCGCGTTAGGATATTTTCAATTAAACATTCGGGTACACCCGATGTTTCCGTCATCCTCTTCTCCTCTCACTTGCGGCGTGTTAGGATGCTTTGGTTAAAAGCATTCAGACGGGTTCCGATGCTTATATCGGTCTTTGTTTTAGTTACAAATATTTGGACGTGTTTTAATATTTATCACTGTTCTCTTTGGTTCGGAATATTAGGGTGTGTCCCTAGGTTCACACCATTTCTCTCCTTGCGTATGCCACATGTTGGAATCTTGTTTGACACCTCAAGTGCGCCCGAGGGTTGTATTGTTCTTTGCCTTTCCTACGTGATGCGCAGTTAAGCCTGCATAATTTTCTTACATCCTTTCTGCATAAAATGTGGTTTGGTTCATGTTTACTTGCTTATTTATGAGTTTGCTATAGCGTTTCTTTGCATAACATTTGTATCTAGATGTTTCATTACAGCTTCATTGCATGATCAAAAGTTATGTTCTGCATCGTGCATATCATTTTCATCTTGCCCCAGAACTATGCTGGTTTGATTCCTTGCAAAGGGATACATAGGCAGCCTACGGGCACAACCGTTCTTTGTTCTGCTTGCTTGTTTGTCCAAGTCTTCAGCCTTGTCAAAAATAAGTCATCTTTGGTCTTTGACATTCACTCCTATCATTTCATGACTTCCAAGTTCTGTCAAAGAGGGGCAACTGTAGACACCCCATTTTTGACCAACCTCAAGACTTGGATGTCATCATTTGAACACTCGATGGTTTTGTATGCTTTTGTTCATTTTGAGTGCCTAAAGTTCTCGACCGAGCGCCTTCTCCTTGAGCCGCTAAACTTGTCTGTTTTGTGCTTGGTTGTAAACCAAGAGCTTGTTGTTTCAAGTCTGGAGGAGAGGGTGGCCTGTCGGCCATCTCCATAGTCCATTGGCCATGGCTTGTGCCTGCCGGCCATCAGTGGTGGCGGTCAGCCACATTGATTGCCAGTCGGCCACTGGTGATGGCCGACGGCCATTTTTCTCCTTTTTCAGATATTTGTTTGCCAGCTGTGCCAGTTGTTGTTCACTGAAGTGCATCTCTATACATATGTATGGAGGGATGAATACAAGCTTGAATCTTGATTTTCTATATATAGGGAGTGTCCTCCCCCATTTTGGAGGGCTAGACATTTTGGATCAAAATTTTTTTTTTCTCTCTCTCTCTCTCTCTCTCTTCTTGTTTTGTGCTTGGTAGTTAGTTTTCTCTACACCTTTGCACACTAACCCTTAACCAAACTTGACCACCTTGGAGCTGAGGTCCCTTGGAGCCTAGTTTGAACATTTGGAAGGAGGTTTGAGCCTGAAATTGTGGCTATTTAGTGTTGTGCTTCAAGAGGTATAAGACTCACCTTGTAAACTTTGTTTTGACTACTTGTTTTGCCATCTTTTTACACTATTTTTGAGCTGGTTTCCAACTACAAAAAACTCTACTTTTATGGTTCAAAAATAGTGGTTTGAGGTCATTTTGTGTAAAAGGGGTAGTCCACCCTTCTTGTTGCCTAATTGTGAAGCCTTTTGTGCCATCTTTCAAGGCTCTCCAATCAAACTTTTTGAGCCTTTAAACCACTAAAATTCAGAGTTATTTTAGTGGTGGAAAACATGTTTTGAAGTCCAAAATTGGAGGGGTTAGCCTTCCCTCCTTGTGTCTTACTTGCATGCCTAGTTAGCTTCACATGGTAGTATGTTTTTGTAGCTTAACTTAGCTTATCTCCAGCATATTTTTGCCTCTGTTTGACTGGTTTTAGCTCTGTTTGAGTTGGTTTGGCCATTTGAAGCTTGTATTGTGTGGTTGTAGTGCAATCTCCTTCACTAGCTTAATGTTTTAGGCTTTCAAACATGAATTGCATGAGTTGCTTGCATGTTTTAGTGTCTTTTTGCACTCAATTTCAACACTAAAATCTCTGCAATCTCCCTTTATTCTTCACTCTTTCATTTATTTTGAAAATGACTTTGAACCCTTTGTTAGCTTGAGTGTGAAATTGAGACACTTGTGCTTGATGGTTTTAATCCTCTTTTGAGGGTTTCTACTAACCAACGGCATGAGGTCTCTTTCATGCTCAAGGCACTTATGGTTTAAGCCTACTTTCAATTAGAGGACACTCACTTTTGGACTAATCAATTAAAGAATGGATTGGTAACCTAAAATGAGTAAATAAAATTGGACAAGTAAAAGAGGCAAGATAAGCATCTTTCATATTGCATTGCATATGTTCGAATCGGACGTTAATTCTAACATGAGAAAAATAGGACGTTTCATACTCAAAGTGATGAAACACGCCACTTTTCTTGGTCACCATCACCCTTGATCATACATGATAGGGTTGTGGTTTTGTTGAGTCTTGTTTTACACTCATTAAGCTTGTACAAGCTTGGTTCTTTGGCCATCATGCATGACAATGCTTGGGTGATGGCTTGAGAGCCAAGAGCTGCACTCCTTTGAGCTTATGTGATGATAAGAAGGGTAGCAATACATATACTCCTTGAGAATACACTGTTTTGCCTCTGTTTGCTCTCTATTGCAGCAAAAAAAAGGAAGTTTAGGGAAGGGGTGGCTGACCAGCCACCAGAAGTAGCTGACCAGCCATCAATGAAATTTTGCACAAGTGTGTTCCTGAGTTGGAGCAGAGGTATTCTAGAAGTTGGCAACACTATTGGTGTTCAAGCAAGTGCAAACAGAGGTGTACGATGGCAAGGCGATGGATTTTCGGGAGAAAACCAACTGAGCATGCATGCGTCCCTCACCCTCAAGGCCATTTACTTGCTTTCTTTAATTAGTTAGTAGTAACTAATTCATTCACTCAAATGTTGTAATTATTTAATTAGCTTAGCATAACTAGTTATTCAATTTTGGTTTGTAATAATTAGTTAACTAGAATAGTTAATTAGTTTCATGTTGTAATAATTAGCGTAACTAGTTAGCTTATTTATTCGGACCCTCCTTCGCGAGGGCACAATGTTGTAATAAGTGTGCGTGCGTGCGTGCGTGCGTGTATGTCTTCCAACCCCACATCTTTCTCCCTTTTATTTACCCGCTTTCGGTGGTTAGATAAGGGATATTTTCAATTAGCATACCTTATGTTTGCATGTTTGCATCCATTCATTTGTCTTACATGCACCGAGGCTCGGCGCATCATTCAAATTGCATTGCAATTTCAATAATTCTTTGAATGCTTGTTTAACTGCATGTTATCAAATCGAAATCATATGTCATATTAGTTGCCGAGCCTATTAATTTCATGTTGCATGTGTTGCATTAGGCATTTTTAGCATAGTTAGGATCATGCATATTTCTAACTAGTTTTTGTTTTGGCTTGGAGTACTCGATAAGTTTTATGCTTTAGCATACTTGCATGAGTGTGATTGCCATATTGTCATGTTTCGCATGCTTGCCATGAGGCTATGTGCTTAAATTTTAAACTACATAAATGCCTGTGGATGAAGGTTTGTTGCTTGAATTGGAACAATTCATCAAATGTGTGTTTTAAGCCCACTTTACGAAGTGGCAAAATCATGTTTTAAGCCCACTTGAGATGGCAAATCCGCATTTCCAAGCCCACTTGAGGGTGGCAAATTCAAGCCACTTTCGAAAGCAAACATGAGTTGAGTTGTTCCAATTCTCACGAATTTGGTCTATATTTGCTTGTGTGCGTCACATAGTAATATTAGCTAATAAATCGGAACAAGAATACATAAGGTTTTTAAAATCTCATATCATGATTAGTAGAGGCCAATCTTTTGATCGGGTGAACGGGGGTGCTCATTTCATGACCTTCCCTCCTCGTACCCAAGTTCCCGAGCCAAGACAACTTTGGTGATGACGGACACGTGGCCTTTGGTACAAGTCAAGATTTCCTAAATTTCCCCAAAAACAAAATATTTAGGTAGTGACTTTGTAATCTAGCAAAGCAGTCCAATTTTGACATTATTTGATTCAAAATCTGATTTTCTAAAACGATTTGCCGGATTGGACTCTTTGGTGTTTATTAATCTCACATTACACTTGTGAGACTAGATTCAGAACCACAGGTAGAGTTCGAACTGTGAGGGCCTTTCTTTTCAAACCCTTTTCCGAAAGGCGGTGGCGCGAAAAAAGGCGAGCCCACCCATAACCATCATAGCGCATGATATACACCGGTACATTGAGATAGTAATAAAAAAAAATAATAAGTGCTGCTCTACCTGTCTTAAGCAGAGTAAGCCAAGGATACACCTTTCCATAATGAAATACCAATTTATAGACACTGGCTGGAAGGTAAAGATACCTCTACCAAGTTCTCCAGGCGCTAGCTGGAAGGTACTAGTACCTCTCATTCTAAGCACAGTCAATTCTCCAGAAACTAGCTAGAAGGTAATTGTACCTCTCATTCTTAGCGCAGTATACGTTACCAATCATTACAGCATGACAAAGTACAACTAATACAAGTGTCATGCATATACATAAACTATTCAACACAACAATATCATCTTCCATCGATAAGCAAGGACAAAACCTCTAAATGTATGTACTCAACACACGTATTATAATAATCCAACTCTCATGAGATTTTAAATCCAACAACAACAATAGTAAAATGAAATATTCATAATCTAAACTCAAGTTCATTTCTGAAATTCACATAGTGTTATGATTTCCTTCTTTCTTTTCAAACATCAATTCTCTTATTTTCCAAGTTAACATACTCTACTCTTTATCCCAATCCATTCTTTTCATTTCACAAAACTAAATCCATGGATATCAAAGCCACAACCCAACTCAACTTAACATGATCAATCCAAAATACTTCCAACGCCATAGTTAATTATCCCTCTTATCTATTAACACATTTACACAAACCATAATAACAGTTTACAAACATTATTCAACTTTACCCATTTTTAATTCACCAAGTCAAAGCATTAAATTAGGGCTTTTTCTCTCTTTCAACATAAACATGTTAGACTACTCCCAATTAACCCAAACAACAATCAATTTAACAATCTCATTCACAAATAACAAATCCTAAATCCCCTTTCATAACTTTCAAAGAAATCTATAATGGACATGATTTTTATGTAATAAAATTTACCACATATCTATCTATAGATGAGGTATTGAAAAAGAGCAAAGAAATCCCTACCTCATGATTCGAAGCTAAAGATGAAGACCCAACTTGAAACTCCAATGAAATCGTAAAACAATCGGTAGAAGTCTTGATCTATGCTTGCTCTTCACCTTCTTAAAAGATTTGGGATTAATCTTGAGTAAAAAGAAGAGAAATCAAGAGTTTGGAAGGTTAGGGTTTCTGGTTTGGAAGATGTGAGGAGAAGAGAGGGAGAAAAATGTTTTTAGGCCAAAAAGTCACTTTATAATATCTGTTAGCGACTTGGTTGGTCGAGCGAAGGAAGCTTGGCTCAAGTGTAGAAAAGAAGCTCCCGGAATCTCTGAAAATGGCGCAGTTCACTCGAGCGAAGAAAAGCTCGCTCGAGCGAGCATGCTTCCAGTACAAAAATTTAAAATTTAAATAGGTATAACTCTCTCGTCCAAACTCCATTTAGGGTTGTTCTTATGCCCAAATTGAAGCCTCAGAAGTAAACTTTCCAATGGTTCTAGCCACATACCAATATTCAAAGTATGGAGAGAGAAATTGATGAAAGAGTGAAAACTACTCAATAATAATTATTCAAATTTGGAGTTTCTGATTCAATCTCACCCAACCACTATGGTAACATCGCAACCCAGCCTCAAATATCAACTAAGAAGGTTCTCAATCAAGATAATTAAAGAGTCAAATATAGTTCTATTATAACAAAAAGCACCGAGTGCTACAACGTTATAGCAAAATTTATCTTTAGATTAAAATATTGGATAAATTATATTTTACCTCCTTTATGTTTAGTCACTTTTTTATTTTAGGCCTTTAAAAAAAAAATCCCTACTTTGACACTTCACATTTCAAATTTTTTCCACTTTACCACTAAGGTTAATTTTTGTGCAAAATTAGACACAAAAATGTCACAATAACGATTACATAATATAAAAAAAAATATATTATTAATATTAGAGTTTAAGTTTATGTTAGAGGTGTGAATTATATATAATAAAATATTTTTATGTTATGTGACAATCAATGTATCATTTTTTATCTAATTTTGAACATTTAGTTGCAAGAGTAAAGTGAAAAAACTTGAAATATGAATTGCCAAAGTAGGAAAAAATAAATTTTAAACACCAAAGTAAAAAAAAAAGTGACCAAACATAAAAAGGGCAAAATGTAATTTATCCAAAAAATATTTTTCAAAATATTATTTCTATAAATAAAAAAAAAAAAACGCTTGCCTTTATTTTTGTTGCGGCTTTAGAATATTTTTTCTACTTTTTAAAAGTGCTAAATATCTTTCACATAAATGAATTCAAAAAAGTTGGGAACAAAAAAATTAGAGTAAATGAACTTTCTTGAAATTTTAAAAAAACAAAAAAATACAACAAGCACAACAATTTTAATATAATTATACTGATCTCCGTTTTTTAATAAAATTACAAGACTAAAACTAATAGAAATGGTATGAAAAAACAAAGGTACATAAAGTAAAATATATACTCAAGTATAAAAGATATATGATAATATCATTTTTATTCAACGAGTAGCGGATTTCTGATGAAATAGAATCAAGTGTTATGTAAATTAAAATCTTAATGGAGCCCAGTGTAATTATGCTAAACTTGTGACGGCTTGCTCCATTTTTTTTTAACTTCAAAAAAGATCAATGTAATTTATCTAAACAATTAAACACAAAATGAATCACAAATAATCACATGATTATGAATCCTACACGCTGTAGGATTTGTAATTATAGTGTCTTTGACGTATTTTGTGTTTAGTTTTTATGTTAATAGTATTGTTCAAATTTATTTACTTTCTATTAGTTATGAAAAATATTTTTAATTAATTTTTATTATAAGGAATGTAAAAAATTAGCAATTTTCTTTTGGAAGTATTTGGGTGTGCAAGGTACATACCATATGTACTTGCATGAATTCTCACAAATATATATAAGTTATTTTACAAAATTACGTAAATTTTCAAAATATACATAACTTGTAATTTTTCCAATTTTTATAAGTTAACTTACTTATATTTGTGAAAAATTATACAATTTTATAAAATAATTTACTTATATTTATGAAAATTTACACAAACATATATAATATACACTTGCACATGTAAAAATTATTATTATTATTTTTTTTTTTTTTTACCAAAGATCAGCTTATTGTTGGGATTTGACGTTATGAGCACCCCCACGCCCACTCTCACGGCAAAAACGTTTCAGATCTCATCCATGCAAAGTCCTTTTTGAACGTGCGTAATTCACGTTTCTTAAGGTTCAATAAAATTACCCCACCCTCACGGCAGAGGTTTCACAGTTTCATGTTCTTAAAATAACTAGGGTATCACCCGTGTTATGCATGGAATAATTATAAATATTTATATTTATTTTATATTTTTTTAATATATAAATTATATTTTTTAAGATTTTTTATAAAAATAATTTAACAATCTTATCACTAATTATAGTGTATGGGAGAAGTTAAAAATGATACTGCAGTAATTATACATGGATTGTATCTATAATTATTTTTATGAGGAGATTTTGACTAAATCAATAAATGCACTCATGTGGAAAGACATGTGGATTGAAAAAAGTTAATAAATGCTGATCAGGGGATTTTGATCAAATCAATAAATGTTGTGTTTTTTTTTAAATAAAAAATAAAAAATATAGAAAATTCAGATTGGGATATTGAAACTCTCACAGGCCTTAGGGGTTAAAAACCCCCATTTTACTTAATATATAGTACTAGTCTATCACCCGTGCTATGCACGGAATAATTATAAATATTTATATTTGTTTTAGATTTTTTTTAATATATAAATTATGTTTTTTAAGATTTTTTATAAAAATAATTTAACAATCTTATCACTAACCATAGTATATGAGAGAAGTTGAAAAGGGTACTGCAGTAACTATACATGGATTGTATCTATAATTATTTGTATGATGGGATTTTAAATGCTGATTAGGAGATTTTAACCAAATCAATAAATGCAGGCCTGTGGAAAGACATGTGGATTAAAAAAATTTAATAAATACTGATTAAGAGATTTTGACTAAATCAATAAATACTAAGATTTTTTTTTAAATAAAAAATAAAAAATTTAGAAAATTCAGATTGGATATTGAAGCTCTCATAGGCATTGGGGGTTAAAAACTCTTTTTTACTTAATATATAGTAAGTATAGATAGATAGATAGATAATATATAATATAATATATATATATATATATATAGATTATAAGATGAGAGAAATAAAGTGTTATATAATGGAGGAGATCTTATAAAAAAACGTGTAGACATGAATGCCCTCCTATTTTATTGTGTTTACAATTATCTATATATATGAATTGTGATTTTTAAATGTCTTCTTTTTTTTTTTTCCTTTTTTTATATTATATTAAAGTTTAATATTTTAATAATAATCATATGTGTTGGACATTTCAAAGAATTAAATGTCTTTTTTTTATTATATTATATTAAAATTTAATATTTTGATAATAATTATATGTGTTGCACTTTTTAAGAAATTTTTTTTATGTTTGTTCTTAATACATTAAAGTGTTATTATGAGGGATAAAAATCATATGTGTTGGTACTTTTCAAGGAATTCATATGTGTTGGATTTCAAAGAATTTTTTTTATGCTTGTTCTTAATGCCTTAAAGTGTTATTATGAGGGTAAGACTTGGGAGTTGAGAGATGTTAATAAATGCTAAGATTTTATTTTATTTTTTAAATCAAAAAATCAGAAAATTTAGATTGGAAGATTGGAGCTCCTACAAAGTTTGGAGTTAAAAATCCCCTTTTGCTTAATATATAGTATAGATAATCATATGTGTTAGATTTTTCAAGAAATTTTTTTATGCTTATTCTTAATGCATTAAAGTGTTATTATGAGGGATAATAATCATATGTGTTGGGACTTTTCAAGGAATTCATATGTATTGGATTTCAAATAATTTTTTTTATGTTTGCTCTTAATGCATTAAAGTATTATTATGATGGTAAGACTTGAGAGTTTTGAGAAGTTAATAAATGCTAAGATTTTTTTTTTTAAATCAAAAAATCAGGAAATTTAGATTGAGAGATTGGAGTTCCACAAGACTTGGGGTTAAAAATTCACTTTTGCTTAATATATAGTAAGTATAGATAGATAGATAGATAGATAGATAGATTTAATAAGAATTTATGTTTGTTTTAGATATTTTTTTAATATACAAATTATTTTTTTAAAGATTTTTTTATAAAAATAATTTAACAATCTCATCACTAGCCATAGTGTATGGCAGAAGTTGAAAAGGGCATAGGAGTAGATATAGGAGAAGTCAAAAAGTGGGTTGAGAGAAGTCAATAAATGCTGAGTTTTTTTTTTTTTTTTTTAAATCAGAAAATCAGAAAATTTAGATTGGGATATTGGAGCTCTCACAAGGCTTGGAGGTTAGGAACCCCGTTTTCCTTAATATATAGACTAGCCTATCACCCGTGCTATGCACGGGATAATTATAAATATTTATATTTGTTTTTATTTTTTTTAATATATAAATTAAATATATAAATTAAATACATGGAGTTTGACCGAGGAGTTTGAAAGAATTTAATAAGTGTTTATTTATTTATTTAAGAGGCATTTACACAATAATTACATAATATATAAATTAAATACATAGGGTTTGACTGAGGAGTTTGAAAGAATTTAATAAGTGTTTATTTATTTATTTAAGAGGCATTTACACAATAATTACATGGGTCTCTTGGGGATACAAAAAGTAAGGAAATTAGGATTTCATTTATTGCGTTATTTATTTAATAAGTGTAATTATTATAAATTAAGTGTTTATTGTAATCAATAGTGTAATTATTACAATCTTTGAATTTATTGTAATCAATAGTGTAATTATTACAATCTTTGAACCAATCACCAATCACCAAGTCAATTTTTTTTTTAAAAAAAATTAAAAAATCAAGAAATTAGGATTGGCATGTTGGAGGTTCCACAAGCCTTGGGTTTTAAAAAACCCTTTTCCTTAATATATAGATTGGATCACTTTGCTCCTTTATGATTGGCTATTTTTTTTTATCATTTTTGACATTGTATATTTTAAGTATTTCTCAATTTATTATAAAAGTTAATTTATATCCAAAATTAGATATAAAAAAAATAACACATAAATAGTCACGTAACATAAAAATATTTTATTATATGTAATTAATACCTTTAATACAAACTCAAACTCCAATATAAAAATATATTGCAATTAACGTAATATTTTCCATTTAATTTTGAACATAAATAAAAACTTCAAACACAAAGGTCCAAAGTAAAAACAAAACAAAACAAAACTTTATGGGCCAAATCTAAAAAATGGCCAAATATAAAGGGAAAAAAAGTGTAATCTACCCAAAGTATTTTGACCATCATGTTGGGGTTCGTGGGTTCCCATGGATCTCGTTTTGATGATTGAAATCGTTCATTTTATAAAAACCTTTCATGTATATCATTTATGGGGGGAAAAATTAAATTTATCCGATAATTGTAATATTTTCATTTTACGCATTTGTCTCTAAAAAAAATGACAAGTAGGTTTTTAAAAATAGGCTACATATTTTTTTCTAAAGCAAACCAATAAAATGAAAATATTATGATTATTGGATCGATCTACTTATTTTTATAGATGATACATATAGCGTTTCTGATTTAGACCCAATCCGTTGATGTTTTGAATCCACGTTTCATTTGTCTTGTTTAGATATTCATACCGTGTTTCCCCTTATTCCTCATCGAGTTTGAGTATTGGAGTGTCTTGGTGGTGTTTCGAACAGGTTAGTTACTAGTTGGTTCAAACTGTTGTTGTCCAGAATTTGGCCTTTTCGAGCTTTGTGAGCTCCTAGTACTTTTGCAGGCCTGCAAAAATACTGGAAAGGTAGTGTTCTTCGCTCGAACAAGACTTCTTGCGCTCAAACGACAGTCTTCTGTCTGTAAAACTTCTAGGAGTATGCATTCTGCGCTCAAGCGAACCTTCCTGTGCTCGAGCGGAACAACTTATTATGTCCGATCGCTCGAGCGAGAACTCTTGTGCTCGAGCGAGCTACGCATATTTCAATTCGTAGAAATACCTTTTTACATCACTTTTTCCTATCTTTTTCTCTCAAAACCCTAGATCGGCTCTCTCTCTCTCTCTCTCTCTCTCTCTCTCTCTAAAATTCAACTTCGCTCTACAAATACACTTAGATCCAAGAATCTCTTTATCCTACTCTCTTTGATAAAAAAAATTTTTTTAAAAAAAATAGAGCACTTCGAGGGCTCTCATTTGATCCGAATAGAGTTGAGTTTTGGCATTTTTGAAGTCTCTCAATTTCTTCCTTTGGTCTTCTAAACTTGAGATAGGAATTTTCTACACTCTTTTATGATTTTTAACTTGGTTATTTGTTTCTTATAAACAATATTGTGATTTTGGATGAATTTGAACAAATCTAGGGATTTAGGCTAAAATCAAAAGAGGGGTTATAAATGGATGTATCTAAAGTGGTTATGAGAGTGTATATGTGGTTGTGTTATAATAGAATTGTTGATTTTGGTACTTAGGTTGGATTTTCGAAGGAAATGGAGTTTGCCCTAAAATATCTCAAATATTTGTTTTGTATGAATGAATGGAATTGGAATTGAAAATGTGAAATTGGGTAGATGTTTATATAAATTGTGGAGTTGGATATGTATTATCACTCACCTATGGAATTTGGATAATATATATGTTTTGGAGATTGTATATCTATTTAGAAATATCTGTTTTGGGCTATCAGTGGAGAATAGTTATGATTGTTGTAGAAATTGCATGAGAATTAGGTGAATTGAAACTACTTCTCATCCATTTGCATTGTGTGTTGTCACATCTTTAATACATTGTAAATGTGTGATGTTTGGGTGGAGAAATGGAATGTACTCCATGTTTAGGAGAAGAAAGAGGATGTACTCCATTGAATTAAGTTGGCCGGAGTGTCCAGGGTGAAAGTTCCGAAAACCATGAGTATACATGGGTGTCGATTCCCACGAACGAAATATTCGTAAAATAGCAAATATAAGTAATTATGTGATGGCTATATTAGTTAGAGACTCACTGAGTTGTATCCCTAGTTTGATTATTTGGATAAAATGGATCGAAATATAAGTTTGGCATAGTATGAGTTTGCAAAAGCGTTATAAATGATTTTATCACACTTATATCTTTGTTAAGATTCATATATTGTGTTAGATTATTTCTTCTGGGCTTTGGCTCACTACATTTTGGAAAAACTATTTTCAAGTGCTGTTAATATACCTCCATCAAGGACTTATAAGCTTGGGAGGATTGTGGATATAACGCCCTGAAATAATTACAATAATCCATCCACAATATCCAATATATGACAATAACAATAATAGGGGTATCTTCCATTAAATCCAATATGATATATAAAAGAGAAACATATGCATCATACATTTATAAAACCTAGCACTAAATCTATAGCATATGTTGCAAGTTAAAAGAGATAAAGGAAGATAAACAGATAAAAATGCCCTGAGGACTTACATATTTCCAAGATGAGGCTTCGTTACAACAAAAGTGGACTTTAAGTCCAATTCATTTATAGTCCTTGGCTATACAAAACAAACACAACAAAAGAAGCTCTTGCTCCAGAATCCTCCCAAGCTCGTGCCTTGATGGAGGCATATCATCAGTACCTGAAATATTTTTCCCACATAGGGCGAGCTAAAGCCCAGTAGAAATAATCTAACACAATATATGAATCTTAACAAAGATATAAGTGTAACACACATACAATGCCAATGATAAAATCATTTATAACTCTTTTGCAAAATCATACTATGTCGAATTTCTATTTCGATTCATTTTATCTCAAATCATGAATCACTTTCTGCAGACACCCCATTTTTGACCGTCTTCAAGACTCGGACGTCATCACTAGTGCACTTGATGATTGTGCTTGTTTGTGTTCGTTTTGAGTGCTCAAAGTCCTCGGTGGAGTACCTTGCCTTTAAGCCTTGAAACCTTATCTGTTTTGTGCACTATTTTGGACCAAAAGCTTGTTGTTTCAAGTCTGGAAGAGTGGGTGACCTGTCGGCCAGCTCCATAGGATGTCTGCCTTGGCTTATGCTTGTCGGCTACCAGTGGTGGCCGTCGACTATCAATGGTGGCCGACGGCCACCAGTCTCTTTTCCAGATATTTATTGACAATTGTGCCAGCCGTTGCACACTGAGTTGCATCTCCATACACGTGTATGGTAGGATGTTCCTAAGCTCAAGACTTATTTTTCTATATATAGGGGGGTTCCTCCCCCATTTTTGGGGGTTAGCAATTTTAGACCAAAAAAAATATCTCTCTCTCTCTAGACATTTTGTACTTGGTTGCCTAGTTTCTCTATACTTTTGCATACCAACCCTTAATCAAACTTAACCATCTTTGAGCTAAGGTTCCTTGGAGTCTTGTTTTGAGGTTTGGAAGGAGGTTTGAGCTTGAATTTGTGCCTAATTGGTGCTTTGCTCAAAGATATAGCACTTGCCTCGTTTAAGCTTATTTTGTATACTTATTTTTCCATCTATTTCAACTGTTTTTGGGCTGATTTTGAACTATCAAAAACTCTGTTTTTATGGTTTAAAAGTGTTAGTTTGAGGCTATTTTGGGTTAGGGGGTGGTCCACCCTCCTTGTTCCTTTACTTGTTAAGCTTTTGTGCCACTATTCATCACTTTCAAATCAACTTTTTTGGCCCTTTTAACCACTGAATTTCAGAAATTTTTCAGTGGCAAAAACCTCATTTTGAAGTCCAAAATTGGAGGGGTTAGCCTCCTTCCTTGTGTCTTGCTTGCATGCCTAATTAGCCTCATGTATTAGCTTTTTGTTTGAGCTTTTTGTGGCTTAAGTCCATCATGTTTTAAACTATATTTAGGGCTATTTTGCCTATGTTTTTTATTGGTTAATTCATTTGAGCCTTGTTTGGCATGGTTATAGTATAATTTCCTTCACTAGCTTAGTGTTTTAGGGCTTTAATCACCATTGTTTTGAGTTGATAGCATGTTTTAGTGCTGTTTTGCACTTAATTTCAACACTTTAATCTCTGCAATCTCTCTCAATTCTTCACTGTTTTGTGTTGCTTTGAAAGTGGTTTTAAACCCCTTGTTTGCCTAAGTGTGAAATTGAGGTGCTACACCTAATGGTTTAATCCCTTAGGGGGTTCATTACCAACAGTGTAATGCCTCTTTCATGCCCAAAGCTACTTGTGGTTTGAACCATCTTTCCACTAGAGGACAATCACCAATGGACAATTGGATTAAGGAATGGTTTGGTAATTAAAATGAGTAAATAAAAAATGACAAGTAAAATAGACAAGATAAGCATCTTTCATGTTGCATTGCATGTGTTTGAATCGATGTTAATTCGAACATAGAGAAAATGGGACATTTCATACTCAAAAGTGATGAAATGTGCCACATTCCTTGGTCACAATTGCCCTTGATCATGCATGATAGGATGGTGGTCATGTTGGTCATGTTTGTGCATTTATTAAACTTGTACAAACTTGATCCCTTAGCCATCATGCATGGAAATTTCTTGATTGATGGTTTGAGGGCCAAGAGTTACACTCCTTTGAGCTTGTTTGATGATAAGGAGGGTAACAATACAAACAATCCTTGAGAATACACTGTTTTTGCCTCTGTTTGCTCTCTGTTGCCGTAAAAGGAAGTTCAGGACAAAAGTGGCCGACTGGCCATCAGCAATGACTGACGGCCACCAGCAGTAGCCGACCGGACACTAATGGTAGCCGATGGCCACCATTGGTAGTCGATCGGCCATCAATGAAATTTGCACAATGAGTTAGTAAGGTGGAGCAGAGGTGTTCTGAAAGTTGGCGGCATCGTCAGTGTTCAAATGTGCAAACAGAGGCGTTCAGTGGCAAGGCGATGGCTTTTTCAGGTGGAAACCAAGCATGCATGGGCCTCCCTCGCTTCCCCAACATTAGCTAATTAGATTAATTAGCAATATATGAAATACATGTTGTAACTATTTGAGTAGAGTAGTTGGTTGATTACTTCATGTTGTAATTAATTTGCTTAATTGCTTTGTAGTTAGTTAGTTTTGCTAAATTTGATTTGTAATATTTAATTAGCTTAGAATAGTTAGTTAATTCATTTCAAGTGTTTTTATTAGTTAGCTTAATTAGCATAGCTAGTTGGTTGGCTTATTCATTCGGACCCTCCTTCGCGAGGGGCGTAATGTTGTAATAAGTGTGTGTGTATGTGTATGTCTTCCAACCTCACATCTTTTTCCCTTTTACTTAATTACTTTTGATGGTTAGATTAGGGTCATGTTTTGATTAGCATATCGCATGCTTGCATCCATTCATTTGTCTTACATGCACCGAGGCTCGGCGTATCATTCAAACTATATTGCAATTTCAATATCTTCTTTGAATGTGTTTAATCGCATGTTGTTCAAATTAATTCATATGTCATATTAGTAGCCGAGCCTATTAATTGCATTATTACATGCGTTGCATTAAACACATAACATAGTTAGGATCATGCATTTTTCTAACTAGTTTCTGTTTTAGCTTGGAGTACTCAGTAAATTTTTATGCTTTGGCATACTTGCATGAGTGTGATTGCCATGTTGCCATGATTAACATGCTTTCCATGAGACTATGTGCTTAAATGCTAAACTTTTTGAATGCCTATGGATGAAGGCTTGTTGTTTGAATTGGAACGATTCAACGAATGTGATTTTTAAGCCCACTTTGTTGAGTGACAAATCATGTTTTAAGCCCACTATGTTTGGTGGCAAATCCGCATCTTTAAACCCACTTGAGGTGGCAAATTCAAACTATTTTTTGTAGACAAACATGAGTTGAATTGTTCCAAATTGAGCAAACTAATATATACTTGATTGTGCACATCACATAGTAAAGCTAGTTTAATAACCAGAATAAGAATACATAATGTTTATAAAAACTCATATCATGATTAGTAGAGGCCGATCTTTGATCGAGCGAGTGGGGGTGCTCAATTCATGACCTTCCCCTCTTGTATCTAAGTTTTCGAGCCGAGGCAACTTTGGTGATGACGGACACATGGCCTTCAGCATGAGTCAGGGTTTCCTAAATTTTTTCAAAATAAAATTTTTAGGTGGCGACTCTGTATCTGGCAAAGCAGTCCAATTTTGGCATTATTTCATTTTAAATCGATTTTCCAAAAAAGATTTTTCAGATTTGGACTCTTTGGTGTTTATCAGTTTCACATTGCACTTGTGAGATTAAATTCAGAACCGCAAGAGTCTAAACTGTGAGGCCTTCTTTCAAACCTTTCCAAAAGGCGAGTCCACACTTTCATTTCATTCAAACAGCCAAACTGATGATACAACTTAGTGAATCTCTAACCAATATACCCATCATATAATCACTTTTATTTTCCATTTTATGGATATTTCGTCCGCAGGAATCAACACCCATGTATACTCATGGTTTTCAGGACTTTCACTCTGGACACTTCGACAAACTTAATTCAATGGAGTATACCCCCTTTCTTTTCCCAAACATAGAGTACATCCCATTTCTCCTCCCAACATCATACATTTACAATGTATTAAAGATTTGACAACACACAATGCAAATAGATGCAAAGTTAGTTTCAATTCACCTAATTCTCATACAATTTCTACAACAATCATAGCTATCCTCCACTGATAGCCCAAAACAGATATTTCTAAATAGATATACAATCTCCAAGACAGATAAATTATCCAAATTTTGTACATGAGTGATAATACATATCCAACTACACCATTTATATAAACATCCATCCAATTTTACATTTTCAATACCAATTTCATTTATTTATACAAAATAAATATTTGAAACATTTTAGGATAAACCCCATTTTCTTCCAAAATTCAGCCAAAGCATCAAAATCAACCATTTTATTGTAACAACCTCATATTCACTCTCATAACCATTTCCAATACGCCCATTTGCAAACTCCTCTGTTGATTTTAAACCAAAACTCTAGGTTTGTTCAAAATCCACCAAAATCACAATATTGTTTATGAAAAACAAATAACTAAGTTAAAAAGCATAAAGAGTGTAGAAAATTCATACCTCAAGCTTAGAAGACCAAAGGAAGAAATGGAGAGACTTAAAAGATGCCAAAACTCAACTATATTCGAATCAAATGAGAGCCCTCGAAGTGCTCTATTTTTTTTTTTTTTTATCAAAGATAGTAGGGTAGAGATATTCTTGGATCTAAGTGTATTTGTAGAGAGAAGTTGGGTTTTAGAGAGAGAGAGAGAGAGAGAGAGAGAGAGAGAGAGAGAAAGGGTTGATCTAGGGTTTGAAGAGAAAAATATATGAAAAGTGATGTAAAAAGGTGTTTCTGCAAACTGGTATACGTGTAGCTCGCTCGAGCGACCAAACACAATAAGTTGTTCCGCTCGAGCGCGGAATGCACACTCCCAGAAGTTTTACAAACAAATGACTGTCACTCGAGTGCAAGAAGTCTCGCTTGACCAAAGAACACTACCCCCCTCTCCCCCCCCCCCCCCCAGTATCTCTGCAGGCATGCAAAAGTACTGGGAGCTCACAAATCTCGCTCGAGTGTAAGAAGCTTCACTTGAGCGAAGAAGCCAAAATCTGGACAACAACAGTTTGAATCAACTAGTAACCAACCGACTCCAAACACACCCAAAGCACACCAATACTCAAACTCAATGAGAAATAAGGAGAAACATATGAACATCTAAACAAGACAAATGAAACTTGGATTCAAACATCAATGGGCCAAGTCTAAACCAGGAACGCTATAACCTCCCCCCCTTAAGGAATTTTGTCCCCGAAATTTCAAATCAAACATTAAAATCATGATTAAACCAATTACAACAGTGGTAATCAATCAATTTCAACATCATGACCCATCCACCGGTCATGCATTCTTATCAACATGATAAACAAGTTTTCAATACTGAATATACAATTCATATTTCTAAAACATATACAGTGTTTATATTAAACCCGTGTTTCCAAAACGTATACAATGTCGCTATATTTTCAAAACATAAACAATGTTTTCATACTTCATTAACATGACATATTCCCAGTACAAGTTCAAACATCAACAAATAAGTTCAGATACTTCTCACAGACTTCCAACTCACGTTCCTAAGTTGCTTCATCAACTCCATGATGTCGACACAATACTTTTACGAAAGGAATTGTCTTGCCTCACAAGACTTGGTCTTGAGTATCCAAGACTCTTACTAGTCTATTCGCATGCGAGGCATCCTCATCTACCTCTAAGTCAGTTCAATCCAACAAGTGCGATGGATCTGGCTCATACTTCTGAAGCATACTAATATGAAACACATCATGGACCCGGAAAGCTATGGCAGTAAACCCAAGCGATAAGCTACCTCTCCAATCAACTCAAGGATCTCAAAAGGCCTAAGTAATCTAGGAGACAACTTTTCACTCTTCCCAAATCTCATCAAACCCCGCCTAAGTGATATCTTCAAGAAGACATAATCTCCTATCTCAAAAGGCAAAGGTCTCCTCTTACGGTCAACATAACTTTTCTAACGACTCTGGGCAGTAGCCAACCTCTTACGGATAAGTGCAACTTTCTCCGTCATTTCCTGGACTAGCTCTGGATCCAAAAAATGTGCATCACCCACCTCAGTCCAACACACAGGGGATCTATACGATCGGTCATACAAGGCTTCAAACGGTGCCATGCCAATACACGATTGGAAATTGTTATTATAGACAAACTCCACTAAAGGAAAATGCCTCTCTTACGACCCCTTAAAGTTGAAAACACAACCTCGAAGCATATCTTCAAGGATTCGAATAGTACACTCGGACTGCCTGTTAGTCTAAGGATGGTACGCAGTGCTAAAAGTTAATTTCGTACCCAAGGCACTGTGTAGGCTCTGCCACAACCGAGCCGTGAAATGCAGATCTTTATCTGAAACAATCATTACAAGGACCCCGTGCAGCCTCACTAATATAAAGATCGGCAAGAAAATCTACCGAGTCACTCACGTGCATAGGTATAAAGTGCGCTAACTTGGTCAACTGGTCAATTACTACCCAAATTGCATCACTACCCCGTTGAGTCCTCAAGAGGCCCACAACATAATCCATCATGATATGCTCCCACTTTCACTCGGCTATAGGCAATGGTTGCAACAAACCCGCTGGCCTGTGATGTTCGGCCTTCACTTGTTGACAAGTAAAGCACCTCGATACAAACACAGCCATATCCTACTTCATTCCCTTCCACCAAAACTGTCGACTAAGGTTGTGATACATCTTTGTGCCTCCTAGATACACCGTAAGGCGTGAATGGTAAAACTCTCAAATTACTTCCTCTCGACAAGACTCCGACACGAAAATACGGTCACGGTATTTAACATTCGAATCGGGATACACATTCAAGCTTTTCTCTACCTTCCCATTGGAGATTTTCTCTCAGAGGGATTCTGCCTCAAGGTCAACCCTCTGTGTTTCTATCACTCGGTTCATAAGTGTAGGCTATGCAACTACTGAAAACAAGGCTCAAACTCCATGGGCTCTATAACAATTCTGATTTAGACCCGACCCATTTTGTATTCTGGACTCGAGTTTCATGGTTTCGTGTTGTTGTTCATGTCTTGCTTCCCTTGTACATCTCTAAATTTGGTTATTGGATTGTAGTGGTTGTGTTTGGAACAGGTTGGTTGCTTAGTTTTCAAACCTTTGTTGCCCAGAATTTTGCTCCTTCGCTCGAGCGTCAGTTCTTGCGCTCAAATGGAATTTGTGAACTCTCAGTACTTTTGCAGGTCTGCAAAACTATTGGGAGAGTGTATTCTATGCTCGAGCAATTCCTTCTGCGCTCGAGTAGGCTCAGTTCGAGCGGCCCTCTTGCACTCCAGCGTTGGCCTGTTGCCTGCAAAACTACTAGGAGTGTGCATTCTACGCTCGAGTGTGACTTCTTGCGCTCGAATGGAACAACTTATTATGTTTGACGCTCAGGCGTCACTTCTTATGCTCGAGTGGATTGTGCGTATATTAGTTCGCAGCAGTACTTTTTCACATCACTTTTTCATATCTTTTTCTCTCAAAGCGCTAGATCTAGAGCCTCTCTCTCTAAAAACCTACATTATCTCTACATTTTCACCTATAATCATTGGGTTCTCTACCCATGTACCTTTGTTAAAAGGTTAGAACATCTCAAGGGCTACGTTTTTATCTGAATAGAGTTGCGTTTGAGCATCTTTGAAGTTTCCTCCTTACTTTGGTCGACTTAGAGCTTTGAGGTAGGGACTTTCTACACTCTTCTATGAGTTTTAACTTAGTTATTTGTTGAGGTGTAAGAAATATTGGAGCTTGGGGTGATTTTAAACAAACCTAGGATTTTGGTTTAAAATCAAAAGAGGGGTTTTCAAATATATGTGTTAAAATTGGTTATGAGAGTAGATTTGAGATTGTGTTGTGATAAGTTCTTTGATTTTGCTACCCGGGGTGGATTTCGAAAGAAAAGGAAATTTGCCCTCTAAGTGTCACAAATAGTTATTTTGTATAAAAACATGAAATTGGGATTGGGAATATGAAATTTGATGGATGTTTATATAAATGGTGGAGTTGGGTATGTCTTACCTCTCACCTATGGAAATTTGGATAATTTATCTATCTTGAAGATTGTATATCTGTTTAGAAATATCTATTTTGGGCTATCGGTGGAGAATAGATATGATTATTGTAGAAATTGCAAGAGGATTATGTGAATTGAAACTAATCTATTATTCGTTGTCATTGAATATGACTATGTTTTAATACATTATAAATGTATGATGTGTGAGAGGAGAAAGGAGATGTACTCCATGTTTGGGAGAAGAAAGTGGATGGACTTCATTGAATTAAGTTGGCCTGTGTGTCCAAGGTGAAAATCTCAAAAACTGTATCTATATATGCGTGCCGGTTCCTGCAGATGAAATATCTGTAAAATGGTAAATAGAAGTGTTGTATAATGATTGTGCTGGTTAGAAACCCATTGAGTTATACCCTCAATTTGGTTGCCTGAATGAATTGGTGAATGACTCATGAAATGAAATAAAATGGTGAATGACTCATGAATTAAGATAACATGAATTGAGATATAAAGCTTGGCATGACATGGTTTTGCAAAAGAGTTATAAATGATTTTATTATGGGCATTAGATAAGCATCTCATACTTATATCATTGTTTAGATTCATTTACTATGTTAGATTATTTTTACTGGGCTTTGGCTCACCCTATTTGGGAAAAATCATTTTTAGGTGTTGCAGATATGCCTCTGCCAAGACAGTAGTTTGGAGAGATTTGGAGCAAGAGCTTCTTCTTGGTTGTATTTACTTTGTATAGCCAAGGGCTTTATTTGTATTGAGCTTATGACTTGTTTTTGTTGTAACCAAGCAGTAACTTGGAAAGATGTAAGCCAGTAAGGCATATGACTAACTGTGTAGCTCTCACTCCTCTTCGTAATTGTTACTTTTGTATATTAAACTCTGAGTAATGAAAGCATATTATTTCGATTATACTTCCACATGTGTAATGGGCTCATTGTATTTATTTTCGAGGTGTCACAACTTGGTATCAAAGCGTACCGGGTTTGAATACTTTAGGTACATGGGAAGGGGTTATTACCACAATGGGTTCATCTCGCTTGATAGAGATATTGGTGTGTACAATATGCTTATGCGATGACATGCTTATGTGGTTATATAGGTATGAGATTTAATTTCTAGGATGTTAATTAAGTCTATAGGTTTCTAGAGGTCCTATTAGAAGAGCACTTGATCACTATTGTTTCTAATTGGAACTCTGGCAACGCCATGGGATGGTTATTATCCAAAAATAAAATTCGTATGTGTTTATGTGACAACATACTTATGTGGAGTGAATTACTGTTGTCCACTACATTAGGATACGAGTGAGTTAGCTTCGGTATATTTGTAAATGTGTTAATCTCTGGTGTTACCTTCATTAGGATGTCAGGACATGAACGTGGTAGTGGTAGGCATGGTAGGCCTAGGAGGCATGAAGTGCCCTTACAGGATGAGATTCTGGTACAGGAAGAAAGGGTTGGTCAGGGCAATGTGGCTGAACCAATTGGTCAACAGGCCATGGGCGCCTTAGCTCGCAAAATGGCTGGAGTATTGCAAGAGTCTATGGACATTCTCAGGGCTGAGAATCAAGTCCAGGCCCAAGTAGCTGAGGCAGGGTCATTTTTCTTGAAATAAAAGTTCTTTTGGTCGAATCCAAATGAGTTTATGGGTGATCCTAAAGAGCCACTGAAGGCAGATGAGTTACTGGAGCAAATAATGAAAACGTTCGAGATGCTTGGCATTAAGGACGACCAGCTGAGAGTGACCTTGGCATCCTTCTAACTGAAGGGAGATACGGGTCAGTGGTAGAAGTATGCGCGTAGGCACATTGGGGTGACTTAGGAGACTTTTTTCAGCACTTTCCAAATCAAATTTCTACCTCCCACTTTTAAGGAGAAGTTGAGAGACCAATTCTCCAACCTAGTGCAGTTGAACACTTCTGTGGCCGAGGTTGAGGCCATATTTACTAACTTATCGAGGTTTGCACCAAAACTCGTGGCAACTAAAGAGCGCCGTTGTTTAGAGTTCGAGAAGAGATTGAGGATTCAGCTAATGTTCAAAGCGGCCAGGTTGATGATTAGGGATTATGGACGCCTTATGGAGGTGGCGACTCATCTGAAGACTATAATGCAGATGAAGGAGAAGAGGATGAGGGGCTCCAGGAGGAGCTAGGATGTTCAAGGGGACAGTAAGAGGCCGAGGGGTTCTAACCCCCAATAGTCCCAAGGAGCACAGTCGACGTCTACTTTTCTAGTACCGAGTTCGAGTTCTGGGAGGGGTGGTTAGAGAGATATTACTTGTTCCAAATGTGGTCAATTGGGCCATAAGTCTCCAACTTGTCCGCAGAGAGGAGGAGGGCAACGGTCTGCATCGTCTTCAACTCGTTCTCAGAGCCATAGTTAAGGGAAAGGGCAGCCACTCACTTGTTATCAGTATGGGCAGGCGGGACACATGAAGAGATTTTTCCCTCAGTAAGGTGAAACACCTAGTGCGTCTAGTTCAAGGCAGACACAGAGCCACCAACCTATACAATCAACACAAGCCTCGATGACCAATCAGGGAGCCTCTTCAGCTCAGTTAGTACATCAGGCTTATGATCCTGGGGGTGAACAGGTTGAGCAAAGACCTACAAGGCGTGTGTATGTTGTTACCACACTGGATCTTGTACCAACTCCTTCAGTAGTGAAAGGTACTTTCTTATTTTGCAATTCAGTTGCTAATGTGTTTATTGATACGGGTGCATCCCATTCATTTATCTCGTCTATATTTGTATCGATTTTGGGGTTAGAGTTGGCTTGGTTAGCATCTCCTATCTGTGTAAAGTCACCTATTGGTGGTGAGATTGTTTTGAAACAGAGGTGTCGGGGTTGTGACATAGAGGTTGCCGATCGTCGACTTTCTTTTGCATTTATGTTGATTGACATGTCTAGTTTTGATGTTATTCTAGAAATGGACTAGTTGTCATCATTTTAGAATGTTATAGATTGCTACCGTCAAATGGTTACTGTATGTACCCTGAGTGGTGATTGCTTTTATTTCTTGGGGGACTGAGTTGATAAAGTCTTATCACCGGTGTATGATCCGCATGGGCAGAGTGAGCTTGGTTTCCTTCTTGCCAACTTCTTGAGTACTGAATGTGATGAAGTCCGAGTTGAGTTGCCAAGGGTAGTTTATGAATACTTTGATTTTTTTCCTGAGGATCTTACTAGTTTACCACATCACCGACAGATCAAGTTCGTTATTAACTTAGTGCCCGGCACAGTACCAATTTCTATGGCACCGTATAGATTTACACCTACCGAGTTGAGTGAGTTGAAGATTCAACTCCAAGAATTATTAGATAAGGGTTTATCCGCCCTAGTACTTCGCCTTGGGAAGCACCGGCTCTTTTTGCCAAAAAGAAAGATGGTGCGTCATGACTTTGTATAGATTACCGGAAGTTGAACTGAGTAACTATTAAGAACAAGTACCCAATGTCTCGTATAGATGATTTGTTTGATCAGTTAAAGCAGTTTTGTTGCTTCTCTAAGATAGAGCGAAGATGGGATTATCACCAATTGCGAGTAAGGGAGGAGGATATCCCAAAGACACCATTCCGTACACGGTATGACCATTACGAGTTTCTAGTGATGCCCTTGGGCTAACCAATGCACCAACTGTGTTTATGGATTTGATAAACCGGATCTTCCGTGAGTTCCTAGACCGTTTTATGGTCATCTTTGTGGACGACATCTTGATTTACTCACCTTTTGAGAAGGAGTATGAGGAACACTTGCGAGTGGCTTAGAGCCCACAAACTATATGCTAAGTTTGGAAAATGCGAATTTTGGTTGAGAGAAGTAAAGTTTTTAGGCCATGTGATATCCGGGGAAGGGCTGACTGTAGATTCATCCAAATAGAGGCAGTGCAAGATTGGGAACTACCTAAGAATGCTTTTGAGATCCATAGTTTCTTGGGATTGGCCGGGTCTTATCATAGATTTGTGAAGAATTTCTTCAAGCTTGCTACACCATTGACTAGACTGATGAGGAAAGGCATCAAATTTGTGTGGAGTGAGACCTGTGAGAAGTCTTTTCAAGAGTTTAAGGTTATACTTACCACTGCTCTAGTTTTGATTATTCTGGAGAGGGGTTTGGGCTATTCAGTGTATTGTGATGCCTCGAGGGAAGGTTTGGGTTGTGTTTTGATGCAAGAGGGGAAGGTAGTGGCCTATGGTTCGCGGTAGTTGAAAACACATGAGAGGAACTACCCTACTCATGACCTAGAATTAGCAACAATGACTTTTGCCTTAAAGATTTGGAGGCATTATCTGTATGGTAAGAAGTTTGAAGTGTTTTCTGATCACAATAGTCTGAAATATCTGTTCACACAGAAAGACTTGAATCTAAGGTAGAAGAGATTGATGGAGTTTATAGAGGATTATGATTTAGAGTTACATTATCATCCAGGAAAGGCCAATGTTGTGGCCGATGCCTTGAGTAGGAAATCCATTAGCAGTATAGCTTGTATTGTCATCCTGGAATGGGAAATGTTAGGTGCTATTGGGGAGTTTGACTTGCATCTTGGCGAGTCTGTTGAGTCTACAGCCTTGTTTTTGGTAGTTGCACAACCTATACTTATTAACAGAGTGATAGAAGCACAGAAGGGTTACCTTGAGGTAGAATCCCTCAAGAAGAAGATTTCTAGTGGGAAGGTAGAAAGAGGCTTAAATGTGTACTCCGACTCGAGTGTTAGATACCTTGACCATCTCGTCGTGCCAGAGTCTTGCCGAGAGGAAGTACTCCGAGAGTTTCACCATTCAAACCTTGTGGTGCATCTGGGAGGCACAAAGATGTATCATGACTTTTGTTACCAATTTTGGTGAAGGGGAATGAAGAAGGATGTGGCCGTGTTTGTGTCAAAGTGCCTTACTTTTCAACAAATGAAGGCCGAACATCAGAGGCCAACGGGTTTGTTGCAATCCTTGCTTATAGCTCAATGGAAGTGGGAGCATGTCACGATTGATTTTGTTGTGGGCCTTCTAAGGACTTAATGGGATAGTGATGCAATTTGGGTGGTAGTTGACTAGTTGACCAAGTCAGTGCACTTTATACCTATGCGTGTGAGTGACTTGATAGATTATCTTGTTGACCTTTACATTAGGGACATGGTGAGGTTGAACGAAGTCCCTGTGACGATTGTTTCGAATAGAGATCTGCGTTTCACAGCTTGGTTATGGTAGAGCCTACAGAGTGCCTTGGGCACGAGATTGACCTTTCGCACTACGTATCATTTTCAAACTGATGGGCAGTCAAAGCACACCATTCAAATTTTAGAGGATATGTTTCAGGGTTGTATCCTTGACTTTAAGGGTTTCTGGAAGAGGCACTTGCCCTCAATGGAATTTGCCTATAACAATAGCTTCCAGTCGAGTATTGGTATGTGTAGACGTCCCCGAACGCCCCGGGAGGGTTAAGTCCCGTTCCGATGAACCCCCGTTCTGTTCGTTTGTGGGTCTACTACAGTTCGGACTCGAATTGTCACAGTTCTAAATCTGAACCAAAGAGTCCAACTCTGGCAAATCGTTTTGAGAAAAAAATAGATTTTGAAAAGAAGTGCCAAACATGGACTACTTTGCCAGATACAGAGTCGCCACCTAAATATTTTTTTAAAATGGGGAATTTAGGAAACCCTGACTCGGTGCCGAAGGCCACGTGTCCGTCATCACCAAAGTTGTCTTGGCTCGGGAGCTTGGGTACGATCGGGGAAGGTCAGCTATGAGCACCCCCTTTCGCCCGGTCCGAAGACCGGCCTCTACTAACCATGATATCCGATTTTGAAAACATTATGTGTTCTTGTTCTGGTTATTAGCCTATAATTACTATGTTATGCGCACAACAAACAAGTATAGACTAGATTGCCTAATTTGGAAACAAGCATTGCATATTCGTTTGTTTTGAAAATGCTTTGGACTTTGCTACTCGCAAGTAGGCTAAAACACGGATTTCAACGAGTTTTTCCAACTCAAACAATCCAACCTCCATCCACAGGCATTCAAGCAGTTTATCTCATATAAGCATTTAGCCACATGGTAATCATGCCGTTATGTTAACATTCACACGCATGCGATATGCTAAAGCATAAATACTTACATTGTACTCCATGCCAAAACAAAAACTAGTTAGTAATCAAGTGCGTGATCCTAGTTCATGTTAAAGTGACTAATGCAACACATGTGAAGATGTAGTTTAGAGCAGGCTCGGCTAACCCTAAAACGGCATGTGGAATGCAATCATTCGATGCACGTATTCAAGTTAGATTTGAAAATACAATGCAGTTTGTATGATGTACCGAGCCCGGTGCATGTAAGACAAATGTATGGATGCATGCATGCATAGCATAAGGTATGCTAAAATAAACGTGCCCTAATCTACCATCATAAGCAGGTAAATAAAAGGGAAGAAAGAAGTGGGGTTGGAAGACATGCACACCACTCACACACGCTTATTACAGATTTGCTCTCGCCCGGAGGGACCAAAAGAATATACAAATTAATTAACTACGCAAGCTAATTAAATATTACAGATCAATTAAATTAACTAAACGAATTAATTAATCTAATTAAAACAGTAAAGCCCTCGGGAAGCGGGTCAGATGCAGCGCATGCTCGGGATTTGCTCGGAATCGCACTGCCATGCATAGTCTGCCTCTGTTTTCCCTGCCTTGCTCCTCTGAAAATCGCCAAAGTCTCAGGAATGCCTCTCAGGACACTAGGGGATACCACCGGCTGAGGGGGAGAGCCACCGACTGTGTAGGATGGTCATCGGCCACAACTTGGATCCATCGGCCAACAATGGTGTCCGGTCGGCACTAAATTCTGCCGGTCGGCAAACAATGCCTGCAGAACCTGTAACTCACAGCAGCAGAGGGCAAAACTTGCATGGCAATACAATTCAAACAATATATGCACCAATCACATTCCTTATCATGTTAATGACTCAAAGGGGGATGTGCCTCGATTCTCGGACCACCAATCACGCATTTCCATGCATGATGGCCCAAAGAATCAAGTGTGCAACTTTAATTTCAAATGAAATGCAATGCAAATGACCCAATAAAGGGGACTTAACCTCTATCACACTCACTTCAAGAGGCTAAGCATGCATGCATGCTCATGCAAGGCAACCCTAAGCATGCGAAGCTAGGTATGCAACATGGCAAGGCAAGTAAACATGCAAGTCATGAGGCAATGCAACTAATGAAAAGATGGACTTAAACATGACTTAGGCAACTCTAATTAGGCCCAAAATCAGTGGCCAAAACCAAGGAAACGAAGGCCAAAATGCACACACACATGCATGCAATCATGGTCCAACATCTTAAGCATAAACAAGGCAACTCTTAAGCACACTTAAAGAGACCAACAATAGACAATTAGCATGCATACCAAACTCTGAAATTGCACAAAATAGAGGTGCCAAACCAACTAATTCAAGCAAGTAAAGCATGCAAATGGTCCAAGTACTTGAGGCAAGCCAAGAGGCTTAAACCAAGGTCAAACCCACCAAGCCTCACAAGGCTAAGGGGACTCAAAACAGGTCAAAGGCAGACCTAAACAACACCCAAGGAACACCTAGATGGCATCTAAATGGCTCAAGTCCAAAGGCATGCACAATGGCCAAAACATGGAGCATTCAACACAAGCTTTCAAAGCATTAAAGAGGTGTCCAAGGCAAGCATACAAGCATGTCATGGGGGCTGAAATTTCATGTTAAGTGGTTCTAAACCACTGAAATAATGCAAATGAGACATGTTATACACTTACATACTTAAGGCCAACAAGCCAAAATGCAAAGGAGGCATACAATGCATGCTAGGGTCGACTCAAACAACCTAGGATAGACCTAAAGCATGGCAAAATAAGCACAAAACCTTCATGAAACTGAGCCTAAAACATGCTAAAACAGGGACTTACAACCTAAGGCATGTTAAGGGATCAAGGAGGCATTACATGGCAACTATACTAAACATGCATGGAGTACCAAAACCAACTTAATACAAAGTTATAACATGGCAATATAAGCATAAAACACAGCCATGGCATGATCAACAAACATTCCAACAAAGGCTTCCTCTAGAGGCCAAAAAAAGGGTCCTTTCAAGGACAACAAGGAGAGGGGGTGGCCCTCTCCTTCTTGGGACTTCAAAGCATCACCTTCACCACTGAAATCCCTCAAGATTTCAGTGGTGAAGAGACCCAAACCCCAAAATCCCGGAGCTCTCACAAGGCCTAAGAGGGGTCAAACTTCCCCAAAGCACAAAATACTCTTCATAAACTATCAAGAGGGCCTAAAAACAGAACTTTTTTGTATTAAACACTAAGCACAAAAACAGTTCTAAGATAGGCAAAAATAAGATGCAAGAAAGGGGTAAAAAGGGAGTAAAGTCGTTACCCTTGTAGACCTCTTCACAAATGGTGGTTTTATGGCCTCCTTGAGCTCCAATCCGGCCAAGAACAGCAAGAATAAGCCCTTAGAACCTCAGTAGCCAAGGGGAGGTGAAACACTAGGTGTTTGTGTGCAATAGTATGGACTAAAACACACACAAGACTACAAAGAGTGGAAGGTATAGATATAGGATAGATATATGTCCTAAAGCTAAAACCAGAGCTCTTCTAACTCTCCTCTCCAATTTTTTCTAACCCTAGAACAAGGGAGAGAAGGCCTCCTCTTATAGAGGAGGCAATCTTGTAATGCTTAGCAAGTAAGCAAACAAGAGGGGCATCCCTCCATACACGTGTATGGAGGGGAAGCAAATGTCATCCAGCTGTCCTAAAATATCTGCAAAAGCAGATGAGCGAGGGTCGGCCGCTCAAAAATGTCATTTTGACAAAATTGATGGCCTAGGCAACAAAGAGTGCCGTGGCAATATATATTGCGGTGGCAACAAAACCAGCCGGTGGCCTCTAGCCCACTTTGGTGGTGTGTGGGGATGCCTCACAAGGCATTCCCTGCCTCAAGGCAAAACACAAGTGTTTGGTGCAAAACCATACACAAAAAGCCGAGTTCGGAGATCTGAGGCGGTATGCGTGGCGAGACCTCCGGGAACTCCAAACGAGCACAAACATGGATAATCACCGAGTGTCTAAACGGTGATGTCCAAGTCTTGAGGACGGTCAAAAATGGGGTGTCTACAGTTGCCCTTCTTTGACAGAACTCTAAAGTCATAACAATGACAAGAGTGAATGTCAAAGCCCAGAGACGACCCATTTTTGACAAGGGCCAGGACTTGGACAAACATGCCAGACAAAAAAGGTATCTTGGCAGGGGCAAAATGCAACTGAAAATGCAAGAAGCCGAGCATAACTTATGATCATGCAAAGAAAGCTGTAACGAAGCACACATGCAACAGTTTTAAGCTAGCATACACCAGACTACACTACAATGCAGAAAGGATGTAAGAGAATTATGTAATTCTCTGTACGTCTCACGCGGAGGATACAATACCTGTGCGGCTCGTCTGGTTGCACCAGCCTCAAATGAACCGTACATACAATATCGTGCCTGCAAAGAAAGCAAACTCAACAGGTACAATATCGTTAGCAACACGCATGACAATGCAAATGAAAGCAAGACAACGCAGGTCGCAAGGAACGAAAGACAATGTAAATGAAGCACGCATGCTAATGCAAATGACGACATGCATGCCAACGAAAATGTGACACACATGCCAATGGAAATGAGGCACACATGCCGATGAAGATGGGGCACACATGCCCATGCGAATGGGGCACACGTGCCAATGAGAATGAGGCACACGTGCCGATGTAAATGAGGATAAGGCACATGTGCCAATGAAAATGAGGCACACGTGCCAATGAGAATGGGGCACACGTGCCAATACGAATGGGGCACACGTGCCAATGAGAATGAGGCACACGTGCCAATGCAAATGGGGCACACATGCCAATGAGAATGAGGCATACATGCCAATGCAAATGAGGATGAGGCACACGTGCCAATGAAAATGAGGCACACGTGTCGATGAGAATGAGGCACACGTGCCGATGGGAATGAGGCACACGTGCCAATGAGAATAAGGCACACGTGCCAATGCAAATGGGGCATACGTGCCGATGAGAATGAGGCACACGTGCCGATGGGAATGAGGCACACGTGCCGAAGGGAATGAGGCACACGTGCTGATGCAAATGAGTCACACGTGCCAATGAGAATGAGGCACACGTGCCAATGCAAATGGGGCACACGTGCCAATGCAAATGGGGCACACGTACTAATGAGAATGCGGCACACGTGCTAACGAGAATGAGGCACACGTGCCGATGCAAATGAGGATGAGGCACACGTGCCAATGAGAATGAGGCACACGTGCCAATGAGAATGAGGCACACGTGCCAATGCGAATGGGGCACACGTGCCAATGAGAATGAGGCACACGTGCCAATGAGGATGGGGCACACATGCCAATGAGAATGAGGCACACGTGCCAATGCAAATGGGGCACACGTGCCAATGAGAATGAGGCACACGTGCCAATGCAAATGAGGATGAGGCACACGTGCCAATGAAAATGGGGCACATGTGCCAATGAGAATGGGGCACATGTGCCAATGCGAATGGGGCACACGTGCCAATGAGAATGGGGCACATGTGCCAATGCGAATGGGGCACACGTGCCAATGAGAATAAGGCACACGTGCCAATGCAAATGAGGCACACGTGCCAATGAGAATGAGGCACACGTGCCAATGGGAATGAGGCACACGTGCCGATGCAAATGGGGCACACGTGCCGATGCAAAAAGAAGCGAATGAGGTACGCGTGCCTCAAAGGATACAAAATGAAGCCAATGAGGTACGCGTGCCTCAAAGGATGCAAAATGAAGCCAATGAGGTACGCGTGCCTTAAAGGAATGCAAGATGCTGCCAATGAGGTATGCGTGCCTCAAAGGATGCAAGATGCGGCCAATGAGGTACGCGTGCCTCAAAAGAATGCAAGATGCTGCCAATGAGGTACGCGTGCCTCAAAGGATGCAAGATGCTGCCAATCAGGTACGCGTGCCTCAAAGGATTGCAAGATGCTGCCAATGAGGTATGCGTGCCTCAAAGGATGCAAAATGAAGCCAATGAGGTACGCGTGCCTCAAAGGAATGCAAGATGCTACCAATGAGGTACGCGTGCCTCAAAGGATGCAAAATGAAGCCAATGAGTTACGCGCGCCTCAAAGGAATGCAAGATGCTGCCAATGAGGTACGCGTGCCTCAAAGGATGCAAAATGAAGCCAATGAGGTACGCGTGCCTCAAAGGATGCAAAATGAAGCCAATGAGGTACGCGTGCCTCAAAGGAATTTAAGATGCCGCGAATGAGGTACGCATGCCTCAAAGGATGCAAGATGCTTCCAATGAGGTACGCATGCCTCAAAGGATTGAAAGATGCTGCCAATGAGGTACGCGTGCCTCAAAGGCTTCAAAATGAAGCCAATGAGGTACGCGTGCCTCAAAGGAATGCAAGATGCTGCCAATGAGGTATGCGTGCCTCAAAGGATGCAAAATGAAGCCAATGAGGTACGCGTGCCTCAAAGGAATGCAAGATGCTGCCAATGAGGTACGCGTGCCTCAAAAGATGCAAGATGCTGCCAATGAGGTACGCGTGCCTCAAAGGATTGCAAGATGCTGCCAATGAGGTACGCGTGCCTCAAAGGATGCAAAATGAAGCCAATGAGGTACGCGTGCCTCAAAGGAATGCAAGATGCTGCCAATGAGGTACGCGTGCCTCAAAGGATGCAAAATGAAGCCAATCAGGTACGCGTGCCTCAAAGGATGCAAAATGAAGCCAATGAGGTACGCGTGCCTCAAAGGAATGCAAGATACTGCCAATGAGGTACGCGTGCCTCAAAGGAATGCAAGATGCTACCCAATGAGGTACACATGCCTCAAAGGATGCAAAATGAAGCCAATGAGGTACGTGTGCCTCAAAGGATGCAAAATGAAGCCAATGAGGTACGCGTGCCTCAAAGGAATGCAAGATGCTGCCAATGAGGTACGCGTGCCTCAAAGGATGCAAAATGAAGCCAATGAGGTACGCGTGCCTCAAAGGAATGCAAGATGCTGCCAATGAGGTACGCGTGCCTCAAAGGATGCAAAATGAAGCCAATGAGGAACGCGTGCCTCAAAGGAATGCAAGATGCTGCCAATGAGGTACGCGTGCCCCAAAGGATGCAAAATGAAGCCAATGAGGTACGTGTGCCTCAGAGGATGCAAAATGAAGCCAATGAGGTACGCGTGCCTCAAAGGAATGTAAGATGCTACCAATGAGGTACACATGCGTCAAAGGATGCAAGATGCTGCCAATGAGGTACGCGTGCCTCAAAGGATTGCAAGATGCTGCCAATGAGGTACGCGTGCCTCAAAGGATGCAAAATGAAGCCAATGAGGTACGCGTGCCTCAAAGGAATGCAAGATGCTGCCAATGAGGTACGCGTGCCTCAAAGGATGCAAAATGAAGCCAATGAGGTACGCGTGCCTCAGAGGAATGCAAGATGCTGCCAATGAGGTACGCATGCCTCAAAGGAATGCAAGATGCTGCCAATGAGGTACGCGTGCCTCAAAAGATGCAAGATGCTGCCAATGAGGTACGCGTGCCTCAAAGGATTGCAAGATGCTGCTAATGAGGTACGCGTGCCTCAAAGGATGCAAAATGAAGCCAATGAGGTACGCGTGCCTCAAAGGAATGCAAGATGCTGCCAATGAGGTACACATGCCTCAAAGGATGCAAAATGAAGCCAATGAGGTACGCGTGCCTCAAAGGATGCAAAATGAAGCCAATGAGGTACGCATGCCTCAAAGGAATGCAAGATGCTGCCAATGAGGTACGCGTGCCTCAAAGGATGCAAAATGAAGCCAATGAGGTACGCGTGCCTCGAAGGAATGCAAGATGCTGCCCAATGAGGTACACGTGCCTCAAAGGATGAAAATGAAGCCAATGAGGTACGCGTGCCTCAAAGGATGCAAAATGAAGCCAATGTGGTACGCGTGCCTCAAAGGAATGCAAGATGCTGCCAATGAGGTACGCATGCCTCAAAGGATGCAAAATGAAGCCAATGAGGTACGCGTGCCTCAAAGGAATGCAAGATGCTGCCAATGAGGTACGCGTGCCTCAAAGGATGCAAAATGAAGCCAATGAGGTACGCGTGCCTCAAAGGAATGCAAGATGCTGCCAATGAGGTACACGTGCCTCAGAGGATGCAAAATGAAGCCAATGAGGTACGCGTGCCTCAAAGGATGCAGAATAAAGCCAATGAGGTACGCGTGCCTCACGGGATGCAAGATGCTGCCAATGAGGTACGCGTGCCTCAAAGGATGCAAGATGCTGCCAATGAGGTACGCATGCCTGAAAAGATGCAAAATGATGCAAGTGTGACACGCATGCCACAAGGAAATGCAGAACAATGCAAGTGTGACAAGCATGCCACACGAAATGTAAAACAATGCAAGTGTGACACGCATGCCACACGAAATATAAAACAATGCAAGTGTGACACGCATGCCATACGAAATATAAAACAATGCAAGTGTGACACGCATGCCACACGAAATGTAAAACAATGCAAATGAACTCGAGTGCGCGACAACACACGTTTTTTTCTTTTTGAAATGCATGATAATGCAAAACAAGGAGATGCACGACAACACGAATGATGTGCGATGCAACGACAACATGAATGATGTGCGAGGCGATGTATGTATTGAGGTGCATGACAATATATGACAACGCTTGTAATAAAATGCATGACAATGCATGAGGGATGTGCATGACGGCGCGACGCAACGAACCAGACAACATGATGAATGCATGCAACGCACGCGAGGCAACTTTTGAATCTTGTAAAAGGCAAAAGGATACAACATTGCATGAATTTGAGTGCTACGCACAGAAGACACGGTCTGAGGTCAAAACGGAAGCCAGTTGAGCGTCGGAGATGCACTTTTCTTGCACTTTCTTGAGCTATGAAGACCAAAAAGTACTCATATTGCCTGAACAAGGCTGTAGGAAGATCACCGGCCGGGCTAGGAGGCCACCGGCTATCCACCGGCTGAAAAAAGGTTCCATCGGCACAATATTCTGCCGGCCGGCAAAATATAATGCCAACCGGCCAAAAGTGTCTGAATTGGGGGCAGATTTGACATTTCACTCCGGGTCCTTTAAAATAGGGTTTTAAACCCTATTTCTTCCATTCTTCTCTAGCCGAAAATACTCCCCCTTCCTCCCTAGAGCATTTTCTCTCCTCATTTCCTCGTTTTCTTCGCGTTCTACGCCCGTTTCGTCGTCGGATTCGCGATTTCCTTCGCGTTTCAGACATTTTCCACCGATTAAAATTTCACTTCGGTGCGCCTTTTGCTATTTCTGTTTTTTGGGACTTGTTCCCCTCGAGTTTCTCTTGAGTTTCACGTCTTTTTCCCATTCTGGCTTTTCCGGCCATTTTTCATCTGCTCGGGGTTGACTTTTCGTTGACCCTTCGTATTCTAGCTCAGTTTTCCCTCTTCCGGCTATTTTCTCACCACTCTTGACATGGCCAACGATATTCCACGTGTTGGGACTCCCCCAGATCACGAGATGGATCCTGGGGTCAAGCTTCTTCCCTTGAGCGAGTGTCCGTTCGACCCGGAGACCTACCGGTCGGCGATCCATGTTCTACCTCCAGAGGGACTTCGCCAGTTCCGCAGCTTCGACAGAGCGCTGGATCCAGAGCTCCTCCTGCGCGAGCCTGCCTCCCACTTATCCTTTGGCGCTTCCGAGGTAACATTCTTACTTTACTGTTTTATTTTCTGCAATGTAGGAATTTTAACTGTCAACTGCCATAGCTGATTACATTCTTTAACTGCTTAGTTCCGATACACTGATACACTGTGTACTGTAGTTGATTGCAAACACACTTGCAATTGATATCTATTTAAGACTGACACATGCGCACATACTGCACTAGCTTTGAACCACTCAACACGCGGCACACACCGTATTTCACTGCAAACACCGACACCCGATACATGTTTGAATCTGAAAATATGCACGCATGCCAAATTTGCACTGAACCACTCAAACACGCTGACGCATCACACGTTGTAGTTCACTGCAAGCACACCGGCACCCGGTATCTGTTTGAATCTGAAAATACGCACGCATGCCAAATTTGCACTGAACCACTCAAACACGCTGACGCATCACACGTTGTAGTTCACTGTAAGCACACCGGCACCCGGTATCTGTTTGAATCTGAAAATACGCACGCATGCCAAATTTGCACTGAACCACTCAAACACGCTGACGCATCACACGTTGTAGTTCACTGTAAGCACACCGGCACCCGGTATCTGTTTGAATCTGAAAATACGCACGCATGCCAGATTTGCACTGATTCACTATTTCTTCAAGACTGTACATTTTATATTGCTTCGCAACTATTTGTTTGAAAACAGGGAGATTCCCATACCATCCGTGGGTATGGGAACACTGTCGCTCGTGAGTGGTATGCCGAGCTACCCGACGCAGTTCGCCATATTGTAGACCAGGCCGACTTTGGCGCATTCTGCAGAGGACTCTCTAGGCTTACTACATGCAGACCTCTCCTCGCCGTTCTGGTGGAGAGGTGGTGGGACACCACTGATTCATTTCATTTGTCTGCGACTGGGGACATGACGATGACCCCTTATGATTTCTCGATGCTCACAGGCATCGAGGTAGGGGGTGATCCGATCCCCTTTGACATTGATATGGACGAGTGGACTGCGGCTCAGGTCTACTTGCTCGGCGCGGCACCGCCTCTTCCACGTCCCAGCTTCGTCCGATACTCGGTTCGAGTGCGATTCGAGGTCCAGCCCTCCTTCGATGTCTGACCAGGTATTTCAGAGGCCATGGAGAGATACGCACGCGGCTTCCTCTTGTTCCTGTTTGGGACGACCATTTTCACCGATCGGGCGAACACCGTGCCTCTCTGCCTACTCAGCGCACTGGTGGACGTTAGGGACATCTTACATTTCGACTGGGGTGGCGCCGCTCTAGCCACTCTCTATGGATATATGAGCTCAGCTTCATGGCGTGATAATTTTTCGAGACTCTTGGCGTGTTTGGGAGGTACATTTCTTTTTCTACCTTTCATTTCGTCTATATTTTACGTACTCGCATTAATCGCACATCGTAGTCTGCTTTACACTTGATGTATCTTGTACACAGACACATACTCGCTTTTACCTTGATCAGATCTTGTACACACGCACACATACTACCTTTACACTAATCAGATATCAGTACACACGGCATTAATCGCACAATACACTGCACAACACTCGGCTCTGCTATTTCTGCCTTTTATTATGTATTCTGCTTTATCTGATAAATGCACTGGTATTTGCTCGGCAGTTGTGGGTCTACGCCTACTTTCCCAGACTGGAGCCGGTGCCAGAGACGGAGGCTCCTCTGGTTGTCCCTTTTTCGCGTCGCTTTGACGGGAGATGCACCCGGAGGCCGCGAGAGACATTCAGCTTCTTCCGCCGCTACTTCGACACCATTACCCCCGCAGAGGTATGTTTTACTTGCAATTCATTTAAGCTTCGCCTTTCCACTGTATATTTGCAATATCAGTAGGTAACAAACTGTATTTCATTTTTCAGATCACTTGCCAGCCTTGGGCTCCTTTGCCAGCCGTGATGCGGGATCGGTTTGTCGGTGCTGATGATACCTCGCGTTTCTGAATTTTGCTGGAGGGCCCAGTCTGTCGGGCTTGGCACCTGGGTGAGTGTTTCTTGCGTCAGACCCTAGGCTTACCTGAGCAAACAGTCCCGGTGCACCCTCCTGAGCATATGAGGGATACCGAGAGATTCACTGCCGAGCAGATGGCGGACTATTTACAGCATTTCGGTATGTTCTTTCTGACCACAGCCTCAAACCATACACAAACTGCTTTACATAATCTGATGCACAACACAACATCTGATAAACTGCTCACGGCATCTGATACACTGTACTCACACATTGCATTCTCAGACTTGATTCACTACTCAATTCATCGCTCACGATACATACATCAGACTCATGCATCAGCACTCAGACTTGATTCATCGCTCACGGCACTCACACTGTACTCATACATCGTGATTACAGATCGATTCACTTTGCTCACGGCATCTTGATGTATTCACCTTTCATGCTTTTTCAGCCTCCCTTCCAGATTCCTCTGGTGGGTGGCGCTCTGGCTGGACCTCCCATTTCTACCCGGGATGGCAGAGTATATCCCTGCACCAGAGAGGGGCGCACTCATGTCGGGAGCAGCTCGCGGGGTCCAGTTCCAGATGACGAGTCTGAGGCAGAGACAGAGGCGGAGGAGACCGGTGATGGCTCGGACTTGGGCTCAGACGGTGATGCTCCTGGACCTTCGTCCAGGAAGAGGACTAGGACAGACTGACAGCCCCGGAGTCATTTTTGACATTTGATACAGATTTTTGCTGTTTTTCTTCTTTTCTGTATTTTTCTTTTTTGTTAGTGGTTAGGATACTTTGTACTGCCGTAGGCAGATTTTGTTTCCAAAACTCATGTCCTTGAAAAGATTATGAAATGAAACAAACTTTTTGTCTAAAAAAGTGTTTACATTTGCGCATTTCATACCTTGCACTGTATTGCATCATATTACACCTCAAATGTAAATGATATTGATCTGTTGTCTGAAAATTAAACACTTGCACTGTAATAATCAGGTAACCGACCAACTAACAGCAAACAATTCATACAAACCACTGCTCAACCTGGACACACAGCCCATACTCTGCTGGGGATTGATCTATATACAGCCCGCAGCATGGCTCTCGGTTTATTCTGCACATAGCAAACCCTGAACAAATAGCCTGATCTGACAAGACGGACCACAAAACTGAAACGGTTGGAGTTGAAACACGCTCGAATGTCCCAAATTTCCCTTTCTTCTCTTGCTTCGCATGAATGTAAAGAATGGCATAGCATTCTGAGCACAAACGATTTGTTTGAAATAAAGAAGGGTTTTCAACCGGGGTATCGAGCCTACCACAGAACACAGCGAGACAGACCCAAACAAAGAAACAAAAGGCACACGACCTAACACAATGAGACGCGCTCGGAAAAGACTCAAAACAAAAACTGAGACCGACAAAGCAAAAGACACGACATATAGACGTGTTTATGGAAACAAAAGACTTTGGATCTCAAGGAGCCAGTTCCTCCGGGTATTATTCCCACCCTTTCTGATTTGTGATTCTCACATCGCTCAGCCCTCAAGCTCGGTTTTTCTCTCAAAACCCCTTTCTCACTTTTTCTCTCATCATACTCCTATTTATTCTTTATTCTCTCATTTTTCATCCCTCCCCAGAGTGATTAATGGATGAATAGGAAGTCGCAGGTTCACGCCCAGCACTGTTAGCTCACGGCTATTTCCTTCCGGTGGATAGAGTGCCCTTCTGGCAAGTATGTTGACGGGGGGAAGACAGAACACTCGACTCAACTGTGCCCCTAGTTCGTCATTTTGACCATTTTTTTTTTGTTTTGTAAAACAGTTTTGATCAAAAATGAGAGTCGGATTGACACACTTGTTCGATTTTTGATTTGAAAATCATGCAAGTCAGGCTGTGAGCACTAAAAATTTTCCTTTTGGGTCCAAACATGGTCCAATTTTGGAAAATGAAATAGTTTTCGAGAAAATAAGTCAACCTCAGTGAAAATTTTCAAAAACTATTTGCAAACAGTCAATGCTCGACGAGCATAGAACTTACTCTCGAGACGCGCAACCTTGGATCGGAGGCAATGGAAAATTGCCCCTTGCTTAAAGGGGGAGGGGAACACGGCAACGGAAAGTTGCCCCTGGTTTGGACGGCAACTCAGGGCAACTTATGGCAATGCATGGCAACGGAAAGTTGCCCCTTGTTTGGATGATGCCGCGGCATTTCTATAAACGGTCTTCGTTGATGACGATCGGATCCTTGGACACGGAGGAGACGAAGATGGTATGAATCAATATATGGACATAATCACCTGGAAGGTGTTGGTGGTTGGGCTTCAAGAGGAAGTTGATCACGTAGTTCCAGCCACTGTAACCAAGACATCAGATTTGGAGGAGGCACAGGTGATCAAAACCATGACATGGACTGAGACGCTATGGAAGTGTTGGGGGCTGGACTTCAGGATGAAGTTGCCTACGTATCCCAAACATGGGAATCAAGCCTTACGTAGTTCCGGTTAAGGTACAATCGGGTATTTTAACCTTCACTTTTCAGGCTCTAACTTTTGCCAAGGCGCCCAATGCGGGTTTTTGACCTTGCGAGCTTCTTTTCATCTTTTTTTTTTCAATTTTTTTTTATTTCTTTTATTTCTTTTTCTTCTCTTCTTCCTTTTTTGCATTTTTCTTTTTTTGTATTTTCTCTCTTTTTTTTTTCTTTTCTTTTGTATTTTTCTTCTCTCTTTTTTTTTTGTATTTGTATATATATTTTTTCTTCTCTTTTTTTTTATGCTCTAACTTTTGCCTGGGTCGCCCTTCCGGGTTTTCGGCCCAGCGAGCCTCTCAAAGGGTAATAGTGTAACGAGTCCATGCCAAATGGTTTTTGAAATCGAAGCCTCCCTGTATCTAGGGGAACGGCTGTTGCAATGCTTTGCAGAAGAATCCATCACGGTTGTTTCACAAGCTTCTTCCGGTAAGATCTAATCTTCTCGATTTGACTTTAGTGCCTCTTGTTTGAGGGCTACTTCAAAACTGGCCACACAGGCCTCACGTTGTGGTGGACCTTTGAATGTTCCGAATGAGTTCGAGGGTCGAAACAAACGAGTCGAATCTTGAGGCTGAGAGCGATCCTAGGCTGCGCAATCTCAAGAGCGATTCCACATAGGTCTTCACAAGACCCCGCAAAACATTTTCATTTTTGAAAGTTTTTAAGAAAGCGACAAATCGCTCGCGCTGAAGACAGTGTGAAACGATGCAGGTCAAGCGAGTCCTTCTCAAGACTCACCGACAAGCAAGATTTCAATCATTAAGGGCTTAGCATGCCTCTCTTTCTTTCAATTGATCAAAGTCTTGCAAATCCCGAGGAATTCCTTCCTCTTCGTTTTTATTACCGCAGTGTTCGAAAGGGTTTTGAAAAACTTAGGTCAACGCAATAATTTTCAGGGTACAAGAGAGCAGGTGGAATGCATTGCTGGTCCATTCGAACTTTCAGGCACAACTAGCCCAAAATAGATAATAAACACGGAAATATGATAGCCTCAGCTGTTTCATTCAGGTTTCTCAGATGCAACTGGCTCCACAGCAGAGACAGACTCAAAAGGAAAACGAAGGAAGTAATTACAAAGCAAAACGGTGTTCGAGACAACAACCCCGGAATCACCTGGTATACTATACAAGAGGGACTAACTCCCTATAACAGGACAGACCCTTAAGCAAAAAGGACTAACTCACGACAATAAGACAGACTCAAAACAAAACAAAACAATGACTCGACACCCAAGCTAGAATTTACAAAGTTAGCATTCGCAGATGCTCAAAAATGCGTGCCAGACGCCACATCAAAAATACCGGGCGTCGCCCGCAGGTGGTCCAATACCCAATCACATACTCGCGGTATCCTCGAAATCCAACAGCGAGTAGTAACAGACTTTGCTGAGGTGGGCGGGAGGATAACCTCGTTATCAATCAAATCTTGCACCTCATGGCGGAGGCGGAAACAATTATCGGTGGGGTGGCCGGTCTGCTAGTGGTACGCACAGTATTGAGTAGGGTCATGAGTAGCAGGGAGATTTTTCGGGAGAGGTCGAGGCTCCAGGGGTTTAAGGTGTCCCCTCTCGGAAAGGATCTGAAGCGCTTTGCATAATGGCATGTAGAGAGCATGGAAGACCCTGCGCCCTCGGGGCAGGTATTTTGGAGCCGGAGTACTCTTGCTAGATGCGCTAGCGAACGGATCGGCGGGCGCGGCCTTGGATTTCTGATCCTTTCCGGATACAGGGTTGGGAGGGGGAAGAACTGTTTTGGCATGACGGGGCCTATCCCGGTTCTCTGATTGACTGGAACTGCCCTCAGGCGAAGTGGGGAAAGTATCCTCCACAGCTTTTGTTACAACTGCAGATATCTGTTGCTTGTTCATTCCCCCAGCTTTCATAGCCTCGACTGCCCACAGCAGCTGTTCGATAGGGTCGGCATCTGCCTTCATCTTACCTTTATCTTTGGCCTCAGCCTGATCTAGAATTTGGTTTGATACGTCGTTGCCACAGCTGGAGGTCATCTCCGGTTGGCTGAGTTCAATCACTATCCGTCCCAATAGAGGGGGCTCCTGGGGTATAAAGCCTCCAGCATATGGTGCGGCTGGTGGCGAAGCAGACATTCCATAGGCGAGATCTGCCACAGATCTTTGAAGATCACCTATCATTCCCATTAGTTCAAATGTAGTAGGCTCGCGAGCCTGATATAACTGGGGAGTCCAAACTGGGTGCGCAACCGGCGATCTGGGTGGATGCGGCATATCAACAGTAGTCTCATTGTGTAGGGTGATTCCTTGATCCAATGCGGCCGTCATGACCACGATCTCTTCTGAATTCTGCGTCATGCTAAGTTCTGCCTCAGCAAGGAGAGGACACTAAGCATTTCGGATCAACTTCGAATCTCGAATCGAAGCGGAAAATAAGCGATATTTCCAAACAGATCAAACACGGTGTGGCGAACAAGCGCACTCTACTATCGATCATCGCTCCCCAGAATCACTGTTCAAAACTGAACTGATACCCGCAGACATAACTGATTCTCAACAACACTGATACTGGTGCCCTCGGGCTTGATACCCAATCTTGCAAACTGGTATATACATTTCCCTGTAGAGATACACTCTAAAAGCAAGCACATAGCAAGTAAATGAGAGCCAAAACACCCCTATGCTGGGGTAGGGTTTCCCTGTCCTATTTTGTCAGGAGCTAGGATTTCACTACGCACACAGGGGTTTCAAACAACCTATATCGGGTAAGCAACCTATCCTAGTTTGGAATGGTCACTATGGATTTCGATATGCACTAGGTTGAATGGTCAAAAGGGGTACCCCGGTAAAACCGGGGTTTGTGTTCCCATACTGGCAGAGCCCGCAACCGATCAGCCTTATAGTCATGCCTTGACAAGACAAGCCTCCAGCAAACCGCTCAAGAATAGCAGATGGCCAACACAGTGTCCTAGGCTTACCAATGCACATGCAATGCAAAGAAACACAGAAATGTAGTCAAAACAGGATATCACGAGTTCGAGTCAAGCTCTCTAAAATCCCCAACAGAGTCGCCAGAAACTGTAGACGTCCCCGAACGCCCCGGGAGGGTTAAGTCCCGTTCCGATGAACCCCCGTTCTGTTCGTTTATGGGTCTACTACAGTTCGGACTCAAATTGTCATGGTTCTAAATCTGAACCAAAGAGTCCAACTCTGGCAAATCGTTTTGAGAAAAAAACAGATTTTGAAAAGAAGTGCCAAACATGGATTGCTTTGCCAGATACAGAGTCGCCACCTAAATATTTTTTTAAAATGGGGAATTTAGGAAACCCTGACTCGGTGCCGAAGGCCACGTGTCCGTCATCACCAAAGTTGACTTGGCTCGGGAGCTTGGGTACGATCGGGAAGGTCAGCTATAAGCACCCCCTTTCGCCCGAACCGAAGACCGGCCTCTACTAACCATGATATCTGATTTTGAAAACATTATGTGTTCTTGTTCTGGTTATTAGCCTACAATTACTATGTTATGCGCACAGCAAACAAGTATAGACTAGATTGCCTAATTTGGAAACAAGCATTGCATATCCGTTTGTTTTGAAAATGCTTTGGACTTTGCTACTCGCAAGTAGGCTAAAACACGAATTTCAACGAGTTTTTCCAACTCAAACAATCCAACCTCCATCCACAGGCATTCAAGCAGTTTATCTCACATAAGCATTTAGCCACATGGTAATCATGCCGTTATGTTAACATTCACACGCATGCGATATGCTAAAGCATAAATACTTACATTGTACTCCATGCCAAAACAAAAACTAGTTAGTAATCAAGTGCGTGATCCTAGTTCATGTTAAAGTGACTAATGCAACACATGCGAAGATATAGTTTAGAGAAGGCTCGGCTAACCCTAAAATGGCATGTGGAATGCAATCATTCGATGCACGTATTCAAGTTAGATTTGAAAATACAATGCAATTTGTATGATGTACTGAGCCCGGTGCATGTAAGACAAATGTATGGACGCATGCATGCATAGCATAAGGTATGCTAAAATAAATGTGCCCTAATCTACCATCATAAGCAGGTAAATAAAAGGAAAGAAAGAAGTGGGGGTTGGAAGACATGCACACCACTCACACACGCTTATTACAGATTTGCCCTCGCCCGGAGGGACCAAAAGAATATACAAATTAATTAACTATGCAAGCTAATTAAATATTACAGATCAATTAAATTAACTAAACGAATTAATTAATCTAATTAAAACAGTAAAGCCCTCGGGAAGCGGGTCAGATGCAGCGCATGCTCGAGATTTGCTCAGAATCACACTGCCATGCATAGTCTGCCTCTGTTTTTCCTGCCTTGCTCCTCTAAAAACTGCCAAAGTCTCAGGAATGCCTCTCAAGACACTGGGGATACCACCGGCTGAGGGGGAGAGCCACCGGCTGTGTAGGATGGTCATCGGCCACAACTTGGATCCATTGGCCAACAATGGTGTCCGGTCGGCACTAAATTCTGCCGGTCGGCAAACAATGCCTGCAGAACCTGCAACTCACAGCAGCAGAGGGAAAAACTTGCATGGCAATACAATTCAAACAATATATGCACCAATCACATTCCTTATCATGTTAATGACTCAAAGGGAGATGTGCCTCGATTCTCGGACCACCAATCACGCATTTTCATGCATGATGGCCCAAAGAATCAAGTGTGCAACTTTAATTTCAAATGAAATGCAATGCAAATGACCCAATAAAGGGGACTTAACCTCTATCACACTCACTTCAAGAGGCTAAGCATGCATGCTCATGCAAGGCAACCCTAAGCATGCGAAGCTAGGTATGCAACATGGCAAGGCAAGTAAACATGCAAGTCATGAGGCAATGCAACTAATGAAAAGATGGACTTAAACATGACTTAGGCAACTCTAATTAGGCCCAAAATCAGTGGCCAAAACCAAGGAAACGAAGGCCAAAATGCACACACACATGCATGCAATCATGGTCCAACACCTTAAGCATAAACAAGGCAACTCTTAAGCACACTTAAAGAGACCAACAATAGACAATTAGCATGCATACCAAACTCTGAAATTGCACAAAATAGAGGTGCCAAACCAACTAATTCAAGCAAGTAAAGCATGCAAATGGTCCAAGTACTTGAGGCAAGCCAAGAGGCTTAAACCAAGGTCAAACCCACCAAGCCTCACAAGGCTAAGGGGACTCAAAACAGGTCAAAGGCAGACCTAAACAACACCCAAGGAACACCTAGATGGCATCTAAATGGCTCAAGTCCAAAGGCATGCACAATGGCCAAAACATGGAGCATTCAACACAAGCTTTCAAAGCATTAAAGAGGTGTCCAAGGCAAGCATACAAGCATGTCATGGGGGCTGAAATTTCATGTTAAGTGGTTCCAAACCACTGAAATAATGCAAACGAGACATGCTATACACTTACATACTTAAGGCCAACAAGCCAAAATGCAAAGGAGGCATACAATGCATGCTAGGGTCGACTCAAACAACCTAGGACAGACCTAAAGCATGGCAAAATAAGCACAAAACCTTCATGAAACTGAGCCTAAAACATGCTAAAACGAGGGCTTACAACCTAAGGCATGTTAAGGGATCAAGGAGGCATTACATGGCAACTATACTAAACATGCATGGAGTACCAAAACCAACTTAATACAAAGTTATAACATGGAAATATAAGCATAAAACACAGCCATGGCATGATCAACAAACATTCTAACAAAGGCTTCCTCTAGAGGCCAAAAAAAGGGTCCTTTCAAGGACAACAAGGAGAGGGGGTGGCCCTCTCCTTCTTGGGACTTCAAAGCATCACCTTCACCACTGAAATCCCTCAAGATTTCAGTGGTGAGGAGACCCAAACACCAAAATCCCGGAGCTCTCACAAGATGGCACAAAACAAGGGCCTTACAAGGCCTAAGAGGGGTCAAACTTCCCCAAAGCACAAAACACTCTTAATAACTATCAAGATGGCCTAAAAAAAGAACTTTTTTGTATTAAACACTAAGCACAAAAACAGTTCTAAGATAGGAAAATATAAGATGCAAGAAAGGGGTAAAAAGGGAGTAAAGTGGTTACCCTTGTAGACCTCTTCACAAATGGTGGTTTTGTGGCCTCCTTGAGCTCCAATCCGGCCAAGAACAGCAAGAATAAGCCCTTAGAACCTCAGTAGCCAAGGGAAGGTAAAACACTAGGTGCTTGTGTGCAATAGTATGGACTAAAACACACACAAAACTACAAAGAGGGGAAGGTATAGATATAGGATAGATATATGTCCTAAAGCTAAAACTAGAGCTCTTCTAACTCTCCTCTCCAATTTTTTCTAACCCTAGAACAAGGGAGAGAAGGCCTCCTCTTATAGAGGAGGCAATCTTGTAATGCTTAGCAAGTAAGCAAACAAGAGAAGCATCCCTCCATACACGTGTATGGAGGGGAAGCAAATGCCATCCAACTGTCCTAAAATATCTGCAAAAGCAGATGAACAATGGTCGGCCGCTCAAAAATGTCATTTTGACAAAATTGATGGCCGGCCGGCAACAAAGAGTGCCGGCCGGCAATATATATTGCCGATGGCAACAAAAACCAGCCGGTGGCCTCTAGCCACTGCCGGTGGTGTGTGAGGATGCCTCACAAGGCATTCCCTGTCCCTTCAAGGCAAAACACAAGTGTTTGGTGCAAAACCAGACACAAAACAGTCGAGTTCGGAGATCCTGAGGCAGGGCGCGTAGCTGAGACCTCCGGGAACTCCAAACGAGCACAAACATGGATAATCACCGAGTGTCCAAACGGTGACGTCCAAGTCTTGAGGACGGTCAAAAATGGGGTGTCTACAGTATGGCATTGTTTGAGGCCTTGTATGGCCGACCATGTAGATCCCCTGTGTATTGGGCTGATGTGGGTGATGCACCTATGTTAGGTTTAGAATTAGTTTGAGAAATGATGGAAAATGTTACACTTATTTGTAAAAGGTTGGTTACAGCCCAGAGTCATCAGAAAAGTTATGCTGACTGTTACGACCCAAACCCGTCCCTATAAGTTTAGCGTCGTAACCGGCCAGTAATCTTAGGATTACCAAAGGCCTTTAAACAGAGTAAAAAAATATAAGGGGCTGAGGAAGCAAATGCAATAATTATATATAGTCCATTGAGTTGTGTGGACAAACATGGGACATGAAGTTAAAAACTTATATACATAAACTTACACTTGACGTCATGTACTTACATAGTCATTTAACATAACACAAAAGAACTATTCACAAACAACAAAAGTCATAAACTTATAACTAATTCTCAAAATTCGACCACTTGACTCTTTCCGGAACCTCCTCAGGAGGCACTAATGTTGGCCGACAAAACAAACTTCTAGGCAATCATCACTGAGCCTAATCACGCGCCTGGCCATCTACATACATAAACAATAGAGTAAGCGGAAGCCCAGTGAATAATAGCAGAGTAAAGATTTTAATGATTGACGTCCATAACAAATTCAGAAATCCAATTTCAAGTTAAAATCCCTTATCAAGCGAAAAACATATTTATATTCATATTCATATCAGAAATAGAGTCATATTCATGTTCAAATCATGTGTGCTACATCCATTAGTATTAACATATCACGTTGGTCATGCTTATCAAGTTATCAAGTTCTATAATGGAACCTCCGGTACCGGGTATCATATATCATTCGTAGGCCACGGTATTGTCTCCCGGTGAGGGCCTGTGCCACAGTATTGTTTTCCCTGGGCAAGGGCCTCATGACCGTAAGCCACAGTATTATGTCCCCTGGGTGAGAGCCTCTGCTAAGGATACCATAGTTTCATTTCAAAGAAAATTGGACAATTATTCATTCATACAAAACATGGCATTTCAGAAAATTGATCGTTTCATATCATCAGAAAATAATTAAAGTTAAACATAACTTTATAGAGTTATTACTTACAGTTGGCTCCAAAAAAATAGACAAACAGGGCAGACTGATCAAATAGCTCACAGCGCGTGGCCTACACAAACAGAAACGGATACGTACTGAAACACATACTCAGAAAACGCTTGACTCATTTCTTTTTCTATTTTGGTGTGTTTCTAATCCTTATCCTCATTATCATGTTTTAATTAGGGATTAGAAATGCTTAAGATGCAATGAAGATGCCAAAATATATATTGGAACACTTAGCAAAATTTGCTGAAAATAGGGTCTTCGCCCGAGCGCAATTTCCTTCGCTTGAGCGGAGGTTCAAAAATAAGATTGCTCGATCGAGTGCAACTTCGGTCGCTCGAGCGGTCTGTAAACTCTGCAAAAGTACTTGTTGCATGATTTTTCTACTCAATGGACACTCGATGGTCACTCGAGCGGAAGATTAAATAAATAGGGTCCTCGCTCGAGCGTAACTCTTGTCACTCGAACAGGTTGCAAAATTTTGTAATTTCTGGGAGCATGAATTTTACGCTCGAGCCAACTTTTGGTCGCTCGAGCAGAAGTGCAAAATCAAAAGTGGTCGCTCGAGTGTAGGTTCTGTCGCTCAAGCGAAGAGGCAGAATTCTAGAATTTCCAGATTGCTGTTCAAGGTGCAAAACTTCAATTCAAAGTCTCAAAACACATTCTTTGGACCTAAAACTTGAGAAAACACTAGTAAACTTATAAAACATCATAACTTAAAACACAAAATCAAAGCCCAAAAGCAAGAGAATTAGTCAAAAACAACCTTGAATTATATGTATACATATATTGCATGTGTTGTTATAAATTCAAACCTTTCAAAACATGCACAATTGAAGTTTTAAAGTGCAAAATCACAATGAGCTTCTAGAATCAAACAAAAATAAGTCCTTGCATGTAACAATTTGTTGAAATCAAGGCTCAAAATCCATGAATTATGCATGCATGAATGGTATGACTTAATTTCCTCCATTTCTAGCTCAATTCTTATGTTAATTTACCTATCTCACTTGATTCCATGTATTAACCAACTAAATTACAAACTAGAAGCTAGAAATTCTTACCTTAGAAGCTTAATTGTGTTCTGGATGTCCAAAAGTTTGAGTCACTAGGCTCAACACCTTGAATTCTCTACAATTCTTCTTCTTCTCCTTGGTTTCCAAGCTCTACACGTGATCTCTCTCCCTTTCTCACGTTGAAGCTCAAGAATGCTAAAATGAGAGTGTAAAGTGTATTCTAGAGATCTCACATGCCTTATATAGGCTTGAATTAATTAAGATTAATTAAACTTGATTAGACTTAATTAATTCTATCTACTTATTCTAATTAATTTGTTCCAAATCGAATTTCAATTGAACCTACCATAAATTTCTTAAAATTGTAAATAACACATAAACCAAGTCAATTTCATGATCGAATGCTGATAACGCCTTCAATTCGCAGAAAGAAACAAAATCACAAATAGATACTCCTATCCTGAACAGATAGAAATGCAAATAACAAATAACACATGCAATTAACGTATAATTTTCTCTTAATTACTTATTAAGCATTCTTAATCAAAGATTATTGGCTAATCACAGGTCGGGGTTGTTACAATTTTCCCCCATTAAAGAGTTTGGTCCTCCAAACATGAATTACCTTCCTTTTGAAAGAATATTGGATCTAGAGGGAATAAATCAGGATATCTCTTCATCATATCCTCTTCCATTTCCCATGTTGCATAGGTCTCTCAATGGTTTTGCCAATCAACTTTCACCAATGGTATTTCTTTGTTCCTCAATCTTTTGATTCTGCGATTCACAATCTGAATCGGCCTCTCTTCATAGATGTAGTCATCCTTCAAAAGCACATGTGTTTGTTCAATAACATGTAATGGATCTCGTAGATAGTCCCAACAAAAAATACTTACAGAAAATATTTTCTAAGAGTGATCAAGTCCAGTGTTTAACACTGTCTCCTTAAGACAGATTTGTCCTCTCTAGGGTGCTCACAGAGTATGGACGTCTATCTCCCAGTATAAAATGATCTACAACGAAAAGTAGCAGCACTACAAACTATTCGCACAACAAACGCACTTTGTGTTTACACTCTCTCACAGAAAAAATAATGCAGCAAAATATAGAGGGTAATGACAGAATTAAGGACAAAAAATTGAGTACAAAATCCAAATGAGAGACTACCTATTTATAGATGAAATAGTGGCTTTTCAGATTTGAATCCAACAGGTAACAAACCTGTTTGAACAGGTAAGGAAACTGTTTGGTGTAAATTGAACAGATATGGGTTTGAATTGAACAAATATGAACCTGTTCGATTTAAATTTAAACAGATATAAACCTATTTGGGTAGAGAAAAAAAACTGGACACTATTTCGGAATTAATTTCAAAATTCAAATTCTGAAAAGGGTAAGAATTTAATTTTAGAAAAATAAAATTCAAAATGTTTTTGGCCCAAACAGATAAGCATTGAACCGGACAAGCCCAACCCAACCTCACACCACGTACTCATGCCCAAGCCTAGTCTAACCCGCCTGACTAACCGGACGGATGGCGGTGGCCGCGTGCGCGTGTGTGTTTTGGGTCCAATGGGTCTAGCCCACTTTGCCCATAACCTCACCCTTAACCTCACCCTTCCACAAAACTTAGATACCCCTTATAGCTCTCCCCAAGTTCCAAACCCAAGCCTTATAAACCCACACAAAGTTTTCCCACCAAAGCAATATGGGATAAACCTTAACTCCAACCTTTATGGAAATTTTACCAAACACACCCTTTTTCATGGAGCTCACTTTGGCTTCAATTTTCCATTTACCCAATAATGGTTTTAAGCAACCAAATATACGACGTGAATCGTTACGTGGCAAAGAACACGTTGCCACTTGGTCCCGCCAACTATGGCGCATGGGTCCCACTTAAAAATTATACCGAAGTTTAAGAAAAATATGTTTTTTCCAAAACATTTCTCAAACCATTTCTTACAATCCTCCACATTAATGGAATTTGATGACAACGGAAATGCAACAACATGCAAAATTTGTTGAAAGAGTATAAATCGAAAATATCTTGCATCAGGATAGGTAGCTTTCGACCTTGAACCTTCCTTAGTGATAACCTATTGAACTTACTAGCTAAGCAATGGACGTGATGCCTTGAATTGTTTAGTCGTTTGTGTAAGCCAAGATAATAGATTTCACACAAAATATCTTCTGACACATCGTGGTTCTCATGGTTGTGTTCATTTTGACCCTGAACGTTCCTAGTTATTTATGAGTGCTCTAGAGAATTTGGCATTTTTATTCTCATAGAACGACCCCAGTTTGACACTCATATAGGTGATTCTTATTGTGAGTATCTCTAATACTCATCTTAACGTTTTATTCCTAAGTCAAGATATAAGTAATCATTAAAAGCAAAGCTTACCCTTAATTCCTTGTATACAACATATGTTGTAGATATCACTCTCATCATAGGAATGGGTAGGGATTTTTAATCCCTTGGTGATTTCTGGCGAGTCACACATAACTTAGTTGTCTCTTTAAACTTAGTTCTTAGAATCTCCAATCATTTAAGTAGGGTTACCATTATGATGACTCTTATGTAATAGGCTTTAATCTAATTCTTTTCGATGAACTATATGCTTATTCTTTTGCCAAACCTTTTGTTAACGGATCCGCAATATTTTCTTTAGATTTTATATAATCTATTAAGATTATTCCACTTGGGAGCAATTGCCTTACGGTATTATGTCGACGATGAATATGTCGTGACTTACCATTATACATATAATTCTGTGTCCTACCTATTGCAGATTGACCATGACAATGAATGCAAATAGCTGACATAGGTTTTGGCCACATTGGAATGTCTTCTAAGAAATGGCAAAGCCATTCTACTTCTTCTCCTGCTTTGTCTAAAAGAATGAACTCAGATTCTATTGTGGATCATACGATGCTTGTTTGTTTCGTGGATTTCGAAGAAACAGTAGTACCGCCCAAGAGTAAAGACATATCCACTAGTAGATTTTGAATCTTTAGTATCCGATATCCAACTTGCATCACAATAGCCTTTGAGTACTACTAGATATCGAGTAAAGTTTAAGCCATGATCATGAGTAAATCTTAGATATCTAAGAACCCGAATGATTGCTTTCCAATGGTCTTTTTCGGGGTTGCTAGTCTACCTCCTCAATTTACTAGTGTACCTAATCAACGAAGCAAAATTGACACAAAATCATAAATTCAGAGTCAAAATCAAGCCAATTAAAATTATAAGGACTAAAATGACACAAGGGCTGCCAGTATAATTTACCCTTGTTTACATGAACCATACCACCCTCTGTTTGCATTACAACTAATAATCCTTGACAAGCAATGCTATATGTGTGTTTTCCATTCTTGAAAGCTTTATACACCAGTTAAAGTGTAGTACACGATAATCTTGTTATTAGGAGATTTAAAGGCGGTTGAGAACAGTTTCAGTGCACAAACTCCAGTCGCTATAAAATTTGAGAAAAATCATATATATACAGTCTTATTCTAAATTATTTTCATAATTTGATTTTACAACGCCAAATTACAATAAAACCACCTAACTATTGCACCAAGATCTGGTCTCAATGCATGCCTCATAATAATTAAAGTGTGGAAGAAAGTAGTTTTAACAAGGTTCCACTATGGGTGAGCTTAAAATCTTTTAATTATTATTTTTCATTTCCTTGACTATTCTTTTGAGGAAATTGATAATAAATTCAATGTAAGGAGTGTATATGACATTAGGTCTAGTAGATATTTTGTATTAGTGAGAGGTCCACCTTTTGTGAAATAGTTTAGTGAAAAATCCATTTGTTAGCTTTTGAGGACATTTTATTTTCAATTTTACCTCTTAATTTATCAATTGAATTTTTTTTTTATCTATTGACTTTTTGTTGACCATCTGTTCAAATTTATATTTATCTGTTCAAATTATTTTTTATCTATTCAAATTTTTTTCTATCTGATCAAATTTATATCTATCTGTTGAAATTTTTTGACCATCTGTTTAAATTGTTTGACTATCTGTTCAATTTTTTTATCTTATCTGTTTAACTTTTTTGTTCTTTTCAATTCAAAATTTGTTCCTATGTGTCAAACCAACTCTATCTGTTACCAAAAAAAATTTCTATTTGTTGAAGTTTTGTATCTATCTATTGAATCTACTCTATCTAGATAGAGAAATATTTGTTAAAAAATTCTCCCAAATATAAATATCACATGAGTTATTGTAGCTCGACTTTTTCGCGCCCCATTTCGGAAGTTCAAAATAAGCCCTACAGTTCGGACTCCCGCGGTTCTGAATCTAATCTCACAAGTGCAATGTGAAATTGATAAATACCAAAGACTCAAAATCTGACAAATCTTTTGGAAAATCGATTTTAAATCAAAATGTCAAAAATGGATTGTTTTACCAGATACAAAGTCGCCACAAAAATATTTTATTTTTGAAAAATCTAGGAAACCCATGACTCGTGCCGAAGGCCACGTGTCCGTCATCACCAAAATTGTCTTAGCTCGAGAACTTAGGTGCGAGAGGGGAATGTCATGAATTGAGCATCCCTGCTCGCTTGATCAAAGATCGACCTCTACTAATCATGATATGAATTTTATTTACGTTATATGCTCTTGTTCCAGTTTATTAGGCTAGCATTACTATGTGATGTGCACACACACAAGTATAGACTAACTTTGCAAGAATTGGAACATTTCGATTCATGTTCGTTTTGAAAGTTGTTTTGAAATATATACCACTCGAAAAAGTGATCGCATATGAACATTACTCAAATTGTTCTATGTGGAGAAGTGGTTTGGAAATACTCTTCAGATCCTGGGAGACGCTTGTGATCCTCAGCTAGTCACCTGAAAAGACACAAACACTCCGGTCGGGGTGCCAGAATTAGCACTCCGACGGACAAGTCAGTTCAGACACTCAGGATAGCTTGTTTACTAAGTTAAGTGAAATGATTCTTACATACCTTTCTAAATCTGTGGTTCTTGTATTTATACTTGCTTTCTGGGCCTCGGGGCATGAGCCTACTTTTATCCCATTCACCTTTTATTTATTCAGAGCTACTGACCTCCGGCTATTCGGCCTTCATAGTGTATTCGGCATCCTAGTCACGCAATATGAAGCCGAATAATATCTGATTTCTGGGGTACGCACCTTCCGACTCTTCTATTTCTTTGGCTCCCACAATTGCCCCCCAAGCACTTTACCAACGACAGTTGGCTGGAGTGCTTGGTTCTGAATTTCGAAAAGTCAGAGCCAAAATTCGACGGTTGGCCTTATGCAGATATCTAAGCGCGCCCCTTTTGGTTGTCGTGTCGACTTCCCGCCCCCTCGTACGTGTCTATTTATTGCAATTTAAAATTTTGACGTCCTTTCAAGTATGTATTTTATGACGCTCGTCGTTGGATTGCCTTTTGAATCGTCCCTGCAACTCTCTTTTCCGATATCCTCTTCGTCCTTTGGAAGTTCTCTCCTTCCTTGCTTCGAAGACTCTTTCTGGTTTATTCCTTCCTTGGCATATTCTTATAAACTGTAGGGTATGGCGAAACATTTAAAAGACCTTCTCTCATTAGATCGAATTGCTGGCTTTAAATGCCATTTCTCCATTCCTGATGATGTCCGTCTGTCGCTTGTGGCAGACGGCACTCTTGATATGGAGAGGGAGGACAAAACCATGATTTTCTTTCCTTTTTTGTCAATTGCAGAGGGTAGAGTCCATTTTCCCCTTCACATGTTTCTTAGGACTGTGCTTCGCCATTGGGGTTTAATCCCTTCCCAACCCAATGTGAATTTGTTTAGAATTATAATGGAGGTTATAGCGCTCAACCGTCACCTTAGAATTAACCTTGGCATTCCAGCCATCCGGCATTGCTATGCCTTGGCTAAGTCTTCTAGTCGGCACGGGCGTTTCTTCCTTAGGGCCAAGGATATCGACCATCAGCTAATTACTATGCTTTCCAATTCTGGAAAACGAGTTGATGATATTATGGTCGTTGTCCAGGGTAATTGGGAATTTGGCAAAGGGGAGGATCATGTCGACCCTATTCCTAGACGGAGGGGTGAGCCAGGTGGCCGATTGCCTTCTCGCTTTTATTATTTGTTTATTTTTTTTGTGAAGCCTCTTCTTTGAAATGTTGCGGCTTGGCTTGTGCAGGGAACGACTTGAAGAAAGTCTTGTCTTCAATTGACGACGCTGTTCTTTCGGATATCAAAGTCGCGCTCAAGTATTTCGGCCGTCGAAGTCTTCAGAAACAATGGAGGGCGGCCCACATTCTGCTTCGTTATGAGCCGACATATACGACCTTCTCGGCGGCGAAAAATATCCCAGTTCTGGAGGGTGAAGATTCTCTTATTGCTCTTATTTTGTCCAACTTCAAAAACTTGAGGCAGGTTGGTTTTGAAGGGTTTGATTCGGAGTGGGATGTAGCTAATGTTACCGAATCAGATCAGTCCGAAATCGAGTCTGACGAGGTATTGAATTAGGCCGATCCTCCATCCACTTCGGACCGAGGAGATCTTTCACTTGACGGCATTTTTCACAGCTTAGAGGATCTTCTCGCCGCAGGCTCCGAAGACATGGCCGGGTTAAGCCTGACACAACTTGCCAGGAAGGCAAATGCGGAAAGGTTGGTCGCACGGCGAAGAGCGGAGGCCTTCCATCTGAAGTACCACCCGCCACCTATTAGCGAATTAGAGTCCTTGGGCGTTGAGGTGGAGACGGCAAAAAATCTGCATACCGAATCTACTCTGATCTTCCAGGCCGGCCATAAAGTTCAGGAGGTAGAGAAAGGCCCTGCCAAGTTTAAGGCCGGCTCAACAGAACGAGGCAGCAAACGTCCTCGATTAGAGAGATAGAATGTGATTGTTCCTTTTATCATTCAGCCGATGATAAAAAACATGTCGGTTTCTTCTGATGCTTCGGCGCTTAAAGATCCAGAAGTCGCATTCAGCTTGGCTACGTCCATGTCACTGCCGTCTGACAGGGAGGCTTTCCGGGTGGAACCAGATCTGAATGTGACTGTACTAGCCGCCCAATTGGCACTTTTGGTACATATTCGGACTTTACTTCACTTAATCCAAGTACTGTTGAAGTTATGGTTTTAAATTCTTGTTTTGCGGACCGTCGGAAGGGTAGCCGATATGGGCCGTCGCCATCGCAATGCCGTCAAACATATTGGTCGTTTACGAAAGAAAGTTGAAGACCAGAGGAGACGGGCCAAGGTCAAAGCCTTGAGGGCAAACCAGGAAGCCACAAGGGCCGAGGCCAAGATGGAGAGGGCTCGTAGCGCGGATAAATTAAGATTGGATGCCGAGAAGAAAACGGACGCGAGCAAAGATGCGCTCAAATTGGCCCAGAAGGCGGTCTCCAAATTGGAGGCTGAGTTGGCTGAAATGAAGGCGGTGAAGGAAACAGCCGACTTGGAGTCTTCCAAAGTATTCGAGGTCGGGAAAAATGTTGGACTCGCCGAGTATTTGGACCAAGTCCCCAAGTTTGAAAATCGGGGATTCAAACATGGCTGGCACAAAGCCCTTGCTGCTGCTGCTAAAGCTTCATTGATTGTATGCCAATACCATATGAGCAAGTGGATGTTAAGCCATTGGAGTCTGATTCCAATGGCTGATCTGGGCGACTGACATAGTTTTTAGGATGTCAAATGTATTTTTACAGTTTTTAATTTGGTATTTTTCATGTGTTGCTACAGTCATATTTATTTTGTTGTTAGGCATTTTCATGCGGGCTTGTAGCTTTTTGTTTAGTAATTTGCGTATATAAAATTTCATGAGTTGTGCTCAACTTACTAAAGAAAATGATCTTGATGAAAAATGTTATTGATGAATGATATTGCTTTCGGTTATGGTTAGATCGGCTGCTTAGCTTAGGTATTTGGCTGACCAGATTAATAAATCTGCCCTTGCCTTAGCAGCGCGAGCTCATGGCCTAACTCGGCCGGCTGAGCACAATTGGTCGGCGCTTGCTTGAAAACATGGCCGACCAGATTAGTAAATCTGCCCTTGCCTTAGCCAGGGCGCGAGCTCACAAAGCCGAATGGGCCTAACTCGTGGCCGGTGAGAGAGATTGGCTTGCACTTGAAAACATGGCCGACCAGATTAGTAAATTTATCCTTGCCTTAGCCAGGGCGCGAGCTCACGAAGCCGAATGGGCCTAACTCGTGGGCTGGCTGAGGCGCAGATTGGTCGGCGCTTGCACTTGAAAACATGGCCGACCAGATTAGTAAATCTGTCGTTGTCTTAGCCGGTATGAGCTCGCAGTCGAATGGGCCTAACTCGTGGTGAGGCCGATTGGTCGGCTACTTGCTTGAAAACATGGCCTACCAGATTAGTAAATCTGCCCTTGCCTTAGCCAGGGCGCGAGCTCACGAAGCCGAATGGGCCTAACTCGTGGGCTGGCTGAGGCGCAGATTGGTCGGCGCTTGCGCTTGAAAACATGGCCGACCAGATTAGTAAATCTGTCCTTGCCTTAGCCAGGGCGTGAGCTCGCGAAGCCGAATGGGCCTAACAATTGTCATCCGACTTTTGACATTTGGGATTATTGATGTTGCCTCGGGAGAGCTGCATACATTGAAGGATAAATGGGGCAGATGCACGCCAGAGGCCCTACTTATTTCCATTCAGGCAACTTAGAAGAGACGAAGATTGGCTGAATTAAACGCCGCAATGAGTCGCAGTAGCGAGCCTATGCGTATAGAAAAAAGAACGTCCAAGGATTGGGAAACACAACAGCCCCTTACTCGTTGAAGCAGATCGCCCCGAGAGGACAGGCAACAACAGGGAAATTCTCCGCGTCCACGATCGAGAATCGAGCCTGATGCAATGCCACGACCGTTGAATTTTGCAGTTTTTGTGAGGAATAGGCCAATAACAGAGGCGGATTCTATCATCAAAGACCCAGGTGTGGCAGTCGAGTTCGCTCGACAGATCTTCCCGCCAGAAATCCAACAATCGATGGTCGGATGTCAAGATTTCGAAGTATTTCGAGACGGCATACATGGGGCCATGAAAGGACTATATACTGCTTACGAAGTCGGCATGCATCTACGGGAAGTGCGACGTGAGAGTGAGAAAAAGGACGAAAGGAATCGCAGTCTGGAGATTCGCGCGGAAAAGGCTGAGTGTGAGCTTCGGGAGCTGAAGAATGTTCAAACGAGTGCGTCAGTGGCGGCCGATCAATCTAAATTGGTCGTTGAGGAGAGAGTGACCCAACGGACCTTGGGTTATGCAAAGGGGTTTCAGGACGGCCTGAAGGCCGGGATAGAGAAGACCAAACAAGACCTTGTCGAGGAGGTCTGCCGATGTGAAAATCGCGGATTTAAGCACGGCTGGATCAAGGCCCTTCAAACCGAGAAAGCTCTTGAAGCCGTGGGAATCGATTCAGCTTTGCCCCTGTATCATCGTCACTATTTACCCTATTCAGATTTAGAAATTGAAAAGAGCGACGATGAGGGTGCCGAATAAACAAACTTCGTGCCGAACAAATAGAATTTCTTTTATTTTTGACGTCTGTATTTGGTCTTGAAATGTTTAATTAAATGTATTATTTCAACTTACTAGCCAGTTTTGTGTTGCGTGGTGCAAATGTTTAAACATGCATTGACCGGCTCGAATTAAGAACAATTCTCATTGAATATTTATTAGGCCAGTGAAGTGGTCCGAATGCATCTCACAAGGGCTCCGAATCCGGAGACTTTTGGCCAATCATGACATCCATGAAGGGCGCTCCGAATTTAGAGTCTTAATCGGCCTTAAGAGACTTATTCAGCCTTAAGGTGTCATGCCCCAAAAGAGGGCTCCGAATTCGGAGACTTTATTTTGGCCAAACGTGATATTCACGAAGGGCGCTCTGAATCCGAAGACTTAATCAGCCCTAAGGTGTCGCGCACCGAAAGGCACTCCGAATCCGGAGACTTGATATGGGCCAATCGTGACATCCACGAAGGGCGCTCCGAATCCAGAGACTATTTTGGCCAATCGTGATATCCACGAAAGGCGCTCCGAATCCGGAGACTTAATCGGCCCTAAGGTGTCACGCACCGAAAGGGCGCTCCGAATCTGGACACTTGATTTGGGCCAATCGTGACATCCACGAAGGGCGCTCCGAATCCGGAGACTATTTTGGCCAATCGTGATATCTACGAAGGGCGCTCCGAATCTGGAGACTTAATCGGCCCTAAGGTGTCACTCACCGAAAGGGCACTCCGAATCCGGAGACTTGATTTGGGCCAATCGTGACATCCACGAAGGGTGCTCCGAATCCGGAGACTATTTTGGCCAATCGTGGTATCCACGAACGGCGCTCCGAATCCGAAGACTTAATCGGCCCTAAGGTGTCGCGCACCGAAAGGGCGTTCCGAGTCTGGAGACTTAATTTGGGCCAATCGTGACATCCACGAAGGGCGCTCCGAATCCGAAGACTATTTTGGCCAATCGTGATATCCACGAAGGGCGCTCCAAATCTAGAGACTTGATTTGGGCCAATCATGACATCCACGAAGGGCGCTTCGAATCCGAAGACTTGATTTGGGCCAATCGTGACATCCACGAAGGGCGCTCCGAATCCGGAGACTTACTCGACCCTAAGGTGTTATGCACCGAAAGGGCGCTCCGAATTCGGAGACTTGATTTCGGCCTTAGAAGGCTTATTTGGCCCTTAAAGGCTTGGGAGCGAGCTTACGAAAAACGAGAAACTTTGTATTGTAATGGTGGAGTATGTACAAGTATCAAGCCCACAAGTCAGGTCAATGATAGAATTTACGTAAATGTGTTAAGTTCCAAGGTCGTTGCAGGCTTCTTCCTGACATGTCTGAGAGCCGATATGCCCCTGTCCCTGCGATGGATTCTATCTCATAGGGGCCGTCCCAGTTTGGGCCCAATTTTCCATCGGCCAGTCTCAGGTAGGCTGGAAGTACCTTCTTTAGGACTAACTCTCCTGGCGTGTATCAGCGTATCTGAACTCGCTGATTATACGACTTGGCAAGCTGCTGCTGATACCGTGCCATGGATGTCAGGGCGTGGTCTCTTCGTTCTTCGATTAGAATCAGATCTAGGGCAAGCATCATGTCGTTTCAGCCCATATAAAAAACTTGCGATTTCAGAGTTGGGAGGCCGATTTCCAGGGGTAAGATTGCCTGGGTTCCAAAGCATAGAGCAAACGGCGTTTCTCCAGTGGATCTCCTCGACGTGGTACGATGAGCCCACAATACACTCGGCAATTCTTCGACCCATTTGCCTTTAGCTTTTTCCAGCCTCTTTTTGATGACGTCCAAGTTGGATTTGTTAGAGGTTTTGGCTTGACCATTGCTTTGGGGGTAGGTCAGTGTAGAGAAATAAGGCCAAATGCCATACTTGCTGTATAACTCTCGATATACGCCACAATCGAACTGGGTGCCATTGTCTGAGATGAGAGCTCTCGGAATGCCGAATCGCGTTATGATGTTTCTCCACACAAAGCGTTTATTGTCGGCGTCTCATATATGTGTTAGAGCCTCCGCTTCAACCCATTTTGTGAAGTAATTTGTCGCGCCGATTAAGAATCGCTTGTTCCCTGGGGCCCTCGGCAGTGGTCCTACAATATCAAGTCCCCACTGAGCAAACGGCCAGGGGCTGGTGATAGAGTTCAACCCGTCGGCAAGAAGATGGGTTAATGGGGAGAACTTTTGGCACTGTTCGCATTTTTTTACATAACTCTCCACGTCAGCTGTCATTGTCGGCCAATAATATCCCTGTTATAGCTCGATTGGCTAAGGAGCGTCCGCCAGAATGGGCACCACAACTACCCTCATGTATCTCTGTCAAGAGCTCCTCCACTTTGTCGGGGTGTACACATTCCAAATATGGACCAGAGAGGGACTTTTTATAAAGCCCTCCTTGCGGATCCAGATAGTATCACAGGGCTTTATTTCGCATCTTGTGTGCTTCTTTTTTGTCCTCTGGGAGTTGTTTAGAAGAGAGGAATGCAACAATGGGGTCCAGCCAGCTTGGTGTGGATTCTATAACGTTGAGATGGACTTCCTCTGAAGGGCTAATACTCCGCTCCGGGACGAAACCTACTTCTATGGTCCGTTTGATCTCAGAATTGATGATAGAGGCTAGGCACGCCAAGGCATCCGCGTGTGTGTTCTGGTCTCGTGTTATTTGGTTCAGTTTGTGATGGTCAAATTTTGCCAGCAAGGAGTTGGCCGTTTTCATGTAGGCCGCCATACAGTCGTTTCTTGCCGCGTACTCCCCCTTTAGTTGATTGATTACCAATTTTGAATCACAGAACACAAGCAGACGCTGAGCGCCGAGAAGGTGCGCATTCCGCAAACCGGCTAGAAGGGCTTCGTATTCGGCTTCGTTATTTGATGCTTCGAAGCCAAGCTTGATGGCCTGCTCAATTACTGCGCCGTCTGGAGGCATGATTACAACTCCGGCGCCGCTGCCCCTTTGGTTAGACGATCCATCACAGTATAATTGCCAAATATCCCCGACATAAATTCTCCAGTTCGGCTTTGGTCGAACTTCAGCCTTTGGTCAAACTTCGTCAGGTTTGAGGTTGGCAAGCTCGCCGGTGAATTCGGCAACAAAGTCAACCAGCACCTGCCCCTTGATTACGATTTTAGGTAAAAACTAAATGTCGTATTGGCTGAGTTCAAGAGCCCATTTTGAAACACGTCCTGACGCTTTTGCACTCTGTAGTACTGATCGGAGGGGATAATCTGTTAGCACCCCAATGATATGTCCCTGGAAGTAATGCATCAGTTTTCTTGCCGCCATGACTAGGGCTAAGATGAGTTTTTCGAGCGGAAGGTAGCGTGTTTCGGCGTCAACCATTGCCTTGCTCACATAATATACTGGCCGTTGCTCCCCCTCCTCCTCTTTTAACAGTACGGCGCTAACGGCCCTATCAGAAACTGTCAAATATAGAATGAGTGGGTCACCAGCGGCGGGTATTATCAAGAGAGGTATTGAGCGGAGGTAGGTCTTGAGTCTGTTGAAACCTGTTTCGCATTCGACAGACCATTCAAAAGCCTTATCCTGCCATTGTTCGAAAGAATTGTCGGCCGATCGTAGACCTATGATGAACTGTTTCAAGATAAACGCCCATCCCCATCAACTTTTGGACTTCTTTTACTGAACGGGGGGAGCCGAGTTCCAAGATTGCTGTGACTTGCCTCGGGTTGGCTTCGATTCGTCGGTGATTGATGATGTAACCCAAGAATTTGTCAGAGCCGATTCCGAACGCACACTTGGAAGCGTTCAGTTTCATTATGTATTTGCGTAAGATGCTGAATGTCTTTTCTAGATCGGCTATATGATTCTGTTCTTCTTTGGACTTGACCACCATATCATCGATGTATACTTCCATAGTGTGGCCGAGTTGCTCTTTGAACATGGCGGTGACCAGTCATTGGTAGGTTGCCCCTGTATTCTTCAGCCCAAAAGGCATAACTTTATAGCAATAGGTTCCTCTTGGGGTGAGGAATGCAGTTTTTTCCTGGTCATCTAGATGCATAGCGATTTGATGGTAGCCTCTGTAAGCATCAAGGAAGCTCATGCGTTGATGACATGCCGTCGCATCGACAAGCTGGTCGATTCTGGGTAGAGGAAAACAGTCTTTGGGGAAAGCTTTGTTCAGATCCGTGAAATCAACGCACACTCGCCAAGTTCCATTTTTCTTCTTTACCACCACTATATTGGAGAGCCACGTAGGGTAAGTGACTTCTCTAATTGCCCTGGCGTCAAGCAGTCTGTCGACCTCCTCAACAACGGCGGCAGTGTGCTCCGTGGCCAACCGTTGGCCTTTTTGAATGATCGGCTTACATTTGGGATCGATATTCAGATGGTGCTGTGAAACTGATGGGTCTATTCCCGGCATTTCGTACGGAGTCCACGCAAAGACGTCGAGGTTGTTGAGCAAGAAAGAGATCAGCTGCTGCCTGTCGGCCTGATTCAGAGAGGCGCCGATCATGAAGAACTTTTCTGGGCTTCCATCGATGTCAACTCGGTCTAAATCTTCCGTGGCCTTCTCATTTGGATGCCGCCCAACATCATCAAGGATCTCCCGATTCGGAACCTCAATGGAGTTTACTTGCAGTTCCTTTGGCGTTCTGGTGGCAAGGAGATAACATGCTTGTGCCGATTTCTGGGATCCACAGATTTGCTCAATGCTGTGTTCTGTTGGGAAACGTAGCAGTTGATGATAGGTGCTTGGGACAACCTGCAAGGTATGCAACCACGATCGCTCCATGATGAGATTGTACGGCGATGACAGCCGGACGACCAAGAATTCTACATCCACCGTTCTAGAACCTGCTCGAACGGGTAAGCTAATCTTTCCCAACGGATACTCTAGATTGGCATTGAAGCCGAATAGTGGATAAGGAGCCAGAGTCAGGTCTGACTCATTGAATCCAAGTTTGGTGAAGGTTTTATAATACATAACCTCCGAAGTACTGCCCTAGTCGATAAGAACGCGTTCGACGGTGAATCGATTTACGCGTAGCTCAATAACCAATAGATCGATGTAAGGGAGTGTTACGCCGATCAGATCAGAGTCATCAAATGTGATACTTGGCGTTTCTCAGAGCCGCTTTGCTGGCGTGAGTTGTTGTTGGGGACCTGGATGTGATTGGATCGCATGCACGGCCAGGGCTGCTGGCAGGCTGTATATCATGTGGATGGTGTTAGGCGGAAATGCATCCTTCGGAAGGGCAAGTGTTTTGATCGCACTTCTCTGGACGCATTGTTGGAGACGTTCGTCCTTTGCCAGCTCCTCAAGATGATCTGTTGAGGCATAGCGGCCGTCAGTTGTTTGCTGTCAAGCTCGAGATCGTCGATCATCTGCCCTTGGGGGTCGCACAGAAGCCTGGCGCACTGTTTGTTTGGATTTTGCTATTTTCGAGGCCAGATCGCGACGAAGGTGTTCGTTCTCAGCGATGGCGTTGTCCAACCTCTGTTTGGTTTGCCTAGCTTGTGCCATGGTCGCGTGTATTGTCTTTTGCGTTAGGTTTGAAGATGAGCAGAGGTCCAAGACAAGTCTTGCTGCGATGATTTTTGGTCCAAGCGAGTTTGCTGGAGTGAGGTCATCTCTCTATATGGTCTCGTCAGTGGCTATCGGAGGATCTTCAGTCACGCCTGCCATAGATGTATTTGAGTATTCCCATAGACGGCGCCAATTGTGGAGAAGTGGTTTGGAAATACTCTTCAGATCCTGGGAGACGCTTGTGATCCTCAGCTAGTCACCTGAAAAGACACAAACACTCCGGTCGGGGGTGCCGGAATTAGCACTCCGACAGACAAGTCAGTTCAGACACTCAGGATAGCTTGTTTACTAAGTTAAGTGAAGTGATTCTTACATACCTTTCTAAATCTGTGTTTCTTGTATTTATACTTGCTTTCTGAGCCTCGGTGCCCGAGCCTACTTTTATCCTATTCCCCTTTTATTTATTTGGAGCTACTGACCTCCGGCTATTCGGCCTTCATAGCGTATTCAGCATCCTAGTCACGCAATATGAAGCCAAATAATATCTGATTTCTGGGGTACGCACCTTCTGACTCTTCTATTTATTCGACTCCCACATTCTAATTCAATCAATAAGCCTTCATCCACAGGCATTCAAGCAGTTAATCAATTAAGCACTTAGTCTCATGGCAAGTATGCTAAACATGGCAATACTCACACTCATGTGATATGCTAAAGCGAGTAAATGCTCAACTAGTACTCCAAGCTAAAATAAACAAAAGAGTTAGAAAAAATACATGATTCTTAACTATGCAATATAACTAATGCAACACATTCAATATGCATTTACTAGGCTCGGCTACTAATATGGCATATGAATCAATTAAATAATATGCGGTCTAAGCACGTATTCAAAGAAGTATTACTACTAACAATGCAGTTAGAATGATGAACCGAGCCTCAGTGTATGCAATACAAATGGATGCAAACATGGAGTATGCTAAACAAAACACGATGTCCCTAAACTAACCATCATAAGCTAGTAAATAAAATGGAGAATGACATGAGGTTAGAAGACATACATATTATTACATTGTGCTTTCACGAATGAGAGTTCGAATAAACGAAGCTAATTAACTAACTAATTAAAGCTAAGCTAATTAGTACAAAACAAAATGAATAAATAGCTGAACTACTTAACTAATTATTACAACAAATGAATCAACTAATTATTCTAGTTAACTAACTAATTAAAAATGAAATTGAATAACTAATTAACTAACTAATTAGTTACAACACTTTATAAAATTAACTAGCTACAACCAATTAATTACAATGATTAGCTAAGCTAAGTATTTAAAATAGGCTCGGGATGCGAGGAATAATCATGCACGTGCTCGGTTTCCACCCGAAAAGTCACTGTTTTGCTTCCGAAGAGCCTCTGTTGCACAATAGAACACTAACACTGTTGCCCACTTCCAGAATAACTCTGCCCTGCCTCAGAAACATACTGCTAAATTTTGTATCAACGGCTGACCGGCTAGTGATGAGGGTTGCCGTCCACCAGTGATGGCCGACCGGCCATCAAAGGTGGTCTGCCGGCCACCTGCTGGCCATGGAAAATGGCTTGCCGGCCACTGCTACCCAGTTCACCTTACTCTTGAAGAGAAGAAGCAATTCAAGCAACAAAACCAAGACAACACACCCTTCAAGAGCTCAAACCAAGCTCAAAAGCGCCTCAGCTCAAAGATGAGAAGATTTGGTTAAGGGTATATAGGCAAAGGTTCAGGATTTGTAGGCAAAGATGCAGAGATTTGCTAGAGAGAGAAGAAAAATTTTGATCTCAAAATTTTCTAACGTTAAAACATGAAAGGGAGATCTCCTATATATAGAAAACATGAATTTCTCTCAAGGACATCCAGCCCTACACAAGGGGACAGATGCATGCATCTGTGCAAACAACTAGCACAACTGTCATAAAATATCTACAAAAGAAACTGGTGGCTGACCAGCCATCACTGGTGGCCAGCAAGCCACATCAATGGTTGGTAACCAAAAAGTGATGGCCGGCAACCCAAAAAAGGTGGCCAGCAGGACACTAGAAACTGTAGGCTTGAAGAACCAAAGGTTGGTCCAAGAACGAGGCAACAAGAGTATAGGGTTTGAAAGGCTCAAAGCTGTAGCATTCCGCTAAGGATTTCGAGTACGTGGCGAGCATATAAACTCATTATCGGATGTGTATGCAATGGTGTCCAAGTCGTAAGGGCCATCAAAAATAGGGTGTCTACAGTTATGATCTTTACATGTGTTATGTGTGTATGCGTGCATGTGTATATAGATATAGATATGTGAAGATCTAAAAATATGTGTTTTTCTTTTATCTATTGCTATTGTTGAAGGCTCAAATCTTGAAAGTCTTCTTGATGATGATGACGACAACTTTCTAGAATTTTGAATAGATAGCATTCATAGATCTGTCTCTAGGGTTTTTTTTTATCCTTTTTTTTTTGTGGTTTATTTATTTATGTATTTATTTTTGTGCAATTGTTGTTGATAAAGATTGTTGTTGCTATTCTTGTTATTGTTGTTGATCTATATTATTATTAAAAGTGAACAACTTACTTGTGTCCAAACTTTAGTGAGTTCTTCTTATGTCACATGTCCTTATTTTTCTATTTGAAATATTAAAAATAAAAAATAAAATAAAAATAAAAAGAAAAAAAAATTAGATGGTTAACAAGAGTAAGACTCAAACCTTAAACTTTTGAATTAATAAATAAGACTCTTACCACTTGTATGACATACCACATATAGTAAAAGTTTGGTTTTATTTTTACTTATTTTAATTGCACAAACACATCGTCTGTACCAACCGCTAGTAAATAGATAAAACAAACAGAAAAGATATATGTGAATTTCAACAGATCTATGTTGAATAGATAAAAAATAACATATTATACCTTCAACAAATAGAAAAAAATGATTTCAATAGATAGGAATTTTGAACAGATTTTTGAACGAATAATTTTCATAGATAGGAACATATGGACATTGAAGATTGTTTAGAGATTGATAGCAACACCGTTGTATAAAGTACGAAGCGTCAAAGATCAACCGTGATTGTGGATTTTTGAGTTCGAATCTCAGATCTACAGATCGCAGATCAAATCTACTCGATGTCGACAACTAAGGGGTCATGCGACGGGCTGGTGGTGGTGGTGGTGGTGTTTGTTGGTGGCACTAGGGGAGAAGTTGAGGTGGCGGTGTCGCGGAGGTGAGGAGAAGAGAGAGATCGACAACGGTGGTGGGATCAGGGACGGTGGGTGGAGAAGATTGACGGTTGGCAAAAGTAAGGAGAAGAGAGAAAGAAAACACGAAGCTCTAGCTGCTATAGGAGGTGCGCAAGAGAGAAATTGATGAGAGAGAGAGAGAGAGAGAGAGAGAGAGAGGTTAGGGTTTGGTTTGGTTTGGTTTGAAAACAATATATATGAGTATTTTAGTCATTTTGCATAGTCTTATTCTTATGGACATAATAAATTAGCATTTGGAGTTTTAAACAAAGAAAATATTAAATTGGACTGTTCGCCCGACCACCATTTTCTTTTTAGGGTGATGTTACAAAATTTAAAACTAAAATTTGATCCTCTCACTATCAATATTTTATAACTTATTAATCTCTATTAATTAATATATTATTCTAGAAAAATTAACTTACGTTGTATAATTAATGAGTAATGCTAGAAATTCAAAAAAAAAAAAATTATTAAAAATTTTAACAAATACCTTATATGGGTGTGAGACTCACACAATGTAGGTCACATATGAGTCCCACACTCATATGAAATATTTAGTAAAATTTTTTTATATAATTTTTAAAATCTCTAACATTTTTTATAGTTAATAACTTATTACTTAATATTTTAATATTGTTTGAGACATTGTTAGAGTGGCGTCATGTTTGGCTGACCTAGTCAATAAATTAATTCATTAAAAAGGTAAAAAAAACGCGGTGCGATACCCCTTCCGAGACTCCAATATTGTAGGGAAAAAAATTCGGGCTTTTTTTATTTTTAAAGTCTTCTTTGAGAATAGATTAATTTAATAATTTTTTAGTTATTTAGCTAAAATATAAATTAAAAAAATTAGTATATTTAGGATAATTTTTTAGCTTTTTATAAAAAAAAATGTACAAAAAGTAGAAAGAAAAGAGAATTTTTGATTTTTTGGTATGAATTATTGTCTTTTTGGTTTTTTTAAGAATTTTTTGACTTTTTGACTAACCGGACTGGTTCCCAAACGAGGCCTAATTTAGAGCATATGATAACAAGTAAATTTGTGTAGTTTTAACATAGGATTGTAGCTTGTAAACTATTGAAATCAACCCGAGTCTAATAGTAAATTATATAAATTTAGTTTTTAGTAAAAAAAATTGAAAAATATTTAAGATTTATTTGTTTATTTCTTAATTTAATCTTAAATAAATTTTAATTGTTTGAGTTTAGTTTTTTTCATAACTTATTTTGTTATCATTTTTTTTTTCTGTTTTTAATGATTTTTTTTTTATTTTCAAAAAATTTCAGATTTTTTAGTTTTACTCAATTAGATAGATTGGAAAAGTTAAAAAGTTCAAAAAATATTTAGAAAAGAAAAGATAGTGATTTTTTTTTAAAAAAAAATTTAGATTTGCCTACACAAGATAGACTTGAAAAGTAAAAATAAAATAGAATAACATAATATTGGAAAAATTCATTAAAAATAAAAAAGTTCAAAGAAAATAAAATTTTTTATTTCGATGCCAAGCACCTCCGGAGTCAATCAGAAATCAAACTCCAATAATAATTTTTTTATTTAATTTAAATTCAAAAAATCAATAAATATATATGAAATTGATTTCAAAGTCAAACAAATATTTAGGAAGTGTGAACATGGTTTGTCTGGTCGAAGGTTCCTGAAGTGAGCATCCAACTGAATTATAAACACCGTTGAGGTTGAGATTGAGATTGAGGTTGAGGTTGAGGTTGACGTTGAATTATTATTTCATATTTTTTTTTAAGTTATTTAGAAAGTTAGTTTATTGATTAAAAAATAAAATATAATAATTTTTTTTATTTTATTTACGAGATTATTATTGAATCCTATCAAATTTTATTATGGACAATTAAATTCTTTTTTTTTATTATAAAATGTTGTCAAAAAATTCAATTATGAATATTTTTCCAAATTTACTCTTCTCATAAAATGAACAACAATTTTGTAAATAAATTTTAACTTTACAAATCATGAATTTTATATTAAACAAAATCATAAGCAGCAATAGGATCAAAGTAGGACATAAAATTTATCATTTTCTATTATTTTAAAACTGTGAATTGTTTTATGGTAAATAGTCCAAAATGAAAAATTTTATTTCAATGTCATAATAGAGTTAAAAATAATGCCGTGGTGAATTAACATATTTCACAATGTGAGATAATTAATGAATTTTATACTTATGTTTTTTGTTTATGAAAATTTATTTGGTTTCTAACAATTAAAAATATTTGTTTTTTGTTTTTTTCATATTTTAATGAGAAGTGTAAAATTGGAATAAAATATGTTATTATGGAGAATTGAACTTTTTGAGAATAATTTATTAAAAACAAAACTTAGTTGTCTATAAATAGGGTAAATTATATTCACCTCCTTTGAAATTTAGAGAAGATATAATCAGATCCACACTTTTAACATAATTGCACTAATTACCCTTTTTGTATGATTAAAACGATAGAAACTAATGTCAATAGTGTTGACAATCTTCACTGTATTAAGAATAAATTTTGTTTGTGTACTTAACAATAAATAAAATACACAAGAAATAAATTAAAAGAACATGTTTCCAAAATATGTTTAATTACATAAACCAAACAGAAAATGGAATTAGAGAAGGAGACAAGAAAATTAAAATAAGGACAGAAAATAGTTAAAGAAAAATATTTTTTTAAAGGGATCAAGTCCAATGTTTAACACTATCTCCTTAAGACAAATTCGTCCTCTCTTAAGTGCTCACAGAATATAGACATCTATCTCCCAGGATGAAATGATTTTTAATGAATAGTAGCAGCACTACAAATTATTCACGCAACGAATACATTTTGTGCTTATACACTTTCTCACAAAAAAATTAAATGCAGTAAAATGCAGAGAGCAATAGCATAAAGCAAGAACGAAAATTGAGTGTAAAATCCAAATGAGGGACTTGTCTATTTATAGATGCAATGGTGGGTTTTCATATTTGAAACCAACAGGTAACAAACCTATTCGGTTTGATTTAAACAGATAGGAACCTATTGGGTTTGATCTGAACAGATATGAATCTGTTTGCAATTATGGAATCAGATGAAGAGGTGCAAAAAAATTGAATTTTTCCAACTGAATTTTGAATTAAAAAACGATCAGAATTTATTTTCCAAAATTAAAAAAATTAATTCAAATGTTTTTGGCTTAAAAAGAATTAGTATTAGGCTGGATAAGCCCAATCCAACCAACTGACCGAAGGAACGGACGACGCGCATTTGTTTGTTTTGGGTCCAATGGGTCTAGCCCATAACCTCCCCCTCTATAAAATTTGAGTGCCCCTTGGGGCCTACCTCAAGTTCCAAACTCAAGCCTTATAAATCCACACTAAGTTTGCCCACCAAAACAATGTGGGACAAACCTTAACATAAACCTTTATGGAAATTTCACCAAACACACTATTTTCATAGAGTTCACTTTGGCATTAATTTTTCATTCACCCGATAATAGTTTTGAGCAATCAAATATACAACGTGAATCGTTACACAGCAAAGAACGTATTGTCACATGGACCCGCCAACTTTGGCGCATGAATCTCACCTAAAAATTAGACAAAAGTTTGGAAAAATTCTATTTTTTCCCAAACCATTTTTCAAACCATTTCCTACAAATAGTAGGTAAATACTAAAATAAAACACATATAAATATATACATTTTAGTATCAAAGAAATGTCAACATTATTTTTTTATTCATACGACTAATGAATTATTGATGAAAAATGACTTCAGTGCTATTTGAATTAAAATCATAAGAGAAGTTAATGTAATTATATAAAAAAATATGATACTAATTGTATTTTTTTTTCAAATTACAGGAGAAATGAATGTAATTTGCCCTTGAAACTATATAGAACTCAATGGTAAATTTTAACTCAAAATAGAATTTATTGATAATTTTTTTAAAAAAGAAAAATCATGTTAACCAAATAATTTATTTAAATTTTAAAATAAAATTTTAATGTGGTTATAAAGTGAGTAATTTTATTTTATGTTTGGTGCACATGAATTGAGTTTATCAAATAAAATTTTTAAATTTTTTTTTTTTAATCAATAATCTGACTTTCAAACATTAATCGCATTTACGTGCCTCCCAAGCATATGCCTAGGTTAGAAGGTCCAAGATGAATAAAAATTATTAGGTAAATTATATTTGGTCTCTTTTATATTTGATAATTTTTTTTATTTTTACCTTTAATTTTTTTTTTTCAGTGTAGCCTTTTATATTTTAATTTACTCTATAAATTAATATATATTCAAAATTATATAAAAAATGACAGATGAATGTTAAATTTTTTTTATTATTATAAATAACTCACATCTTTGATACAAACCCAAACTTTAATATAATAAAATATTTTTTTATATTATATGACAACTAATATAACATTTTCTAATTAATTTTGAAAATAAATTAATTTTAAGAATAAATTTTTAAAAAAATGAAACATAAAACGTCAACGTGGGGGAGAAAAAAACTCCAAAGACCAAACTGAAAAACTAATTAAACATAAAGATGGCAAAAAAATTTTATTTATTCAAAATTATTATGTGATCTAGCCACGCCCACACGTCTCCTCGCTGTCTCACCAATTATCAAATGCCAAGTTCTTTCTTGTTATGCCACAACAGAAAGTTAACTTATAGCCCCACTACTCACTCCGTTAATCACACTATTTGTAACGCGGTAGCAAACGATGCCCTAATATTACCAAATAACTTCCCATCCAGACCAATCATGTGAAAAGCCACGTAGTCAACCGTGTGAATGCAATTATAGGTAGGTAGGGTCAAGTTTGGTGTCTACGATAGCATCACCAAAGGTCATTCTTTTTAATTTCTCTTTTGTACTGTTGTAATCGTGATGACGAAGTGAATGATTGAATAAGCAAACGAATCCACTTGGAAAATTCTAATGGGTCGCCAATTCCATTGTCAATGAATAATTTAATCAAATTGTGTGTTTGATTTAAAACTTTATCTTCTTCGTTTTTATTCTTTTTTTTATTTTTATTTTTTTGAATTGGAGTATAACTCAAATTAAAGCCAAATTTTTCCCTCTCCATCTTCCTCTAGAATTACTATAACTAAATTTCTTCTCCATCTTTCTCCATCTTTCTTCTTATAATTACTCAAAATATTTTAGGATCAATCATTTTTTCTTCAAGTATAGGACAATCAACTGCCATTAGTGGTTCACCATCTTGTAAAAATATTTTAGTATAATATTAGAGACTCTTAAAATATTATTTCTAAATATTATTTTCTTGTACATGTGTGAGTAAGACTACAAATATTATTTGAAAACTCAACTTGATAAGGGTTCGATTCCATTCAACTCAACTCAACTCTTAGTTAAGTAATAAACCAACTCAAATTAGACTTGTAAATTTGTCTAAAAAATGAGCTCACTTTGAGCTTAAAGCTTGGCTTGATTATTTTTATTTATATCATAAAATAAACATATTAAATAAAATAAAAGTATATATAAATAGTGAGATAAATATATTATTCATGTAATTTTATATATTTAAATAATAGCAAAAGCAAAATCTTACTATGGTCACAATTTTAAAACAGATATTATTTTATGAAATACGACATAGTCAAAGACCTAAAACTTGTCAAACCAAAAGACTACATTCCAGAAAACATTGTCCTCGGCAACCTTCCACTCAGTTTCCAAATCCGCACTCACAAACTTCTAAAACCTCATCATATATAAACCCTAATCAAACACCACCTCTCTATCCATACTCAACCAACAAAATTTATAATCACAAACACAAACACAATTTCTCTTCCCCTTTTCTTTTCCAAAATTATTTTCTTTCTCAATTTCCACCAAACCAAACAATACCTATCGCGACACAAATGAGTCATAGTGCCACTACAAAAATGACCGGGTTGCTTCTCCGGCAGCTGGGTCCACGGTTCTTCTCAACATCAACAACACTTGGTTCGGCAATGAGTGAGACCCCGAAGTTTTCGAGGCCATTGGGCATGGAGTGGGTGAGGATTAGGAGTTTTAACACTTCTGCTTCAGGTGCCGGAGAAAAAGAAGAGAAGGCGGCGCCACCACCGAGCTTGGCTGCCGGAAAGATGGAAGTTGGTAGTGGTGAGAAGGGTATAGTGAGCTATTGGGGCGTGTCTCCGCCTAAGTTTACCAAGGAGGATGGTTCCCCATGGATGTGGAGTTGCTTTAGGGTATGTGTTTCTAATATTTTGGTTCATTCCGTTAGTCATGCGCTAGTAAAATGGATGAAAACTGATTAATTGATGATTAGTTTTTATAATTTTAAAATATTGTTTTAATATAATTTTATTTTATTTTTTTGGGTATATTATTGTTCGGATTTTTTTTTTTTTTTTTTTTTTTTTTTTACTTATTTTCGTCTTTAGTAAAAAAAAAATAATTTTTAAAAAATTTCTAGGTTTCTAAATTCAGCTCGATGAGATGAGCTGAAAAATTATATAAAAAAAATTAAAAATTCCAAAAAAAGTTTTTAAAAAAGCCAAAAAAAAATAGTGGATTTTTTTGGCTTATTCAATTTTTTTTGAAATTTTTCAAAATTTTTTTTACTTTTTTAATTTGTCTAAAAAAAATGACATAATTTCAAAAAAAAAAACACGTACAAATAAAAATTAAAAATTAAAAAAGAAATGACTTTTTTAAATGTTCCCAAACTGATTTAATTCTTGGATCACCGTGTTGACTAACAGCCATGGGAAACGTACAAAGCAGACGTGACGATAGATGTGAAGAAGCACCATGAGCCCATCAATTTCATGGATAAATTTGCTTACTGGACTGTCCAAGTTTTGAAATACCCAACTTACTTATTCTTTCAGGTACTCTCTTCCCTCCCACTCCCCTTCATTACTTCAACCAAAAAGGTCTTTTTGATATCATCATAACATATTATATAGAACAACAAACTCTAAATACTTCGGTTTATTTTCGAAAGTATGTTAAAAATTAATTTTTTGACATTTTTTATAAAATTATGTAAAAAAATAAAAAGATAATATGATTCAAAAGAAGTTAAAAGTAAAAAAAACTACTTTTAATTTCATTGCCAAAAGAAGCCCACAGCTGGACCCTTCGCTATTTTCCTAATCTGGGATTTGATTTTTTTTCTTTAAGTTTTAGTATAAAAAAATTAAATTGAATTAAAAATTTTATGTTTTTCAGTTCTACTTGATTAGACGAATGAGAAAAATATGTTAAAAGAAATAAAAACAAACGAACAAACAAACAAAAATTGCCAAAAACAATAATATATATTTTTTAATACATTTTTTGCCTTTTTTCTTTACTCCTTCAAATTTGTACACTGGTCATACATATTTTTTTCTTCATTTAAAAATATGTATAATTCAAATTTAGTGTAATGTGGGCTCCATCTAAAATAAATTTGATTCACTTATTTTATTTTTTTAACTAATTTTTGAATAATATTTTCAGGTATATAACATTGATGAAGATTTAAATCTGCATAATTAATTAATAGGTGTTGATAAACATCTCTTGGAATTTTTAAAATAAGTAATAAATTTTACAATTTTAAAATAATTACACCATTTTTCTTCTAGTAAGATTAAATTAGTATAGATAATGTGAAGATACAAAAAGAAACAATGTAAAATACATATTTCAATATAAAAAAGATGAAAATATCATTTTTTTATTCTTTTAATTAATGAATTTTTAATGAAGAAGGAATAAGTGTTAAATGATTTAAAATTTCAACAAAACCTAATATAATTACATCAAACTTTTAAAAATTTACCGTAATTTTTTTGCCAATCCCTAAGAGAGATTAGCATAATTTTCTTCATACAAATATATCAAATTTTTAAGTGCAGTAATACACAAATAGAAAATTCATATAAATTTGCAAATCAATTGTATGATGATGCATAGGGATTAGTTATCCCAAACTATGTACTTTTAGTTTTAATTTATGAAATTCATATAAGGAAAATGATTGGTGGCCCTAAAAACTGTGGCTCAAATGGCTCAAAATTTTCAGTTTTGATAACTTTGTTTTTTTTTTTTTTGTTTTTTTTTTACCTGATAGGAAAATTTGAGCCATTAGGGGCACCCAAATTCGGGCCCCCTAACAGTGCTCTTCATATAAATGTTTCGTATATAATAATGTGATTCAGTACAAACCTTTCATTTTAAAATAAAACACTCATAGAAATGAATTATATTTACAAAAATCATAATATCACATCATTTCTGTGATATTTTTTTGTAATTTTTAGGGAGAATTACAAGCTAGTGTATTTTTAAGGAAAAAAATTCAAATCAATAATAAAATTTATAAACATTAATAATTAAAAATGGATAATTTTTTTTTACTAATCTATAAATATTTTATGAAAAAGTCACTCAATAATGATGCATTCCCTATTTTGGATACCCAATGACGTGACAAACACCAAAGGATAATTTTTATATTTTAGTGAGATTTTTAAGTGATCACTTACGCTGTATTTGGTTAAGAAATTTAAAAAAAGAAAAAGAAATGAAAAAAGGAAGGGATTCACACACTTTTTCTTTTTTCTTTTTTAAATTCTTTTCCAAATCTCCCAATCAAACAGTATATTAAAGTTTGGTTCGAGAGTACAAAATATTTTCAATAATTTTTCCTAACTTTGATATATGAATAGAGTTTTGTAATTTTTTAATCTTTTATATGACAGAAACGGCACATGTGCCACGCGGTGTTACTCGAAACAGTAGCCGCCGTGCCCGGTATGGTCGGCGGGATGGTCTTACACTGCAAATCCCTCCGGCGCTTCGAACAGAGTGGGGGCTGGATCAAAGCCCTCCTCGAAGAAGCAGAGAACGAGCGAATGCACCTCATGACCTTCTGTGAAATCGCCAATCCGCTATGGTACGAGCGAGCCCTAGTCTTCGCAGTCCAAGGAGTCTTCTTCAACGCCTATTTCATGGCTTACTTGGCCTCTCCCAAACTCGCTCACCGCATTGTAGGGTACCTTGAAGAGGAGGCTGTTAATTCTTACACTGAGTTTTTGAATGATTTAGAGAAAGGAAATGTGGAAAACGTGCCTGCACCGGCTATTGCTATCGATTATTGGCAATTGCCGCCGGAATCGACTCTCCGGGATGTTATCACGGTCATTAGAGCAGACGAGGCGCACCACCGGGATCTCAACCATTTCGCATCGGTAAGTTTTTTCACATCATTATAAATTATCAACTCATTCCCCATTTTGGTACACGTCTTTTTTAAATTTAAAAACTAATTACTAAAGAAAAAAAAGTAGTTAAACACCCCCTCTCTAATTTTGGATAGTAGAAAGATTCAATATATATTTTTATTAGTTATGATTTCTCGATAAAGTTTCTCTATAAAATTAGAGAAATTTTTCTGTGTCATGGTAAAATTTTGTTATGTCAAATTTTTTCTATGAAAATATCAAGGGATCTCAACTAGCATAAAAATATTATATATTATTTATCTTATAAACTCTTAATATCAGGATTTTTGAAAAAAAATTCTTCATTTCTAGATAATCCTAAATAGATGCTAAATAGACGAAATTAATAATTAAATAATAAAATAGAAAAAACATATAATTTATAAAATAAAAGGGAAATTAACCCTATTTCTTTATAACAATTTTAGGATTCAATGGACAAGATAAAAACATTTTATTGGCAACAAATGGCATGGTGTATTCGGTGCTTTAATTTCTCGTTCTTTTGTACTAAGGCCTAGTTTGGGAAGACTAAATAAGTGTACTTTTTGACTTTTTATGAAATATGAGTTGGGTTTGGGTTGGGTTTGAAGTGATGTGTTAGAGAGGTGATGTGACTTAAATAAGATGATGTGACTTAAATAGGATAGTGACTTTTTGACTTTTTATCTTTTTTCAATCTTCCCAAACTAGGCCTAAATATAGTTGCATTATCAAATTTCAAAATTCTTGTATTTTAAGATTTATTGTAAAATAATATGATTGTGAGTACATTAAGTAGAAATAGAAAAGGAAATGAAATAAAGGATTTGACTACCGATGAATTGGTGCATATAATCAATTAAAAATATTTCAAAATTTTTACGAATACAGAACTATCTATTTTTTGTGTGGTTAATTTTGTGTCGGTTAAATTATTGAAAATATTCAACAAATGCATTCATGTTACTTTCACAATATTTTGGTCATACTTTTCATATACATATCTATATCTTTTCAACAACAATGTTACAGATCATTAAATTTCTACCAATAACACCATCATTAATTATGTGGCAAGTAAAAAAAAAAAAAAAAAGTAAGACACAAAATACATGTGGCACCCACTGCCACATCCCTAGTGCAACTACCAATTAGTGGTCTGCATCATTTTTCATCTTTTCAATGGGTAAATGTTTGATATAAATTCATAATGATTTATATATTATATTTAAATTGCAATTTGCAGGACATTCAATGCCAAGGACATGAGCTGAGGGAGTATCCTGCCCCAGTTGGATATCACTAAAAAATCAATCATAGAAGCTTCAAGAGTCTTGTATTGTAGGTGTGCATGTATTAATCAACAATCACATATTTCTATTCAATTTAATTTTATAGTATATTTGTATTATTTCTTCCTTTTAAATTGTATGTAAAAATGTTAAATGTACTGCAAAAGAAATCTCCCCAAAAATAAATATAGATGATGTTTGGAAAGCTAGAGGAAATTATGATTGTTCACGACCATCTCTATCTCTCTCTTAATGATATTTTAGACGGGTTGTTGTTAATTGTTAACTATCAAAATGCTGCAAGAATAATGTGTAATTTTACAATTTCTTAATCTCAAGAATTTTTATACTAATGGAGTGGGAACGCTTTTGGATGTGTAGAAAAACAAATGGAGAAATCTACTTGCACATAATTTATGCACAGAAAAGAAATTTTGAAAAAAATATACATATTTTCTCAAAATTTGATAGCATGATTTTATTCCCTCTACGTTCTCTTACCACCTCCAACCATCACCCACCATCGACCAATACTGCCATTCATCACCTTTGGACATTGGCAAGTTAATGGCGGCTTTTTTTTTTTCTCTTTTTCTTTTTGGTCATGTTTGATTCACAAGATTAATAGTGAAATATTAATAATCCTATTAAATTAGTGTGGTATTCACTATCCAATTGGATTAATATCCATTGGATTAATAATCCCACCCCTACCCCATTACTAATAATCCCACAAATTTGTTGGATTAATTATCCATTGGATTAATAATCCTAAACCAAAATGTTAAAACAAACATAGGATAATTGGGCCCACGGATTAATAATTCCAATTTCATACTCTAATCCACCCAATCAAACATGCCCTTTAAGTATTCAGTTGAATACCTTATAAATTTTGGCTAGGAGGCGATTGCAACACAAAGGTCCACAAATTATAAATTTATATTACTATCATTTGAGTTATTCTAAACAATTTTAGATATGCAACTCCATGAATTTAACAATTGCTTTCTAAAGATAAATACCAAGTTGCTTCTTGTTAATAGGGCTTGTTTGAACCTTAGCAAATCATCATTTTCAATCTGTATTGTAAAGTTCTATCCATCTAATTTTTTTTACAATAAGACCTCGTTTGGAAACAGGTTTTTTTAGTAATTTTTTAGTTTTTTGGCTAAAATATGATATAAAAAAAATTAGTATGTTGAGGATGACTTTTTAATTTTTTACGAAAAGATATAAAAAAAAAAATAGAGAGAAAAATAAAATCTTTAATTTTTTGGTATAAATTGTTGGCTTTTTTAACTTTTTTAATAATTTTTTAATTTTTAAACTAAAAGATAATATTACCAAACGACACCTAAGTGATAGTTGATATCTAACTTAAACTCACATTGTTGATATACGTTCCAATCTTAGTAAATTAATACGTTATATTATTTTAATATATTTTTTTTATACATATATTACCATTAACTAGGATGAGTAATATAGTTAGCATCGGCACAATAATAAAAAGAATAATGATTTGTCCCCCTAATTTCCTCCCCCGAATCCCCCTAATTTCAGAAGAGAGAGAGAAGAGAAGAGAGAGAAGAAGAGGAACTCGATCGTCGTCCTCTGCCCGATTGTCGTATTCGGTAGCCCCGCCGCCTCGATCGCTGCCTCCGGCAGCCTCGCCTCCGCCTCCGCCTCGCCTCCGGCCCCGCCTCCGCCTCCTCCTCCCCGTGGTTATGGCCTCCTTCAGTCCTCCTCCTTCCTCCTCCTCCTCATCCTTTCTTCTCTTCTCTTCTCCTTCTTCTCCCTCATTTCTGATTAAACTAGGAAAAAAAAAATGCAGAAACGACGTCGTTTCTGAGATTAGGGAGATTTGGAGGGACTTTTTTCAAACGACGTAGCATTACCGTAATAAAAAATAAGAACATAGATGTGCACACTTTTGTGGTCATACAAACTAATCATTGAAATAGGAATATGGACATGTTGGGAGGCAAGTGGAGTTATTTTAGAATAATATTTCACATCACTTAACATATAATATTTGTTTAATTGTCTCTTAAAAAATAATATAAAAATAGTAAATCTTACCATTTTAACTAATAAAACATAAATTAAGATTTTGTTTGGAAAAAGTTAATTTAATCTTATTTTTTGACTTTTTAATTAATTTAACCTGACTAAATTTAATTCTGTTTGAAAAGAATTTTTGACTTTTTTAATTTAGATATGGTAGTTATAAAAGAAAAAATAAAATAATTATGATTTAAATATAATATTTTATTTTATTAATTTATTTAATTTATTTTTATCTTTTTATATTTATTTAGATAAAAAAATTTGTTGCCAAGCGGCAACTAAAATACCACATACATTTGGGATTGTAGCAAGACTACTGAACAACTCAAAGGTCAAATTAAGTAATTCGTATTGTTTGGAAAAGCGTGGCCCAATCATCAATTCAATTTCACCATCATGTATTAGACCATCTCCAACGGTTAATCAAATCCAACACCAAATTTAAATTTTGATGAAAAAGGCCCATTTTCATGCTCCAACCGTTTCATCAGATTGATATCAAATCCAGAATTCAGCAAATCTTTCACCAAACTGAGTACAGGCGAAGTATTTCAGCAAATTACTGTTACTGACCGTTGGGATGAGAGAACCGGGCGACCATCCGGGTGACCAACCGGTCGACCAACCGGTCGCCCCGGAAAAAGTTCAGACCGTTCACTTAAACGGTTCAAACAGTCCCAAAAAAAAAAAAAAAAATTTTTTTTGCCTAGGTGGTCGACCACCCGGTCGACCGGCCGGTTGACCACCCGGTCGACCACCCAGAGTCCAAAAAGTTCAGTTCAAAAGGTTCAAACCGGTTAAAAAAAAAAAAAAAATATTTCCGTTACCGGTTGACCGACCGGTCGACCGGCCAGTCAACCAACCGGTTGCCCGGTGCAAATTTGATGCAACGAATTTGATGCTAAACCGTTGGAGCGCTGTGTATCAAATTAAGGAAATAGCTACTTTTTTACTCAAATCTGGTGAAACATTAGATGTACCGTTGGAGATGCTCTTATCTAATGAATTTGTTGATATATATACACTAATGATTCACGCTATACGTGTAATTTTAAAAAATAATATTATAAAAATAATAACAAAAAATATATTTATATAGTATGTGTCACTTTAAATATTAATTGAAAAATCTAAAAATTTCATAGATATTGATTTGTGATTATGTATCAATTTTAATCAATAAATAGCAATCTCAATCAAACAATTAAAGATAAATCAACACAACGATTTTACGTAGAAAAATCACAATTTGAGCGCCTCCAATTGTAATAAAAAAAAATTACGGGCAAAAGTTACAAAATAATCCATTAAAAAGACATAAAGGAATTACAAAACTGTATTCTCAATTACCTAGCGAATCCACACCTGAATCGAACCGACCCCTATGTGCCTGTTCTAGCCTTGTCTTCACCTCGGAATTGTCTTGCTCAACGTTGAATCCACAATACCAATGTCGAATCACGACGATGAGCCACTCCAGAATCCACAAAAGCTTCAAGCCCAAATTCTCTAGAATCTACCGAAAAATAACTTTCTATTTTGTATTGAATGAAACAAAAAATCATTTGATGTATACTTCTTAAACCATGAGTTAAATTCAAACAAATATCAAAGAAACTAGCAAAGAAGCTCTAGATTGAAAGCCTTAATATCCAAGAAGAAAATCTAGAAGCTACACGTTAAAACCTGACTGAACTGCAACTTTTATAGAAAACAGATCCGCGATCTTCGCTCGAGCACAGGAATGGCCGCTGCCGCTCGAGCGCAAAAACACAACTCCTAGTATTTTTGTAAATAGTTCAAACTTCTAGAACCAAAGATTTTTCGCTCAAGCACACAAATGGCTGCTTGAATGGACAAGCAACTTTGGCTGTATTTTTACTTTTTGCTTTGCTCAACCCCGCCTGGGCATTGCCCTGGACCCTTCAAGGGACGTTGCCTCCTGGACCCCCGTGAGCTTACTGGACAGCTTGATCCTCGACATAGTCAGCGAAGTGGTAAACATGATAGGATTAAGATCACAAACTCCTTTGCAAAGGCACAATTCAGATTAGATTCACATCTAGATATTTATAACCTCACTAAAATAAATGATTGAATAAAATTACAACTGAAAGAATTTTTGTGAAACAGGATTATCAATAAAAAAACTAACAGTAAAAGTCTTCCTTATTAAACATATGATCATAAGTTCAATTTCAAATATAAGAGATATTTTGAGAAAATCCAAAATATGTGATACGAAGTCCCAACACCACCAGAAGCTTTCCTTATATATATATATATATATATTAAAATAGATAGATAGATGGATATATTTAATGTACAAACAAAACAGTAGTCAAACCTAATTAGTTAACAATTTTGACTTGTATATTAAAAAATTGTATTAATTTTATTTAAAATTATTAATTACATTATTTTACACTAATTAATAAAATATTTTTTACACACTATTCATCTCGTAATGTTAAAAATTGTTCAGAAATGAGTCATCATCCCCATCCTTACAACCCTCCACTCATCTCTTTCTATATACTGTATCTGTTTATGTCCTATCTCTGTCTATATATATATATATAACAACCTTATCCCTCTGTTAATCTTTATTGATGGATGGCATTAGTTTTCTTCCAACCCTAGCCCCTAGTCTTCTTAAAATTGATATGATAGGTATATTAAAATATTAACCCATTAATCAATTCATATGGTTGCTTCAATGATAAAAGAAGTTTGTTTTCAGATAATTAGTATAAAATCAAAACATTTTAGGGTAAATTATTAATAAGTCTTAATAATTAGATTTAATTCTCATCAAGTTTTATTAAAAATAAGTCATAGTAAAATAGTCGTTAAAAATAATTTTTTGTGATGATTTTTGCATATATTGCTAAAAATTATGTGGTGATCCCACTGAGTTGAGGGCGTGGATATATTTTGAGAGGAGTAGATTGCTCTTTTATTTTGTTGTAAATTTTTTGTAAGTCAAGAGCTAAACATGTATAGGTCTGAGAGATCATTTTGTGTAACCGGATTATTGCTTTGTAAAATGTAAGCCCTTAAAAGCATTTTAATTACTTGGGACTAGATGCTTCACATGCTATAGATTCATGTATTTCTCACACCATTGAATGTGTAACCGCATGTGAAACTTTTGTATGTAAAGATGAAAGGATTATTGTCTAGTGAATGTTAGTTGATATGGTTAGTTTATGTTGAATTATTTCGAGGCATTACAGTAACTGTTTATTTTTCTCTGTGTATATCTAAGAATTTTAAAAATTTGTTTGTTTGTTTTCATAATTTTTTTTGCTGTGTGTTTTTGCTAAGAAAGAATTTAGAGTTCTTAAAAGAAATAGTTTTTTATTTTGGTTTTATTATTTTTTTTAATGCTAATAGATTTTACTCTTTTTTTTTTGTTATCAAATCTCTTTGATTATAATATTCTAAGAGTCTTGGTTTGTATTTTTCTATTTTGTGTGCTTTTTTATTTTTATTTATATTCATTTTTTTCATTATTCACTTTTGTTTTTTGTTTATAAATTCTATTTGTTTTTTAATTTTCTTTGCTATTTTCTTTTCTTTTTTTTTTTTGGTGTTTGTGTTTTTAAAAAAACAATTCAATGTTCTTTAAAAAAAAAATTAATCTTTTTTTTGTTTGTTTTGCGTCTTTTTTTTTTTTTTTTTGGTTTTGTTTTTCATATTTTTTTAAAATTTGTTTGTTTATTTTCTTTTATTTATTTATATTTTTTTTTGCATATTTTTTTTTTTTTAAGGAAAGTATTCAGTGTTCTTCAAATTTGTTTCGATTGTAAATGTTTAAGAGGCTTGGGTTAGTGTTTTTATGCTTAACCAAATTTTAAACAAAAAAATAAAATTACTCCAACTAGATTTTGCCAAATACATATGTAATTTAAGCAATTTATTAACTTATTTAGATTACATCAGACTCTAATATTAATTTAAACACACAACGAAATAAAATATCTTTTAAAGATAAAATAAAAATTTTAAAAAGATTTTTTTGTAATAAAATCTTAATAGGAGAGGATGTTTTACTAATTTATTATACGTATGAGCATATATTTTATTTTTGTAATCCTTTTACGGACTAAATAGGTTTGAATTAAATATTTTAGAGACTTAATAGATTCAATCGATAGTTTAGGGACTAAATAGACTTTGATTTATACACTCAGGGACTAAATAGATTCAATTGATAGTTCAAGAATTAAGTAGATAATTTGATAATAGTTTAGGGATGAAAAGTGTAATAAACCTTGATACTAATAACATGATATTACTAACAAACAATAACTCCATATGTGGAGGGTCAATATCTACTTTCTAGGTGCCACATATACATTGGAGGAGGGTAAATGGTGAAAAATTCTCAGAGGGTGATATTGATGATGTAGTATCACCATTGCAAGAGAGGGAAGAAATTATGAAGTGTTTTACAATATATAACGATTCTAGTTTAGACCTGACTCATTTTGTATTATGGACTCAGGTTTCATGGTGTCGTATTGTTATTCATATTTTTCTTCCTTGTATTTCCTTAAATTTGGCTATTGGACTGTAGTGGTTGTGTTTGGAACAGGTTGGTTGCTTAGTTTTCAAACTTTTGTTATCTAGAATTTTGCTTCTTTACTTGAGCGCCATTTCTTGCGCTCAAGCGGGCTTTGTGAACTCTCAGTACTTTTGCAGGCCTACAAAACTACTGAGAGAGTGTATTCTACGGTTGAGTAGTTCTTTCCGCGCTCGAGTGGGTTCAGCTCAAGCGGCCTTTTTTGCAGCCGAGCGATGGTCTGTTCTCTGCAAAACTACTGGGAGTGTGCATTTTGTGCTCGAGCGGCACTTATTACGCTCGAGCGGAACAGCTTATTGTGTCTGACGCTCAAGTATCACTTCTGGCGCTCGAGTGAACTGTGCGTATATCAGTTCGTAGTAGCACCCTTTTTCATCACTTTTTCATAACTTTCTCCCTCAAAACCCAAGATCTACAGCTCCTCTCTCTAAAAATCACTCTCTCTCTACTTTTTCACCTAAATTTAGTGGTTTCTCCACCTTACTCTCTTTGATAAAAAGATAGAGCATCTCAAGCGCTACATTCTCATTCGAATAGAGTTGGATTTCGGCTTGTTTGAAGTGTCTCCATTCTCTCTAAACTTGAGGTAGAGACTTTCTACACTCTCGTATGACTTTTTACTTAGCTATTTGTTTTGTGTAAATAAATGTTGGGATTTGGAGGATTTTAGACAAACCTAGGGTTTTGGTTTAAAATCAAAAGATAGGTTTTTAAATAATGGTATTTAAAATGATTACGAGTGTAGATATGATGATGTGTTGTGTTGAATTTGTTGATTTTGGCACATGGGTTGGATTTTGAAAGAAAATTGAGTTTTGCGTTAAAATGCCTCAAATGGTTATTTTGTACAAATAAATGAAATTGGTGTTGGAAATTTGAAATTGGATGAATGTTTATATAAATAGTGGAGTTGGATATGTATTACCTCTTGCCTGTGAAAATTTGGATAATTTATCTGTTTTAGAGATTATATAGCTATTTAGAAATATTTGTTTGGGCTACCGGTGGAGGATAGCCATGATTGTTATAGAAATTACATGAGAATTAGGTGAATTGAAACTAATCTTTTATTGGTTATCATTGAACATGACTGTGTTTTAATACATTATATATGTATGATGTTTGTGAGGAGAAAGGGCATGTACTCCATGTTTGGGAGAAGAAAATGGATGGACTCCATTGAATTAAGTTGGCTTGTGTGTCCATGGTGAAAGTCCTGAAAATGTTATGTATACATGGGTGCCGATTCCCGCGGACGAAATTTTCGTAAAATGACAAATGGAAGTGCTTGTGTGATGACCATATTGATTTGAGAACAGTTGAGTTGCATCCTCATTTTGGTTGTTTGTAATAAATGGAAACAACTCATGAATTGAGATAAAATGAACTGAGATAAAAACAAGGGATTAAGATAACATGAATTGTGATATAAAACTTGGCATGGCATGATTTGAAAAAGGGTTCTAAATGATTTTGTCACCAGCATTGTATATGCACATCATATTTATATCTTTGTTAAGATTCATATATTATGTTATATTGTTTCTACTGGGTTTTGACTCACCTTACTTGGGAAAAATCATTTTTAGGTGCTGTTAATATACCTTCGCCAAGGACTTAGCTTGGGAGGACTGTGGAACTGAAGGCTCAATTTTGTTTATTTTGGTGTCTAACTTTTGTACAAGCCTAAGACTTTATTTGTATTGAGTTTCTGACTCATTTTCTTGTAACCAAGTACGGTCTTGAAAAGATGTAAGCCCTTAGGGCATGTGAGTATCTATTTAGCTTTCGCTCCTTATTACTACTTGTAACACATGTTGTAAATTTAGGATGTACTATTTATAAATATATACTACATATGTCACCTTTTGTATACTAACTATGATTAATGAAAGTTTTTTATTTCACTTATATCACTTTGTACTAGTTGTTTGTAGTTGAATCATGTATTTATTTTGGGGGCGTTACACAATATCACTTGATTGAGTGTCCGCTTGTTTAGCACGTAATATTGTAACCTTATCTCATTTTCTCTAATAAAGAGTTGTGTTTGAATAATACTGTCAATTCATCGAACCACCAATTAATCACAATGCTATTGAGCATCAATTGATTTTGGTTTTGGACCTTCCAATAACTTTCCCCAATCTAGGAGTGGATTGTTGGTGTTTTTTCTTTGACATTTTTTATTTTTATTTTGGTTAATTTATTTTATTTTATTTTTAAACTCGTAAGTACTTCAATGCCCTTATCATATGATTATTCTACCAACACTTTCACAATTTCTCATTTATTAATATTGCATATAATTATTTAAATCACATCTACATTAAAAAATAAATAATAATAATAATAAAAACACTAGTATAAACAAATAGTGATGGGGCAAAGGATAACCCAAGCACCTTTCAGATAGAAATATTTAGAAATTGTTTGGCATGATCTATTGTAATATATTTTTTTATCTTTTTATTTATTTTTTTTTCAAATTAGATCATCTCTCTATTTTTTTATTTATCTTTTCGTAAAAAGTCAAAAATTTACTTATTTAGATCATCCCAAATAACTTCTTATTGTATTATATCAAAAATAAATAAATAAATAAAAAGGGACACTCGGGTGATAAATATATACATTCTCACATCTCTCTCTCTATATATATATATATATATATTTGTTGTGTTTTATGAAATAAATAGTTTGTTTTAGCATTCCAAGAGATCTGATTAGACGAAATCTCGCCGAAATTTGTGTGGATATGTAGATCTCACTTGACAAGATCTGAATATTGTTTCAAATTGTTGTGTTTGTTTTTTTTAGGATAATTTATATGATTTTTGTATTCATGCATTGTAGGTATTTGTTGAAAGCTCTAACATTGTGTTTGGTTGAGGGATTTGAGAAGGAATTTGGAAAGGGGAAAGGAAAAAAGTATGTGAAACTAGATAAAATATAGGTATATTTTATTTACATTTCACCTACCTTTTTTATTTCTCTTTCCAAATACTCCAATCAAATATAGCGTAAGAGAAATGACATTATTATTGTTTGATTATAGGACAACTAGTAAATTTTATTTGCTAAAGATACATATAATTTTCAGGTAGATTGTTGCCATTAGATATCATCCATGTCTTTCTTTTCAGCTATTGTTACTTTTGCTACTATTTGTATTCTCTTAAGCTAGGCTATATATGCTGGTTTGTTTAAATAACAAGCAACACTTGGTTTCTTCACTTTTTGGGAACTTCTGAGGACTTGTATATGAGGATTTATTCTTCAGTGGTAACTGGTTTTGATTTGTACAGATTGTTAATCTTAAGGGTTGTGTGATTGCTTCTCTCTTTCTACTCTCTCACTACATTACACAAATCAAGTCCACAAATCATCCTATCTATACAAAATAGAGAGATGAGATCTGTTTTGTGATGGCTGAGTACATAAACCGCCTCGTTCTCTTTGAGTCATGTTGGGTCTACTCTTGTTAGAGTGTCGGGTTTTAAATATGAAGTCGTGTCAACTGTTTGGGTTCGTTTTTCTTGAAAACTTTTCTCAAAATTCTCGTTCTTATTTATTTCGGTGTTGAGTTCACTTGGATTGGGAGATGCAAGGTTGGATTCGAGGTGTCTCAGCTTGAATGGGTGAATTTTTTTGACTGGGAGCAGGACCGCACGTGCGGAGGGCTTGGGCCGCACGTGCTGAAGTGTAGCAATCCCAGTTTCAATCCTTTTTTCATGTTTTGGCACTTCGATTGGGACAGTCGGGGGTCGAGCTACCTAGTCAGCTCGCGGGGGTCCAGGGGACAACGCCCCTTGGCGGGGTTGAGGGGCAGCGCCCCTCAAAACAAAAATGCAAAACGCATTCGAAGTTGCTTGATCCGGGCTGAGGACAAAGGCCGTACGTGTGGGAGATGAGGCCGTACGTGCGGAAAATAAGGCAGGGGGCTAAAGCACACTACTAAAAAGGCAGGTGCGGCCGAAGGTACGGGAAGTTAGGTAGATCCAGAATTTTTTCTTTTCTTCTCTCTTTGGGCTGATTGAATGTCACTTTTTGGTATATCTCTCTCTTTCTAAAAACATTTCATCTCCCTTCTCTCTACATTTCCTACCAAAAACCTCATAAGATCTTTGATTTCTCCAAATCCATTGGGATTTAGATCCAAGTCCTTCATCAAAGTTGGTATCTAGGCAAGAGCTACGTTGTGTGCGGTGGAGATTGAGTTTTGACATCGTTAATTTTGGGGTTTCAACTTGTTTCTTCTTCAAACTTGAGGTAGGGATTTTCTTTGAGTTATATATATGTTTTTGCAAGATCTAAATGATTTTGAAATTGCTTTGAAAATGGGTAGTTGATTCAAGCAGATGAGTAATTTTTGAAAATGGGTTTATTTTCTTGTTTCCTTAAAAATAAAAATTGAGGGTTTTGAACTATGTTGATTGAAGAAAGAGGATTTTGGTGAGATTTTTCTCAAATGTTTGAAGATGGATGGTTTGGTGAGAAAACCTAGAAATTCAGGATTTTTAAAAGAAGTTGAAAATCCATGATTGATATTGTTATATTTATTTTGAATGCCCAAAATAAGTGATGTTTGGAAATTTTCTTGTTTATATTATATAAATGATAAATTTTGAGAAATATGAGAGTTGTTCATTTTGAAAATTGTTATTCAAAATGTTGATTTAGTCCTGAAATGGCTAATTTGTTGAAAATACTCGGAATATGGAAGATGTGTTATTTCTCGGATGAATTGAAATAAATGTATATTTATTCATCTTGTGAAATTACATGGAAAGGAGAAATGGGAATTTTGATCACAATGGTAGTATTGTGTGGAAGAATTGGAAATGGAAAAATTGTTGCATTGTATTGACTATTGTTACATTGGCATATCAATTCATTTGATTACATTGAACTTTAAAAGCTGATTTGAAAAATTGCATTGAAAAAAGAATGTTGAGAAATGAGTTTTCATGAAATAGTTTTTGGATAAATACGGTGATAAGTCTTGACAGGTGGTGTAGATGATAGATGCCGAGCCTTCCAATTGACACTGGTAAAAATGACAATTGATAGGTGTCGAGCCTTTCCAGTTGACACTGGTAAAAAATGACAATTGATAGGTGTCGAGCCTTCCGGTTGATACCGGTAAAAATGACAAATTGATAGTACTTGTATAGTCTACTTGCAAACATTGACCTAGGGATTATCAAAGTTGTCTTTACCACCCCTTGAATTAAATTGTTAAGTTTTGAACAATGGACATTTCATGGCATCATTGTGCATGATGGTTTTCAAAAGATGAAGATATAATTTATTTGCAAAAAGACATAGCATGGCATATGAATTTCATTTCTTGAGACTTGTATAAAATGTATGTATTTTGTTAAGAATTTCCTACGGGGCTTTATGCTTACCCTACGGGATTTTTTGTGCAGGAAAGGATGTGGTGATTCCGTTTAACTAAAGGCTAGAAAATGTGTGTATTGGGAGTACAAACTCTCATTCTGCTATGACTCTGTTTGTAAGCCAAGGGCTGCATTTGTGTGGGTTTGAATAACCATTTTGTGTAACCAGGCTTAAGCCCTGGAAACTTGTAAACCCTTGGAGGTATTTATTTGTTTAATTACTTGTTGTTGGACTAATGTATTATCGCATGAGGAATTGTTTACATTAAGTAATGCAAGTGTGGGATTGTATAATTAGCTTTCCTTTAAAAGGGCCATGATTATTGTATTGTCATTTGGGTATGAAAATTGGAGCGTTACTGGAAGAAGGGCTGCATGTGCAGAAGGAGAGGCCGTACGTGCGGCGAGGTAGAGAAATTCTGGATTGGCTACTGCATTATATACAGGTGCGGAGGGAAATGCGGAAAGTGGTGTGGGGGAGTGTCGCATATATAGAGATGAGAGCCGCACATGCGGAGAGGGTTGCCGCATGTGCGGGAATGGGTGCCACACGTGTGAGAGTCTGATGCGTTCGAAAATCTGTCTTTTTCTCTCTTTTTAGGCTGAGTGTATCTCACTTTTTACATTACTCTCTCTCTAAAAATATCATTTCCTCTCCTTTCTCTTTAAAAACCTCCACCAAACTCCATAAACTCTTAATTTCTTGTCATCCATTGAAGTTTTGGTCCAACATCCTTCACTTAGTTTGGAGAGCTAAGCAAGGGCTTCGTTGTGTGCAGTGAAGCTCGGGTTTCGACACCGTTGGATTTAGGGCTTTCATCTTTTTTTCCGCCAAGAACTTGAGGTAGGGATTTTCTTAGTATTATATATATATATATATATATATATTTGGCAAGATTGTGTTGATTTTGGAATTTCCTTGATGGTATTGAAAAATTTGTCTTTGGCTCAAGGTCGATAGGGGTTTTAAAAGGGGGGTTTACCCCTTGTCTCTTCTAAACAATTTCTAGAGTGTTTTGAACTACATTGTGTAAAGGAAGATGTTTTGGGTAAGATGCTTTCAAAAGATGAGGGGGTGTCCCTTTTTTTTTTTAGTGAAAAACCTAGAACTTTGGGGTTTTTGAAAGTGGTTGAGAATCTATGGATTTTCGTTACTCAATATGTGCCAAATGAATGAATGATTGGAAAATTTTCTCATATATATATGTATATATAAATGACAAATTTCATGGAATATAAAAATTGTTGATTTTGGAAATTGTTGAGAATGCATGAAGTGTGAGATTGTTGCTACTCATTGAAGGATTTAAATAAATAAATGGCTATCATGTGAAATGGCATTGAAAAGAGAAATGGGTATTGTGATTATTATGGGAATATTGTGTGGAATAGTTGAAAATGGAAGGGGCATTTCATGGCATGAATAATTGTTGCATTGGCATTGCAATACTTTCAATTGTTACAAATATTGGATTGAGATTTGAAACTTTTGCATTGAAAAAGAAATGCTGTGAAACAAGATCTCATTGAAATGTTATGGGGTAAATACGTTGGTAAGTCCAGATAAGGGGTGTAAATGAAATTGATTAAGTTGGCTTGAATGTCCAGGGTGAAAGACTGAAAACACGCGCGGAGGAGGTACCACGCGTGGAGGAGGTACCACGTGCCTTCTGGTTAGCTACCGGTAAAGTGGGGGTTTGATAGTGCTAGTTATGCCTACTTGCAGACACCAACTTAGAGATTACCTAAGTCGTATTTACCGCCTCTTGAGCTTGATGGAAAATTATTAAATTGTTAAATTTCCAAGTTTTCATTGAACATGACCGTTTTAAAAAAGATGGTAATGTGACCTTTTTTTTTTAAGGCATGGCATGACATGGCATGTGCATTTCAATTTATGAGACTAGTGTAAAATGTATATACCTTGTTAAGAATTTCTTACTGAACTTCATGCTCACCCTATGGGATTTTGGTGCACGAAAGGATGTGGTGATTCCGCCAAACTAGGGTGTGGATGTGTAGGTTGAGAGCACTGAGCTCTTATTTTGTTGTGATCATATTTTTTTTTTTGCAAGCCAAGGGCTATATTTGTATGGGTTCCAGCAACCATTTTATGTAACCGGGCTTAAGCCTTGGACTTTGTAGCCTTTAGGGCATTTAGTTACGTTTGACTAAATATTCTACATGCTATAGATTCATGTACTAAAAATCAATGAATGTATGCTCGCATGTGGGACTATTTTGTAAAAATCTCTTGATTTATGTAATGCAAGTGTTGGAGAATTACATGTTTTGTGAACGATAGATCAAGTGCACATATCAAAAAAAAAATAAAAATAAATTGTATAGATAAAAAATTAAACAGATAAAATTTGAACTGTCACGACCCCATTCCGCCCCTAGTAGAATGGTGCCATGATGGCCAGTAATTCGAGATTACCAAAGGCCACTTACAAGAATACACACACGAATCAGAGTAAACATATGGAGCTTACAAATGCGGAAGCAATAAATAAAAGCTAAATAGTCCATAAGAGCAGTGCTTAAGTTAAATGAAATGACATACATCTTACAATAGCTTATATACAACAAAATGGAGTACAAAAATTACACATTGACCAAAAGGCTTCTCAGCCATCAAATACAAAATACAATGGAATAACTAAGAAGCATGATCTTCAAGATGTTGCAAAACACGAATCCAAAAACACATCGGCAAACACATCTAGGCATCGCCGCCGCTTTGCTCATCACCTACATATATATAGAGAGGGTGAGCTTGGATACTCAGTGAATGGTATAAATAATAAAGGTTACATGAATGATACCCGAGATCTTTTAGCGAAACAATACATGGAATAAATCAAGCTCATCTATCAAATCTTTCAAAGTTTCAAGGGATGCTTACTAACATCAATATAATACAAGAGATGACATTCCGGACAAACAAACCCACGCGGTAAAACCGTCAGTGGCAAGGCAAGACAAGACAAGAGAGATCTCTAAGCAATGGTGTCGTTGCATTATAGTCCCCAGACACTAAGGACTTGTGCTACAAATGCTTATAGTCCCCTAGCACATACGGACTTCCAAACTTTGTGCTATGAATGCTTATAGTCCCCTAGCACATACGGACTTCCAAACTTTGTGCTACGAATGCTTATAGTCCCCTACCACATACGGACTTCCCGAGAATGTCATCAAAACAAAACATAATGTTTGATACACAAATAGGAATACTCATTCATGCTTACAAATACTTTTCAAAACAAAGCAAAACAAGACTTTTACTAAAACATTGTAACATAGCTTTATTAAAATACCACTCACATAGCTCTTCGAACGTCGGGGTCAGGGCAAGTCCAAGTCCTACAAACACATGGCAAGTCTATTGAATGCACTTTTAAACAAGCGTCACATGCATACAAATGATCTCGGCATTTCCCAAAACTGAATCAAATCAAAACAAACACTGTTTCTTATCTCGGGAAAAACATGCTGGGCACTAACCAGGTCATGGCCGAGGTCCCACACCTCCTCGCCGAGGTGAGGTCCCGTTGGCCACATTCAAGGAAATGAAGTTGGGAAAAATCTGGGTTTTCCCTCTGCTCAAGAACATGAAGAACATGATTATGAAAAATATGAAGGAAATGAATGCAAAGATCATAACTTATCATTATAAAACCTGAGATTTCATGCTATGAGTTTGAAAACATGGACCTGGGTACCCATACTAGAAGATCTTTGGGAAAACAAACACAAAAGCATGGATTTTAATATAAGCTTTCGGATCAAACAAAGCTTTTCTTCAAAAACTCATGAACACTAACTTTCTCTTTCTAAAACCAATCTTTAAATCAATGCATGGCATGCAGAACATATTCAATCATGCAATGTAGCTAGATGATCAATGAGAACAACAAGAGTTGATCAAGATTCTAACCTCAATATTCGAATCTAACGGTTTGAACTCTAAGGATCAAGCTTGCTATCCACTCTCTCACTCTAAAGCTCCTCCTTCTCCTTCTAGAGCTTCTCTCACCTCAAGAACAAGTTATGATACAAAATGATACATTTCTAGGCTTGCCGGCTGACTTAACACTCAGCTCGGACACGTGGCAACGGTTGGTTGGCTCTACTTAAAAAGGTGACTGATTGAAAAGACAAGACTATGACAAAGTGTGTTCAACAAGCTAGGCGGCAAGGGACTCCGGCGAGTAATGACATCGGCTAATAATAAGACTTCGGCAAGCAAAGGAACAATGACCTCGGCTAGAAAGGTCAACTCTTGGCCCAGCTGTGCCACATCTCGGCCTAGATGTGCCACACCTCGGTCTAGGTTGTACCGGTCTAGGGCAAGATCACTTGGGTTCAAGGGCAACATCTCGGCCCAGATAGTACACATCTCGGCCTTGGTGATGAACACCTCGGCCTAGATAATGATATCTCGGCTAATATGTTAGGGTGCGGATGGAGGTCAACTAGAGAAATCCCAAGATGGTCCTAAGTATAAGAGTATCAAAAGGGTGACCTAGGCTCAAGATGACCTCAGCTGAAACACATACACACCAATAAGGAACATACCATTCAAGTAACATTTATGCAAGACAAGTCAAGATTTGAAATGCAAGCTTAACAGAGCAAAATCATATATAATGCATATGAGTACGGTTAGGGTAGTGTGAGGGTCATTACATGAACAGATAGGGGAAAAATTGAACATATAGATATAAATTTGAACAAATTGAAAAAAAAATTTGAACAAATAGTTCAAAAAAAGTCAACAATAAAAAAAAACTAACAAATAAATTAAGGGGATAAAATTGAAAACAAAATGCCCTTCAAAACTAATAAAAAGACTTTTTATCAAATTATTTCACAAATGGTAAACCTCTCACCAACAAAAAAATATTCACTTAACTACAAGAAAAGTGGGTATATGAGACGGAACTATTTGCGACGGCACACTTGCCGTCTCAAAAAGTCACTTTTTTTTTTTTTTGATCTCAAAAGTATTCTTGACGACACCATTTGCCGTCTCAAAATTAGAGTATTTGCGGCGTAAAATACCGTCGCAAATACTCTCATTTTTTGAGACGGCAAATAGTGCCGTCGCAAATGCTCTGCTTTTTTGAGACGGCAAATGGTGCCGTCGCAAATACTCTGCTTTTTTGAGACGACATTTTCTGCCATCGCAAAAAGTGACTTTTGTGTTTTTTTTTTTTTAGTGAATATTTTTAAAATTTTAAATATTTTTTTTAGATGAACCTTACTTAGATGTATCTAAAAAAAAAATTTATGAAAAAATATTTTTAAAAATTAATAAATACATAAAAATACAAAAAAAAAAATGTATTGAATTATTGTATTTTTGGTATTTAGTGAATTTTTAAAAGATTTTTTTTACAATTTTTAAAATTTTTAGGTGTATTGATGTTAGGTGTGTCTAAAAATTAAAAAAAAATACTTAAAATATTAAAAAAATTTAGTAAAAACAATATAACACGGAAAACAGGAAAGTATAATTTTCTTAAAAGAGTTTTTGGAAAACTCTAATCTAGCATAGTGGTTATGGTTTTGAATAGCTTCATATATATACAGTCACAAAATGGTTTGAATAAATTCAACGGTATTTTTTTGTCGCAAAAAAAATTAAAAAAAACAATGTCGTCTTACTCTTTTGATATAACATTTCTCTTTTCATTCATTTTTTCATCTTCGTGTCTCTCTGTCTCTATCTCTCTCTCTCTTCTCTTTATCTCTTTCACTCATCACTCTTCTTTCTCTGTTTGTCTGTTTCTCTCTCTCATTTTCTCTCTGTGTCTCTCACCTATCTCTCTTCTCTCTATCTCTCATCCTGCTTTTCTCTCCTGTCTCTGCTGCTCATCTCTCTCTCTATCTCTAATTTCTTTTTTCTCTCTCTCTCTCTTATCTTTCTATCTCTCTATCTCTCCGCCCATTTCTCTCTCTCTGTCTCTCTTTTCTCAGGTCTCTCTCTCGCCATCTCTCTCTCGCTCTATTTCTCTATTTTTTGTCTATCTCTCGCTTATCTCTTGTTTCTCTCTCTTTTTCTATCTCTCTCTCTCTCTCTCTTTCTCTCTCATCTCTTTTCTCTCTCTCTCCTGTCTCTCTTACTCATCACTTTTCTCTCTCTCTCTCTCTGTCTACTTGTCTATTTGTCTATTTCTCCCTCACTATGTTCGCCTTGCTCACTCTCTAACTCCCATCTTCTCTATTTATCGATCCACTATAAACGACGTTGTCTTACTCTTTTGAACATTTCTCTTTTCACCAATTTTTTCATCTTCCTATCTCTCTGTCTCTGTCTCTCTTCTTTTTCTTTTTCTTACTCATCACTTTTCTTTGTCTGTCTGTCTGTCTCCCTTTCTCTATGTATCTCCTTCGCCATCACCATCATCACCACCACCACCACCACCATCTTTTATCCACCACCTTCACCACTACTGCCGCTTCCTCTCATCTACCATAAAATCTTACCTCTCCTCTCTCTCTCTCACTTATCACTCTTCTCTATCTGTCAGTCTTTGTCTCTGTCTTTGTCTCTTTCTCTTTCTCTCTTTGTCTCTCGCTCATCTCTCTTCTCTTTATCTCTCTTATTTCTCTATCTCTCTTCTCTCTCGCTCATTTATCTTCTCTCTATCTCTCTCACTGTCTCTCTCGATCATCTTTCTTCTCTCTTCGTCTCTTTCTTTTTCTATGTCTTTCTCTCGATCATCTCTTTTCGCTCTCTTTCTCTCTCTCTCTCTCTCTTTGTCTATCTCTCACTCATCTCTTGTTTCTCTATTTTTCTATATATATATATCTCTCTATATCTCTTTCTCTCTTTGTCTCTTTCTCACTTATCACTCTTCTCTCTCTCTTCTCTCTGTGTCTGTTTGTCTATCTCTCACTCTTCTCTCTCTCTCTCTATGTATTTGTCTGTCTGTTTGTCTCTCTCCCCCATTGTGTTCACCTTGCTCACTCTCTCCGTCATCTCTTCTCTATTTACCGAGCTCTCCACTACAAAAAAATACACTTTTAGCGACCACTTTGTCTCTCTCTCGCTCATCACTTTGTCTCTGTTTGTCTGTCTATCTCTCTCTTTCTCTCTATCTGTCTCTCACTTATCTCTCTCTCACCACCCATCTTCTCTACCACATTCACCACTACTGCAAATGCAATTCCACTACTACCACTGTTGTCACTCAACCTCTACAACTATCATTACTACCACCATCGCTACTACTTCACTATCACCACTACTATTACCATTATCTCTCATCCACAATCGCTATTCTATCTTCTCTACAACTACCACAACTTCACCACTTATCTCCTTCATCATCACTACCACCACCATTATCACCTCTTATCCACCACGTTCACCACTACTGCCGCTTCTCATCCTCTACCACAAAAAATTAGTTCTTGATTTTTAGTATAAAAAAAAAAAAGGGTCGCAAAATTTTTTTTTTCATTGATCACAAAAAATTAACTTTATTTTAATAGAAAATATCATCCATACTTTTACCAAATAAAAAATAATAATAATAATTTTTTATTCATTAAAATAATATATGAAACAAATAAATTTTCAACCTTATTAAATGAAAAAAAAATTATTTTAATAAAAAATATTTTTTTTGACAACGGCATCCTCCATTGCAAAAAAAAAAAAAAAAAGTCATTTTATTATTTAAATATTCATTTGTAATGAAAATTACCCCCCTCCTCTTTTTCCATCCCCGCTCGGGTTTTCCCCCCCACCCCAAACCCAAAATCCCCAATCTCAAAATCCCTAATCTCTTCTCACGTCTCTCTCTCTCTCTCCGTCTCTATTTGTTTAAGATGCTGATTCGGATGATTCACGGTCTAGGAGGAAGAGGAAGAGCACGAGTTCTAGGCTAGAAATAGGAAATCGGAATCAAATATCAACATACATACATACATACAGACTTGTTTGAATTGTCAATCAAATATCAACCAATCGATATCGATGGCTTCATCTTCGGATTCCATGGACAACACTTTCAGAGCTTGAGTCCAGAAGATCTTCGGGTCTCTCTCATCATCATCGCTAAGCCCTCTGTGGTCTCTTACCGACGGCGAGGTGGAGAAGAGAGAGTGGCGACGACCCTCCTCCGCCAAAGACGACGACCAAACCCCTATTTCTTTCTCTTTCGATGGCCTTGCTTGTAGGGTTGTAGGGTTGTAGGGTTCCGCCATGAAAGGAGGTAGATTGAAAACAGAGACCAAAAGGACCGATAGCAAGTAAGTTTTGTTTGCCTTGTTGTTTTTGGAGTTTTTAGATCTGAGATCTATTATGCGTGTGATTCAGAGTGTGTTTTTTTGGTATTGAAGATCGATTTTTTTGTTGTTAGACTTTCGGTGAAGAGAGGTGCTCCGAGGTAAGCAACCAATGCTTAGAAAATGACTCTTACGTTTTCAGTTGGGAATTATCCCGTGATGGATAGAATTATTTGGTATATTCACTGATACAGCTTTCTTGCCATCGTCATTTTTTTATAATATACTTAATTAAGATGAAGTGAATTTGTTTCATAAGCACTGTGTTTCATTTGTAGTTAATATCCAAGGCAGATTTTCGTAAGTTTTACCTTGTGCAATTAATAGGGTTTGAAGAGTGCATTGGCCTCTGGTGCTGATAAAGATGAAGGGGATTCAGAGGGAAGGATAGCATTGCATTTTGCATGTGGATATGGTGAGGTATGATAGCCTTTTGAAGTGAAATCTTTATACTTTAGTTGTGTTTTTGCCTGCATATTACTCTGTTTTTTTTATGTTCTTTGGTGATAGATTCTATTTAATTAGTTGGGTGTGCATGATGACTTGTGTTGATTAAGTTTTAGCACTGCATTTCTTAAAAATAACAGAAAACAGGGATAGTTTATTCATTATGCTGACTGCCAGTAGGTCTAACTCTTACCCCTAATGTATCACACTTATTTTTTTTTTTCTCTTTCATAATTCAATTGCTACAATCAATGGGGCCACAATGGATGCACTACTCATATACTAGCTTTGAAACTCCTGTGAGCAAGTTGGCCCTATCTTTTATAATAAACTTGTAGCCATAGTCTCAATTTTTTTAAGCATGGTGCTTCTGAACTTGGTACTGGTGTTGTAGTGGTGTCTTTACCGCTAAAAGTGTGTGCTAATATTTGGTTTGAGTTGAGAGGACAAAAAAAGGTTAGTTACACTTTTGGTCCCTAAAGTATGTGTTTTCTAATGATCCCCAACATTTCAACTGTGGCAATTTGTAAATGGCTTTTTTTCAAATGTTTTTTTTTTTTTTGGGCCTAGGTGTAATTATTTGTTAAAAAAATACCCCTAATTTTGATGACTAATACAAATGACATCAATGATGGAGACGTTTTTTCTACAAATTTTATACTTCGGATATGAAATCGACACAATTGAAATGTTATGGACTAAAATGATATAATGCATACTTGTAAGGGACACATATTTATTTATTTATTTTTACAAATAAGAAGATTCCATTAAGATGAGCCACTAAGGGGGTGTCACCCATTTACAAAGTATAAAGGACCTATACACAAGCATCACTCAAAAGGTCTCTAAAAAATCCAAAAATTGAGTCAAGGACGGTTCATCCCTCTTGAAAAACCAACTATCACTATTAAAAACTGGACTTTTTGTGACGGTGTCAAACGTCGCAAAAGGTCCATATATCGTCGCAAAAGACTTTTTACGACGGAATAGCGACGGAAAAGAGGGGGTGGCGGAAAGGGGCGTGACAAAAAGTATTTGCGACGGTTACAAACCGTCGCTTTCTTTTAGCGACGGCTAATCAATAGTTTTTACGACGGTTTCACCTGACACAAAAAAAGGGAAAAAACGGCATTTTTAGTGACGATGTTGATTGCCGTCGCAAAAAACCCTTTTTAGCGACGGTATTTGCCGTCATAAAAAGCTTACGGTCTAAAACTTCGCCAAAAAGTAGTATTAAGTTAATACCGTATTAGCAACATTTTAAACCGTCAAGAAGATTTATTTATGCATACCAAACCGTCGCAAAAGATTAGAACTAATATGCATATGCGACAGGTTAACCCGTCGCTAATAAAATATAAGGAAATGAGAATTACATTAGCGACGTTTTATTATTGTCGCAATAAAATTATTGTTTTATAAAATCATATTTTATTAAATGTTCCCTATACAAATTATTAATATTTTTTAAAATACATTCACATCCACATTTTCTTAAATACATTCACATCCACATCCACATCCACATTCACATTCACATCCAAATTCACGTTCAAAAAATCATATACCAAGAATAATATATGTACCTTGTAACAATTGTCAACCAAATATTCTTTACAAAAATATATAAAATAACCTCTAACAATACTAATAATTTTTTATATTCAAGAACTCAAATTTTTAGTATCGAAAATAGAAATAAAAAAAATAAAAACAGATATAGTGTAGCTTGTTTTGATATCAATAGTAAGCTCCCATATCGATATTCGAAGATATCATGTACTCAAAAGGTTTGCATCTGCAAAAAGAAACAAAAAAGAAAAAAAATCATCATTTACAACATAATTATTTTCAAGCTTACAGAAAATGTAAAAAATTTGATATTTTTTTCAAAAAATAAATAAATAAATAAGATTGTAAACTCTAATATCGATATGCGAAGATATCATCATGTACTCAAAAGGGTTGCACTTGCAAAAAAAACCACCAAAAACAGGCAATGATTGTACACATTGAGCTATAATCTAACAATAGTCGAATAAACACAAAAAGAGTTTGTAAAGGAGAATTTTTCATCGAGTTTTGTCTTCTCCTACAAGTCATGTGTGCCAAGTATATTGTGCGTGTCAAGTTTCGTTGACATCCGAACCCGTTTGAACATTTTAGTGTGTCAACCCCTTTGAAAAAGAGTTATTAAGTAACAAGTTTTCATAAACAGAAATTAGGCTCTAGATTGAAAACCGGGAATCGGTTTCGAGTTCCGTTTTATCTTACAAGTCATGTGTGCCTAGTATGTTGTGCGTGTCAAGTTTCGTTGACATTCGAACCCGTTTGAGTATTTTAATAAAAAAAATAATTGTCCTATTTTGATTACCAAACAATGGTGAATGTATCTAAAGGAATAACCTTATTGTGAAAGGAGTTTCAGAGAGAGAGAGAGAGAGAGAGAAGATGATGTTTGCAGAGGACAATAATTCAGAAATGAAAAAACAAGTTGTATGGCTGAATCGAGCGAAAATGAGTCCCCATGGGAGCAAGAACAAGCTGCTGCACCGATGTCAAAACAGTCCATCACAGTAGGCCAACAAGATAGTGCAGCAGCAAGCACGGATACTTTAGTCTACAGACCCACAACTTCTCGCTCACTGTTCCTTAAAAAGCTCACAACCAATAATCAATCTTCTGATTTCACTAGTCCCAGCCCCAATCTCATATAACTTGGCATCCCGTAAAAGGCGCCCAGTTGGGTACTCATTAACGTATCCGTTACCACCCAGACATTGGATAGCCTGCAACATTGGATTCAAAGCCATTTTGACACAGATAAATTTCACAAATTTACATTTTCATTCTGTTTCACAGCAGTTTTTGACTCATAGAAACTCTACAATTGTTCTTACAATAACAGTCCCAAATCCCCAAGATCAGAGCTTCATTCGTAGATAAAAGAAAAACTAATACAGTTTCAAATGACATTCCAAATAAAGAAAAATGCAAAACAAAGAAAAAGCTAATACTAGCAAGAAGGACAAAGAAGAGCTAAACACACGACACATAAAAAAACCAAATCTGGCAATAATAAAAATATTGTTCGGATAGCTAACTTAACTGTTGTTCAAATTTTGTTCAAAATTGCAATAATTATTGTTCTTTTAATGTTTTGGCATAAATAAATAAAAAACAAAAATAAATAAATAAGAGCCTTGCCTAGACAAAGGTAAGTATCAGGATATGCAAAGGGACAGTTAAGTAGAAAGATGAATAGAAGTAGGGCTTCACCTGAAGAGCAACTTGGGTGGCTCTTTCAGCTGCACAAAGTATAACTCCAGCACAATCCTGAAAGTTAGCATTCATCCACAAGTTGTTATAAAACTAGCAGAACAGTAATCAGTCAGACAGATTGTGCATTGCATTCTCAAAATAGCCAAATAGTAATAACAAGAGGTGTTTAAAAAACAAAAACAGAAAAAGGGGAAAGAAAGTACTTTGGATGAGATATTCACCAGTGTCATGGACCCTACCTTCACTCCCTAATGTTAATTTTAATCCAGTAAGATGATCATAAACCCACACACTAGCAATTGTGTGCAATTCATCACAATGGCTTCCGAAAATCCAAATGAATGACAGAAAATAGTCGGTAATGTAAGCAGAAAGAAGAAGAAGTGAAGCAGAAAGAAAAAGAAAAGATCAGAAGAGAAAGAGAAAGGATGAAAACTATATTGAAATATATAGTTAAATCATTGAATAAATAATATAACTAGATCCTGAAGATCTATACAAAAAAGGTTCCTAAAGAACTCAATTCTCTCTGTATCTTGTATTAAATTTATTCTTTTATTTGCTTTACAATTTATTATTTTATATGTTTTTACATTTTCTTCATTTTATAACAATTATGAATTTTTCAATTATTTTTTCCCCTTTTTTCCCACCATTTGTTCATTGAGAAAAGGTTTTGAAACAAATAATGCAGGTTAAAGTAAGAGTTTTTAGCTGAGTTGAAAAAAAAAAAGAAAAAAAGAGTGAGTTCTTAGCTGGATGACCCAAATCCACACTTCTCGTTGGGTTTGAGTTGCAGAGCCAAAGATTAGTAGATAATTAAAGCTTTGTAGGGAGACTTGCACATTGCGCATACATCAATTGTTCAGCTCTTCTTAAATAGAGACTACTCAAAAGAGTGAAAATCATATGTCCTAACAAATTGAGATGCAATGAACATTGATGATACATCTACACAAATAATATTCCTAACAATGAGGGAGCTATTGCTGTTCTTACTTGAGGGATGTATCAAACCGATCCTTGGCTTCTTTCACCATCAATGGCGTCATTTCGTGTCCAATTCCAGGTTGTGCTATCACCTAGAAATCAATTCAAAGAAATGAACTGTTAGAACCAAAAAATATCATATGGTTGGAAGTTCAAAGTACAGAAACAGTTTTAGCTATGCCCCTCTCTCCGTCTCTCTTGACATTTGTGACCATTGTCAGTTGACCAGATGACACAATCTCAGACAATACCTTGAAATTATCTGGACAATGGGCATCTTCATAAGCCTTGCATGCTCTTGATTTGGGAATTTCCAGACCTTCAATTGGGCATCGAGGATCTTTTTCACCTGTATGTTAAAAAAATATGTTACATTCCAAGTATGTTCTTTGCTTCTAAGAAAGAGAACCTAGTTCATTGATGACTGGAGTGCCATTAGCAGCTCTTCTATGTACACAGAATTTGATCACTGAACACCCACACATTTCATGGGTCCTCTTATCTCATGCGAGTGAGAGGGTTGTGTCCAGTTCTGCAATCGGATTATGTGCACTTAGCAAATTTTTACACTGGAAATGGTCATACCATTTAAGATCAGCAGAGGCCGTGGTGCAATAATTGGAATTGAATAAGGTGAATCAAACTTGGAGGCTAAGCCAGGAGCAATTCTGATCCAAACCTGATGGGAAAAAGAAATCATATTATATGTGATCTGACTTCAAAAGAGTAGAAAGCTCAACATGCAAGCTGCTTATTGGAGGATAAAAATGCCTTCTGCAGCTAGAAAAGTATAATCGCACAAAAACGGGATTGATGACTTTTCAAGATCCAGAGAAAAGAGTCGTTCCCCTGGGTGAAAAAAGCATTAGATGATTCAATTTTCTGAAACCAACACTTTTGATATATGTACAATAGGTGATAAAGCTAAAATCTCCACGTAGCTTAGTTGTGATCACATGGTAACATTGCAGCTTATTTAGATGTATAGAATTGAACTGTAATGCTGTGTTTGGTTAGAGAATTTGGAAAGCGATTTGGAAAAGAAAAGAGAAAATGTGTGCGAAACTAGGTGAAATGTAAATATATTTTATTCACATTTTACCTACCTTTCCCCTTTCTTTTTCCAAATCCATTACCAAATCCCCCAACCAAATACATCGTAACTGACCTGCTCCACCACTTCCTTATCAATAGCATTATTCCCTAGATGATTCCATGCTTCTGAAACCAAAAACTAGTATCACAAAAACAATAAATGCATTCAATTCAAGAAATATGCTTCAAGAAGCTCAGTACTTTGAATGACACATGTCCCATAAAGAGTTAGTTATGCAAACATTTACAAAAGGTCCTTACAGTTTAACCATTGATTACTCTTTTTCTTATGGATGGTTACAACTACAGGCTGGAATTTACTTTCAAGTGCTCAAATATCAACAACATCAAAGTATTTTAAATATGAGAAGCCTCCACAAAAATAAATTTTGTAGTAGAAGTTGCTGATTCCAGAGCAAACCTGTAGAAGTGAATTACAAACTAAGTCATAGTTAATTTCCTTTACTTTCTGATGTTTGAAATTAATTAATTTCATCTTTCTATGCCTCACCTTCGAAAACAAATTTCTTGATATCACAACCCGACTGCGTTACTTGTCATGGTCTATAGCCCATTGAAAGCCCTAAGACCATATTGCATAAATAGTCAACTCTTCCATACCGTTGTCCAATACAAAGATTTAAGAAATCCTCACTTATCGCATAAAACTTTGGATGTGACAAACCTGAACCCCAATTATTGGTACAAATGACAAGATAGCGGGTGTCAACAAGAAGAAGAAACCACGCATGCATTCCTGCATTTAAGAATTACTCTATGCATGTTATAGCAACAATGAAATTTATGTTTGGGTTTTTTTAATTTTGTTCTTCCAAGTTCCAACCTCCAAGCGATTCACCGGTGATTCCTATCTTAGAAGGGTCTATATCCTCCTCTCGTAAGATAATCGCCCAGCTTTTATCAAGTCCTGCACTGCAGAAGGCAAATTTTTTAGTTGAGTTTCTTTATTCATTAATTACATTGGATTCTGAAATATTTGATATATACTGTTACAGACTTGTCAAACTATATGTTCCAAAACAGAATGAATGAAGAAATTACCGTATCAAATATGAATGGCATTGTATCACCTTGTTTCCATGATGAAACGAGAGCCTGCATGATAGCAGTAAAACCACATTAAGGACAACAATGTTGTTCGCAACCTGGGTTATGAACTCATTCTCAGATTTGAAACATGAGAGAATCCATAGTCGTATCTCACTGCAGCAACACAAAATTCTCTCATTTTGGAATATTACTTGTTCAGATTTAGTTTTTGATCATGCCTGACACCAAACTATTTACCTGAATAAGGTGGTAGGTCATATAGTAAGAGAATACGAACAATTTTTTCTTTTGTTTATTTATTTATTTGTTTTGACCAGGCCCATATTGCAAAGTTAAATCAAAACATCAGTATCCAATACACACATCTCGATAGGTGGTCATACTACTGGCACGTTCTCCATGGTAACGAGAATCAATGGCAATAGCTATATATCCACGTGAAGCATATGCCTGAAACAAATGGAAAAATATAGGATGATCTCCTGTGTTAACAAAGTCAATCTGATGAAAACTGCAGGTCTGAGAAAACCTCAAAATAGGTACCTCAAGCAATGGCCGTAACCACTCTTTGCACTTATGTGTGCTATGCAAAAATACAACAGATGGCTTCCTTTGATGATTGCATTCATTAATGCTCAAAATCAGCACAGGTAAGCGCCCTTGCTCTCCTGCCTACTTATGACCATGAGTACAGTTAATACATTTCATGCCCACAGTCAGCAAATGTGGAGGTATAAAGGAATAGTGCATTCATTAAAGCCCATCAGGTGCATAGCTACCATAGAAACTTCCACGTCATAATTCATAATCACATATTAGTTTTTGTAGGCTGAATTACAAGTTCTACGATCTACTCGGTTTCAGAAATTGGAAGCCTTGTAAAGTACTTTTGGCTAGCCCAAAATTGCAATAGTTTCACTTTTTTCCCGACACAGTTGTGTGTACACTAATCTTTTAAGAGAATTTGTTTTTTGGGTGGTTAAAAACATATTTCATGGGAGAGTTGAGAGGCAAAACATGGTTTCAAGTAATCACAATTCACCATTGATAGTGGATTCTGACCTCCCTCTATTCCATGGACAGACAAGTTGTTGAACACCGTAATGTTCTCGTGTTCATGTGAGTGTCATAGAGATTTTGCCTTTACTACAATAATAATTAAGCATGTGACTTCTTACAAACTAAATGGTCTTCATTGTCATTTACAAATAAGAAAAACAAAAATAAAAAAGAAAAGGATTTTCATGTGTGTGTGGGGTGGGTGATTGCTTAGATGGAATGCGTTGTTAGGTACCAAAAACTAAAGATAGATGCTTTAAAATCAAAGAATTGTACAAAGCTAAAACAAGGTATGCAAAAAGTAAGAGATATCCAAACGAGCTATTGTTCTTATTTTTAACCAATCATCAATAATCAGAGGGGAGATATAGATGATGTTATCCATATATCACAACAAATAAACAAAAGAATTATTCAGGGTGCTATATGATCAGAATACTTGGGAAAAGACTCTGTGATTTGAGGCATTATATAATTAACTTCTTGTGGCTAGGTTGTAAGATCATGAAAACCTCCATCATTTTAACTGATAAAAGCTAATAAACCAGGGAGACAATAAACAAAAGTTTGAAAAGAGGCAGCAAAATTTTCATTGTATTTAAATCAAAAAAGCACCCTACTTATCCAAAATCTTTGAATTATTTGGAAAGAAGAATGTCATGGTAGATTCAATCCAATTATTTATCATGAAATAAAATTATGTTACCTGTCCCTTTTAAATATTTGAATGTTTCATCACAGTAATTAAAAAAAAAAAAAAAAAGGCTAATTCAAGAAGCAGACATATATGACCAAGATTCAAAAATCCACAAACCTCAGTGATCAAGTGCACATTTTCCTCTTTAAGTAAATCCTTAAGATTGGGAATGTCTGCTTTTGGACAAGACTCCATTGCCTGATAAAATGTCAGAGAGATAAACTAGAATGGAACAATGTAGAAATTACAACAGATAAGATACAAATACTCAAGGAGATTTCAACCTCACTGAAGCTTGGCCGGGGAGTTTGTTGATACATGGGATCTGCCACAGGTTTTCCAAGTTCTACAGACAGTGTAACTGCAAAATTCGAAGAAATTTGGTGGGAAGTAAAATTGAGAGAGAGATAAATGAATAGATATAAAATTACGCTTGCTTATAAATGGAGACTATATTTTACTCAAGAAGATACAAAAACTATGGAGTAAATAATTTTCCAAATTTTACTGAACAGTTAAAAATTCAAATGCAATAATCTTTTCCAGTATGATTAGAACTTAATGGGCTTCCGAACCACAAAAACTTGCAGTTGCAGCTCTTTTAAAAATTATCGTTATTTGTAATCAAGGCTTTACTGAGGCTCGCCTTGAGGCAAGGCCAAGGAAAAATGCCTCAAGGCTTTGATTTCCCAAAGGATTGCGCACACAATTTGAGACATGCACCTTAGGTACGTCTTGTACACCTTTTACGCATAAGCATGTGAGGAGTATGCATATGAAGAGTTTGTCTTGGGTTCTTATTAAATTTAGTCTAGTAGATAGTTTAAGCATAAAGAAGCAAAAAATAAAATAACCCCTTTTACAACTATATTCTGTAGGAAAAATTAAGTAAATGACCAATCAAGAAAAAACACAAAGTTAATGCTCAGTGAGAAACTCAATCACTAAAGCTAAGGATACCAATTTTACTTTCAAAAGAGCAAAGCTTCCTTCTCTGCAGTGAGCCTTGAGCAGAAAAGTATTTACACCTCTATAAATTTTGATGTATTTATTTATTGTTTTAAAATATATAAATTATTTACTAACTATAAAAATTCAGAATTTGAAATGCTTAAGCCACAATGCCTTAAGGCTTACGCCACGCCTCGTGAGGGGTAAAACACCTCACACTGCATATTCGCCTTTAAAAACTTTGTATGTAATTAGTGGGAAGTATTTGCTTAGGTTAAAACAAACATAATCTAGAACCATATAAAATAAAAAAGAGACAGACCCCCCTCACCATTGTCCCAAGTCTCAAAATTTTGAAATCCAATGCCTTTGGTAGCTTCGGAAACAAAAAACGTTAACATAATGTAATTTTGCAAAATACAAAAATGTAGTTCAATCGGAGTAAGATTATTGCTTGAAGGAGAGCCTGAAAATACAAAATGTAGTTCAATGAAAAGTTGTAAACAAGAGGCATAGCAAATCATGAAAATATCAATTGCAAAAAAATATTTTTGTGACTATTAATAATCCTTCACATAGATATTTTGCAAAATTATAGCTATTGAGACCCAAAATAAAAGTTCATATGGTGATACTCACCAACATTTGACACAGGAGTTTGAGATCCAGATCTATTGGACTTTGCCATCCTTGGCGCTTTTTGTGCCTTTTCCCCTTTTCCTGATACAGGTGTTTGAAGAGGGCTGCCAACAGCTTCCACATATCCAGTACTAGGGTTCCAATCACTAGACTTGGCTAATAAGTCTACCTTTTCACTCTTCCTCTTTAATGGCTAAAAGACACTCGTTTAGTTTTTACAATTTAATATCAGCAATATGTTTGCAAATTTAACAATACAATTATATGAAAAAATCAATTGACATTTGATCCAAGGATAATATTATCATAATGTTCATAAATATTGATTGGCTTTGAAACATAAACAACACAATCATCATAATTTTAATAAGACATAATATTACCGAGGCTTGACCATGAAACACATAAAAGCCTAGCTTTCTTTCTATTGTTTCAGTCAGAAAACTCCATTAAAACCAGCCCCAAAGCCTTGGTTTCATGGCTGGATATATTAAGCCCTAACTATAAAATCAGCATAATAGTGTAGAACCAGGAAACCCCACTAACATAACTAAGCTTTTGTCCAAAATTTGTTAAAACCAGCTGTGAATTTTAGAGATAATCTTAGTGATATTTCATAATTTCCTTAAAATAATTGTTATCTTTCAGTTGGTAGTAGTCTTCAATAGCTTAAAGCAACCTGCAGAAAACTTCAGAGTGGCACAAATATGTCTTCCAATGGCATATTTGTCTTTCCAGCAAACCCATAAGAACTGAACAATCCTGAGGACCTTATCAGCAAATAAAGGAGCATTGTTTAGAAAGAAAAAATTGTGAATCCTAAAAAATGAGTCATCAATATAAGTTGGAATAGCATTTAGATCACATAAATCAACAATGAAGCATCAAAAAAACGATTATTACATCAGACCCAGTAACGAATCCCAAAAATACTAAGCAAGCAAGCAAATTCTTCAATTCCACAAACCCACTTCAAAATCAGAACTCAAACACAGTCTCATGCATATATACATAAATCAAGGCTCCAACAATGAAGCATCGACAAAACAGTTATTACACCAAACCCAATAATGAATCCACAAAATACTAACTCTAATGACAAAACCAAGCAATAAAATTCATCAATTACATAAACCCACTTCAAAATCAGAACTGAAACACAGTCTCATGCATATATATACACGACAAACTCACGGAGATTTGACCACAGTAGCCTCTGGTTCCTTCAACCTGAGGTCGAGGGCCGGTGAGGAAAACTGGTGGTAGTCCCCAAATGGCAGCTTCATGGAGGAGAATGGCGATTGGCGCTTCAAAGGCAGTTGATGTTGCTGTTGTGGCACGATCTGCTCCGTCGGATGATTAGCTTTCGAAATCGACATCGAAATTGAGTGAACTCAGAAAGCTAACAATCTGTTGAAGGACAGAGAGATCGATCGAGCCCTCTTTTTTGGGGGGATTTGGGAGATTGAGAATTGAAGAATCTGAGAAATTGAAAAAGAAGGAAATGAATCAGAGGGTGAGACCTGGATTTGTGTCATCGAAAAGTTGTGTACAAGAGTATAGAAAGTCAATATGCCAGTGATCTCAATGTCAAACCCCTTTGATTGCGTCTCCTCGATTTCGGAGAATGGCTGCTGGTTTGCGATGGTGATATCAATGGCGGTGGTGGTCGTGTGCTCCTGTACCGACGACGGTGGAGAGAGAGAGAGAGAGGAGGAGGAGGAGGAGGAGGAGGAGGAGAGAAGAGGGCGTTACAAAGAGATAGAGGCGTGATAGAGAGAGAATAAGGAGCCTTTTTTCTTTTTCTGGTCTATTAGCCACGACACAACAAAGGCCATGGAAAAAAACAATCTTTTTGCGACGGAGAGGAAAAGCCGTCTCAAAAAAATAGGTCTTTCACGACGGCTAACGGTTTGCCGTTGCAAAAATCATCCAACATATTCTTTCCTTTTTTTGAGACAAAAATTGCCGTCGCAAAAAGTGGCCATTGGCGACGGGATATTAACCGTTGCAAAAGGTTACTTTTTGCGACAGAAAATATGCCGTCGCAAAAAGTTCCGTGGCTTATACCCCTTTTTCTAGTAGTGTATAAAAAAGTTAACTCTTTCAAAATTGATTCTTCTTTGCTATGAAAAGTTTTTCTATTCCTTTCTCCCCGAATGATCCATATGATTGGAAATGGGTTCAAGCACCAAGTCTTCTTCCTCCCCTCAAGAACCCCTCTCCCAGAGCAAAGAAAATTCCCCACTTCATTAAAGGATATCCACACCTCACCAAACAAGAGGAGTTAAGGACCATAGCTTCCACACCACCTCACAATGGAAAAGAAGGTGACTTAACACTTTCAATTTTTATTGTTTTTGGAATGTGATTAGGTTGGTAAGGCTGGAGGAGATAAATGGAAATCTTTGTCAGAAGCTGTGAGTAATTCAATTCCAAATAATGATTTGATTTTGATTTATTCTCTGAAATCAAATATATTTACTTGTTATTGTTGTTCAATTTTTATGTTTTCAAAAAATGTGATTGTGGCATTTGATTTTTTTCTTCCCCTTTCTCTTTGTGCATTTTCTTCATTCTTAGTCCTTTAAGTAGATGATTGCTAGTTGCTTGGTAAAAGATCCTTCAAAACGGCCTTCTGCAAAGAAGTTGTTAAAGCATTCATTTTTCAAGCAAGCTAGATCAAATGATTACATATTGCGAACACTTTTGGAGGGGCTACCTGCTCTTGGTGATCGTCTTAAGGCCTTGAAGGTTAATACATTACTTGATTTATTTTTTGAGGAGATGAATTGGCATACTGATGTGAAAATGTGATATTCCAATCTGGGTTCTTCTTTAATGAGTGTGCAATTATTATCTACAGAGAAAAGAAGAAGATATGCTTGCACAAAAGAAAATACCAGATGGGCAAATGGAGGAAATATCACAGGTTTAAATTTTTGGATCCATTGCAAAGATGAGTGGATGTTGATAGTTTGTTCTATTTGGTAGCAACATATTATAGTATGAATCTTATTATCTCTCATTTGGATTGGTAGTTTGGTATAAAAATTTTGGCACTAGATTTTTTGATTGTTTCTTTCCCAATTTCCTTCCAAATTTAAATTGTGCATGTGCACTCTAATATTCTTCTAGTCCAATTTGTGAATGTGAACTGTCAGTCATGATCATTTTACATTTGCCAAATAGCATGGGCGATTAATGATTATGCAGTCAAATGGTTCCTTAAACATCTTGCACAGTTTTTGGGTATTGTTACATCGTTGAATTGGCTCATGCCCTTGTTGACACTGTTGATTTTCTTGTTAAGGACACCTTGTCAAAAGATGTCCTCTTGTTGGATTACATCCTTATAGTGTGAGCATGCTGGCCCAGGCAAGCTTACGACACATTAAAATACAGATACTACACGAACAGACCCTACTTGATTGGGTATAAAGAACAAATAAAAAATAAATGAGGTTGCAGCCCTAATTCCGAAATTTATGGTTGTGGATTGACCCACAACCATGAGTTTATTGTTAACACAATAGTAGAATTGCGATAGTAATTTTGGCTGTTTGTTTCAAATGTGTACAACTTTGTATGACTCTGCTCTCATAAATATCGTCATCACATTTGTGTCTTTGTTTCCTGTTGTGGTCTTTTTTCTTCTTCCTCGATGATAACTTGCTTACTCCCCCTTCCTGTTATGTCATCACTGCTTCTGCATGTTGTAACTTCTTTCATAATAGTGCTCTCCTAAATATTGTACATTATTTTATTGTATCTATACCTAATGTAGCCTATTTTTCTTCTGTCTGAATGATAATTAGCTTACTGATTTGACAAATATTTTCTTCTGTCATATTGTTTCTACCTATTGTGGTCGTCAATTCCTTTCAATACTATTTTTAAGTGGAATTTTTTGTAAAAGTAGAATCTTTCTATGCAATCACTAGCTTGTTTTAATTTGCATTTTTTTGAATTGCGTAGAATGAATATAAACGAGGGATTAGTGGTTAGAACTTCAACCTTGAAGACGTGGAGGCTCAGGCTTCCTTGGTAGGATAACTAGCTATTTGTTCTGATCAGGTTTTCCTTTCTCAACTCATTAAATTGTTGTAAAGTAGGTATTATTAATCAATATATGTATATGTTTTCATTTGGCTAGATCCAAGATGAGGACAATCCATCTGAACAAGATCAAGGAGGAAGATCAATTACTTTTTCTGGCCTTGACCTTGAAAAGAAATTTTAGTATCAGTTGTCTTTTGCGAGCCACTCTATGTTAACATTTTTTGTATGATTGTCTTTAGTGAGATGTAGATCTTTTTGTAGTTCTTAATGTTATAATACTTCACAGGAAGATAATGGGTTTGTGTCATAATGCCTTCACAAGGACTTAAATACTCAGCATGTAAAATATGGGTCCCAAAGTAAATGGCTCATCCTGTCTGGACCTCAATCTTATTTATGAAAGTGAGAATCTAAATGCAATTTGTTTTATTATTTTAGTAATGAAATTTGGTTTGTGTTATTTTGAATTATGAACAAAATCATGTATTTAAACATTATATATGTATTATGGAACATTATGTAGTGGGATAATTTTGTTGATGTGTAATTATATGAATGGAAAAATATTTTATTATGAAGAAATTGTTATTTTTATATTATTATGGAGAAATTTTAATATTTTTAATATTTTTATCGTAGGATGTTTTTTTCTTTTTTGCGATGGCATTACACCGTCACAAAAAATAGAAAATTTTGAATATTTTTGTTAATTTTGTTATAGGTTTTACTTTTTGCGACGACATTATACTGTCGTAAAATAGAAATTTTATTATTTTTTAATATTTTTTGCGACGGCATTATACTGTCACAAAAAATAGAAATTTTCATATTTTTTAATATTTTTTGCGACGGCACCACACCGTCGCAAAAATACTGTTTTTGCCGTTGCAAAAAAGACTATTAGTGACAGTATTTTTTGCTGTCTCAAATACTATTTTTAACGACGGTAAAATAGTGCCGTCGCAAAAAAGTCAAGAAATTTCAAACGTTATTAGCGACTGCACAGTGCCGTCGCAAAAAGATAAAAATGCCATCGCAAAACATTAGCGACGCAGATCGCGTCGCCGCAAAAACTCTTTATAATTCTCGATTTATAATTCTCTTGCCGTCGCAAAAAGTCATTTTGCCGTTGCAAAAAGTATTAGCGACGGCATTAGGAGTATTAGCGACGGTATTTTACCGTCGCAAAAAGTCACTTTTTTTGTAGTTAACCTAATATCTTATACATTCCTTAATTTGGATTTTTCAACAATTAACTCAATAAAAAATTTGCGACTCCTACAGTTGCCATTTAAGTAGAAATGCACGTCTAACTGTATCAAGTTGAATATTCCTTACCCAAAAAAAAGTTGAATATTCCCAAAAAAAAAAAAAAAAAAAAAGGTTGAAATTGCATATAATACGACAATATAATAATTTAAAATCTGTGAAAATATATTCCATATGGTCCCTATGAAAATATAATTTCCATTGAATTATATACTTCAAAGGGCCCTCTCGATTCATATTTTCAGTGGTTGAAGTCAATGTCATGGACCATGTATTGTGGCTCCTACTTTAATTATTTTTATTATAACATATATTCAATGAGCTCAAAATTTAATCTCAATCCTACTTTATAGTATAAATATTTTTTAGAGTAGTGATTAAAAGCTCTAAAATTAAAATTTTAATTTAAACTCTAATGACGTAATATTAAAAAAAAAAAAACATAAACATCACATCACATTACATAGTAAGTCCCACCATTAGAGCTCCTCCTAAAATTTTAAAATTAAAACTGTCAATTATTTTTACATATTTTTATAAGTCTTAAAAATATCAAGTTAAATTGGGTCGGGAGCGCTATTCATTTCCTATCCCACCACCACTATTACTATCAATCAGTCACATCCATTAGTAATGCTCTTTTGGGTGAATAAATCCATTAGTAATATAATTATTAGTATATTAATTTTAGAATTATAATTAAATATAAAAAAATATTTTTAAAAAATCAATTTATATAAAATTATTTTTTTATGAAATATTTTTTATCCAAATAAATGGAGGATTGAGAAAGAAAGGGAGATGTCTTTGGCAATACTTTGATTGCAATCTTGAGTATAAAATTAGTGGTTGAGCTGAATAACGTATGCATAATGCATTCGTTTTTCCAAGTAAAATTAATGAAGTCAAGTGGTGAAGAAAGGAACATAACTCCCTTGGAATAGCTTGTTCACTTGTTCATTGAACTATTCTACTGAGGGGTGCAACACGGGCGGGTTCGATCGGGTTGGGAGGTTATCCAAGCTCAGCCCAAGTTGTGCTGAGACTTGCCCAAGCCTGCCTAAGTCCGAATTGTAACCCGAGGTTGTCTGCCCAAGCCCGACCCGAGCTAAACCCGAGTTGCCCGAGTTGCCCGAATTATAAATGAATTCCAGTTTTTATTTATTTATTTATTTATTTATTATAGAAAATCATTAATACCATCAAAACAAATAATTTATATAATGTAAGAGAGATGCCACTATAGTAGTCCTTACAATTTAAGAATGAAAATAAAAAGAAAAAAAATAAGATTTTATGTTATTTGTATATATAATATGTATTCAATATGATTTAATAATATAAATTACTTTAATATCATGTAATGGCTAATAATTTATATTTATATTTAATATTTTTATATATCTATATATTTATAATTCGGGTTTTGGGTTGCTCGGATTGTTTGACATCTTTGTCCAAGCCCGCCTAGATTTAATTCGGGCTTCTGAATTTTTGCCCAAGCCCATACCGAATTTGAAAATATTTTGTCCAAGCCCTAAAAAAATTCGAGCTGGGCTCGGGTTGCTCGGGTTGAGCCCGCCCAAGTTGCACCCCTAATTCTACTGTGACAAAGCATGGATTTGGAGTGGTTGTTGTCCATGAATCATAGTAGTCAAACATCATTTTAGATTCTATTTTAATAATTTGAATTGTTTATTTTTTTAAGATATATTGTGTAGAACGAATCTGTAAAAAATTAAATTGGTCGGATATTGGTAGCCTTTTTATCAAATTACATTTGTATTCAGTTTTATATTAAAACAAAACTTGCCATTCAAGGATATCGTTAAACCTTTCATCAAATTACATTTTTATTCAATGTTATGTTTAAAATAATTATTGCCATTCATTTTTTTGATATACATGTTTTGATGAGTGTGCTACCAATATCTGATCAATTTAATTTTTTTATAAATTGATTTTACAAAATATATCTTAAAAATAAATGATTCAAATTATCGAAATAAAACTTGAATTGGGCCACAACGCATGCACAACAATGAATATTATCCTTCACACAGTACAACCACCCCAATGTCGACAAGCACAATCTCAAACAAACTATAAAAAATATCCTCTGTTTTTTATTCTTTTCTGGTTATTTTTCTAATGAACAAAAATTTTTGAAAATACCCTCTTTTGTTTCTTGTCATCCAAAAAAAAAAAAGTCTTGTTTTTCTCAATATTCATCTAAAAAGTATCTTCTACATTTCTATTTGTTTTTTAAACAGCGTATTTAACTACTAATTACAGCTTTATAGTTAATTAGACTGTTGGAAAATGATATACACCATTAAAACTAGGATTAAAATATCATTAGGGCATGTTTAATTAGTAGGATTAAAACATAAGATTAAGATTGTTAGTTTATGGACTCACAATCTTATGTTTGATTGCAAATTTTATTAAACAGATAACATGTACGGTAGACATTTAATCTGACAAAATTGACAAATTTTTAATATTGAGAGGGGTTGGAGATCATAATTTCAATTATGAAAGAAAAAATTGAAAATTTGAGAATGCATTTTTTTGCAAACGGGAAATAATAATGTAGATGGAATTTTAAAAATATATATTTAGTATAGAATAGTATAAAGATTAATAATTCATCTGCACAAATTTTTTTTCCTGAATCCTCCTAATGTGGTTTTTGACTGATTTTCTATTGGTCAGAAACACAATGGGGGGGGGGGGGAAGGAAATATCATTTTATCTCCCAAACTATTACTCAAAAATCAATTCAACCCCTATATTTTTAATTATATCAAATTTGCACCTAATTGTGGATCAATTTTACCCCTAATATCAGTTACCGTCTATAATTGGACGACACTTGCTAATGTGGCACTAAATTTTATTTAAAATATCAATTAGACCCCTAATATAGAAAAAAAAATAAATTTAGATATTTAATAACAAATTTTCATCTAAAAAAGTGAGAAGATAAATTTTAAATAAATAATAATTCAATATTAGTTCTGTTGAGTATTCTTTATAGAGTAATCGCTAACTTTTGTGTTAAATTGTTATTTAATCGATAATACGACAGGGTAGGTATTAATCTCAATTTTGTAGACAGATCTTGACATATTCATTTTCATCGTTCAATATAATTTTTCAAATGTCAAAAAAAGCCGTTATTCTCAGAATAAGCATGGTCTAAAATTTTACCCACTCAATTTGAAATTACTATTTGTCGATTAATTCTATTGAAATTAATTTGGGGGAATAAGCTAGCTACAATTGCACGCGTACATACACATAGAGTTGCTAAGGAATTTTCCAAGATTGACTCGAGATAGTTTGAGACTTAAAGAGACAATTTCAAATGAGTATTTATATATTTTTTTATTACTTTTTTTACAGATTATATTATTTAAAATTTATTTATTTTTCATTTTTGAGATAAACAATATTAATTAAATATTTTAATTTAATTTTTTCATATTTGGGGGTGTAATTGATTTTTGAGATATAGTTTGGGGGTAAAATGAAGTTTAGTGCTACATTAGTGTAATGCCCCAAGTTTTATATCATCATTCAAGTACATCAACCAACACTCATTATGAGATAAGAAGTGATTCTCCAACCTTTACATTACATACTCATGAGGTTTGTACAAAATAGTTCCACATGCAAATACATATTCAATGGTTTCTAATACATGAATCTATAGCATGTAGAACCTTCAATCAAAAAATAAATAAATACCCTCATGGGTTTACAAATTCCAAGGCTTAAGCCCGGTTACACAAAAGTGGTTTCTCGAACCCGTACACTTATAGCCCTTGGCTAGCAAAATATATCACAACAAAATAAGAGCTTTGTACTCTCAACATATACTTCCACACCCTAACTCGGTGGGATCACCACATCTTTTCTTACACCAAAATCCCATATGGTGAGCACAAAGCCCAGTAAAAGTTTCTTAACAAAGTATATACATTTTGTACAAGCTCCACAATATAATGTGCACATGCCATGCTATGCTTTTGAAAGAAAATCACATTTTACATCTTTTGAAAATTATCACGATCAATGATAACTTGAGATCTCAACAATTCGAAAATTTTCAATTTAATTCAAATGGCGGTAAATACGACTCAGGTAATTCATAGGTGGGTGTCTGCAAGTAGGCATAACTAGCACTACCAAAACCCCACTTTATCGATTGCAAACTGGAAGGGAAGTGGTACCTCTTTCGCATGTGTTTTCGGTCTTTCACTCTGGACACTCAGGTCAACTTAATCAATTTCATCTACACCTCCTATTCGGACTTACCAACGTATTTACCCCAAAAACATTTCAATGAATTTCATTTCACAATATATCTTTCTCAATGCAAAGTTTCAAATCCCAATTCAATATTTACAACAAGCAAGGTATCGAAATGCCAATGCAACAATTACCTATGCAAAGCAACATGCAATGCAATAACTATCCATGCGATGCAACATCCTAGCATTTATCAAACTTCTACACAAATGCTCCATTTGTGATCACAATTTCTACTTCCTTTCCCATTACATTTCAACATATATCACATACGAAGTTTATATCTAACCAAGTATAGCAACATTACTACATCTCATTTGTTCTCAACAATTTGTCATTTCATGACTATATGCATATACACTTAAACAACAAATTCCAAAAATCCACTAATTCTCATATACCAAGAAAATTGTCATTTTATATACAATAATAAGAAATTCCCACTTATTCATTTATTTGGCACAAGAAAACCCATGGATTCTCAACGTCTTCCAAAACCCCCACATTTCTAGATTTTTCATCAAAACTAGACATTTCTTCAACTCTTGGTAGAATCTCACTCAAAAACATCTTTATTAAATCAATGTGATTCAAATCCTCAAGAAAATCATTTAAAGAAAACAAGAGATAAACCCATTTTCAAAACCACCAAATTGCTTGAGCCAAAAACCAAAATTTCAATGCCACCAAAAGGGATATCTCGAAATTAACAAAAACTTGCAAATATATATATATATATATAACTCTAAGAAAGTCCCTACCTCAAGTTTGAAGAAGAGATGAGATGAAACCCCAAAATCAACGGTGTAGAAACTTGATCTCCACAGCACAAAGTGAAGCCCTCGCTTAGCTCTCCAAAGTTTGTGAAGGATGATGGATCAAAACCCCAATGGATTGGAAGAGATCAAGAGTTTATGGTCTTTTTGTGGGGCTTTTAGAGAAAAGGGAGAGGGAATGGTGTTTTTAGAGAGAGAGAGAGAGAGAGAGAGAGAGAGAGAGAGATGTGTACAAAGTGAAATGCACACAAACCCAAAAGAGAATAAAAATAGAACTTTTAGACGCAGCCGACTCCCACATGTGCAGCACCCATTCCCGCACGTGCGGAGCATGCTTCCAATACATGCGGCACTCTCCCGCAACTCCCTTCCGCACCTCCTTTTAATGCGGTAGGCAACTCAGAGTTTTCCCTATTTCTCACACGTGCGGCCTCACCTCCCGCACGTAAGGCCCAAGGCCCCGCACGTGCGGCTCTGCCATTCCAGCTAGGAAACCCTTCAGCTCAACATAAGCCACTCTGGACCCAACCTCGCACCTTCCGAAACATGAGAAACTCAGGATAGAAATAATCAAGAACGAGAATTTTGAAAAAGAGTTTTCAAAAACAATGAACCCAACATAACTTAAAGAGGAACAAGGTGGTTTCACATACCCGGTCATCACAACCTCCCCCCCATAGGAAATTTTATCCCCAAAATTAAATCAAACTACCCAAACAAGGGTGTTTCAAGTGATCAAAATCATGCTATTACATTTTCAATTCACAACATTAACCCTCGACCAAAATTTATCATTTCATCATGGTTATCTCATTAACAACGATCATCCAAGATAAGCATACACATGAAGTTTTCCAAAAAAGTAATAACATCCCAAAACAATCTCGTGCTTAAAACAACAATGTACATAACAACCCGTAATTAACAATTTTAGTACGTTTCCCTCAAACACTAGGGAATAATATCAAGGAAACAACTTAAACATTTTCAAACAAATCCGGATACTTGGAGTAGACTTCCACCTCCCGTTCCCACGTTGCTTCCTCAACTCCATGGTGTCTCTACAACACCTTTACTAGTGGTATAGTTCTTCCCCGTAGCACTTGCTCCCGTGTATCTAATATTTGAACCGGTTGCTCTTCGTAAGAGGCATCTTCATCTACCTCCAAGTCAACCCAATCGAGCACATGAGAAGGGTCAGGTTCATACTTCCTAAGCATTGATACATGAAACACGTTGTGAACCCTTGAAAGTTGTGGTGGTAAAGCCAATCGATACGCCACTTCCCCAATTTGCTCCAATATCTCGAAAGGCCTAATAAACCTTGGAGACAATTTATCACTCTTACCGAATTTCATCAAACCCCGTCTTGGCATGATTTTAAGGAACACATGGTCACCATCTTTGACAGATAAAGGTCAGTTTCTCTTATCTGCATAACTCTTTTGTTGGCTTTGAGCTGTAGTTATCTCTTCCTAATGAGAGCTATTTTCTCGGTCGTCTCTCTAACAATTTCTGGACCCAACAATGGTGCATCACCCACCTCGGCCCAACAAACTGATGATTTACAAGGTCAGCTATACAAGGTCTCAAACGGTGCCATTTCAATACTAGCTTGGTAACTATTGTTATAGGTGAACTCAATCAATGGTAAGTGCCTCTCCCAAGACCCCTTGAAATCATGGACGCAAGCTCTACGCATGTCCTCCAAAATATGAATGGTACGCTCCGACTGCCCATCAGTTTGATGGTGATAAGTGGTGCTAAAGGTCAACTTAGTTCCCAATGCCTCTTGAAGGCTTTGCCACAACTGAGTAGTGAAATGAAGATCTCTATCTGACACAATAGTTACAGGAACCCCATGAAGTCAAACTATCTCTCTAATATACAACTCTACCAAATGTTCAACTGAGTCATCGGTGTGCATTGGAATGAAATATGTAGACTTAGCCAACCTATCAACAATCACCCAAATGACATCATTGCTTCGCTGAGTTCTAGAAAGCCCAACTACAAAATCCATGGTAACGTGCTCTCATTTTCCACTCGACTATCGGTAAGGGTTGTAGTAAACCTGCTGGCCTTTGATGTTCGGCCTTTACTTGTTGACAAGTAAGGCACTTCGATACAAATAAAGTGGCATCCCGCTTCATACTGCTCCACCAAAACTGACGACTATGATCATGGTACATTTTGGTGCCTCCCGGATGTACCACAAGGCGTGGGTGATGGAACTCCTGAAATACGTCCTCTCTACAAGATTCTGGTACAAACAAATGGTCTAGATAATGTACACTCAGATCCGAGTGAATGTTCAAACCCTTCTCTTCCCTCCCGTTGAAAATTCTATCACGGATTGACTCCACTTCATGGTCCCCTTGTTGTGCCTCTATGACTTTACTAATCAAGGTAAGTTGAGCACTCAAAGTAAAACAAGGTTGCACTCTCACCGGACTCACCCAAGTGCAAATCAAACTTGCTAAGATCACCTAGCATAACCCATTCCCGAATGGCCATACTTGCTAAACTATTCACAGCTTTCCAACTCAAGGCATCGGCCACTACATTGGCCTTTCTCGGATGGTAGTGTAACTCAAAGTCATAATCCTTTATGAATTCTATCCACCTCTGTTGGCGTAAATTCAAGTCTTTTGAGAGAATAAGTACTTCAGAGTCTTATGATCGGAGAAAACCTCAAACTTCTCGCCATACAAGTAATGCCTCTAAATTTTCAAGGAAAAAATTACCGCCGCTATTTCCAAATCATGGGTGGGGTAGTTCTTCTTATGGTTTTTCAATTGTTATGAACTGTAGGCCACAACCTTTCCCCCTTGCATCAAGACACAACCAAGCCCATCCCGAGACGCATCATAATAAATGATGTAACCCAAACCTCTTTCCGGAATTATCAAGACCGGTGCGGTAGTCAATCTAGTCTTAAGTTCTTGGAATGACTTTTCACAAGCTTCACTTCACACAAATTTGACACCCTTTCTAGTTAATCTACTCAAAGGTGCGACTAGTCTAGAGAACTCTCTTACAAAACATTGATAATATCCCGCTAACCCCAAGAAACTCCGGATCTCAAAAACAATTTTGGGTTGTCCCCAATCCTGCATGGCATCTATCTTTAAGGAGTCTATAGTTACTCCTCTCGACACCACGTGACCCAAAAATTTCACATCGGTTAACCAAAACTCGCATTTCTCAAATTTGGTATATAATCGGTGCTCCCTAAGAAAATCAAGCACTACTCGCAAGTAAGCCTCGTGTTCCTCTTCGGAGGTTGAATAATTTAGGATGTCCTCCACAAAGATGATCACAAAACGATCCAAGTATTCTCGAAAAATTCAGTTCATCAAATCCATGAAGGAAGCCGGTGCATTTGCCAACCCAAAAGGCATTACAAGAAATTCATAGTGGCCATAATGCGTACGAAAGGCCGTTTTCTGGATGTCATCCTCCCGACCTCTCAACTGATAATACCCCGACCTCAAATCTATCTTCAAATTAATATTACTTTTTTAGAATTAATACAACTTTAAAATTTTACTCTTTTTTTTTCCTTCCAATTTTAGGTATTCATTTTGAATCAACCATGATTGAGCCCTTATTTTTGATAGATAAAATTTGAACAGATAGGGAAAAAATTGAATAGATAAGAAAAATTTGAATAGATAGAAAAAAAAGAACAAATAGTTAAAAAAAAAAGTCAACAGATAAACTAAGGAAGTAAAATTGAAAACAAAATGCCTTTTAAAATCAACTGTAGACCGCCCCTGAGAACTCCCGCTCTCCACGCCGCGAGGGGCGCGAATTCATTTTGTTCTGAGTTACTACAGTTTGGACTCAATGTCATGGTTCTGAATCTAATCTCACAAAGTGCGATGTGAGACTGATAACTCACCAAAGAGTCCAAATTTGGCAAATCGTTTTGGAAAACTGATTTTAATAAAGAAGTGCCAAACATGGACTGCTTTGCCAGATACAGAGTCGCCACCTAAATATTTTATTTTGGAAAATTTAGAAAACCCTGACTCGTGCCTAAGGCCACGTGTCTGTCATCACCAAAGTTGCCTCGGCTCGGGAACTTGGGTACGAGAGGGGAAGGTCATGCAATGAGCACCCCCGCTCGCCCGATCAAAGATCGGCCTGTACTAAGCCTGATATTTTGTTTTTGAAAACACATGTGTTCTTATTCCGGTTATTAACCTAGAATTACTATGTGATGCGCACAACATACAAGTATAGACTAGATCGCCTAATTTGGAACAAAACATTGCATGTTTGTTTGTGAAAATGATTTGAAGTTTGCTACTCGCAAGTAGGCTAAATCAGGGATTTGATGAATTGTTCCAATTCAAGCAATCCAACCTTCACCCACAGGCATTCAGGCAGTTATATCAAATAAGCAGTTAGCCTCATAGCAAACATGCTTTCATGGCAACATTAACACACATGCAATATGCTAAAGCGTAAACACTCATAGTGTACTCCGAACCAAAACAAAGAACTAGTTAGAAATCATGCATGATCCTAGTTCATGTTTAAGATGGCTAATGCAACACATGCAAAATGCAACTAAGATAGGCTCGGTTATTCGAAGATGTCATGTGAAATGCAACTTGGTACATGTATTCAAATTGGAATTGAAATACAATGTAGTTTGTATGATGCACCGAGCTCGGTGCATGCAAAATAGATTCATGAATGCACGCATGCGAAGCATAAGGTATGCTGTGGAGAAGTGGTTTGGAAATACTCTTCATATCCCAGGAGGCGCTAGTGATCTTCAGCTAGTCACCTGAAAAGATGAAAACACTCCGGTCGGGGGTGCCAGAATTAGCACTCCGACGGACAAGTTAGTTCAGACACTCAAGATAGCTTCTTGTCTAAGTTAAGTGGAGTGATTCTTACATACCTACTAAACATGTTGTTCCTGTATTTATATCTGTTTCTCTCGATGCTCGGGGCCAAGGCCTATTTTTTGATCATTGTCCTTTACATTATCCGACTCCAATACTACACACTTATTCGGCCCAAATAATATATTCGGCACCTCTATTCTCGCCGGATACAGCCGATTATTATCGGTCTTGTATTGCACGTGCCTTCTGCCTGTCGATAAATTCGGCTCCCACAATTGCCCCCCGAACTCCCTATTGACGGTAGTTAATCGGCGAGTTTGGTCTTGAATTGGAAAAGTCAAAACAGGTCAGGCGGCTTCACGTACCCCGATATAGGTGTCAGAATGCACACCCCTTTTCGCTCATCATTACGCTTTCCTGCCTCAATCGTGCGCTTCGCATTTATTGCGATTTGAAATTTCAGTCCTTTCGATTGTACAGTTCGTCGAGTATTCGAGACTTTTAGGCCGCCAGCGGATATCCCTTCTTTGACTCGCGTTTTCTGTAACTCTTCTCCGTCTAATCTTTGTAAGTCTTCTTCTCTCTTCTTTACGATCCTATTTTCTATTTGTTGTTTTGATTTTGGCGAAAACTTGAATCCCTGCGAACATGGCTAAACACTTGAAAGACCTCCTTTCTGAGGGTCATATTTCCAGATTCCGGAGACATTTTTCCATTCCCGACGACGTCCACTTATCTCTTGTCACAGACAGTACCCTGGATATGGAGAGAGAGGATCAGAACATGATCGTCTTCCCTCTATTATCCGTAGTGGAGGACGGAATCTGTTTTCCCCTATACCCACTGCTTAGGACCGTCCTTCGCTATTGGGGTATAATTCCTTCTTAACCCAACGTAAATTTCTTTCGAATCATCATGGGGGTGATCGAGTTGAACCGATGTCTTAGGATCAACCTTGGCATTCTAGCGATTCGGCACTACTATGCTTTGGCCAAATCTTCTGGTCGGCTGGGGCGATACTTTCTGAGGGCCAAAGACACTGACCATCACTTGATAACCATGCTTGCTAGTTCTGGTAAGAGGGTTGATGACGTAATGGTCAATGTCCAAGGTAATTTGGAGTTCGGTGAAGACGAAGACCGCCTAGATCCTATTCCCAGACGGAAGGGTGATCCAGGTTGCCGCGTAATGCCTTGTGTTTGTTGACTTACCCTTGACTCGACTTTTTTCCTTAATCACCCCTTGTTCTTTACAGGTAACAAATCGAAGAAGATTCTTCCTTCAACCGATGAGGTAGTCCTAGAGGAGATCAAGTCCGCGCTCAGATACTTCAGCCGTCCAAACGTACAAAAGCAAGGGAGAGCGGCTCACATACTCCTCCGATACGAGCCTACTTATACTACGTTCTCGGCTGCGGAAGGCATTCCAATTCCATCTGGCGATCAACAGCTTTTGGCTCTTATTTTTCCCAGCTTCAAGAGCCTGAGGCAAATCGGCCTCGAAGATTTGGATCCGAGGGCAGAGGCTGAACCGGTGGTAGAGGTAGTTGTCGAACCAACCAGAGAGGTTGCTGAGGGGGCCGAAGAGGTCGACGAAGCGATACACTCGGCGTTTGAGGCTGCGGGACTTAACCAGCCTTCACCGTCCACTTCGGGTCAGGCAGAGTTTTCGTCCGAAGATATTTTTGCAAATTTGGGGGACCTACCCGGCGATATTTTTGAAACTATGGCTGGGGAAAGCCTTACGCAGATGGCGCGAAGGAAAAATGTTGAGTGAATGGCTGCTCGAAAGAAGGCCGAGGCCACCCATTCTGAGCCCACCTTCATTAAAACTTCCATACTTGCTATTGAAGAGACGATTCAGGTCGCTGAGGCCAAAATGGAGAAAGGGGTTGAGGAACGAGTCATTGATGAACGGCTGATTCCGGAGGAGCGGGGCGAAAAGCATAGTGCCGAGGGAGAGGCTGGGTTGGAAATTAGCCTTTCTTCCAAACGGCCTCGTTTAGAAGAGTCGGACATGGCTGCGCCTTTTATTGTTCGGCCTAAGATCAAAGATACGTCGATCTCTTCCGATGCTTCAGCCATTGAGGATCCAGCCATGGCGTTGAGCTTGGTGGCTTCAATTTGCTTGCCGGTTGACGTCGCAGCCTTTCGCGCCGTGCCGGATATTATAGCCGTAGCCCTATCTGCGCAGTCGGCGTTCCTGGTCAGTGCACCTCAAATTCTCTTGACTTCATTTTTATTTAAAGATATCTGACGATCCCAACTTGTTTTGCAGACCGTTGGTAGGATCGCGGACCTAGGCCGCAGCCTCCATGATGCCCTCGGCAGAGTTGATCGTTTGCAAGCGGAGGTGCTCGGTCAAAAGAGTAGGGCCAAATTTGAAAGTATGAGAGCCGTGATGGAGAGTGCGCGAGCTGAAGCAGAGAAAGAGAGGGCTTGCTCAGCTGAACAGTTCCGCTCTGACGCTGAGAGTAGGGCAAATGCGAGCGAAGAATCGCTCAAGTTAGCCAAGGAGGTGCTTGCCGAGGCGGAGGTCCAGCTAGCGGAGCTCAAGGCCGCCAAGGAGAAAGCCGATTCTAAAGCTTCTGCGGCATTTGAGGCAGGAAAAAGCGCCGCCTTCGAGAATCGGGGGTTCAAACATGGATGGCTCAAAGCCCTTGCTGCCGCTGGAGTCACATTGGCTTTGCCAATTCCCTACGAGCAGGTGGACGTTAAGCCACTTGAGTCTGACCCCGAGGATTGATCTGGGAGTCATCTCTTTTGATTTTGATTTAAGTTTTTGTTCGGTAGACTTCTGATTTTGATGTAAGTTTTTGTTTGGTAGACTTCTGATTTTGATGTAAGTTGTTGTTTGGTAGACTTTTGTTGGCTCAAGCTAGTTTTCATGTATAAATTGGTTACTATTTGCGCTCAATCTATTAATGAAAACTGCCGTGGTATTTCTCCACCACTTGTTCATGGTTTGTGAAGTTTATGTTAATGAAGAATACTTTGCCTTTCGCGAATTTGGATAAAATCATTGCTATGTTTTAGCTTTCAGAAATTGAATATCCTATGGCACTATTGAATTATCATTCATGTGCCGCGTATTGTGGGTGCTAAGCTGAATTGTTAATGAATCTGCCCTTGCCCCAGGCAGCTCGTGATCATTCGGGCGCCGGATGAAACGACCTTAAGATTTGTGAAGTATCGATTCATGGGCCGGCTGGGGTACATAAGCCCAAAAGATTGATGAATCTGCCCTTGCCCCAGGTGGCTCGTGATCATTCGGGCGCCGGATGAAACGACCTTGAGATTTGTGAAAGATCGAGATTCATGGGCCAGCTGGGGTACATAAGCCCAATAGATTGATGAATCTTCCCTTGCCGGAGGCGGCTCGTGATCATTCGGGCGCCAGATGACACGACCTTAAGATTTGTGAAGGATCGATTCAGGAGCCGGCTGGGGTCCATAAGCTGAACAGATTGATGAATCTGCCCTTGCCGCAAGCGGCTCGTGATCATTCGGGCGCCAGATGAAACGACCTTAAGATTTGTGAAGTATCGATTCATGGGCCGGCTGGGGTACATAAGCCTAAAAGATTGATGAATCTGCCCTTACCCCAGGCGGCTCATGATCATTCGAGCCCCAGATGAAACGACCTTGAGATTTGTGAAAGATCGATTCATGGGCCGGCTGGGGTACATAAGCCCAATAGATTGATGAATCTGCTCTTGCCGCAGGCGGCTCGTGATCATTCGGGCGCCAGATGACATGACCTTAAGATTTGTGAAGGATTGATTCAGGAGCCGGCTGGGGTCCATAAGCTGAATAGATTGATGAATCTGCCCTTGCCGCAGGCGGCTCGTGATCATCCGGGCGCCGGATGAAACAACCTTGGGAGCTTTGATTGATCTGTCTGCCTTTTCCTCAAGTGGGTCGATCCAGTCGGGGCCGGGCGTTTGAGGTTTTTACAATTAACGAGATGGCCTCGAGGGTGCTGCCTTTTTACAGGATAAGTAATTAAAGGTAAAACTTTTATGAGCGTAGCAGACAGCTGACTCCAGCGTTTGAGGGTATCGAGTGAATGTCGAACAAACTCTTCTTTAATAGTAGAGGGGAAACGAAAACACTGGTTGAGCTGGGTGGAGACATGAATTGAGGTAGTGACCCTCCGCGTACAGAGAGCAGGAGTTCCAGGGATCGAGAGAGGCGGCCTCGACTCGAAGGTGTCGCCAGCGGGACAAGCATCAGAGGCGTAACTTCCCAACCTCGAGTCGAGAGGGCACTTGAGGCGAATCCGTGCCCATTAAGCTTCGCAGTATTTGTGGGGAATAGACCCATGACGGAGGCGGACTCGATCGTACGAGACCCAAATGTAGCGGTCGAGTTTGCTCGACAAATTTTTCCGCCTAAGGTTTAGCAATCGATGGTAGGTCGCCAGGACTACAAAGTGTTTTGCGAAGGCGTTCATGGGGCGGTAAAGGGGCTGTAAACTGCCTATGAAATCGGCATGCGGTTGCGCGTTGCCCGCCGAGAAATGGAGAAGTAGGATGAACGTATTCGAAGTTTGAAGGCCCGCGCGGAGGCGACTGAGCGCGAGTTGAGGAAGACGAAGGCGGCCCAAGCACAACCCGTCGGGCAGGGAAACCCAATCGTGGAAGAGAGGGTTACCAGCCGGCTCATCAATTCCGCGCTTGCCGATCGTGAGACGGCGTGTATGTTTACGATGGAGAGCGCGAAGGTAAGGGCCTATGAGAAAGGTTTCCATGAAGGCCGAAGAGTCGAAATCGAGAAGACCAAGGAAAAGCTGGCCGAAGAAGTTTGCCGATATGAGAATCGTGGATTCAGGCACGGTTGGATCAAGGCATCTCAAGCCGCAGAAGCTCTTCGAGCGGCAGGCATTGAGTCGGCATCACCACTCTATCACAGTAAACATTTTCCGTTTTCTGCTTTTGAAGTCGAGAAGAGTGATGATGAAGGTGACGCCGCATAGTTATATTTATTGTAAGGCTGAAACGCGGATCACGTTCAAAACTATGTAATTTATTGCTTGTTTTGTTGAATAAATAAAGAAAGATGTTCTGTCACAAATACTTTATTGCAGTTTGTATTCGGCATGTATGTGTTTCGTTTTATTATGTTGGAATGAATGTATAAGCGTTGACCGGCAGGGTCAATCCATACTTCATAGCCGTTTAATCCTGACAGGCTATTGTAACCTGAAGAAGCCGAAAGCCAGTGGGTAGAGTGGCTTTGGCAAATTCAACTCGGCTTGGGGCCTAGATTTTTGGCCAGTGCACACGCTTCAAAAAGTCATTTGGATAACTACGTCGTGGCGAATGTTAACCGCCGTTTTTCTCATGGAATTAAGTGTTAGCGAAATCACCTTGGGATTGGGGCCTCGAGATCGCTGCCAATATTGAAAATAAAAGGAGTGGGCGCTTTGCGCAGATAATCAATCGCCTATGTGAGGTGAGATAAGCGGTGATATTAGTTAGAGGCTGGAATTTAGCCGAACTTGGTGTTGCCATGGATCGTGGCAGAGGATCCATCTGTATGGGAAGTAGGGCGTCCAAAGGTTGGCATGAATCTTCAAGTCATTGGAGCAGATCACCCCGAAAGGAAAGGCAACGACCGTTGGGTTTATCCCTCCTTGTCCTGGATCTTTGCCTTGACATTGTCAATGGTATCAGGGAAGGACTTCCGGGTGACGGGAGTTGATTCGGCGCGGCCACTTTACCAATGCGTCTTCTCCCTTTTTAGCTTTTCAGATTGGAAATGAGTATTGTAGTGTTCAAATACGAGTTGCGTTTATGTAAAAACTGTCTGATTAAATAAAAATTGTAATGCTTAAATGCGAGTTGCGTTTATGTAACAACTGTTTGATCGAATAAAAAGTTGTATTTCAAACATTTGCGTCTTATGCTGAATTTGTTATTTGCGTTTTATGCTGAATTTTTTATTTGCGTCTTGCCTTGGCACTGTCAATGATTGAAAAGTTTCGTTTTGTTCGTGCTAAAGGGTATTCCGAATCCGGAGGCTTAATCGGCCCCAAGGTGTTACGCACCAAAGGCGGCTCCGAATCCGGAGACTTAATGTGGCCAATTGTGATATCCACGAAGGGCGCTCCAAATCTGGAGACTTAATCGGCCCTAAGGTGTCACGCACCAAAGGGGGCTCCGAATCCGGAGACTTAATCGGCCCTAAGGTGTCAGGCACCAAAGGGGGCTCCGAATCCGGATACTTAATCGGCCCTAAGGTGCCATGCACCAAAGGGGGCTCCGAATCCGGAGACTTAATGTGGCCAATCGTGATATCCACGAAGGGCGCTCCGAATCCGGAGACTTAATCGGCCCTAAGGTGTCATGCACCAATAGGGGCTCTGAATCCGGAGACTTAATCGGCCCTAAGGTGGCATGCACCAAAGGGGCTCCGAATCCGGAGACTTAATCAGCCCTAAGGTGTCATGCACCAAAGGGGGCTCCGAATCCGGAGACTTAATGTGGCCAATCGTGATATCCATGAAGGGCGCTCCGAATCCGGAGACTTAATCGGCCCTAAGGTGTCATGCACCAAAAGGGCTCCGAATCCGGAGACTTATTGTGGCCAATCGTGATATCTACGACGGACGCTCCGAATCCGGAGACTTAATCGGCCCTAAGGTGCCATGGATCAAAGGGGGTTCCAAATCCGGAGACTTAATGTGGCCAATCGTGATATCCACGAAGGGGGCTCCGAATCCGGAGACTTAATCGGCCCTAAGGTGTCATGCACCAAAGGGGCTCCGAATCCAGAGACTTATTGTGGCCAATCGTGATATCCATGAAGGGCGCTTCGAATCTGGAGACTTAATCGGCCCTAAGGTGTCATGCACCAAAGGGGGCTCCGAATCGTCATTATGACGAGTGGCATAATGGGGTTTGTGAGATGAATTGAACGACAAAGAAAGATGGTTTGCATTGCAGAAGTGAAATTTATACAAGCATCAAAGCCCACAGGTCGGGTCAGTGATATGGTTTTCATAAAATTGTTGCTTGTGCCGATTGGGGGGAGCCACGGATCTCTTCAATGCCACGAGCTGTTGGGAAGCGCACGAGCTGATGATAAGTGCTTGGAACGGCCTTCATAATATGTATCCAAGTTCGCCCCAAGATGACATTATATGAAGAATGGAGTTTTACAACCAAGAATTCTACTTCGACCGTTCTGGAGCCCGCCCAGACAAGTAGTGTGATCTTCCCTAGCGGGTATTCGGGATTCATATTAAAGCCGAACAATGGACGAGGCGCCGGACACAAATCTGACTCATTGATGCCGAGTTTGATGAAAGTTTGGTAATACATAACCTCTGAAGTACTCCCTGGGTCTATGAGAAGTCGTTCAATGGTGAATCGGTTTATGCGTAATCTAATGACCAACGGATCAATGTGGGAAGCTGTTGTGCCACTAAGGTCGGAGTCATTGAAAGCAATTGTTGGAGTTTCTTTGGGCCATTCAGTCGAAATACGTTGCTCCTGGGGGATTGGATGCAATTGGATTGTGTGCATGGTTGGGGGTGCAGGCAGGCTATAGATTACATGGATCAAGCCAAGTGGAGGAGAGTCCAGCCTCAAGGCTAGTGCCTTGGTTGGCTTTCCCTGTCTCACATACTGTTGCAGTCGGCCGTCTTGCACCAGTTCTTCCAGGTGATCTTTTAATGCGTAGCAACTCTCTGTTTCATGGCCGTGATCTTTGTGATATTCGCACCATCGATCCCTTCTTCGCGTGTCGGGCGGCCCCACCATCTTTGATGGCCATTTGAAGAATGGAAGGTGTTGGACTTTGGTCATTATTGCAGTGATTGGTTCAGACAACTCTGTGTACTTTTTGTCGTCACGTCTCGAACGTCTGCTGTCGATTTGCAGTTGTTCATTCGTCCGGTGGGGACATTGATCGCTTGATCGGCGAGTATCCCGCCTTTTGTCTCGTTTAGCGCGCTACCGAGGCTCTGGGCTAGAAGGTGGCACGGAACTTATTGGTTGAGCAATTTCAGGGGGGGCGTTTTGTTGGACATTTGGCTGGCCTTTATTCTCAAGGCATCGTCTTCCACCTTGCAATACTCTTCAACTTTCTTCATCAACGCCCAAACTATTTTGGGGGGTCTTCTAGTCAGAGAATTGCGAAGAGGACTATCAGGATGCAGTCCTATTTTGAAGGCGGTGATGGCCATGGAGTCGTTACAAGCGTCGTCGACGAGGTTGAAGCACTCCCAATATCGCACCGAGTACGCTCTGAGCGTTTCTCCTGACTGAATCTGCATAGCCCAGAGAGAGTCAGCCTGTTTCGGCTGTACCTCGTTGGTAATGAACCTGGCCCTAAAGGATTTTTGTAATTGATGGAAGCTTTTAATGGAGCCCGGCTCCAACTTATAATACCACCTGACAGCTAATGGCCCCAGGCTGCTGGGGAATATTCGGCACATGAGGGCTTCGTTGTCTGCATACAATGTCATGGCCTGCTTGTAATGACGGATATGATCAGTGGGGTCTGATTTTCCATCGTAAAGAGTGAATGACAGAGCTTTGAACTTCTTCGGCAGGACCACCCTTGCAATTCGTCGGACAAAATGATCGTGTTGGTCATCTTCGTCTGAACTGCTCCTTCTGTGCTTGTTCCTTGTATGTAGACTCTTTTCGGAGGAGCTGGAAGTTTCGGATCGTCCTTTCTTGGTGAGCTCCGTGGATAATGAGTTGGAGTCGCTATTGGTATCCTTGGGCCTGGCTTGAGGTCGTTGTCCACCGGCCCTCGGAGGTCGTTCGGGATCTTGGCGCATGGCTTCTCTCGATTTTGCGACTTCGAGGGCCAGATCTTGACGAAGACGTTCATTTTTAGCGATCATGTTCTCCAGCCTCTGTTCATTCTGCTTTGCTTGTTCCATGATCGCCTGCATTGTCTCTTGCGCTGATGTCGTTGGTGAATCGAAGTTCACGGTGCATCTTGCAGGGATGGTTTCTTTCCCGAGCATATTTGCTGGAGTAAGGTCATCTCCCTGTGTGGTCTCATCAATGGCTACCGGAGGATCTTCAGTAACGCCTACCATGGATGTATTTGAGTATTCCCACAGACGGCGCCAATTGTGGAGAAGTGGTTTGGAAATACTCTTCAGATCCTGGGAGACGCTAGTGATCCTCAGCTAGTCACCTGAAAAGATGAAAACACTCTGGTCGGGGGTGTCGGAATTAGCACTCCGACGGACAAGTTAGTTCAGACACTCAAGATAGCTTCTTGTCTAAGTTAAGTGGAGTGATTCTTATATACCTACTAAACATGTTGTTCCTATATTTATATCTGTTTCTCTCGATCCTTTGGGCCAGGGCCTACTTTTTGATCATTGTCCTTTACATTATCCGGCTCCAATACTACACACTTATTCGGCCCAAATAATATATTCGGCACCCCTATTCTCGCCGGATACAGCGGATTATTATCGGTTTTGTATTGCGCGTGCCTTCTGCCTGTCAATAAATTCAGCTCCCACACATGCTAAACAAAATATGCCCTAAAACTAACCATCGTAAGCTGGTAAGTAAAAGGGAGAAAGAAATGGAGGTTGGAAGACATACATCACACCCACGCATGCTTATTACAACAGTTAGCCCTCTCGACAGAGGGTCCGAATAATGAGCTAACCAGCTAATCTAAGCTAATTAAACTAATTATTACATCATAGAGCTAATTAACTAATCCTAGTTAACTAACTATTACAAAACAATTAAGCAGCTAAACGCATTAACTACTTGAATGGAAAACCAAAGCATAAACTAGCTAAGCAAATTAGCTAAGTAAAGCAGTAAAGCAATGTCCTCCGAGGAAGAAGAGTGCATGCATGCCTGGTCATCTTGTTTGGAAATCCGTCGCGATGCCCCAACTTGCCTCTATTTGCAACTGTTCTCAGAACCTTGCACCAAGCTCCAGAAAGCTTCTAACTCACCTTGGGGACCTGTGGGAGGGTTGCTGACCACCTAGGGGTGTTTCCAGCCACTAGCCGACCACTTTTTGTTGCTGTAGACCAAAAGAAGTGGTCGGCCAGCTAGTTTTTCTGGTCAGTTGACCAGAAGTTGCTGCACTTCTCTAATTTGCTGCAACAAAGAGCAAGAAAGGGCATGGCAATGTATTTGCAAGATATGTGTATACAACCACCCTTCCTATCATTTCATAAGCTCAAGGGAGTGTGGTTCTCAACCCTCGGGCCACCAATCACGCATCTCGATGCATGATGGCCGAGAAGCCAAATTGCACAATTTAATATAAAATGAATGCACACATAAACATATAAAGCCTAGAACTCTATCATGTATGATCAAGAACATCGGCAACTGAGAATTAAGGCACGTTTCATCACTCTAAGTATGAAACGCCCCTCGTTTCTCATGTTTGGACTAACACCTAATCCAAACAAATGCAACAAATAACATGGCATACACAATGCAATGCAACATGGCATGCAAACATGCAACGCAACTTTAAGCATGCAAACATGTAATGCAAGGCATGCAAAGCACAATGCAACTACATGGCATACACAATGCAAACAACAACATGGCATACTCAATGCAATGTGACATGATCAACTTAACAAAGCTAATGACATGCAAACAGTGCTAATGCATGCATACACAATGCAAGGCAACATAAGCATGCAACAACATGATGCAATGTAACAACATTCACATAACATGCTCGATGGACTTAAACCAAAATGGACAGACCTCAGTCAAGCTCAAATCAGTGGCCATAATGATGAAACTAAGGCATGAAGATAAAGACAAGCATGCTTAATGCAATGGCCCATCAACTAGGCATAAGAGCACAACTCTCAAGAGTGCTCAAGGAGTGACAAGCATGGAAGTGTAACAACACTATATGCACTGAAACTAAGTAAGAAATGATGCCAAATCATTCAAACAACACAAGTATAGCATATTAGAGTCCTTAAGGCATAAGGCTAGTAAAGAGGACTACAAAGAGGACATGCAACACATGGCACAAATGCATGAACCAACCATGGATAGAGCTTAATTAGGCCTAAACAAAGACCAAAACATGCTGAGATGGGAGCTCAAGGACCTAGGCAAGATGGAATACATGCTAGGCCGCAAACTAGGCAACAAATGCACAATCCTTAGAGGCACTCAAAGGATGAATGAAGTGGGAACATGGCAATGCTACATGCTCTGAAATGTCATGTTAAATGATGCCAAATCATCCAAACAACACAAATGAAGCATGCTATAGTACCCAAAGCTTGAAGCTAGCATAGGCACTTGTACTACAACCATGCAAAACATGAAGCATATGGCAAAGGCAACCCAAAACAACCCTCTTAAACATGCATGGAAGGAAGCCAAAATAAGCTAGCATGAAGGGCATAAAGCATGGAATATGCAAGGCAAATAAGGTGGATTACACTACACCTATCAAGACCAAGAATGAGATGGCTTTGCCAACAAAAATCAGAGTTATATCATGGCAAAATAACCCCAAATACACACTGAAATAATAGCTCGCAAGCTTAGGCATGAAGGCATACACAATGATTCATGTTTAAGGCATAAAGGGCAAACCCTCCAATGCATTGAATGAGCGAAAAATGTGAGTGTATGACCATGAAACATGCACTGAAATCTCATAACAAATGATGCCAAATCATTCAAATAGGCCAAGTAATGCATGGTAGTGGACTTGATGCACAAAGCTAACAAGCTAGAATGCATTATAACTATACAAAGCATGGCATGCATGACCAAAACAACACAAATTAGAGCTAGAGCATGCTAAAAAATGGACAAAATCTTCTTAGAGTTAAGCCAAAATCATGCTAGAATGGTGGTCTAAAGCATGATACACATTGGGCTAGTGCATGGAATTGCACTACAAGTGCATAGAGCATGCAAGGGGCTATCAAACCAAACCTTAACAGAGATATATCATGGCAAAAAAAATCCAAGAACATGCTAATATGGACTCAAAACAAGCTAGAAAGACATGCTACTTCATGAAGCACATAAGACTAGTTTATGAGATTTACACTACAAGTGTATAAGGCATGAAAGCGATGACAAAACCAAGTCAAAATAGTGGCATGCCATGCTGAAATAACCCCAAATACATGCTAAGATATGGCCAACATAAGCTTAACAAACATGCTCACACATGAGGCATTCAAAGCAAGCATTCAAGAACACAAGGAGAGGGGATGACCCTCTCCTAGTTGGGACCTCAAAACACCATTTCCACTACTAAAATTTCTCTAAGTTTTAGTGGTGAGAAGGCCAAAAACCCAATAGCTTAAAAAGATGGCACAAGAACAAGGCCAAACAAGGCCTGAGAGGGGGTACACTACTCCCAACACAAAAGTGACCTTAAACAAACATCACAAGCATGCAAAATCAGAACTTTTTTCAGTAGGAAGTCAAGCCTAAATAAGCATGAAAATAGGGCTGAAAGCTTAAGCAAAAACAAGGGTTTTAAGGGTTAGAAAGTAACCCTTGATGAACACCTTTAAAGCTGCAACTCCAGCACCCTTTTTGAACCAAAACCAGTCCAAAAATTTCAAAAACAACTTCAAGGGACCTCTGCTCCAAGAGTATGGTGTTTGAGTGTGTGTTTGTGCATTAAAGTGTGACAAAACTACACTTTTAAGCACAAAAATGAAGAGCAAGAGCAATATAGAGACAAAGATGTGTATGTATAGCTCCAGTACAAAAATCTTAACTTGGAGGAGGAAGGAGGAGGTTCTCTCTTATAGAGAACAAAAGTGTAAGCTTGTTGGACAAGCTTAGGGTCCAAGGCCATCCCTCCATACATATGGAGGATGGTTTTAGTGCCTTCCAGCTGTGCCAGCTGGATGAAAATATCTCCAAAAAGGTGATGAAAAGCTGCCGATCACTTCAGCTACTCTTACTCGTCAATCGACCAGTGGAAGTGGTTGGCCAAGGCAAAAAGTGGTTGGCCACAGGGGAGAGGTGGTCTGCAGCATGAAAGCAAGACAATGGTGTGGTGGCCGACCAGAAAAGGTGGCCCAAAGACCAAGAAAACTAGTTTCCCGACCAGAAAACTGGCTAGCAGGAAGGAAAGTGGTCTCCAAGGGAAAGAACTGGTCTCCCACCCTTGTACCACCTTCCAAACAAGGAAAACAAGGTTTGTACCAAAAACAAACCAAAAAGGATGCAAGACGAAAGTCCAGGAGGCAAGACGCGCAGTAGGGAGCCTCGAAAACTAGTCTATGAGCATCGAAAGTGGTCTACGACCACAAAAGTGGTCTCCCAGACCATAGTGTCCCTCTAGGCAGAGGCAACAAGGTATGGTTCAAAAACCACGCCAAACAGAGAACGTTACGCGGTCCCGAGACAAGGCGCGCTGCCGAAGGCTCTGAAAACCGAAAATTGGTCTCCAAAAGGGAAAAGTGGTCTACAACCACAAAAGGATGGTCTACAAGACCTCTCCCTCCCTCCAAGGAAGAGAAACAAGGCTTGGTCCGCAAATCAAGCCGAAACACAAAGAGTTCTGAGGCTCGGAGGCAAAGCACTCAGCCGAAAACTCCGAAACCTCGAAACGAGCACAATATACGCAATCACCGAGTGCTCAATCGATGACGTCTGAGTCTTAAGGTCGGTCAAAAATGGGGTATCTACAGTTGCCCCTCTTTGACAGAACTCGGAAGTCAAGAAGTGACGGGAGTGAATGTCAAAGCCCAGAGACAACCCATTTTTGACAAGGCCGAAGACTTAGACAAACAGGCAAGATAACAAAGAGATGTGCCCGCAGGCTAGGGCAAAATGCAAATGACATGCACAATGCCGAACATAACTTATGATCATGCAAAGAAAGCTATAATGAAGCAATTATACACAATAAATGCAACAGTTTAAGCAAGCGAGTATGAATTAAACTACATTTCATGCAGAAAGGATGTAAGAAAATTATGCAATTCTCAAACTACGTTTCACACGGAGAAGACATACAATATCGTCTTGTTTGTTTGGTCACGCTAGCTTCAAATGAACCGTACATACAATATCGTGCCTGCAAAAGAAAGAAACTCAACAAGTACAATATAGTTAGTAACATACGTTCAATGCTACATCATGATACAATTTCAATACAAGATAAACACGTGTACATATGATGCCGATGGAAATATGCATAGCAATGCAAGTGAAAAGTGCATAACGACGCAACCGAAACGAGCATGACAATGGAAGTGAAAAGTGCGTAGCAATGCAAGTAAAAAGTACATGACAATGCGAGCAAAGTATGGGTGCATAACAATGCAATGCACTAACAAGTGCAGGTAAGATGCGCAAGATAGCGCGAACAATGCAATGCACTAACAAGTGCAGGTGAGGTGCACAAGATAGCGCGAATGATGCAATGCACTAACAAGTGCAGGTAAGGTGCGCAACAAAGCGCAAATGTAAACTGCACAAAACAGTGCAATGTGCTAAACAGCGCGATAAAATGTATGCAAAATGCAAGTAAGGTGCACAAAATAGTGCGATACACAAAATAGCGCGATAAAATGCATGCACAATGCAAGTAGGGTGCACAAAATAGTGCGATGCGCAAAATAGTGCGATAAAATGCATGCACAATGCAAGTAGGGTGCACAAAATAGTGCGATGTGCAAAATAGCATGATAAAATGCACAAAATAGTGTGATGTGCAAAATAGCGCGATAAAATGCATGCACAATATAAGTAAGGTGCACAAAACAGTGCGATGTGCAAAATAGCACGATAAAATCCATGCACAATGCAAGTAAGGTGCACAAAACAGTGCGATGTGCAAAATAGCGTGATAAAATGCATGCACAATGCCAGTAGGCTGCACAAAATAGTGCGAGTGATAAATTGTACAGTAGATGCAAAGGGGGACATATTCCAACCATGTTGGAATCAAGAGAGGAGGAAAAACAAATCCCAAAACAACCAATCAGGAGCGTGCTCAACGCAACCTGAGACAAATTCCAAACACACTGAAATTGTGTGAGGAAAGGGACACTCAAACCACGCTGAAATCGTGAGGGGAGGTCCAAAAAAAAACTGCCCAGGCGCGTACACAACGCAACCTGAGATAAATTCCAAACATGCTGAAAATCGTGTGAGGAAGGGCAAACTCAAACCACGTTGAAATCGTGAGAAGAGGTAAACAAATTCCAAACACGCTAAAATCGTGTGAGGAAGGAACAAACTCTAACCACGTTGAAATCGTGAGAAGAGGTAAACAAATTCCAAACACGCTGAAATCGTGTAAGGAAGGAGCAAACTTTAACCACGCTGAAATCATGAGAAGAGGTAAACAAATTCCAAACACGTTGAAAATCGTGTGAGGAAGGAACAAACTCTAACCATGCTAAAATCGTGAGAAGAGGTACGAAGACATCCCGCCCAGGTGCGTGCACGACGCAACCTGAGATAAAACGTGCCCAGGGCTGTGCTTCACGCGTCCTGAGAAAGCCCCGAAGGACAACGATCATAAACGCTGCACAACATGAACAGATAAACGATACAAGATAACACAAGATGCAAATAAATGCAATAAGTGCGATGATACGATACATGTTACAAGCAATGTAGAGCATGATGTTTAGGGAATGCAATAAACAAACAAAGCGGCACTTTAGAAAACACCTCATGGGGTGAGTGGCGGTGAACCACTCTACTCTCACAACTTTTCCTATTCTCCAACGAGGTGATAGACTAGGCTGGTTCAGTACCTAGAATTGAGGTGCATACATGCTATCTCAACCTATGGGGCTTCCATATAGATTGCAAACCAGGGATACACCCCTGGGTATTCAAACCAGACTTTAGTCTCGGAAATCTCGAACCTTTGTGTTCTAGGCAACAGCCATTCGAACTCTAGTTTCCACCATCGCAGTTGATCTCCTAGGAACTCATTGCAAACACAACCAATATGCCTCTAGGAGGGAAATGGTGTTCAGAGAGAGCACTTCTGATTGCCATTCTGGCTTTGAAACAGGCTTGAGGTTGAACTTGAGGTAGAGGCACACTCATACTTCGGAGCATTGACAAGGCCTGAAGAGGTACATCCGAAATGCAATCTCAGAATTTTTTGAAGTTGAAACAAACTCAGATACTTCAATTTTCCCTCTTTTCTTTTGCTTTGCAGTCTGGAACCCATATAGCTTCAGATAGGTCCTAGTTTTACTGTTCTGACATGACTTGGGTTGAACCCTGCAGTTTTATGAAAGAACAAATATTATTTTGCACAAATGTGGAGAATGTCACAGCACTCTGAGCACAAAACGGTCCATTTTGAATTTAAGAAATGAGTTCTTAATCGGGTATTGAGCCTACGACTGAACACAGCACACCACGACTCAATAAATGAAAACAAAGGTAAAACAACCTAAACACATCTATTGACACTCGAAACGACTCAAGACAAGAATCGAGACAATCAAAACAACACACACGACACTCAGACGTATTGCAATGGAAAGGGACCTCTCAGTTCATGAGGACCCTATTTCTTCAGGTATTGTTTCCCGCCCTTCCTCATTTGTGATCCTCACATCACTCTTGCACTCAATCTTTTTTTCCTCTGAAAAGCCCTTTTCATCATTTTTCTCTCAGCGCACATCTCTCTATTCTTCAATCTCTCATTGTTTTATCCCTCCCCTAGGTGGTTGATGGATAAATAGGAAGTCGCGGGCTCTTGCCCCTAAAATTCCACTAGATTCTTCTTCTTCTGCTCACAATAGTGAACTTTCCCACAGAGGGATTGCACTACAACTGGGTGTGTAGCAAATTTGCAACTGACATCGGTTGATGATGCTGTAGACACCCCAATTTTGACCGACCTTAAGACTCAGATCTCATCAATTGAGCGCTCGGTGATTGCGCATGTTGTGCTCATTTCGAGGTTTCAGAGTTTTTGCCCAAGTACCTTGCCTCCGGGCCTCTAAACTCTTTGAGCTTCAACTCGGTTTGTGCACCAAGCCTTGTTTTCCTTGCTTGAGGGAGGGAGAGGTCTTGTAGACCACTCTTTTGTGGTCGTAGACCATTTCTCCTGCTCGGAGACTAGTTTCTAATTTTTGGAGCCTTCGGCCGCGCGCCTTGTCTCGGGACCGCTTAATGTTCTCTGTTTGGCGTGGTTTTTGAACCACACCTTGTTGCCTTTTCCTAGAGGGACACTATGGTCTGGGAGAGCACTTTTGTGGTCGTAAACCGTTTTTGGTGCCAGTAGACTAGTTTTTGAGGCTCCCGACGGCGCGCTTTGCCTTTCGAACTTTCGTCTTGTATCCATTTTGGTTTGTTTTTGGTACAAACCTTGTTTTCCTTGTTTGGAAGGTGGTACAAGGTTGGGAGACTAGTTCTTCCCCTTGAAGACCACTTTTCTTCCCGCCAGCCAGTTTTCTGGCTGGGAAACTGGTTTGCTTGGTCTTTGGGCCACCTTTTCTGGTCGGCCACCACACCACTGCATTGTTTTCATGTTGCTAACCTTCTCCTACCTTGGCCGACCAGTTTTTGTCTTGGGAGACCACTTGATGTGGTCGGCCGACCACTTCAAGTGATCGACTGCTTTTTATCACCTTTTTGGAGATATTTTTGGCCAGTTGGCACAGTTGGAAGGCACTATGGAGGGATGGCCTTGACCTCTTAGCTTCTTCAAGAAGCTTGAGCTTTTGCTCTCTATAAGAGGGAGGTTCCCCCTCCCTCCTCTAGGTTCAGATTTTAGAGGCTTGAGAGATATACATACATACATACATACATACTTGTATCTATCTTGCTCTTGTTCTTCATTTTGTGCCTTAAAAGTGTAGTTTTACAACACTTTAACACAAAAACACACACTCAAACACCATACTCTTGGAGCTAAGGTCCCTTGAGGTTGTTTTTGAAGTTTTTGAACTGGTTTTGGTTGGAAAAAGCTGCTGGAGTTTTGGTTTTGAAGGTGGTCTTCAAGGGTGAGAAACTAACCTCTTAAACCCCTATTCTTGCTTAAGCTTTTGACCCTATTTTCATGTTGTTTTAGGACTAACTTCCTACTGCAAAAAGTTTTGTTTTTGCATGCTTAAGATCTTTGTTTAAGGTCACTTTTGTGTTGGGGGTTGTCTACCCCCTCTTAGGCCTTGTTTGGCCTTGCTTTTGTGCCTTCTTTTTAAGCTTTTGGGACCACCTTGTTTTGGCCTTGTCACCACTGAAACTCAGAGGAATTTCAGTGGTGAGAAGGGTGTTTTAAGGTCACAAATAGGAGAGGGTCATCCCCTCTCCTTGTGTCTTCAATACTTGCTTTCAATGCCTCATGTGTGAGCATGTTTGTTAAGCTTATGTTGGCCATATCTTAGCTTGTATTTGTGCTCATTTTTCTATGGCATACCACTATTTTATTTTGTTTTGTCACTCCATGCATGCCTTATACACTTGTAGTGTAAATCACACAAACTAGTCTTGTATGCTTCATGAAGTAGCATGGCATTCTAGCTTGTTTTGTTTCCATTTTAGCATGTTTTTGGTGATGTTTTGCCATGTCATACCTCTGTTACGATTTGGTTTGGTCACCTCTTGCATGCTCCATGCACTTGTAGTACAATTCCATGAATTAGCCTAACATGCATCACGCTTTAACATGTCATTCTAGCATGCTTTTGGCTTAACTTCAAGAAGCTTTTGTCCATGTTTTAACATGCTTTAGCTCTGATTTGTGTTGTTTTGGCCATGCATGACTTGCTTTGTATAGCCATAGTGCATTCTAGCTTGTTAGCGTTGTGCATCAAGTCCACTAGCATGCATTACTTGGACTATTTGAATGATTTGGCATCATTTATAATGTGATTTCAATCCATGTTTCATGGTCATGCACTTGCATTTTTCACTCATTCAATGCGTTGGAGGGTTTGCCCCTTTATGCCTTAACATGAATCATTACGTATGCCTTCATGCCTAAGCTTGCGAGCTATCATTTCAATGTGTTTTTGGGGTTGTTTTTCCACGATATAACTCTAATTTTTGTTGGTTAAGTCATCCCATGCTTAGTCTTAATAGGTGTAGTGTAATCCACCTTATTTGCCTTGTATACATTATGCCTTATGCCCTTCATGTTAGCTTGTTTTGGCTTCCTTCCATGCATGTTTTAGACTCATTTTGACATGTTCTAGGACTGTCTTGGATTGCCCTTGCCATATGCTTCATGTTTTGCATGGTTGTAGTGTAAGTGCCTACGCTAGTTTCAAGCTTTGAGCTCCATAGCATGCTTCATTTGTGTCGTGTTCATGATTTGGCATCATTCATCATGTTATTTCAGAGTGTGTAGCATTGCCATTTGCTCACTTCATTCACCCTTTGAGTGCCTCTAAGGGTTGTGCATTTGTCGCCTTGTTTATGGCCTAGCTTGTATGCTTGCATGCCTTGACCTTTGAGCCTCTAACTTATCATGTTTTGGTTATTGTCTTGACCTATTTCAGCTCTGTTTATGTTTGGTTCATGCATATTTTCCATGTATTGCATGCCTCCTTTGCAGTCCTCTTTATTAGCCTTCATGCTCTAGGACCTTTGCGTGCTATACTTGTGTTTGATTGAATGATTTGCATCATTTCTTACTTAATTTTAGTGCATTTAGTGTTTGTCACACTTCCGCATTTGTCACTCCTGGAGCCTTCTTAAAGGTTGTGTTCTTAGACCTAGTTGTATGGCCAATGCATTGTGCATGCATGCTTTGTATTTTGTGCCTTTATTTTGGTGTTATGGCCTCTATTTTGGCCTGGCTGAGGTCTACCCACATTCGGTTTAAGCCCATTGAGCATTGTGTATGCCATGTTACATTGCATCGTGCATGTTATGTTATTGTTTGAATTGCGCATGCCATGCTCTTGATTCGCACTGTGTATGCCATGATCATATTGTATTGAGTATGCCATGTTAGTCATTGCATTGAGTATGCCATATTGTTCATTGCATTGTGTATGCTAGTTGCCATTTGCATTGTGTATGCTAGTTGTCATGAGCATTGTGTATGCCATGTAGTTCACTCACATTGTGTATGCTAGTATGTTAATTGCATGTTTGCATGCTTGTCCCTCGCATGTTTGCATGCCATTTGCATTAGATGTTTGCATGCTTAAGTTGCATTGCATCTCCATTGTTGCCATGCTTGTGTTGCATTGTGTTTGGAATAGGTGTTAGTCCAAACACGAGAAATGAGGAACATTTCTTTCTTAAAGTGATGAAACGTGTCTTAATTCTCGGTCGCCGACGCTCTTGATCATACATGATAGAGTTCCAGGCTCAATGTGTTTACTTGTGCATTCATTTTACATTGAATTATGCAACTTCGCCTCTCGGCCATCATGCATTGAAATGTGTGATTGGTAGCCCGAGGGTCGAGAACCACACTCCCTTGAGCTTATGAAATGATAGGGAGGGTGGTTGTGCACACATATCTTGCAAATACATTGCCATGCAATTTCTTGCCCTCTGTTGCAGCAAATTGGAAGAATGCAGCAACAATTGGTCGGCCAGCCAGAAAAACTAGCTGGCCGACCACTTTTTCTACCCTGCAGCAACAAAAAGTGGTCGGCAGGTGGCCTCCCACACCAACAACTGGTCGGCCACCCTCTCACAGGTCCCCAAGGTGAGTTGGAAGCTTTCTGGAGCTTGGTGCAAGTTTTTGAGAGCAGTTGCAAACAGAGGCAAATTGGGGCATTGAGACGGATTTCAGAACGAGGCGACCGGGCATGCATGCACTCTTCTCCCTCTGAGGGCCTTGTTTTATTGCTTTACTTTGCTAATGTGATTAGCTAGTTTATGCTTTGGTTTGTACTTAAGTAGTTAATGTGTTTAGCTGCTTAATTATTTTGTAATAGTTAGTTAACTGGGATTAGTTAATTAGCTTCGTTGTGATGTAATAATTAGTTTAATTAGCTTAGATTAGCTAGTCAGCTTCTTATTCGGACCCTCCGTCGAGGGGGCCTACTATTGTAATAACCGTGCGTGTGTGTGATGCATGTCTTCTAATCCCCATTTCTCCCTTTTACTTAACCGCTTACAATGGTTAGTTTTAGGGCATGTTTCATTTAGCATACTTATGCTTCGCATGTGTGCATCCATCCATCTGTTTTGCATGCACCGAGCTCAGCGCATCATACAAAATTGCATTGTATTTTCAATAGATTTACTTGAATACGTGTTCAACAGCATGTTGCGAAGTTGCATTTTACATGACATCTTAGAATAGCCGAGCCTATCTAAGTTGCATTTTGCATGTGTTGCATTAGCCATCTTAACATGAACTAGGATCATGCATGATTTCTAACTAGTTCCCTTTTTTGGCTTGGAGTACACTGTGAGTGTTTACGTTTTAGCATACCGCATGTGTGTTATTAACTGCCATGAAAGCATGCTTGCCATGAGGCTAACTGCTTATTTGATATAACTGCCTAAATGCCTGTGGGTGAAGGTTGGATTGCTTGAATTGGAATAATTCATCAAAATCCCCGATTTAGCCTACTTGCGAGTAGCAAACTTCAAATCATTTTCACAAACGAACATGCAATGTTTTGTTCCAAATTAGGCGATCTAGTCTATACTTGTATGCTGTGCACGTCACGTAGTAAAATTAGCTAATTAACCGGAATAAGAGCACATGTGTTTTCAAAAACAAAATATCATGCTTAGTAAAAGCCAGTCTTTTGATCGGGCAAGCGGGGGTGCTCATTGCATGACCTTCCCCTTTTGTACCCAAGTTCCCGAGCCGAGGCAACTTTGGTGATGACGGACACGTGGCCTTAGGCACGAGTCAGGGTTTCCTAAATTTCCTAAAAATAAAATATTTAGGTGGCGACTCTGTATCTGGCAAAGCAGTCCATGTTTGGCATTTCTTTATAAAAATCAGTTTTCCAAAACGATTTGCCGGATTTGGACTCTGGTGATTTATCGGTCTTGCATTGCATTTTGTAAGATTAGATTCAGAATCGTGACATTGAGTCCGAACTGTAGTACCTCAAAACAAAACGAGATTCCCTCCCTCTCACGGGCACAGATATCGGAGAGTTCCCGGGAGCGCGTCTACAATTTTGGGCGACTCTGCTGGGGAGTTAGAGAACTTGACTCGAGCTCATGATATCTTGTTTTGACTACACTTATGTGTTTCTTTCCATTGCATTTGCATTGGTGCGCCTAAGTCACCGTGTTCGGCGTCTGCTATTCCTGAACGGTTTGCCGGAGGCTGTATGCCATAAGGTAGACCGGTTATGGGCTTTGCCACGATGGGAACACAAACCTTAGTTGTTACCGGGGCACCCTTTTTGACCATTCGACCTAGTGCATGTCGAAATCCATAGTGACCATTCCAAACTAGGACAGGTTGCTTATCCGGGTATAGGTTGTTTGAAACCTCTGCGTGCGTAGTGAAACCCTAGCTCCTGACGAAATAGGACAGGGAAACCCTACCCTAACATAGGGGTGTTTTGGCTCTCATTTTCTTGTTATGTGCTTTTAGAGTGTGCCTCTATAGGAATGCATGTAACAGTTTGCAAGTCTGCGTATCAGGCCTGAGGGCATCAGTGTTTGGGAATCAGTTTTACCTGAGGGTATCAGATTTGGGGCAGCCATTTGGGCATAGTAAACAGCGCTTGAGAACAGTGTACTCAGCTTACAAATGCCAACTGCGTGTTGTCATGTCAACTATGTGTTGTCTTTATTTAAGCCGTTATGCTAGTTGTATGTTTCCTTATTTTGCTTTATTATCTTTTTGCTAGGTAGTTTAGCAAAAATGCATCCGACTAAGCAGATATTCCCCGAGCACTCTGGGTTAGAGGTCGAAGACTTAATCGATCCAGGGATCTGATAGACGGACAAGCAATGTTTCTTTCTTTACCCCCGATTGCTAGGCAGAGGTCAAGAAGGCGTAGCGTATCAGTACAACGGTTGCCAGATCAGCGGTCCTTGAACAGTCAGGCTGAGGTCTCAGTTTCTACTGCAGAGTCAGATATACTGGTTGTTCAGTTAGATCAAGACAGTATGGCAGGTACGGAAGAGATGATGCTTCAGCTCCAGGAGAGTATGCAAGCCATGTAGCAGGATGCTGCCCGTCAAGCAGAAGTGGCTGCACGTCAAGCTGAAGTAATGGCCCAACAGGTAGAGTTAATTGCCAGGCTACAGCAGCAAACCGAAGCATCTGCTTCACACCCAGCTCCTCTCCCACCTAGAGTTCTAATACTGGGGGAGATCGCCAATGTCTAGGAAAATACGGACGTGCCAATGGGGCCAGCTCCGCCTCCAATCTTACCCCAACAGTCTAAAGCGCCCACCAACCTAGTTGATTCACCGTTTGAGTTCGAGGTAGATCCAATGGTGCTGAAAGATGGGTCTGGAGATCCTATGGTGCACCTGCGGCTATTTTCAGACATCTTAAGGCCAATGGGCCTCACCAGATTACAGAAGCTTTCCCTGTTTGGCCGGACCCTGTTGGGTGTAGCGGCCATTTGGTATGCAAAACTGGAGGACTTCGTTAAGAGACGTTGGGAGGAAATGACTGAGTTCTTCATAGCTCAATACTCCTACAATACACAGATCGAGGTCATGACTCATGATCTCGAGACCACTAGGCAAGAGCCAAAGGAGATCTTCTCTGATTTTGTGACTCGCTGGAGGGCTAAAGCCTCGATGATGACCATCAGGCCCGTTGACAAAGATCAGATTCGGATGGTTGTGCGCAACGTCCAACCCAAGCTTATGCAAAAGATGATCGTTCTCCCCCTCCCCACCTTTGCAGATCTACATGAGATTGGGGTGTAGATCTAGGACGCAATGAAACAAGTCTGATTGACCATGAAAGAGAGCAGCCTAAGAGGGCATTCAACTGCAGTACGAATGCAGGCACAAGCAGTGCTGCAGCTGCTAGATCTTCAAATATGGGAATGGTCACCACCACCCCTCCCAAAACCCTTGCAGCTACACCCTTTACTGGTATGTCCGGAAGTAGCTCGCAAATAGCTAGATATGCCCCCAGAGGCCAAAGAACCTTCACCCCACTATACATGCCTTTGTCCAAGGCTTTCGGGGTTTTGATCAAGAAAGGGCACTTGAAGCCCCAAGAGCCGCGGCCTTTACCAGAAAAACTTCCTCCTTCCCATAACCCAGCAAAGTACTGCGCCTATCACCAACAGCCTAGTCACGAAACCGACCAGTGCTTTCGATTGCGTCATGAGATTCAGGATCTCATTAACAACAGGGTAATCATGCCTCCGGAGAAACCGAATGTCACAACCAACCCTCTCCCACCACATAACCAAGCTCCACCTCCCAAACGCATCAACTTCATCCAAACCGGGGTTGTGTCATACGACCCTAGCATATATATTACCCCTTTCCACCTACCCAAGCTGGAGGTGTTCATTTATGACAGCACTGACTTGTGCATGTTAGATATCTCCCAAACCCAACTTGAATCGGTGGTGGTGAATATCGAAGATAGAATTGGGATCACTATTGAAGTAGATGAGAGTGATCAGTCAGAGCCTGAGGGGTCTGCACGTTTTGTGTACAACCCCAGCGATTATATCACTTCAACGGATCAGTCTAGACCAAGAGTAGACCTCCCGGTTGGGGCAGAGATCTGTGTAGTTCAAGAGAATGCACCTAATCAAGGGCTAGATGACCTAGCAGAATTGGATGAGGACATCACAAATCTGCAATTCTTTGAAGAATAGGATTCAGGGGACGTGACTGTTAACTGGTTCAACATGGAAGGGTCAGTAAGGGTTACTAGGTGGCTCAGCGATGAGCCGAATGTTGTTGAGTAGTCTCAGCCGGAACAGGGTCTGTCAGAGATAGGGACATCAGCAGTGGCCGGAACGGCTAGGGATCAGAATGAACCACCGGAGAGCACTGGTGTTAAGAATTTTGCTCAAGATCAAAACAGTTTGAGTACAGAGGATGCTGAGCAGCAGGCTGAACTAAAATAGTTTAAGCAAGAAAAGATTGAAGATTTGGAGAGGGCTAGAAAGGCCAAAGCCCCTATGGGGACGGAATGTGCAGTGAGCATGGCAACGGAATGTGCTGTGCGCACAGGAACAGTTGTAACAGAACCAGATAGTTGCTTGTCGATGGCTGACGGAATGTGATCCGGGAAGGACACAAAGGTGGAGAAGCAAAAAGAAAAGTTACTCGAAGAGGAGGCTGTGCTGAAACAGCTCAAGAAGATACAAGCAGACATCTCCATTTGGGGAATGCTTATGGCTTCAAGAGTCCATAGAGAGGCTGTCCTTTCTGCAATGGACAAGGCCAAACTTTCAATAGATACCAGACCTGAGCAGTTGGTGGGGTTAGTTTTCCTGGGGGGAGCTTCCCCGACGTTGACCTTCACCGACAAGGAGTTGCCGCCTGAGGGCTCGGATCACAACAAACCACTCTACATCTCTGTGAATTCTAGAGACAAATGGATCGGTAGTTCTTGTCGATACAGGATCATCCATTAATGTGTTTCTGTCAAGGACAGCATATGCAATCGAGTTGAAGCCCGTGGACTTTGTGCCTACTACCCAAGTGATTTGGGCATATGACAATACTAGTAGAGAAGTGATGGGGACTGTGCAGATTCAGACTCAGGTTGGTCTAGGACAACAGAATATCGACTTTCATGTCTTGGATGTTCCCGCAACCTTCAACTTACTCCTAGGGCGGCCGTCGCTGCACCAGGTAAAAGCAACCTCTTCCACCCAGCACCAAATGCTTAAATACCCCCACAGGAAGGGAGTGGTTATAGTTTTTGGGAATTCTTCAATCTATCCACCACCAGAGGTGTCTACACCGGTTTTGGAGATCGAACATGGCACGGAGGATGTGTTTTTGTCAGGGTTCACCCTAGCTGAGGCTCGGGTTGTACAGACCATATTAGCTATTGACGAGGGGTTATATGTCAGTGCACAGTCAGTGTACCTCATGAACAAGCTCCAGCATATCCCCGGGATGGGATTAGGGAAAAGTGGCTGAAAAGGCGTTGCAGCATCGGCCGGAGAGCTGCATAACCCGCATACCTTTCGTTTAGGTTATCTGCCTACCAAAGCAGACTGGGTGAGGAAAGGCAAAGAGATGGCTGGAAGAGTCATAGCCAAGTGAGCCGGGAAGCCTTATGAGTTGGTGCACCAGCCTATCTAGGGGACCCTAAGCGGCCGTTTTGTGCAGGAGGGGGAGGACTTCCCATTTTTGCGGCTTCCTAGAGCCATGACTAAATGCAGAAAGGTGGCAGTTGCCGGGGTTTGAGATATTCTTTGACTTGTAATTATTTGGGGATGATGTTGCTGAGGAGGCCGAGACTAGCAAAGGCAGGAGGAGGATTCCGAGAGCGCAGAGATTGAAATAGGGGTAGCACTAGCTTGTCTACTTTCAGATCCTCCGATCGTACACGAGTGCTTGAGGGATAACTTCTCGGTGTCCATGATCGGGAATGAAACGGCTGCGAGCCCATCTCCAAACATTTTGGATGTATCCATCGCACCCTCTCTCGTCTGGCAATACGAGGAAGGATTTTTATCGAGCAGCACCGGGTCAGGTAGTGAGCCGAAATTTGATTCCACTGAGTCCGTAGAGTTAGAATCAGGTTCCAGCTCATTTGAGTCTGAGTCCGGTATTCTTAGGGGTGACAACCCAGATACCACAGTCCTGTCTAGGTTATCTTTTTCTTTTCCTTTGAGTCTGTTGTAATAGAGTAATCAGGCGACTTGGAAGTAATTAATGAGAATTGTGCGGCTGTGGCCTTCGAATACTATTTATTGCATTAATCAGGACTTTCAAAATTTCGATGAAAACGACGAGGAAGAAATTCCTCCGGTTTTGAAGTATTTGCTTGATCAGGAGTAGGAGAGGTTTGTAAAACCGATGGTTGATGAAATCACCACAATTAATGTAGGTACTGAGAAGGACCCGCGGCTGGTCCAGATCGGGTCCACATTGTCTTCGAAGGAGCGCGAGCGCTTGGTCGCTTTATTAAAAGTTTTCAAAGATGTTTTCGCGTGGTCCTACGAAGACATGCCTGGAATCGATCTTGAGATTGTACAGCACCGGATCCCTCTTGACCTAGAGGCCCAACCTGTTAACTAGAAGCTCAGAAGGATCCGCCCTGACTGGGCTCTCAAGATCAAAGAAGAGGTCACCAAGCAAATTGACGCAGGGTTCCTGCTGGTATCCGAATACCTAACTTGGTTGGCCAACATAGTTCCAGTGCGGAAGAAAGACGGCAGCATTCGGGTGTGTGTGGATTTTAGGGATTTGAATAAAGCCAGTCTAAAGGACGACTTTCCTCTACTGCATATCGATGAGTTAGTGGACTTTACTGCAGGGCATGCGTTGCTCTCTTTCATGGATGGGTTTTCTGGCTACAATCAGATTCTGATGGCACCCAAAGACCGGGAGAAGACTGCTTTCACCACCCCGTGGGGGACCTATTGTTATAGGGTGATGCTGTTTGGGTTAAAGAATGCTGGAGCTACATATCAGCGGGCTATGACCACAATATTGCATGACATGATCCATAAAGAGGTGGAGGTGTACGTGGACAACATGATTGTCAAGTCTAAGGAAAGAGAGGGCCACTACACCGCCTTGTAGAAATTCTTTCAACGAATCAGGGAGTTTCGATTGCGGCTGAATCCTCAGAAGTGTACATTCGGTGTTACAGCAGGGAAAATACTGGGGTTCTTGATCACACAAAGGGGCATCGAGGTCGACCCTTCCAAAATCAAGGCCATCTTAGAAATGCCACCACCAAGGATTGAAAAGGAGGTGTGAGGCTTTCTGGGTAAAGTGCAATTCATAAGATAGTTTATTGCAAAATTAACCTTGACTTGTGAACCACTCTTTGGTCTCCTGAAGAAAGGAATGAAGTTCCAATGGGACGGCCGATGCTAAGCTGCTTTCAAACAAATCAAGCAATATCTACAGAACCCACCTGTGTTGTCACCGCCTGAGCCGGGGAAACTATTGATTCTGTATCTTTCAGTAACTGAAACTACAATGGGCTGCATGCTTGCACAGAAGTCTGAAGACAAAGTAGAGAGGGCTATCTACTATCTGAGCAAGAAGATGCTGGATTACCAAACCCGCTACACTCTGCTGGAGAAGGCTTGTCTGGCCTTGGTATGGGCTACCAGGAAGCTGTGGCATTACTTGTTAGCTCACTCCGTAATATTGGTTTCGAGATTAGATCCCATCAAATATCTTTTCAAGAAATCAGCACTTACGGGTAGGCTAGCTCATTGGTTGCTTCTGCTTTCCGAATTTGATCTGAAGTATGTGACGTGCAAGTCAGTAAAAGGGAGAGCGGTAGCGGAGTTTCTAGCCGATCACCCAGTTGAAGGGGATTAAGTAGTTGAGTACCTATTCCCAGACGAGGCCATTCTACATGATGAAGAAGAGACTTGGACGATGTACTTTGACGGAGCGTCAAACCAATACGGGTATGGGATAGGGGTGTTACTGATAGCGCTCGACAATTCTCGCATACCCTTAGCATTCAAACTCCGGTTTAGAGTATCGAACAATGAGGCAGAATATGAGGCATGTATTGCCGGTTTAGAAGCCGCCCTAGAACTAGGGGCAAAACGGTTGGACGTCATCGGGGACTCGAACCTTGTTGTATCTCAAGCTAAAAGAGATTGGAAAGTTAAAGAAGAAAAGATGAGAATTTACTACCAGACCTTGGACGTGCTAATTCCTCGATTTGAGAAACTGAACTTCGCTCATTTGTTAAGAGAGAACAACAGGTTTGCAGATTCATTAGCAACTCTATCTTTTATGATAGACATCCCTTTCGGAGTCCGGATACGTCCGATCATCATCAAACATAAATTTGTGCCAGCCTACGAGTTGATTGCTGCCACAGATGAGGTGCAAGACGAAAATCCCTGGTATTACAATGTTTGGAACTTCTTGGAAAAAGAGACGTATCCACTAGGGGCAAATGCCAAAGATAAGAGGGCAATTCGAAGAATGGCCGCTCAATTCATTGTCTGCGGGGGTAAACTATACAAGAGAGGTCATCTGGGGATGCATAAGCTGTGTGTTAATGCTGAAGAGTCCAAGCGCCATCCATAGAGGAGAGTGCGGAGCGTACGTGAACAGGGTGATGCTAGCTCGGAAGATCCTTAGACAGGGTTATTACTAGTCTACCATGGAGGAGGATTGTATTGGCTTTGTTCGGCGATGCCACAAATGTCAGATCCATGCAAACCGTATGAACATTGCGCCATCAAAGCTGTAAAACATGACTTCGCCATGGCCGTTTTCAGTCTGGGGGATTGATGTAATTGGGGCTGTCACTCCGAAGAGGTCCAATGGGCATGAGTATATTCTGGTTGCAATTGGCTACTTCACGAGGTGGGTTAAGGCCCAATCTTATGCGGTGTTAAAGGCTTCGCATGTCGCCAAGTTCATTAGGAACAACATCATCTGTCGCTACGGGGTTCCGAATGAGATCATTTTAGATAATGGCTCTCACTTTAAGAAGGAGGTGATCGACTTGTTGGATAAGTACAATGTGGCTTTTCATAAGTTATCCACATATCGACCACAGACCAACGGAGCAGTCGAGGCCACCAACAAGAATATCAAGCACATTCTGCAGAAGATGGTGGAAACCTACCGGGACTGGCCAGATAAGCTGCCATTTGCTTTGTGGGGCTACCGGACTTCAATTCGGATTTCTACTGGAGTGACTCCGTACTCCTTGGTTTATGGGATAGAGGTTGTTCTGCCTATTGAAGTTGAGGTTTCGTCATTACAGGTATTGGCTGTGTGTCAGATAGCTGATGTAGATTGGCAGCAAAGCAGATTCGAAGAACTCATGCTCTTTAATGAAAGAAGGCTGAAAGCACTGTATCACGTTCAGGGTTATCAACGGAGAATTGCCAGGTCATTTAACAAGAAGGTTAAGTCCAGGAATTTGAAAGAAGGGGATCTGGTGCTCAAAGACAATCGAGCTCCCATTCACGACCCTAGGGGCAAGTTCAGACCCAATTGGACTGGTCCTTACATCATCAAGTCTATCTGGTCGGGCGGAGCTATCGTTCTGATGGACCTAGATGGCCTAGAGTTCTCCCAACCGATCAACATGGACAAGTTGAAGAAATACTATCCCTGAGTGGCTAGCTAGGAGAAAAACCCGAAAGGGTGACCTAGGCAAAAGTTAGAGCATAGAAAATTTGAAATAATAAAAACTGAGCTCGCAAGGTTGAAAACCCAGAAAGGGCGGCCTTGGCAAAAGTTAGAGCGCAAAAGGAGAGTCTTAATACATGAGTGAACCCGAGCTAAACTACGTAAGGCTTGATTCCTATCATTGAGATACGTAGGCAACATCATTTTGAAGTCCAGCCATAAACACTTCCCGATCAACTTTGTCCATGTGATCATGTTTGGTGATCTTTGTCTATTCTGCATTCAAGAGCTTGGTTGTGATCTCTAGTGCAATGCTATTCAGACTAGGGGCAACTTTCCAGTTGCTGGGATCCAGGCTTGTACATCTCAGTGATAGATCTCAGACGTGTCCAGTTTTGATCCATATCGAAAATGGTTTTGACAAGTTTTCATAAAAGTTGATTTTGCTCAAATTAATCTTTTTACAACTTAGACCATTTTTGGACCAAATGAAAAATTTTCAGTACTCACAACCTTCAATTGCATTGATTTCAGTACAGAGTTCTCCTACTCTTGAATACAAATTGAAGTTGCTTTTTATTACATTCATAAAGAAAACTTGAAAGTACTAATAAAGACATAAATTCGGGGCATAGTCAGGTGTTCTTGCATCCCCTCCCAGAGCTAGTTGAAGCCTCTGATGCCAAAGTAGGCCCAATCTGTGCCTCTTCATCAAGCCAAGCTATACATTCATCAGAGAGGGTGCAACTGAAAGTGGGAGCAGGGGCCAGGAGCTCTCTCGTCCCCCATGCTGTGGCATATCGACCTAGCTGTGCACCTCAAACTGGAAATGTAGCTGGGTACTCTATCCCCTCTTCCGGGCAAGTCTAACCATGTGCAAATTGGCGCCGAAATCGGAGCGGGAAGTAAAAGGCACAGTGTGTCAGGCCGATCAACTGAATCCCGGGCTGGCGAGACATGCTGTAACTCATCGCCGGCAGGTTGAGCCAAGGGCAGTGCCAAGCAATACTAGTAGCGGATAGATGGCACATCCATTCGCACCACCATCCCTCATCAAGGGCATCGACTAGACGTCGCCGAAAGAAATAGTCGTGAGTTGAATACACTAGGCATGAGTCCACAACCTTCAATTTATCCATCAACCATACTTGGGGAGGGATGAAAAATGAGAGATTAAAGAATAGAGAGGTGTACGTTGAGAGAAAAGTGAAAAAAAGGGTTTTGTGAGAAAAACCGAGCCTAAGGGCCAAGTGATGTGAGCAATATATGTGAGATGGGATAGGAAACATTACATGCAGCAGTTTTGGACTCCCTACGAATCTAGTCGACTCTCGGCGATGAAAAGCGTCTAAACCTACCAATGTCTCAGCTAGCGTCATGGCGATACAGTTCTTGCCTTTTTTTAAACCCTCGGCAACTTCAATCAAACGAGTGCTAAAGCCACCAGAGCCTGGGGCAAGCAAGAAATGAGACAGCATGCATAAGCAAAGGGCGTGTCACCGAAAACCCTACCAGTGATGGTCGCCGCGGTCATTGGCATCAAAAAACTGATAAACCAAGCTGGGATGTCCAATTCCCCATCGCGGATCAAAGATCGACCGTCAAGCATAGTGAGCGCGCACATCCGTCTTAAGGTTTGGATGTGGCCGAAACGGAATTGTGGCAAAATCTCTTCCTCGCGTTCGGACTCCATCAAAGCTTGGAAGTCTTCGAAAGTGGGACACATCTCTTGTCCGCCAAAGCTAAAGACATGTGTTACCGGTTCCAAAACCTTGTCGCGGCATGAAGGAACGGAAAACACATCGGGGTGCGACTTAGCATGAATAGTGCATTTATGCCGAAGCCCCAGAAATTCAACTTTTCTGAGCCATCCAAGATAGCAATCCAATTTGTGAGATTTTCAACAAGAAACGCCTCTATTTTGGTGCAAAACTGAGTTAGAATGAGGGAACCACGAAGCTGGAACCTTTATGGAGGATAAGGCACTGTTTGGAGGACAAGTGTCAGAAAACTGGAGGTCCCCAGCCTAAGTGGTCGGCCGACCACTGTTTCTGGTAAGCCAGCTACTTTTTTTTTTTTTTTTGGTTACAGACCAAAAAACTGGTTGGCAGGCTCCTATGGTGGTCGGCCATGAGCAAAAAGCTGGCCTGCAGCTCTTTCTTGTCTCCAGAAGGGAATCTCTAGCTTTCATGTGTGCTGAGAGTATTGAAGGTCTGAGTTTGCCTTTGTTTTGGATGCATTTTGTCGCTTTGTCTATCTCAAAATGCATTCGCTCTTCGAGTTATTAAGTTTTGCTTATCGAGTTGTTGCTCTTTGATTATCAAGTTGTTCTTTGTTTATCGAGTTGTTGCTTATTGCTTATCAAGTTGTAAACTTGCTAAGGTTATGTTGTTTCTTAGTGAGTTAAGTCGTTTAGTTTGTTGCGTCGGTTCACTACCTGACTTGGCAATACACGAGGTTCAATTTCCATTCAATTCCATTTTTGTGCAAAATGATGCGATGGGATGCTTAGAATGTAAAATACAACACTTTCCTTTTCAAACAAAAAGCCGTTTTCATTCCATCATAGCTTTTTTTACAACATTTTACAACAGGGTACAAGTTTTGAAGAAAATAAAACTAACTAAGTTGTATAATGTGCTATAACTACATGTAAAAAGAAAAATAAAGGAAGAACATCTGCATCAGTGCCATCAAGCTCAAGACCGAGAGGCCCTCTTCAGCTGAGCAACCTCTACACCACTGGCACCAGCACCATCATCTGAATCGGAGTCACCATCCTCAGAATCCTCCTTGGTGTCACCTCCATCCTCGAAATCGGAACTAGAGTCATCATCCTTGCCTGCTGATGTCTCTGACTGTGGATGTACTGACTCCTCCTCCTCACTAGACTCCTCGTCATAATTGACAGGTGCTCTACACCCCCCACGGCTGCATGCTGAGGCCCCTCTTCTAGCTGCTCGAGAAGGCCTGGATGGCCCAGTCTGTAGAGGTGGGACCTGAAAAGGATAGTTTGAATACATCAGCCAGCATGTATATCAAATGCAGGCGCAAGAATGATAGATAGAGTGGGTGCATGCAGATATAATATGTGAATGTGATGTGTCAGATGTGCTTTACACATACAATGAATCAATACAGTGAAACGTTTAGTTTCCATATGTCATCAGAAGTATGATAAATGCAAGGAAATTGAAAAGTACCCGAACGCTAGAGGCATATAGCAGTGTCTCCCTCTGTAGAACCATGCTCTCGAGTGAGGCCGCCACTCCGAACAACCCTTCAGTATACTCTTTGGGAGGTTGCAGATGCAAGTTCAAATCATAAGTGAATGAATGAATGTCTAAATATCTGAGTGATAAATGAAAACAAGTGATGCATATCGATGGTGAGTCAGGGTCACTGATGTATCGATGGTCGAGCATCGGAGGCTCCAGTGGAATCGGGTAGGAAGTCCCATACTGCCAACTCGTCAGCTCGGTCGGAAGATCTGGCCACCCAGCATAATGACAAGTCGAGGGCATCCCTCTAGGCCTACCTCCTGAACTGTTGGCCCTGCTAGTGGAAGGGATGTCTGCAGCTCGATCGTGACTCAATGATGGCATAGCAGCGGCCCTTCTCGTGAGAGTACGGATACCTGTCAATGAAGGCATCAAGAATGTATGGCGGTATGTCACGTACTCCCTCTCGTCCAAGAAAAGAACTGCGTTGGAGCCCAGCATAAAGTTGTCAACCTCCCGGGGAATGAGGCTCTCTGTGGACCGTATGTCGCTGGAGGTGCTAAGGGGATATCTTGAGTGGGATTACCCATCGTTCAACGCATGAAGCGATCCCCGAGAAACTAGGCTTTGCCGACTGGTCCCTCAAACAAAACCCTATATCGGGAGGCGCCCCATGCTCCGACAAACTCGAACCGAGAATATCCGAGCATCGCCAGCCAGGACTGCCAAGTGATCTACAGATAACAAGTGCAAAATCTGATTAGATGTCACAAATATGAAAGATGAATCACGGCTGAAAGCATGAAGAACTGAGAGTTCTGGTTTACCTCGGTCGCCCACACCATGTCGAAGTACTGCCTCAGATATGGCAGAGTCTCCCGGGGCCTAGACCGGCACCGACCATCGAATCTGCGTGAATAAGGGATCTCGAGAGGTACCTCGACCTCGAACTCAGGAGCGAGTGTCGGGAAGTAGGCATAAACCCACAGCTGTGAAAGACAAGACAGTGCCTGTCAGAATACAGAATGTATGGAAATGTGGAATGCTGTGCAGGATACCAATACAGAATGTATGGAAATGCAGAATGCTGAGTGCATGATGCAAATATAGAACGTATGGAAATGCGGAGTGCTGAGTGCAGGATGCAAATACAGAATGTATGGAAAATGTGGAATGCTGAGTGCAGGATGCGAATACAGAATGTATGGAAATGCGGAGTGCTGAGTGCAGGATGCGAATACAGAATGTACGGAAAATGCAGGATGCTGAGTGTAGAAATAGAATACAGAATGTATAGAAAATGCAAAATGCTGAGTGTAGAATGCAGAGTACATAATGTAATGTGTGCCGTGTGCAGTGTATGTGTAATGAAAAGAAGAAATGTAAATCAAGAGGGCAGAATGTACCTGCCAGGCTCTCCAGTAGCCACCTACTATGGTCCCCCGCTCTCGGGAGGTCGTGCTCATGTAACAATAATGGGTAACGAGGCCAGCGCCGCCCCAATCGAAGTGCCGGACCTGTGATAGGTCTACCAGGGCACTGAAAAGATAAAGCCCAACTGTGTTCCCTCTGTTGGCGAACAGAGTGGTCCCAAGGAGGAACATCAAAAACCCTCGGGCATACTGCTGTATGGCCTCAATAGTCTCATGCATAGTCCATCTGTATTGCTCCGCAAACCAGGTGTACCTAACCATGCCCGATGATCTACAAGGTGGCAGATAAGCTTCAAGCAGGTAAGTCCAAGCTGCCTCCCACTCACCCATGTCCGCGTCGCACGGGATCGGCCGGTTTGCCACGTTAAGGCCCGTCAGCATGGAGAAGTCATACGGGGTCATCGTCATGTCCCCGGTAGCTGAGAAATGGAAGGAGTTGGTGGTGTCCCACCATCTCTCTACAAGTGCACCCAGAAGGGTCCTGCTCGCCAGATGATGCGACAATCCCACACAAAATGGGCCAAAGCCTGCCTCATCCACAATATGTTGGACGACATCTGGGAGCTCCATGTACCACTCCCTAGCAATGATCGATCCGTATCCCCGAGTGAAACGGGAAGATACCTGCATGTAGGATGAACAGATGTATTCAGTTTCAGAATAAACATAATGTTATGTTATGAACCGTGTGCAAATCAAAAAGAATGTTGTGTTATGGACTGTGTGTTCAAATTGAGCAGTGTTACGAGCCGTGTGCAAATCAAAAAGAATGCTGTGCTATGGACTGTGTGTTCAGATTGAGCAGTATTATGAGCCGTGTGCAAATCAAAAAAAAATGTTGTGTTATGAACTATGTGTTCAGATTGAGTAGTGTTATGAGCCATGTGCAAATCAAAAAGAAAACTGCATTATGGACTGCGTGTTCAGATTGAGCAAAAACTGACTACGTGTTCAGATTGAGAAAAAACTACATTATGAATTGCGTGTTTAGATTGAGCAAAAACTGCGTTATGGACTGCGTGTTCAGATTGAGCAAAAACTGCGTTATGGACTGCGTGTTCAGATTGAGCAAAAACTACGTTACGGACTGCGTGTTCAGATTGAGCAAAAACTATGTTATGGACTGCGTGTTCAGATTGAGCAAAAATTGTGTTATGAACTGTATGTTCAGATTGAGCAAAAACTACGTTATGGACTGTGCATTCAGATTGAGCAAATATTGCGTTATGAACTGTGTGTTCAGATTGAGTAGAATACTATGCTATGAACTGTGTGTTCAAATTGAACAGTGTGCTATATAATGAGTTGTGTGCTCAAAATGAGTTGTGTGCCAAAATAAGCTGTATGCCCAAATGTGCTGCATGCCCCAAATGTGCTGTGTGCCCAAAATGAGCTGTGTGCCCAAATGAGCTGCGTGCCTAAAATGAGTTGCGTGCCCGAAAAGAGCTGCGTGCCCAAAATGTGCTGCGTGCCCAAATGAGTTGTGCGCTAAATGAACAGAATATTGTGTTGAGAGCTGTGTGCCAAGTGAGCAAAGTGTTATGTTGAAAGCTGTGTGCCAAGCGGACAAAATACTGTGTGCAAGTTGTGTTCAAGAATGAGCAGAAATGCTGTGTATGTAAATATGTTTGGAACGGGCATATATAATACATAGCGAAAGCATGAAAATGTAAAATTGAAGCACTTACCTCTCGCGCATGGTGAGATAAGTGGGACTTAGGCTCCCGTAGCAGCAAGTCCACAGGTGCTAGCCGCGCAAAGTCAGTAAAATGATGGAAGGTGTTAGGAGGTAAGATGTGCTCCCGCGGGTGGTATCTCTCCGGGTCGAACGGCCGTATCCTCGGAGGCAACGACATAACGTTGGGCTCATCCTCTACCCTCGGGGAGCCTCCACCATATGGAATGTCGTCGGCCATCTGAAGATATATGCAAAAATGAGCAAAAATGTGCGAAATTAACCAAAATTGCAAAAAGTCAACAAAAGTAAACTCTCGGGAGTAGAAAAAGTCAACAAAAGTCAACGTCTGAGAAAAGGTGCTAAATTTTGAGACGAACATACCTCAAGTGGTGGAAATGGAGAAAGAAGCCCCGAAAACAAATTCTAATTGGTTCAAAGCAAAGAGAATCGAAAGTCTTCGCGAAACAACTTCGCATGGGGCATTGGAAAACGTGTATAAAATGAAAATCTGAGAGAGAAAAGGGTCTAGGATGAAAGAGAAGTTGATTTCAACCTTGTGTTTGTGAGCAAAAGTGATTTGGAGCTATCCATTTAAAGATCCGGCCTTGAAAAGATAAACCGCCAGATTTTTTTAAAGTCGGCCGACCACTTTGGTAGGCAACAACTGGTCAGCCACTGATATAACTGGTCGGCCAGCCTCCTGGGTGATCTTCAGAGCTCCTTTGTTCTCCTTGTGTGTTTTGGTGGTGATTGGAGTCCTCAACTCTCGGGAAAGTACAAGAAAGGTACACTTTTTAGCGCGAAATCGTCCCCGTAGGAACTTCAATTCAAGTCTTCGATGCTTGGCTCATCCTCACTTGTCAAAGAGTGAGGTGTATCCTTTTTAAGTATGTTGTGACCCCTCCGAGAGGTAAATCGGAGGTTATGGTTGATTTGCACGCATTAATGCTTGTATTTCTTTAATCGGCATTTTGTTTCAAGGCATGCTATCGAAGTCATACCACTCTCGCATTGTTATGCACACTTTCCTCTCTTGCTTTTGTTATGCACACCACTCGTTGCTTTGTTATGCACTCACTACTTGTGTTGTCACGCTCGTTTTGCTTACATTGTTATCCACATTTCATTAGCCTTGTTATGCACCCACACTTTCTTTGCATTGTCACGCACTTTTCACTTGCATTGCTACGCACCTTTCCATCGGCATTGTGTATGCACGCGTTTATCTCGCATTGGAATTGTACCATGTTGTAACATGGGGCATGTGTTACTAACTATATTGTACCTGTTGAGTCTCTTTCTTATGCAGGCATGATATTGTATGTACGGCTCATTTGAAGCTGGCACGACCAGATGAACCAGACGGTATTGTATGTACCCCACATGAGACGTAGCAAGAATTCTATAATTCTCTTACATCCTTTCTGCATGTAATGTAGTTTGATTTGTTTTCACTTGCTTAAACTGTTGCATTTATTGTGTATAATTGCTTCATTATAGCTTTCTTTGCATGATCATAAGTTATGTTCGGCTTTGTGCATGTCCTTTGCATCTTGCCCCTACCTACGGGCACATCTCTTTGTTATCCTGCCTGTTTGTCTAAGTCTTCGGCCATGTCAAAAATGGGTCATCTCTGGGCTTTGACATTCACTCCCGTCACTTATGACTACCGAGTTCTGTCAAAGAGGGGCAACTGTGGACACCCCATTTTTGACTGACCTTAAGACTCAGACGTCATCGATTGAGCGCTCGGTGATTACGCATGTTGTGCTCATTTCGAGGTTTTAGAGTTTTTAGCCAAGTGCCTTGCCTCCGGGCCCCTGAACTCTTTGAGCTTCGGCTTGGTTTGCGGACCAAACCTTGTTTTCCTTGCCTGAGGGAGGGAGAGGTCTTGTAGACCACTCTTTTGTGGTCGTAGACCACTTCTCTCGCTCGGAGACTAGTTTCTGATTTTTGGAGCCTACGGCCGCGCGCCTTGTCTCGGGACCGCTTAATGTTTTCCGTTTGGTGTGGTTTTTGAACCACACCTTGTTGCCTCTGCCTAGAGGGACACTATGGTCTTGGGAGACCACTTTTGTGGTCATAAACCACTTTTGGTGCCGGTAGACTAGTTTTCGAGGCTCTCGGCTACACGCTTTGCCTCCCGAACTTTCGTCTTGCATCCATTTTGGTTTGTTTTTGGTATAAACCTTGTTTTCCTTGTTTGGAAGGTGGTACAAGGGTGGGAGACCAGTTCTTCCCCTTGGAGACCACTTTTCTTCCAGCCAACCAGTTTTCCGGCCGGGAAACTGGTTTGCTTGGTATTTGGGCCACCTTTTCTAGTCGACCACCACACCACTGCATTGTTTTCATGCTGCTGACCTTCTGCCACCTTGGCTAACCAGTTTTTGTCTTGGAAGACCACTAACCAGTTTTTGTTTTCGGCTACTTTTTATCACCTTTTTGGAGATATTTTTGCCCAGCTGGCACAGCTGAAAGACACTAGAACCATCCTCCATACACGTGTATGAAGGGATGGCCTTGACTCCTTAGCTTCTTCAAGAAGCTTGAGCTTTTTCTTTCTATAAGAGGGAGGCTCCCCCTCCCTCCTCCAGGTTCAAATTTTAGAGGCTTGAGAGATATACATACATACTTGTATCTATCTTGCTCTTGTTCTTCATTTTGTGCCTTAAAAATGTAGTTTTACCACACTTTAACACACAAACACACACTCAAACACCATACTCTTGGAGCTGAGGTCCCTTGATGTTGTTTTTGAAGTTTTTGAACTGGTTTTGGTTGGAAAAAGCTGCTCGAGTTTTGGTTTTGAAGGTGGTCCTCAAGGGTGAGAAACTAACCTCTTAAACCCCTATTCTTGCTTAAGCTTTTGAGCCTATTTGCATGTTGTTTTAGGACTAACTTCCTACTGTAAAAAGTTCTATTTTTGCATGCTTAAGATATTTGTTTAAGGTCACTTTTGTGTTGGGGGTTGTCTACCCCCTCTTAGGCCTTGTTTGGCCTTGCTTTTGTGCCTTCTTTTTAAGCTTTTGGGACCACCTTGTTTTGGCCTTCTCACCAATGAAACTCAGAGGAATTTCAGTGGTGGGAAGGGTGTTTTGAGGTCCCAAATAGGAGAGGGTCATCTCCTCTCCTTGTGTCTTTAATACTTGCTTTGAATGCCTTATGTGTGAGCATGTTTGTTAAGCTTATGTTGGCCATATCTTAGCTTGTATTTGGGCTCATTTGGCTGTGGCATACCACTGTTTTTACTTGGTTTTGTCACCCCAAGCATGCCTTATACACTTGTAGTTTAAATCACACAAACTAGTCTTGTATGCTTCATGAAGTAGCATGTCATTCTAGCCTGTTTTGTTTCCATTTCAGCATGTTTTTGGGGATGTTTTTCCATGTCATACCTTTGTTAGGGTTTGGTTTGGTCACCTCTTGCATGCTCCATGCACTTTATGCATCATGCTTTAACATGTCATTCTAACATGCTTTTGGTTTAACTTCAAGAAGCTTTTGTCCATGTTTTAACATGCTTTAGCTATTATTTGTATTGTTTTGGCCATGCATGACTTGGTTTGTATAGCCATAGTGCATTCTAGCTTGTTAGCTTTGTGTATCAGGTCCACTAGCATGCATTCCTTGGACTATTTGAATGATTTGGCATCATTTATAATGTGATTTCAGTCCATGTTTCATGGTCATGCACTTGCATTTTTTCACTCATTCAATGCGTTGGAGGGTTTGCCTCTTTATACCTTAACATAAATCATTGCGTATGCCTTCATGCCTAAGCTTGCGAGCTATCATTTCAATGTGTTTTTGGGGTTATTTTGCCACGATATAACTCTGATTTTTGTTGGTTAAGTCATCCCATGCTTGGTTTTAATAGGTGTAGTGTAATCCACCTTATTTGCCTTGTATACATTATGCCTTATGCCCTTCATGTTAGCTTGTTTTGGCTTCCTTCCATGCATGTTTTAGACTCATTTTGACATGTTCTAGGTCTGTCTTGGATTGCCCTTGCCATATGCTTCATGTTTTGCATGGTTGTAGTGTAAGTGCCTACGCTAGTCTCAAGCTTTGAGCTCCATAGCATGCTTCATTTGTATCATGTACATGATTTGGCATCATTCATCATGTTATTTCAGAGTGTGTAGCGTTGCCATTTGCTCACTTCATTCACCCTTTGAGTGCCTCTAAGGGTTGTGCATTTGTCGCCTTGTTTATGGCCTAGCTTGTATGCTTGCATGCCTTGACCTTTGAGCCTCTAACTTATCATGTTTTTGGTTATTGTCTTGACTTATTTCAACTCTGTCCATGTTTGGTTCATGCATATTTTCCATGTATTGCATGCCTCCTTTGCAGTCCTCTTTATTAGCCTTCATGCTTTAGGACCTTTGCGTTCTATACTTGTGTTTGATTGAATGATTTGGCATCATTTCTTACTTAATTTTAGTGCATTTAGTGTTTGTTACACTTCCGCATTTGTCACTCCTGGAGCCTTCTTAAAGGTTGTGTTCTTAGGCCTGGTTGTATGGCCAATGCATTGTGCATGCATGCTTTGTATTTTGTGCCTTTATTTTGGTGTTATGGCCTCTGTTTTGGCATGGCTGAGGTCTACCCACATTCGGTTTAAGCCCATTGAGCATTGTGTATGCCATATTACATCGCATTGTGCATGTTATGTTATTGTTTGCATTGCGCATGCCATGCTCTTGATTCGCATTGTGTATGCCATGATCATATTGCATTGAGTATGCCATGTTAGTCATTGCATTGAGTATGCCATATTGTTCATTGCATTGTGTATGCTAGTTGCCATTTGCATTGTGTATGTTAGTTGTCATGAGCATTGTGTATGCCATGTAGTTCATTCGCATTGTGTATCCTAGTATGTTAATTGCATGTTTGCCCCTCGCATGTTTGCATGCCATTTGCATTAGATGTTTGCATGCTTAAGTTGCATTGCATTTCCATTGTTGCCATGCTTGTGTTGCATTGTGTTTGGAATAGGTGTTAGTCCAAACACGAGAAACGAGGAACGTTTCATACTTAAAGTGATGAAACGTGCTTAATTCTCGGTTGCCGACGCTCTTGATCATACATGATAGAGTTCTAGGCTTTATGTGTTTACTTATGCATTCATTTTACATTGAATTGTGCAACTTCGCCACTCGGCCATCATGCATTGAAATGTGTGATTAGTGGCTCGAGGGTCGAGAATCACACTCCCTTGGGCTTATGAAATAATAGGGAGGGTGGTTGTGCACACATATCTTGCAAATACATTGCCATGCCCTTTCTTGCCCTCTATTGCAGCAAATTGGAAGAATGCAGCAACAACTGGTTGGCCAGCCAGAAAAACTAGCCGACCGACCACTTTTTCTATCCTGCAGCAACAAAAAGTGGTCGGCAGGTGGCCTCCCACACCAACAACTGGTCGGCCACCCTCCCACAGGTCCCCAAGGTGAGTTGGAAGCTTTCTGGAGCTTGGTGCAAGTTTCTGAAAGTAGTTGCAAACAAAGGCAAATTGGGGCATCACGATGGATTTCCGAACGAGGTGACCGGGCATGCATGCACTCTTCTCCCTCTGAGGGCCTTGTTTTATTGCTTTACTTTGCTAATGTGATTAGCTAGTTTATGCTTTGGCTTGTACTCAAGTAGTTAATGTGTTTAGCTGCCTAATTGTTTTGTAATAGTTTGTTAACTAGTATTAGTTAATTAGCTCCGTTGTGATGTAATAATTAGTTTAGTTAGCTTAGATTAGCTAGTTAGCTTCCTATTCGGACCCTCCGTCAAGAGGGCCAACTGTTGTAATAAGCGTGCGTGTGTGTGATGCATGTCTTCCAATCCCTATTTCTTTCTCTCTTTTACTTAACCGCTTACAATGGTTAGTTTTGGGGCATGTTTCATTTAGCATACTTATGCTTCACATGTGTGCATCCATCCATCTATTTTGCATGCACCGGGCTCGGCGCATTATACAAAATCGCATTATATTTTCAATACATTTACTTGAATACGTGTTCAACAACATGTTACCAAGTTGCATTTTACATGACATCTTAGAATAGCCGAGCCTATCTAAGTTGCATTTTGCATGTGTTACATTAGCCATCTTAACATGAACTAGGATCATGCATGATCTCTAACTAGTTCCCTTTTTTGGCTTGGAGTATACTGTGAGTGTTTACGTTTTGGCATACCGCATGTGTGTTATTGACTGCCATGAAAGCATGCTTGCCATGAGGCTAACTGTTTATTTGATATAACTACCTAAATGCCTGTGGGTGAAGGTTGGATTGCTTGAATTGGACTAATTCATCAAAATCCCCAATTTAGCCTACTTGCGAGTAGCAAACTTCAAATCATTTTCACAAATGAATATGCAATGTTTTGTTCCAAATTAGGCGATCCAGTCTATACTTGTATGCTGTGCGCGTCACGTAGTAAGATTAGCTAATTAACCGGAATAAGAGCACATGTGTAGACACCCCATTTTTGACCGTCCTCAAGACTTGGACGTCATCGTTTGGACACTCGATGATCTTCCATGCTTGTGTTCATTTTGAGTTCCCGAAGGTCTCGGCTGCGTGCCTTGCCTTAGGGTCTCTCAACTTTTTTTATTTTGTGCTTAGTTGTGGACCAAGGACTTGTGGTTTTTGTTTCTGAGGGAAGAGGGTGGCTTGTTGGCCATCCCTACAACCCATCGGCCAAGGCATGATGCCATCGGCCTTGTTTTCTTGCCATCGGCCATAAGTGTTGGCCGATCGACACTCTTTTTGGTTGATCGGCCATATTTTCTGGCTGAGACCTTTCCACCTACTTTTGCAGATATTTTTGTACCAGTTGTGCCAGCTGGTGAGCACAATTCTCATCCTCCATACACATGTATGGAGGATTGAATCAAGACTCAAGCTTGTTCAACAAGCTTGAGAATTGAAATTCTATAAGAAGGGAGGCCCCTCTCCCTTTCCAGAGGTTCTGAAATCTTGAGATACAAAACATATATCTCTCTCTATATATTTCCTCTCTCTCTTCATATTTGCTCTTGTTTGTGCTCAAAAGTGTAAATTCTTCACACTATTACACACAAACACCTACTAGGACACCATCCTTTTGTTGCTGAGGTACTGAGGAGTTGGTTTTGGTGTTCTGGGATCGGTTTTGGTCAAAAAAGACAGCTGAAGTTGTGTTCTTGAAGGTGTTCTTCAAGGGTGAGATTCTAGCTTTTAAACTCTTATTTTTGCCTAAGCTTTTGGCCATACTTGCATGCTGATTTAAGCTTAACTTTCTACTACAAAAAGTTCTAATTTTGCATGCTTGTGATGTTTGTTTAAGGTCACTTTTGTGTTGGGGGTAGTCTACCCCCTCTTAGGCCTTGTTTGGCCTTGTTTTATGCCTTCCTTTTAAGCTTTTGGAACCACCTTATTTTGACCTTCTCACCACTAAAATCCAGAGGATTTCAGTGGTGGAAAGGTGGTTTTGGAGTCTCAAATAGGAGACAGGCACCCCCCTCTCCTTGTGTCTTGTATGCTAGTATAAATGGCTTATAATAGTAGCATGTTTGCTTAGCATGTTTTGGTTCCATTTCAGCAACTTTTTGGTGTTATTTTAGCAATCTTCACCTCTGTCTAAGGTTGGTTTGGTGGCCTCTACATGCACCATGCACTTGTAGTGTAATCCTCTCTATTGCCTTAACATGCATCTTGTGTTCGGACCATCATTCTTGCATGTTTTGGCTCAACTCAAAGAATCTTTCCCTCATGTTTTACCATGCTTGAGCTCTGTTTGATGTTGTTTTAGTCATGGATGCACTGTTTTGTATAGCCATTGTTCAATCTAGCTTGTTTGCTTTGAGTGTCCAAGTCACTAGCATGTTTTACTTGGACCATTTTCATGGTTTGGCACCATTTCATATGTGATTTCAGTCCATATAGTGTGGTCATGCGCTCACATTTGTCACCTTCTCCATGCATTGGGAGGTTTGTGTTTTAAGCCTTGAACATGAGCCATTATGCATGTCTTATTGCTTAGGCCTCTGGGCTATTATTTTAGTGCATTTTTGGTCTTGTTGTACCATGATGTAACTTTGTTTTATGTTGTCAAAGTCATGCCATGTTTGTTTGTAATAGGTGTAGTATAATACCCTTTGTTAGCCTTGCATGCGTCATGCTTTTTGGACTTTTGTTCTAGCTTGTGTTGGCTAGGTTCAACCATGTTTTTGGTCTTGTCTTGACCTGCCTTAGGGCTGTTTTGGTTGTCTTTGGCCCTTTGGGGTTTGATTCATGTAGCCTTGGTACAAACTCCTTAGCTAGTCTTAAGCTTTGAACTTCCTAGCATGTTATGCTTGTATTATGTGCATGATTTGGCATCATTCCTCATATGATTTCAGAGCTTACTCCATTGTCATACTTCCATACTTGTCACTTCTTCATCATATTTGAGGATTGTGCATTGTTGCCTAGCCTATGGACCAATATGTGTGCATGCATGCTTTGCCTTTTGGTGCCTTAGTTTTGTCATTTTGGCCACTGATTTGGGTATGATTGAGGTCATTCTATTTTGGTTTAAGTCTATTTTGCATTTTGTTGCATGCTCATTTCATCTTGTCATTGTTGCATGCTTGTCGCATTGCATGATTTTTGCATGTTGTTGCATGTTTGGTACATTGCATGTTTGCATGTTTAGGTCGCATTGCATTTTGCATGCTTGATACATTGCATTTGGCATGTTTGGTACGTTACATTGCATAGCATCTCCATGTTGCATGCATTGCATTGTGTTTGGTTTGGGGTGTTAAACCAAACACGAGGAGCGAGGGACGTTTTATATTTGAAGTGATAAAACGTGCCTCAATTCTTGGCCACCGACCCTCTTGATCATGCATGATAGAGGTTAAGGCATTCATGTATTTTTTTGTGCATTTCATTCACATTGAATTGTGCAACTTGGTCTTTTTGGCCATTATGCATTGAAATGTGTGATTGATGGCTTGAGAGTCGAGCATTACACTCTTTTGAGCTTCAAGCATGATAAGGGGTGTAGTTGCACAACATTTTCTTGCAGATGTATTGTCATGCCTCTGTTTGTACTCTGCTGCAGCAAAAGGAGCAGTTTGCAGGAAGAGATGGTCGATCGGCTATCTAGTGTGCTGATCGGCTATAAGTATTTGGCCGTTAGCTTCAAAAGTGGTCGATGACCCTTATTCTCTTGCCATTTGGCCGATGGCCTCTCAGCATGTCCATAAGGTGGATCAAAAGTGTTTCAGAAGTTTGTACAGTTTTCAGAAATCTAAAACAGTGCAAACGGAGGCAACATGAGGCATGGCAACAGATTTCTGAGCGAGGCGATCGAGCATGCATCATTCATCATTCCGAGGCAGAGCTATGGCAGCTCAATTCAGCTTCTTTCCTTCTTTACTTAGTTGGTTTTTGTAACTTAATTAATTTGTTTAATTAGTTAAGAGTTTTGTAATAATTAATTAGCTAGAATAGTTAGTTAATTAGCCGGTTTGTATTATTCATTTGGACCCTCCATCGAGAGGGCCAACTTTTGTAATAAGTGTGCGTGAGTGTGTAAATGTCTTCCAACCCCACGTCTTTCTCCCTTTTATTTAACCGCTTAGGATGGTTAGTTCTAGGTCATATTTCAATTAGCATCCTCATGCTTGCGTGTTTGCATCCATTCATCTATATTGCATGCACCGAGCTTGGCGCATCATACTAACCGCATTGTATTTCAATTCCTACTTGAATACATGTTATCAAATTGCATCTCATATGCCATCTTAGAATAGCCGAGCCTATTGTAGTTGCATTTTTGCATGCGTTGCATTAGCCATCTTAACATACCTAGGATCATGCATTGATTACTAACTAGCTATTGTTTTGGCTCGGAGTACTAGGTAAGCTTTTACGCTTTAGCATCCTTGCATGCGTGTTAGTGTTTCCATGTTTAGCATGCTTGCCATGAGGCTAACTGCTTAAGTGTTTAACTGCATGAATGCCTGTGGATGAAGGTTGGATTATTTGAATTGGAACAATTCATCGAATGTGTGTTTTAAGCCCACTTGAGGTGGCAAAATCATGTTTTTCTAAGCCCACTCGAGGGTGGCAAATCCACGTCTTAGCCTACTTGCGAGTAGCACCTTCAAACCATTTTCGAGCAAACAAACATGAAATGTTTTGTTATAACTTAGGCGATCTAGTCTATACTTGTATGCTGTGCAAATCACATAGTAATTCTAGCTAATAAACTGGAATAAGAACACATATGTTTTCAAAAACAAAATATCATGCTTAGTAAAGACCGATCCTTTGATTGGGCGAGCGAGGGTGCTCATTGCATGACCTTCCCCTCTCGTGCCCAAGTTCCTGAGCCGAGGCAACTTTGGTCATGACGGACACATGGCCTTAGGCACGAGTCAGGATTTCCTAAATTTTCCAAAAATAAAATATTTAGGTGGCAACTCTATATCTGGCAAAGCAGTCCATGTTTGGCACTTCTTTATAAAAATCAGTTTTCCAAAACGATTTGCCGGATTTGGACTCTTTGGTGATTTATCGGCCTTGCATTGCACTTTGCGAGATTAGATTCAGAACCGTGACATTGAGTCCGAACTGTAGTAGCCTAATGAACAAAACGGATTTTCGTGCCCTCGCGCGCGGAGCTCGTGACGTTCGGGCACGTCTTCAAAAACAAAATATCATGCTTAGTAAAGGCCGATCTTTTGATCGGGCGAGCGGGGGTGCTCATTGCATGACCTTCCCCTCTCGTACCCAAGTTCCCGAGCCATGGCAACTTTGTTGATGATGGACACGTGGCCTTAGGCACAAGTCAGGGTTTCCTAAATTTCCCAAAAATAAAATATTTAGGTGGCGACTCTGTATCTGGCAAAGTAGTCCATGTTTGGCACTTCTTTATAAAAATCAGTTTTCCAAAATGATTTGCCGGATTTGGACTCTTTGGTGATTTATCGGTCTTGTATTGCACTTTGCAAGATTAGATTCAGAACCGTGACATTGAGTCCGAACTGTAGTAGCTCAGAACAAAACAAGATTCCCCTCCTCTCGCGGGCGTGGATATTGGAGAGTTCCCGGGAGCGCGTCTACAGACGCCCTTGGCCAGTTCAGATGTGATCAGACCCTTTCGGATGAGGGAGTGGAATATCCTGCTCCTTTCTAGTTCGTGCTTCGCACTTGACTTGATACCTCGCTACTCGGAGAATGAGAGAGCTTTCGGCCTTTGCTATTAGCTTCAGTTGTGCCCTTTTCTGGCAGGTAGAGTGCCATTTCTGGCAAGTAGAGTGCCATTTTCTGGCAAGTACGTTGACAATGGGAAAAAGACAGAAGACCTGACTCAACTGTGCCTCTAGCTCATCATTTTGACCATTTTTTTGTTTTGGTTTTCTACTAAAACAATTTTGACCAACATGAGAGTTAGATTAACATGCTTGTTCGATTTTCTGATTTAAAATCATGCAAGTTAGGCGGTGAGCACTGAAAATTTTCCTTTTTTAGGTCCAAGAAATGGTCCAGTTTTGGAAAAAAGGATGGAATAATTTTCGAGAGAATTAGTCAACCTCAGTAAAAATTCTCAAAAACTATTTTTACAAATGGCCACTGCTCGACCAACACAGAATCTACTCTTGAGATGCACAACCTCAGATCCAAAATAATGAAAAATTGCCCCTTGTCTGAATGACACTGCGTGGCAACGGAAAGTTGCCCCTTGTTTGAATGGCACCGCAGCGCACTGTAACCAGTCCTCAAAGTGACGATCACAACCAAACTCTCGGATACAGAGAAGACAAAGATGATCAGAACCATTACATGGACACAATCGATTTGGAAGTCTTTATGGTTGGACTTCAGAATGAAGTTGCCTATGTATCCCAAAGATGGGAATAAAGCCTTACGTAGTTCGGGGTTAAGGTACATTCAGTTATTAACCTCTCCTTTTATGCTCTAACTTTTGCCAAGGCCAACCTTTCGGGTTTTCAACCTTGCGAGCTATGTTCTTCTTTTCTTTTCATTCCTTTCCATTTCTTTTCATTTTTTTTCTTCTTTTTCATCTTTTCGTTTCATTTTCTTCATTTTCTTTCTCTTTGCATTTTTTCTCTTTCTTTTCTTTTTCATTTGCTCTAACTTTTGCCTAGTTTGCCCTTCTGGGTTTTCGGCCCAACGAGCCTCTCAAGGGTAAAAGTGTAGCTTTGTCCATGTCAAATGGTTTTAGGATCTCGATGCCATCTGAATCTAGGAGAGTGGCTGTTGTTCGCTGATGATGTAGGAGTCCATGCAATGGGGGCTGAATTGCCCTCAGTGTTGTGGATAGGAGCTCAATTATCCTTTAACAGAACTTTCTTCTTTCCTCCCTTCTGGGATTTGGCATTCTTACCGATCATCGTTGGTTTGAGAAATGTCCCGATTTTTGACTCTTCGAGCACATCTGACATTTTTACCCCTAGTTCGAGGGAGGGGAGGGGGGGCTTCTGATCTAGCTTCGCAAGCTTTCTTTGATAACATCTGATCTACTTGATCTGACTTCCTTGCCCCTAGTTCGTGGGCTGCTTCAAATCTGGCCACATAGGCCTCATGTCATGATTGACCTTTGAACATTCTGAATCCAAGTTCAAGGTTTGAAAGCAAAAGGGGGTCAAGTCTTAAGGCTAAGAGCAATCCTAGGCTGCACAATCTCAAGAGCGATTCCATACAGGTCTTTGCAAGATCGCGCAAAACATTTTTTGAATTCTTTTAAGAAAGCGACCAGTCGCTCACGCTGAAGACAATGTAGAACCAATCTGGATCAAGCCAGGATCCTTCTCAGTACTCACATTAACAAACATGATCTCATTCATCAAGGGCTTAGCACGCCTCTCTTTCTCTCAGTTTAATCAAATTTTTTTGCAAATCCTGAGGAATTCCTTCATCTTTGTTTTCATCACAATGTTCAAAAAGTTTTGAAAAACTTAGGTCAATGCAATAATTTCAAGGCACAGAAGAGCAGGTGAAATGCACTGCCGTTTCATTCAAGTTTGCTGGCATAACAGGTTCAAGATAGAAACAAACACACAAGCATGAAAACCACCGCTGTTTCATTCAGATTTTCTGGTGTAACTGGCTCCAAGGCAGAAACAGACTCAAAAGAGTGGGTGTAAAAGATGAACACAAAGCAAGCAAATGATGTCCGAGGTAACATCCCCGAAATCACCTGACTCTAACAAAACAGGACTGACTCGATATAACAAGACAGACCCAAACTGACTCAGTATGAAAAGACTGACTCAAAATAATGAGATAGACTCTAAACAACATAACAAAACTGACTCAATGCCCAAGTCAGAAAGTACAAAAACTAGCATTTGCACAATGCTCAAAACAGTGCGGGCCATCCGCCGCATCCAAAGTAAATTGGGTGTCATCTGCAGGTGTTTCATCCCTTCCGATCACATCACATTATCTCCCAGGTTCACTGATCCAGTAACGATAGACCTTACTGAGCTGGTGGGATGACGACCTTATTGTCAAACAAATCCTGTACTTCGTGACGAAGACGAAAGCAATTGTCGGTGCTATGATCGGTTTATTGATGATAGGCACAGTACTGGGTAGTATCATGACCGGGTGGAAGACGACCGATGAGAGGTCGAGGCTTAAGAGGTTTGAGATGGCCTTTTTCAATGAGGATTTGAAGAGCCTTGGACAAAGGCATATAAAGGGCATGGAAGACCCTACGACCTCGGGGTAGATACTTCGAGGTTTGTAGATTTTTGCTGGGCGCACCAGCAAAGGGATCGGCAGGTGCTGACTTGGTTTTCTAATCTCTTCCGAGTGTAGGATTGGAGCTAACAGGATCGTTTTTGGTACGACAGCCCTTCTCCAGATTTTTCCCTTGATTTGAACTGCTCTCATTCTGAGTGATGAAAGTGTCATCCACAGTTTTTGCAACAACTGCGAGCACTTGCTGTTTGTTCAGTCATTCGGCTTTCAAAGCCTCAACAACCCATAGAAGGGGTTCATAGGGATCGATGCCTACCCCTAACTTGTCCTTTCCACTTGTCTCAGCTTGGTCAAAGATTTGGGTTGCTACATCAGAGCGGAGCCCTGTTGTTGTCGACACGTCATTGCCCAAACTTGGGGTGGCTTCAGGTTGGCCAATTTCAATCACAATTCGCCCCAAGAGTGGGGAGTCTTCTGGTGTGAGATTTCCGGCATGTGATGCGGTTGATGGTGGAGCCGATAGTCCAAAGGCTAGGTCAGCCACAGTTCTTTGAAGATCGCCGATCATTCCCGTCAGCTCAAAAGTAGTAGTCTCACGGGCTTGAGATGATTGGGGTTTCAAGACTGGATGTGTGGTAAATGCCCCAGACGGGCGTTGCATTTCAGCATCGATCTCACCCTACATGGTGATTCCTTGGTTTAATGCCACTGTCATGACCATCATTTCTTCTAAACTTTGCATCATCATGAGTCTGTTGAATTGAACAGAGGTGATGTGACTGGTGACTAATGGATCAGATGAACTGGTGAGCCTTGACTGGCCTTTCTCCACCTTGCCTCAATGAAGGAAAACACTATCTGCTCTGAACTGAATCTCTGACTTGACAAAGTCTATCAGCACAAGTCCAATGTACCTGGGGGATATTGGAGCCTTCTGAAGCTATGGTTCCACGACTACCCTAGCAAAAGAGAAAACATGCAGCATCTCAACTTGATTTTACCAAAACAGATATGAGCATAGCTGAATGACTGCACTCTAGTGAATTCTGCCCGAAATTCTGCCTGTAAACTGATACCCTCAGGTAAAAATGATTCTTTAAATACTGATGCTTGCGGTCCTGATACCCATACTTGCAAACTGATACATGCATTCCTATAGAGGCACACTCAAAAAGCACATAACAAGCAAATGAGAGCCAAAACACCCCTATGTTGGGGTAGGGTTTCCCTGTCCTATTTTGTTAGGAGCTAGGGTTTTACTATGCACACAGCAGTTTCAAACAACCTATAATTGGGTAAGCAACCTGTCCTAGTTTGGAATAGTCACTATGGATTCCGATATGCACTAGGTCGACTGGTCAAAAAGGGTGCCCCGGTAACAACCGGGGTTTGTGTTCCCATCGTGGCAGAGCCCGTAACCGATCTACCTTATGGCACACAGCCTTCGGCAAATCGTTCAGGAATAGCAGACGGCGAACACGGTGACTTAAGCGCACCAATGCAAATGCAATGCAAAGAGACACATAAGTGTAAACAAAATAAGATATCATGAGTTCGAGTCAAGTTCTCTAAATCCCCAGCAGAGTCAACAAAAACTATAGACCGCCCCTGAGAACTCCCGCTCTCCACCCCGCGAGGGGCGTGAATTCGTTTTGTTCTGAGCTACTACAGTTCGGACTCAATATCACGATTTTGAATCTAATCTTACAAAGTGCGATGTGAGACTGATAACTCACCAAAGAGTCCAAATCCGGCAAATCGTTTTGGAAAACTGATTTTAATAAAGAAGTGCCAAACATGGACTGCTTTGCCAGATACAGAGTCGCCACCTAAATATTTTATTTTGGGAAATTTAGGAAACCCTAACTCGTGCCTAAGGCCACGTATCCGTCATCACCAAAGTTGCCTTGGCTCGGGAACTTGGGTACAAGAGGGGAAGGTCATGCAATGAGCACTCCTGCTCACCCGATCAAAGATCGGCCTGTAATAAGTATGAAATTTTATTTTTGAAAACGCATGTGTTCTTATTCCGGGTATTAACCTAGAATTACTATGTGATGCGCACAACATACAAATATAGACTAGATCGCCTAATTTGGAACAAAACATTGCATGTTTTGTTTGTGAAAATGATTTGAAGTTTGTTACTCACAAGTAGGCTAAATCGGGGATTTGATGAATTGTTCCAATTCAAACAATCCAACCTTCACCCACAGGCATTTAGGCAGTTATATCAAATAAGCAATTAGCCTCATGGCAGGCATGCATTCATGGAAACATTAACACACATGCAGTATGCTAAAGCGTAAACACTCACAGTGTACTCCGAGCCAAAACAAAGAACTAGTTAGAAATCATGCATGATCCTAGTTCATGTTTAATACGGCTAATGCAACACATACAAAATACAACTAAGATAGGCTCGGCTATTCTAAGATGTCATGTGAAATGCAATTTGGTACATGTATTCAAATTGGAATTGAAATATAATGCAGTTTGTATGATGAACCAAGCCCGGTGCATACAAAACAGATGAATGAATGCACACATGCGACGCATAAGGTATGCTAAACAAAATATGCCCTAAAACCAACCATCGTAAGCTGGTAAGTAAAATGGAGAAAGAAATGGAGGTTGGAAGACATGCATCACACCCATGCACGCTTATTACAACAGTTAGCCCTCTCGATGGAGGGTCCGAAGAATGAGCTAACTAGCTAATCTAAGCTAAATGAACTAATTATTACATCACGGAGCTAATTAACTAATCCTAGTTAACTAACTATTACAAAACAATTAAGTAGCTAAACACATTAACTACCTAAATACAAAACTAAAGCATAAACTAGCTAAGCAAATTAGCTAAGTAAAGCAGTAAAGCAATTTCCTCAGAGGAAGAAGAGTGCATGCATGCCCAGTCGCCTCGTTCGGAAATCCGTTGCGATGCCCCAACTTGCCTCTGTTTATAACTGTTCTCAGAACCTTGCACCAAGCTCCAGAAAGCTTCTAACTCACCTTGGGGACCTATGGGAGGGCTGCCGACCACCTAGGGGTGTTTCCAGCCACTTGCCGACCACTTTTTGTTGCTGCAGACCAGAAGAAGTGGTCGGCCAGCTAGTTTTTCTAGTCGGCCGACCAAAAGTTGCTGCACTTCTCTAATTTGTTGCAACAGAGAGCAAGAAAGGGCATGGCAATGTATTTGCAAGATATGTGTGCACAACCACCCTTCCTATCATTTTATAAGCTCAAGGGAGTGTTGTTCTCGACCCTTGGGCCACCAATCATGCATCTCGATGCATGATGGCCGAGAAGCCAAATTGCACAATTCAATATAAAATGAATGCGCACATAAACACATAAAGCCTAGAACTCTATCATGTATAATCAATAGCGTCGGCGACCGAGAATTGAGGCACGTTTCATCACTTTAAGTAAGAAATGCCCCTCATTTCTCATGTTTGGACTAACACCTAATCCAAACAAATGCAACAAATAACTTGGCATACACAATGCAATGCAACATGGCATGCAAACATGCAACACAACTTTAAGCATGCAAACATGTAATGCAAGGCATACAAAACACAATGCAACTACATGGCATACACAATGCAAACAACAACATGGCATACTCAATGCAATGTGACATGATCAACTTAACAAAGCTAATGACATGCAAACAATGCTAATGCATGCATACACAATGCAAGGCAACATAAGCATGCAACAACATGATGCAATGTAACAACATTCACATAACATGCTTGATGGACTTAAACCAAAATGGACAGACCTCAGTCAAGCCAAAATTAGTGGCCATAATTATGAAACTAAGGCATGAAGATCAAGACAAGCATGCTCAATGCAATGGCCCATCAACTGGACATAAGAGCACAACTCTCAAGAGTGCTCAAGAAGTGACAAGCATGGAAGTGTAACAACACGATATGCACTGAAACTAAGTAAGAAATGATGCCCAATCATTCAAACAACACAAGTATAGCATACTAGAGTCTTTAAGGCATAAGGCTAGTAAAGAGGACTACAAAGAGGACATGCAATACATGGCACAAATGCATGAACCACCCATGGATAGAGCTTAATTAGGCCTAAACAAAGACCAAAACATGCTGAGATGGGAGCTCAAGGACCTAGGCAAGATGGCATACATGCTAGGCCACAAACTAGGCAACAAATTCACAACCCTTAGAGGCACTCAAACGATGAATGAAGTGGGAACATGACAATGCTACATGCTCTGAAATGTCATGTTAAATGATGCCAAATCATCCAAACAACACAAATGAAGCATGCTATGGTACCCAAAACTTGAAGCTAGCATAAGCACTTGTACTACAACCATGCAAAATATGAAGCATATAGCAAAGGCAACCCAAAACAGCCCTAGAACATGCCAAAATCATACTAAAACATGTATGGGAGGAAGTCAAAATAAGCTAGCATGAAGGGCATAAAGCATGGAATATGCAAGGCAAATAATGTGGATTACACTACACCTATCAAGACCAAGCATGAGATGGCTTCGCTAACAAAAATTAGAGTTATATCATGGCAAAATAACCCCAAATACACACTGAAATAATAGCTCGCAAGCTTAGGCATGAAGGCATACGCAATTATTCATGTTTAAGACATAAAGGGCAAACCCTCCAACGCATTGAATGAGTGAAAGATGTGAGTGTATAACCATGAAACATGCATCGAAATCTCATAACAAATGATGCCAAATCATTCAAATAGGCCAAGTAATGCATGCTAGTGGACTTGATGCACAAAGCTAACATGCTAGAATGCATTATAGCTATACAAAGCATGGCATGCATGACCGAAATAATACAAATCAGAGCTACAGCATTCTAAAACATGGACAAAAGCTTGTTAGAGTTAAGCCAAAATCATGCTAGAATGGTGGTCTAAAGCATGATACACATTGGGCTAGTTTATGGAATTGCACTACAAGTGCATGGAGAATGCAAGGGGCTATCAAACCAAACCTTAACAGAGGTATATCATGGCAAAAAAAAAAAAAAAAAAGCCAAGAACATGTTAAGATGGACTCAAAACAAGCTAGAAAGACATGCTACTTCATGAAGCACATAAGATTAATTTATGAGATTTACACTACAAGTGTATAAGGCATGAAAGGGATGAAAAAACCAAGTCAAAATAATGGCATGCCATGTTGAAATAACCTCAAATACATGCTAAGATATGGCCAACATAAGCTTAACAAACATGCTCACACATGAGGCATTCAAAGCAAGCATTCAAGAACACAAGGAGAGGGGATGACCCTCTTCTATTTGGGACCTCAAAACACCATTTCCACTACTGAAATTCCTTTGAGTTTCAGTGGTGAGACTGCCAAAATAAGGTGATCCCAATAGCTTAAAAAGATGGCACAAGAACAAGGCCAAACAAGGCCTAAGAGGGGGTAGACTACCCCTAACACAAAAGTGATCTTAAACAAACATCATAAGCATGCAAAATCAGAACTTTTTTTAGTAGGAAGTCAAGCCTAAATAACCATGCAAATAGGGCTGAAAGCTTAAGCAAAAATAAGGGTTTTAAGGGTTAGAAACTCACCCTTGATGAACACCTTCAAAGCTACAACTTGCAGACGTGCCCGAACGCCCCGGAAGGGAATCCCGTTTCATCCTTTATGGGCTTACTATAGTTCAGACTCAAATCGTCACGGTTCTAAATCTGAACCAAAGAGTCCAACTCCGGCAAATCGTTTTTGAAAATAGATTTTTTTGAAAGAAGTGCCAAACATGGACTGCTTTGCCAGATACAGAGTCGCCACCTAAATATTTTATTTTTGGGGAATTTAGGAAACCCTGACTCGTTTGCCTAAGGCCATGTGTCTATCATCACCAAAGTTGCCTCAGCTCGGGAACTTGGGTACGATTGGGGAAGGTCAGCTATGAGCACCCCCTCTTGCCCAATCCGAAGATCGGCCTCTACTAACCATGATATCTAGTTTTGAAAACGTTATGTGTTCTTATTCCAATTAATTAGCCTAATCTTGCTATGTGATCCGCACAACACAAAAGTATAGACTAGATTGCCTAATTTGGAATGAAGCATTGCATATCCATTTGTTTGGACAATGGTTTGATTTTTGCTACTCGCAAGTAGGCTAAAACACGGATTTTAATGAATGGTTCCAATTAAAGAAATCCAACCTTCACCCACAGGCATCCAAGTAGTTATATCACATAAGCATATAGCCTCATGGTAAGCATGTCGTCATGGCAACATTCCCACGCATGCAAGATGCTAAAGCGTAAATGGTTACCTAGTACTCCAAGCCAAAACAGAAACTAGTTAGTAGTCAAATGCATGATCCTAGTTTAAAATCGCTAATGCATCGCATACAAAATGTCACTAGAATAGGCTCGGCTAATCCTAGTATGGCATGTGGAATGCAACAAATAACGCGTATTCAAGTTAGATTTGAAATAGTATGCGGTTAGCATGATGCACCGAGCCCGGTGCATGCAATACAAATGAATGGATGTACGCATGCATAACATAAGGTATGCTAAATTAAAACATGCCCTAGTACTAACCATCAAAAGCAAGTAAGTAAAAGGGAGAAAGAAGTGGGGGTTGGAAGACATGCACGCACGCACCCACACTTATTACACATTCGCCCTCGCTCGGAGGGACCAAAAGAATATACAAATTAATTAACCTACAAGCTAATTAAATAAGTTACAGACCACCTAATTAATTAACAAATCAATAAAGCCAAGGAAAGCAGTAAAAGGCCTCGGGAAGAGGGATGCACGCATGCTCGGATTGGCCTTGCCCGGAAATCCAATGCCATGCACAAGCTACCTATGTTTACCTTGCTCTACTCCTCTAGAAATTGCACAAGTCCCAAGGAACACTCTATGAACACTGTGGAACACCACCGGCCAAGGCGAATCATCACCGGCCATGGAAGGATGGTCACCGACCATTGGTTGAGCTCTCGGCCATCAATATTTGGTCGATCGGCAGTAGGGATGGTCGGCCGACCATGTATGCCTGCAGAAACCTGTTTTGACAGCAGCAGAGGGCAAAACATGGCATGGCAATGCATTTCAAGCAATGTTTGCACCAACCACACTCCTTATCATATTTATGACTCAAAGGAGTTTGGTACTCGGCCTTCGGACCACCAATCGTGCATTCCAATGCGTGGTGGCCAAAGAGGCCAAGTTGTGCGTTTTAATTTCAAATGTAATGCAAACCAAATAAACACATAAGGCCCAACCTCTATCACTTGATCAAGAGGCAAAACATGCATGCCAAATGCAACCTAAACATGTTAGCTAAGTATGCAACATGAGCATGCAAGCAAGCAATGTGCACTAGGCACTCAACCTATGCAAACAAGCATGCAAGGCATTCAATAACAATGCTAATGGCAAACATGCAACAACATGTGAGGGAACTAACATGGAGACATGCAAAGCAACTTAGCAAAGGAAATGCGTGCCAAATGCAAAGTGTTTCAAGCATGCAACACATGCGATGGGCTAAGCATACAACAACACACAAGGCGAGCATGCGACAACATGCAAACAATTGACTTATACCAATTTGGGCAGCTCTCAAATGAGCCCAAAACAGTGGCCAAATGCCAAGGAAATGAAAGCCGAAACACATATAAACATGCATGCACACATGGTCCAACACTTGGGCATTAAAGAGCAACTTTTAAGCACGCTTAAAAGAGGAAAATCATGGACTAATGGCATGCATGCTAAGCTCTGAAATCATGTTATAAAAGGTGCCAAACCAAGTAAACAAGGCAAGCTAAGCATGCAACGATGTCCAAAACTCAAAGTAAGCCAAGGGGCTTAAACCATGGCCATGCCAACCAAGCCTCACAAGGCTAAGAGGACTTAGAATAGTCCCAAGGCAGACCTAAATAAAGCTAAGGACACACCTAGATGGCATCTAAGTGGCCTACACATGGAAGCATACAAAAGAGGCCAAACATGGAGCACAAGACAACAACCTCTTAAAGCATTAAAGGAGCATCAAATGCAAGCATACCAGCATACCATGGGGACTGAAGTGATGCTATAAGTGGTACCAAACCACTGAAAAAGGCTAAGCAATGCATGCTCAACACTCACACACCCGAGGCTAGCAAGCTAAAATGCAAGGTGGTTATACAAAGCATGTCAAGCATGGCTGAAGCAATTAAAAATCGAGCTAAAGCATACTAAAACATGCATAAAAGCTTCACAAAGCTTGGCCAAAATCATGCTAGAACAAGGCTCAAAGCACAAAGCATGTTAATGCAAATTCATGGCATTACAAGACAAGTATGCTAAGCATGCATGGTGTGTCTAAACCAAGTAAAAATAGTGCTATATCATGGTAAAATAAGCAAAAATAACACTTAAGACATGGCCAACATGAACTCAAGAATGGTGCTCACACATGAGGCAAAAATGACACATTTTGAAGACAACAAGGAGAGAGGATGGTCCTCTCCTTCTTAGGACCTCAAACTACCATCCTCACCACTGAAATCTCTCAAGTTTTTAGTGGTGAGGAGGCCCAAACAAGGTGGTCCCAGAGCTCACCAAAATAGCACAAAATGGGGGCAAACAAGGCCTAAGAGGGGTCAAACAACCCCAAATGACAAAGCAACCTTAAACAAATATTTTAACCAAGTAAAAACAAGACTTTTATATGTTATACACTAAGCTCAAAAACAGATGTAAAGTAGGAAAAAAGACTATGCAAAAATGGGGTATTTAAAGGTAAAGTTCTTACCCTTGCAGACCCCTTCAAGAACAGCACTCCAGCTGCTTTCCTTAGCTTAAATCAACTCAAGAAGCCCAAGAACAACCCTCTAATGCCTCAACAATTAAGGGAAGGTGTAAGGGTAGGTGTTTGTGCACAAAAGTAAGACTAAACACACACAAATACAAAGGGAGAGGGAGATATAGAGATAGATAGATACAAGACTCAAACCTTAATCCCAAGACCCTCTGGAATTTTTTTGGTAACCCTAGAGGAGGGGAGAGAAGCCTCCTCTTTATAGAGGATCACTCTCGCAAAGCTTACAAAACAAGCTAAGCAAGAGTGAAATCCCTCCATACACGTGTATGGAGGGGTACAAAGTGGGTGCCAGCTAGCACAGCTGGCACAAAATATCTGCCAAAAGCAGATGAACAGTAGTCGGCCAACCAAAAATGCCAAATGACCAAAACAATTGTCGGCCGGCCACAAAGATTGCCGGCCGACCATCACTAATGTCTGGTAGCAACAAAACATGGCCGGTGGCCTCAAGCCATGACCAGTGAGGTGTGGAGATGGCCAACAAGCCATTCCCTGCCCCTCAAAAGCAAAACACAAGTATTTGGTGCAAAACCAAACACAAAACAGTCGAGTCGAGAGATCCTGAGGCAAGGCGCGTGGCCGAGACCTCTGGGAACTCAAGACAAACACAAACAAGGATGATCACCAAGTGTTCAAATGGTGACGCCCAAGTCTTGAGGTTGGTCAAAAATGGGGTGTCTACAGTTGCCCCTCTTTGACAGAACTCGAAAGTCATAACAATGACGGGAGTGAGTGTCAAAGCCCAGAGACGACCCATTTTTGATAAGGCCGAAGACTTAGACAAAGCATGCAAGACGATAAAGATATGCGCCGAAGGCGGGGGCAAAATGCAAGACAATGCAATAAGCTAAGCATAACTTATAATCATGCAAAGAAAGCTATAACGAAGCATAACATGCGACAATTTTAAGCAATCAAACACAAATCCAACTACATTACAATGCAGAAAGGATGTAAGAGAACTATGCAATTCTCGCTACATTTCATGCAAAGAATATGATACCTGTTCGGTTCGTCTGGTCGCGCCAACCTCAAATGAACCGTACATACAATATCGTGCCTGAAAAAGAGAGAAACTTAACAGGTACAATATTGTTAGCAACATGCATGACAATGCAAGTTAAGACTGCGTGACAATGCAAGTATAGGAGTGCATGACAATGCAACCTATGTATGACAACGCATAACAATGCGAAATGGATGCAAAATGATATGTAACATTTACAAACCTACGTATAAACAAACCTACATATAAACAATGCAAATGATATGTAATGCAATTGAATCATGATCAAATCATGAGCGGTTCAAAAACCACACAAATGTCATAAGGATGATGGAGATGCAAAGTTTGTCTACCATAGAAAAGGTGTCGCAACCCTCAAACCACAATACCAGTAGTGGAATAGGCGCGTACACATGCAGAACTATGAGTGATGTAGACGGAACACAAGAACAAGTAATTGGTTGGAATGACATAAGTGAGGCATGCTCTGCTCAGAAAAGCTCATGATCCTAAATGCCGGATGCAATCGAACTACACTACAATGCAGTATATACAATGGGTAAGGCGTGTGACCAAAACATATCTTGCCTAGGAAAAGCATGGACTTATACAAACCATGTTTAACACAGAAACGGTGCCGTCACCCACAACACTAGTTGCGTACACATAATATCATAACTGTACTTCAACACGAGAAGTACGGGCACATACCAAACCAAGCTCAACATGGAAAGGGGTAAGCCATTGATGGAGGTGATGCAATGAGTGCATGCAAGCTATAATGCAATATATACAATATGCAATGGATATGTACAATGCGGTTTGCTGGGGAGAACACAATGGATGCAGTGGAAAAGGCATGCAGCCAAAACACATTTTGCCTAAGAAAGGCATGGACACATACCAACCATGTTTAACACGGAAACGGTGCCGTCACCCTCAACACTGGGTGCGTACACAAAATTCTCAAAACCGTGCTTCAACGCGAGAAGTATGGGTACATACCAAACCAAGCTCAACATGGAAAGGCGCAAGTCATAGATGTGGGTGATGCAATGAATGCATGCAAGCTACAATGCAATATAAAGAATATGTGATGGAATGTGAATGATATATTTATAGCGTATGCATGACAATGCAATATACACAATGTATGCATGACAATGCACATGTTGGTTTTTTTTGTTTTTTTTGTTTTTTTTTGAATAATGCACGACAATGTGCATGATAATGCAAATGAAACGAAGAATGTATGATAATGCATTTTTTTTTTTTTTTTTTTTTTTTGAAAAATGCATGACAATGTGCATGATAATGCAAATGAGACGAGTGCGTGACGACGCACGTCTTTGAGACACATAACAATGCGTATGATTTTGAATGTACGACAACGCGCGTCTTTTGAAATACATAACAATGCACAATGAATTTGAATGCGCGACAACGCATGGCTTTGGATATGCATGGTGATGCATGTAAGGTGCGCATGACGATGCGGCCTAAAGAAGATGCATAATAACGCAAGCATGATATGCGCTACAATGCACAAGGTGTATGCATAACAATGCGATTTGAAACAAGCATGACAATGCTAGGTAGGCACAAACACATATAAGTAAAGCATACGCGACAACGCATACAATGTGTGAAATAGAAGGAACTTGAACACATATAAGTAAAGCAATACGCGACGACGCATGCAATGTGTATAAAAAGGAACTTGAACACATATAAGTTAAGTACACGCGACAACGCATACAATGTGTATAGCAGGAATGGACACATGTAAGTAAAATACACGCGACAACTCATACAATGTGTATAGCAGGAATGGACACATGTAAGTAAAGTACACGCGACAACGCAAGCAATGTTTAACCTCCTGGGGGGGGGATGCATGAACACATATAAGTAAAGCACACGGGGAAACGCATGCAATGTGTAAAGCAAGCAAGGTATGAACACATGTAAGTAAAGCAAGCGTGCTAACGCAAGCAATGTGTAACCACCTGGGGGGGATGCATGAACACATATAAGTAAAGCACACGGGGAAACGCAAGCAATGTGTAATGCAAGCAAGGTATGAACACATGTAAGTAAAGCAAGCGTGCTAAAGCAAGCAATGTGTAACCGCCTGGAGGGGATGCATGAACACATATAAGTAAAGCACACGGGGAAACGTATGCAATGTGTAAAGCAAGCAAGGTATGAACACATGTAAGTAAAGCAAGCGTGCTAATGCAAGCAATGTGTAACCACCTGGAGGGGATGCATGAACACATACAAGTAAAGTACACGGGGAAACGCATGCAATGTGTAAAGCAAGCAAGGTATGAACACATGTAAGTAAAGCAAGCGTGCTAACGCAAGCAATGTGTAACCACTTGGGGGGGATGCATGAACACATATAAGTAAAGCACACGGGGAAACGCATGCAATGTGTAAAGCAAGCAAGGTATGAACACATGTAAGTAAAGCAAGCGTGCTAACGCAAGCAATGTGTAACCACCTGGAGGGGATGCATGAACACATATAAGTAAAGCACACGGGGAAACGCATGCAATGTGTAAAGCAAGCAAGGTATGAACACATGTAAGTAAAGCAAGCGTGCTAATGCAAGCAATGTGTAACCACCTGGAGGGGATGCATGAACACATACAAGTAAAGTACACGGGGAAACGCATGCAATGTGTAAAGCAAGCAAGGTATGAACACATGTAAGTAAAGAAAGCGTGTTAACGCAAGCAATGTGTAACCACCTGGAGGGGATGCATGAACACGTATAAGTAAAGCACACGGGGAAACGCATGCAATGTGTAAAGCAAGCAAGGTATGAACACATGTAAGTAAAGAAAGCGTGCTAACGCAAGCAATGTGTAACCACCTGGAGGGGATGCATGAACACATATAAGTAAAGCACACGGGGAAACGCAAGCAATGTGTAAAGCAAGAAAGGTATGAACACATGTAAGTAAAGCAAGAGTGCTAACGCAAGCAATGTGTAACCACCTGGGGAGGATGCATGAACACATATAAGTAAAGCACACGGGGAAACGCATGCAATGTGTAAAGCAAGCAAGGTATGAACACATGTAAGTAAAACAAGCGTGCTAACGCAAGCAATGTGTAACCACCTGGGGGGGATGCATGAACACATATAAGTAAAGCACACGGGGAAACACATGCAATGTGTAAAGCAAGCAAGGTATGAACACATGTAAGTAAAGCAAGCGTGCTAACGCAAGCAATGTGTAACCACCTGTAGGGGATGCATGAACACATATAAGTAAAGCACATGGGGAAACGCATGCAATGTGTAAAGCAAGCAAGGTATGAACACATGTAAGTAAAGCAAGCATGCTAACGCAAGCAATGTGTATGATTGGAATTTGAATACATGTTCAGCATGAGTATGGCGAAGGCATGCTACTCGTATTGTCGAGATGCAACCAAAACAAGACGATGCATTTGTTTAAAACAAGGCGCGTAACGAGCGTGTTTATTACAGTGACTTGCGGAACTCGCAACATAAAAGGATATGGGAAAGGATACACTTTGCACGCACAGAGCATTGTACGCTGAAGACGTGACTCGAGGTCAACATGAGTGTCTATTAAGCTTCAAAATGCACTTTTCTTGCACTGTGTTGAGCAAAGAAAGTCCCAAACCACATCAATGACCCAAACATGGGTGTAAGAGGCTCACCGGCCATCAAAGGAGTCCACTGGCCATCCATCGGCCACCCAATAAGGTCACCAGCCATAAATTTGGCCAACCGGCCAACAATATGGCTGACCGGCCAAAAATGCCTGTTTGGGGCAGTTTGGACATTTTGGCACGGATCTTTTAAAATAGGGCCTCTAGCCCTATTTTGTTCACTTCCTCTTGCTCGAAATTTCTTTGCCTCTCTCCCTAGGTCATTTTTCTTCCTTCATTCCTCCGTTTTCCTCGGCTTTAGAGCCCGTTTCGACATTCGATTCACGAATACCTCATTGTTTCACACATTTTGAACCGAACAAAACTTTGTTTCGGTGCCCTTTTTTCGATTTCTGCCACTCGGGGTTTCTTTCCCTCGAGTTTACCTCGATCTCTGTGCCTTTTCCGCACCTCGACTTTTTCTGGCCCTTTTTCACCCTCTCGGGGTTGGCTTTTCAGTTGACTTTTCGTATTCTTGCCCAGTTTTCACATTCCCAGCCATTTTCGTGCCATTCTCAAGATGGCGGACGACATTCCAGGCGGTGGGGCTCCCCTGGAGATAGATATAAACCCAAAGGCTGAGCTTTTGTCGCTTCACATCCGGTCGTTCGATCGGGCAGCCTACAGACCAGCGATTCACGTGCTACCTCCTGATGGCATTCGCCACTTCAGCAACTTTGCGAGGGGTGTGGCATCGGAGCTCCTACTGCGCGAGCCAGAGTCACATTTGTCCTTCGGCGCCTCTGAGGTATGTTCTTCCCTGCTGCATTCGGTATTTGTTTGAATTGGAACATGCGCACACACACTGTATTTGCCCTGAACCACTCAAACACCCTGACACATCATACGCTGTAGGAGATAATTGATTTCACCAGAGGCTGGGACGTTGACTTCTTCTGAGTCAAGGGTGATTACATAGCCTTCATCCAGACATACCTCATGCCACCTCTGACTGGTGCCCGTGGAGGTGAGAGAGCGAGGGCTCTAGTTATAGGAGAGAGAGGCAAAGGGGCCAAGGTGACCGGGACCCATGGTAGGAGAGGTTCTGGGGCGAGACAAAGCACTAGCTGGCCAGAGTTGCCTACCACACTCACCTACTGGTGACACACCGGGAAGGCTTGCCAGATCCCCATTGAGCCCGCACCAGCCGGGCATGAGCTTGTTGGGGTTCAAGGCCCGACTCCAATATGTACCATACTATTCATTTTGCATATTTACTTCACTTCAGTTACGCTTTATAGAACATTGATCCTCTCATCACACTTGCAAGCACCCATAGAGTGCACCAGGTAGGTCCTCGAGCTAGTGGCTTTCCTGACGGAGATGGTGCAGAGGAGCATGAACCTGCTCAGCCTTTATAAGATTTCGGTATACATCATCATTTCAAACATAATCTGTTCCACACTACACTGATCTGACACACTACACTCAAACACTGCACTTAAACACTACATTCAAACATTGCACTTAAACACTGCTTTTAATCACTGCATCTCAATCACTGCTTTTGATATACACCATGACTAATGTATTTGACAAACTGCCCTTTTTAGATCCCGGCCACATTGGATGTTCCGACGGGAGCTGCAACAGGACCATCAGTACCTCCTTCAGCAGCAGGGAGAGAGAGACGGGAAGCTTCGGCTAGAAGTCGAGGTAGAGCAAGAGGTACCCGTGATGAGAGTGGCCCTTCAGAGCCCGTTCCAAACAATGATGATGATGAGACGAGTGAGGACGAGGAGGCAGCAAGTCCACAATCAAAGTCATCTGAGGGCGGAAGGGCACGCTCGGCTCAGATCGAGGGCGAGATGATCTTGAGGCGGTTCGGACTAGCTCGGTCTGAGGATCTTTAATAGTAGCACCGATGGAGATAGTTCTGAGTCCATGCCCAGGAAGAGGACGAAGAGAGCCTCTCGATCCTGAGGTGGATGGCATTGATTTAGATGTTTTTGCTTAGTTTTTTTTTTTTTGCTAGTAGTGTTAGCACATTATACATTTTTATTTTTTTAAAAACTTGTACCCTTTTGTAACCAAAAAAAAAAAACCATGATTGGAATATAAATTAGCTTTTGATGAAACATGTTGCGTTTTGCATTTTGAGCATCGCATTGCACCATCTTACACAAAAACGGGATGTGATGAAAATTGAATATTGTACATTGTATTGGTAACTTCTTAATCAGGTAACGAACCGACCAACACATAACAAACAGAGTAAAACAACTCAATGAACAACTAATGCAACAACTCGATAAACAAAGCAACAATAATACAACTCGATAAGTGTAGACACCCCATTTTTGACCGTCCTCAAGAATTGGACGTCACTAATTGAACACTCAGTGATCACCCTTGTTCGTGTTCATTTTGAGTTCCTGGAGGCCTCGGCTGCGCGCCTTGCTTCAGGATCTCTTAACTCGTTCGTTTAGTGTTTGGTTTTGCACCAAACACTTGTGTTTTTGCCTTGGAAGGCAGGGAATGGCTTGTTGGTCATCCCTACACTCCACCGGCCCTCCCTTTATATCACCGGCCTTTCCTTGTTGCCACCGGCCATTGTTGCTTGTTATCAATGGCCGATCGGCACTCTGTGTGGACGGCCGGCACCTTTTTTGGCCGATGATCTATTTGGCCGGCCGGTGACCCTTCTACACCCCTTCAGGCTTAGTGCATGCCAGCTGTGCCAGCTGGAATACACCAACACCACTCCCTATGCACGGGGATGGCTGTTTTGAGCCCTTGGCCCCTTTTTCCTTCTAGAAGGATGACCCCTTTGGCCAAGCTTCTTGGGGAAGCTTGGCCAGCTGTCCCAGCTTCTTCAAGAAGCCATGGACCATTTGCACCCTTTGCCCCTTTTCATTTAGCTTCCTTGAGAAGCTTAGAGCCTTTTCTTGGCTTATATAAGAGCCCTTCTTCCTCCTTTGTCCAGGGTTAGAGTCATTGAAGAAGAAAACCAGAGATATACATCTGTACATCTGTCAAACATACTCTCTCTATATTTCCCTCTCTCTCCTCCTTTTATGTGTGTTTTGTGGCCTAAAAGTGTAGTTTTACCTTGGTTTTGCACTAACACACTACCACACCTTACTTCGACTTTGAGGGACTTGGAGGGTCTTTTCTTGAGTTTTCGAACTTGTTTTGATCAGAAGAGAGTGGCTGGACCTGCTGTTCTTGAGGTGTTCTTCAAGGGTAACTACTTTGCTTTAGTTTTCCCAATTTTGCAATAGCTTTTTACCTGTCTTGAATGATGATTTGAGCTTTGTGTATAACTAGAAAAAGTCTTATATTTGCATGCTTTAAATACTTCATTAAGGTCATTTTGTGGTTTGAGGTCGAACTCACCCTCTCAGGCCTTATTTGGCCCTTTTGGTGCTTCCATTGCTAGGCTTTATTTGCTTGGGTGTTTTGTTCTTTTCACCACTGAAATCCAGTGAATTTTCAGTGGTAAAGAAGAGGGTTTGAAGTCTTGTATAGGGGAGGGACACCCCTCTCCCCTTTGTCCCTCTTGTATCCTTGTTTTGGCTTAAAGAGCAACATGCATGTTTGGTTTGTTTTTGGTGCCATATCAGATGTTTTTGGTGCTATTTAGGTCACATGTTGTCTCTATTTTTGGTTAGATTTGTGGCCCTTTGCATGCTTAATGTACTTGCTTTGTATTCCCTTGTTTGTGCCTAGAAGTGCATCATGACTTTTGGCTACCATGCTCTCATATCTTGGCTTTACTTTGTGAAGTTTTTGGCCATATCTTATCATGTTTAAGGTCTGTTGGCCACTGAGTTGGCCTTGTTTAGCATGTTTGGTATGGTTGCTTCACATTTTGGCTTGTGAGCCTTGAAGGTGTGAATCATAAACATGCATTGGCTAGGCTATTTCAATGATTTGGAATCATTTAATATGCTATTTCAGTCCCTATACCATGCTTACATGTCTTCATTTATCATCTCATTCATGCCTCGAAGAGTTGGCCTTTCATGACTAGGAATAGGTCATTATGCATAGCCCTATATTTGAGGCTTTGGGCCTACCATATCAGGGGTATTTGGGGCTTGTTTTGCATGTTAAAATTCTATTTTTAGTTGTATGGTTCATGCCATGTTTGCTTGGGGTAGTGGTAGTAGAATGCCCCTTTGTTATGCCTTAGCTTTGGGCCTCTTTGACTTGCATGTTTGTTGTGCATTTTGTCCATCATTTGGGATGCTTTTGGCCACTGTTTTGGGGTGGGCTGAGGTCTCCCCCTTCATGGCTTATGTCCACCATTGCTTGCTTGTCACATGTTTGTTGCATGTTTGATTCATGATGTGTTGTCACATACTAGTTCTTTTGCATACATGTCATGACATATTGCATTGCATTTGGCATGCCTTTCATCTTAATCTTATGTTGCATCTTTCAGCCATGTTTGCATAACATGCATTACATTGCTTGGTTTGGGGTGTCAAGCCAAGTGTGAGAATTGAGAAGTGTTCATACTCCAAGTGATGTAACGCGTCTCAACTCTCGGTCATCGAGGCCCTTGACTTCGACATGATAGGGTCTTGGTATTCATTTGCATGCTGCATGCATTTTCATTGAATTGCAACCTTGGCCTCTTAGGCCATCATGCATCACAATGCACAATTGATGGCCCGAGGATCGAGGGCCACGCTCCCTTGAGTCCATTGTATGATGGGGAGTGTGGCCATGCTTACATTTTCTTGAAATTCCATGCCATACACTGTCTGTCCATTGTTGTTGTCAAAAACCAGATTCTGCAGGGAGTTTTGGCCGGTCAGCTGAATACAGTGCCGGCCGGCCATTTATTTTGGCCGATAGTATAAAAAGGTGGCCGGTGGTCTCCCCCTTTGGCCGGTGGCATTTGTGTCTGGCCGATGGCATTCCTCAGCACCCATAGATTATGTCCCAAGACTTTGGCGCTTTGAGCGAGGCGGTGTAATGAAGCGTGATGGCATGGTACGAATTTTTCGGGCGAAACGGACTCAAGCATGCATCATTCGCGCATTCTACGGCGGGGCTGTGGCCTTTTCTCTTCTGCATTTATTTTGTTAATTAATTAGGAGTTTTGTAATAGTTAATTTGTAATAATTAATTTAGTATTATTTATTCGGACTGTAATATTTATTTGGACCCTCCGAGTGAGGGCAATTGTGTAATAAGTGTGTGTGCGTGCGTGTATGTCTTCCAATCCTACGTCTTTCTTTCCTTTTGTTTACCCGCTTATGATGGTAGACTAGGGCATGTTTAAATTAGCATACAGTATGATAGAATGTTTGCATTCATTCATCTGTTTTGCATGCATCGGGCTCAGCACATCATTCTAACTACATCTGTATTTCAATTCCAAATTGAATACATGTTAGTTGTAGCATTTCACATGCCATGTTTAGGATAGCTGAGCCTGTGTAGATTGCATCTTTGCATGTGTTGCATTAGCCATTCTAAACATGAACTAGGATCATGCATATGATTACTAACTAGTTCCTGTTTTGGCTTGGAGTACTAGGTGAGCATTTATGCTTTAGCATACCGCATGCGTGTGAGTGTTGCTATGACAGCATGATTACCATGAGGCTAGCTGCTTATGTGATATAACTGCTTGAATGCCTGTGGATGGAGGTTGAATTATCTAAATTGGAATAATGCATTAAAACTAAGAGTTTTAAGCCCACTAGATAGTGGCAAAACCATCTTTTCCAAAAAGCCCACTCAAGGGTGGCAAAATCTGCGTTTTAGCCTACTTACGAGTAGCAAATCACTTTCGAAGCAAACCTGAAATGTTTTGTTCCAATTTGGGCGATTCGGTCTATACTTGATTGTAGTGCGCATAACATAGTAAATCTAGGCTAATAACCGGAATAAGAACACATAAACGTTTTCAAAATTGGTTATCACGGTTAGTAGAGGCCGATCTTCGGATCGGGCGAGAGGGAGTGCTCATAGTTGACCTTCCCCGATCATACCCAAGTTCCCGAGCCGAGGCAACTTTGGTGATGACGGACACATGGCCTTTGGCACCGAGTCAAGGTTTCCTAAATTCCCCCATTTAAAAAATATTTAGGTGGCGACTCTGTATCTGGCAAAGCAGTCCATGTTTGGCACTTCTTTCAAAAAATCAGTTTTCCAAAACGATTTGCCGGATTTGGACTCTTTGGTTCAGATTAAGAACCGTGACAATTTGATTCTGAACTGTAGTAGACCCACAAAACGAACAAAACGGGAGTCATCTTCCCGGGGCGTTAAGGGCGTCTCTGATTTACTTGAGGATTTAGAGAGCTTGACTCAAACTCGTGATATCCTGTTTTGATTCCATTTATGTGTCTCTTTGCATTGCATGTGCATTGGTGCGCCTAGGACACCGTGTTGCCATCTGCTATTCCTGAGCGGTCTGCCGGAGGCATGACTTTGTCAAATCATGCCATAAGGCTGACCGGTTGCGGGCTCTGCCAGTATGGGAACACAAATCCCGGTTTTACCGGGGCACCCTTTTTGACCATTCGACCTAGTGCATATTCGGAATCTGTAGTGACCATTCCAAATTAGGACAGGTTGCTCACCCGATTTTAGGTTGTTTGAAACCGCTGCGTGCGTAATAAAACCCTAGCTCCTGAAAAAATAGGACAGGGAAACCCTACCCCAATATAGGGGTGTTTTTGCTCTCTCTACTTGCTATGTGCTTTCAAAATGTATCTCTACGGGGACACATGTACTGGCCAGTCAGTTTGAGTATCAGGCCCGCGGGTATCAGTGTTTTTTGGGAATCAATTATCTGTGGGTATCAGATTCAGATTTAGGGGCAACGATTCAGAAACAATGATCAGTGTTTGAGGAACAATGTGTTCAGCTTATTGGCAGCACATTATAATACTCAACCATGTGCTGAATATTTATTTTATGCTGTTACGCTGTCCGATTGTCTGTTTATTTATACGCTTTATTTATCTTTTTACTAGGTAGTCGAGCACAATTGCTTCTAACCCAGTAGATATTCCCCAAGCACTCTGGACTAGAGGTCGTCGACTCCATCGATCTGAGGATCTGGTAGACGGACAACCAGTGTACCACTTTCTACCCCCAGTTACTAGGCGAGAGGCGGCTAAGCGAGAAGGCATCGATTCGGTGATCGACAGAGGGCTTTGTCTACCCCACCTGTGTACAGTAGGGATCAGGACTCTGCTTCTCCCACAGAAAGGGAACATACACCGATAATTCAGTCAGAGCAGAACAGTATGGCCAGCTTAGAAGAGATGGTGCGCCAGCTTCAGGAGAGCATGAAAATGATGCGGCGAGATCTTTGTCAAGCGAAGTTTGCCAAGCAACAGGCCACGGTTATGAATGAACAGGCAGAGTTAATCGTGAGGTTACAACAGCAAAACGGAGCACCTGCTTCGCAGCAAATTCCTCCCCCACTAGAAGTTCCAACCCTCGGGGAGACAGCCAATGTTCAGAATGATACAGAACTTCCCACAGGACCACCTCCAACCCCGATCCTACCCCAAATGCAACCCCAGTTATCAAAAACACCCACCAACCTATCGGACTCTCCCTTTGAGTTCGAGACTGATCCCACCGCACTAAAGTTGAGGAAGCTTGAAAAGTTGTTTAAGAGATCCCAGGGAGTCAAGACCATCCCCGACATTGAAGACGGCTATACCGACGGTATGTATTGCCCAGAGATTTAAAATGCCCCATATTGATCGATTTGACGGGTCCGGGGACCCCATGGTGCACCTGAGACTATTTTCAGATATCTTAAGGCCAATGGGCCTCAATAGATTGCAGAAGATGTCTTTGTTCGGCCGGACCCTGTCGGGTGTGGCGGCCATATGGTATGCCAAATTAGAAGATGATGTCAAAAGAAACTGGGACGAGATGGCTGAGGCCTTCATTGCGTAGTACTCATACAATACACAAATCGAGATTACAACCCATGATCTCAAGAAGAGAGTTTCTCAGAATTCGTAACCAGATGGAGGGCCAAGGCTTCGATGATGACCTTGAAGCCTACAGACAAAGACCAGATTCGGATGATTATGCGCAATCTTCAGCCGAAGTTGATGCAGAAGATGATTGTACTCCCCTTTTCTACTTTTTCTGACCTACATGAAATGGGGGTGCAGATTGAGGATGCCTTGAAGCAAGGCTTAATTGATAATGATCGGGAGCAACCCCGAAGAACTTTCAATCGCAACACTAATGCAGGCCCGAGCGGCACTACAACTACAAGAGCCTCCGAAGTGAGTATGGTCGCCACCAACCCCCCTCTAAGAAATATGGCGGCCACACCATTCTCTGGTGCATCCGGAAGCAACCCATAAACAGCCAAATACCTACCCAAAAACACCAGAACCTTCGCTTCACTTTATATGCCCCTGTCCAAAGCTCTGGGGTTTTAATCAGAAAAGGGCACTTCAAGCCCCTAGAGCTGCGGCCCCTACCAGAAAGACTTTCCTCTACCCACAACCCAGCCAAGTATTGCGCATTTCACCAACAGCACGGTCATGACACTGATCTGTGCTTTCGATTACGTCATGAGATTCAAGATCTCATCGATAACGGGGTGATTCTGCCGCCCGAGACGCCCAATGTTACTACAAATCCTCTCCCCGCACATAACCAAGCTCCAGCACCCAAAAGACTCAATTTCATCCATACTGGGGTCGTGTCCGACGATCCTAGTATCTATATCACACCTTCCCACCTGCCTAAGTCAGAGGTTCTCCTTCCCGATTGCACTGACTTGTGCATGATGGACATCTCCATAACTCAACCCAAGCCAGTGGTAGTGACTGCCGAGGACAGGAGAGAGGAGGTCCCAAAGGAGAAGGGGGTTGTTGAGCCAGAGTCTGCGAAATCTGGGAGTGGTTTTGAGAAAGCTTATAGTCCAGGTGACTACATTTTTTCAATAGGCCAGGATAGGCCATATATGAAACTACCAATAGAGGGAGAGCTGTGTGTGATCCAAGGGGACAGTCTGGGACAAGGAACAGACGATTTAACAGCTGTGGGAGAGGACCTTGCCAATCTCCAGTTTTACAGTGACCAAGACCCAAGGGACGTGCCAGTCAGCTGGTATGATTATGAGGAGTCGACAGAGGCTACGGGATGGTTAGACGATCAACCAGATGTGGTAGAAGAGTTTCAACTAGAACAAGGCCCTGCAGGGGCAAGAATGTCAGTGACAGCCGGAAGGGTCGAAGAATAGAGTGTATTGCCGGAGAGCGCCGGTGTCAAGAATTTCGCTCGGGATTGGAGCATTTCAAGTACGGGAATTACTGAACAGTCGGTTGTATTGACACACCCAGAACAGGAAAGATTCGAAGATCCCGAGAGAATCAGGAAGGCAAAGGCCCATGTGGGGACCGAAACTGCTGTGTGCACAGAGGCGAAACGCTTGAACATATGGATGGAAGGTCTTTGCGGGTACAAAACGATCATACGAGCGGACAGATGTTTGTCATTCTTGATGGAATGTGGTGGGAGGATGAGGATTTATGTCTTGCCCACACAGACGAAGATTGGGGGAACAACCAACCCGATGACACTTGGTACCTTGGAGAAGTCAACCATATGACGCGAAGCGGGCGGTACTTTAAACCCCCACACCTAGATCAGCCAGAGGCCTCAGGGAAGGATAGAGAGGCTGAGAAGCAAAAGGAGAAGCAACTTAAGGAGGAAGCTGTACTCAAACAGCTAAAAAAGATACAAGCAGACATCTCCATCTGGGGACTGCTCATGGCATCACGAGTGCATAGACAGGCTGTCTTATCAGCCATGGACAAAGCGAGGCTTTCAATAGAAACCACACCAGAGTAGCTAGTGGGATTAGCCTTTCCGGGAGGAGCTACCCCGACGCTAACTTTTTCCGACAAGGAATTGCCACCCGAGGGGGCAGACCATAACAAGCCACTCTACATTTCCGTGGAATGTAGGAATAAATGGATACCGGTGGTTCTCGTTGATACCAGATCCGCCATCAACGTCTGCCCGGCAAGGACAGCGTATGCAATCGGCTTGAAAACCGTGGATTTTGTACCAACAGCCCAAGTCATCCGGACGTATGACAATACAAGTAGAGAAGTGATGGGAACTGTAAAACTTCAGACTAAAGTTGGGCCAGGACAGCATGAGATAGATTTCCATGTCTTGGAGGTGCCTGCAACTTTCAACTTGCTTTTGGGGCGGCCGTGGCTGCATCAGGTGAAGGCGGTATCATCCACTTTGCATCAAATGATGAAATACCCCTATGGGAAGGGAGTAGCCATTGTTTTCGGGAATTCATCAATCTATCCACCACCAGAAGTATCCACGCCTGTTCTAGAAATCGAGCATGGCATGGAGGATGTGTTCATATCAGGTTTTACCCTAGCTGAGGCTTAGGTTGTACAGAACATCATGGCTGCTAACGAGGGGATATATGTCAGTGCCCAAACAGTGTATCTCATGAACAAGCTCCAATACATCTCCGGGATGGGATTAGGAAAGAGCGTCCGCAAGGGCGTCGCAGCATTGGCTGAAGTGCCACACAACCCCCATACCTTTAGCTTGGGTTATCTGCCCACCAAGGAGGATTGGGCAAGGAAAGGAAAGGAGATGGCAGGGAGAGCCAGAGCAAAACAAATGGGGAGACCTTTCGACTTAATGCACCGGCCCATTCAGGGTACCCTAAACGGACGCTTTGTCCGGGAGGGGGGAGACTTTCCATTTTGTGGTTTTCCGGAGCCGTGGCTGAACGCGGAGAGGAAGCGCGTACCAGGGTTCGAGATTTTCTTTGACCTCTGATTACGAGGATGATGTTCTTTGAAGCGAGCAGACCACGGTTGAGGTTGAGAAGAACAGAAAAATGGGGTCTGAGGACACCGAACTTGAAATGGGGGTAGCACTGGCATGTCTACTTTCAGATCCTTCGATCGACCAGATGTGCTTGGGGGATAACTTCTCGGTGTCCATGATCGGGAATGAAACGGCTGCGGGTCTACCGTCAACTATTTTGGATGCATCCATCGCACCCTCCCTCACCTAGCAATACGAGGAGGGATTTTTGTCCAGCAGCACCGGGTCAGGTAGTGAGCCGGAGTCTGATTCCACCGAGTCTTCTGAGTCGGAATCAGGTTCCAGCTCGACTGAGTCTGAGTCCGATATTCTTGGAGGTGACAACCCGGATGCCACAGTCCTGTCCAGGTCGTCTTTTTCTTTCTCTTTTGAGTCTGTTGTAACAGAAGAATCGGACGGTTTGGAAGTACATGATGAGAATAATATGAATGTGGTTTCTGAGTACTTTTCTGTGCCTTTGATTTATTGCTTAAATCAAGACTTTCAAAATTTTGATGAAAACGACGAGGACGAAATTCCTCCGATTTTACAACGTTTAATTGAACAAGAGCAGGAAAGGTTTGTCAAACCTTTAGTTGATGAAATCATTACTGTGAATGTTGGTACTGAGAAGGACCCGCGGCTGGTCCAAATCGAGTCCACGTTGTCTTCAGAGGAACGCGAGCGCTTAGTCGCTTTATTAAGAGATTTCAAAGATGTTTTCGCGTGGTCCTACGAAGACATGCCTGGAATCGATCCTGAGATCGTCTGACCGGATCCTCTTGACCCGAGGCCCGACACAAAGCGAAACTCAGGAGGATCCGCCCTGATTGGGCCATTAAGATCAAGAAAGAGGTCACCAAGCAAATCGACACAGTCTTCCTGCTGGTATCCGAATACCCGACTTGGTTGGCCAACATTGTTCCAGTGCCGAAGAAGGACGGCAGATTCCGGGTATGTGTAGACTTCAGGGATTTGATCAGAGCCAGTCCGAAGGACGACTTTCCCTTGCCACACATTGATGAGTTGGTAGATTTCACAGCGGGGCATGCTTTGCTTTCGTTTATGGATGGCTTCTTAGACTATAATCAGATAGTGATGGCACCCGAACACCGGGAAAAGACTACATTCACCACCCTATGGGGTACATACTGCTACAGAGTAATGCCATTTGGGTTGAAGAATCCTGGAGCTACTTATCAACGGGCAGCGACCACAATATTGCACGATATGATCCACAAAGAGGTTGAGGTGTACGTGGACGACATGATTGTTAAGTCCAAAGAAAGAGAGGGTCACTACACCGCCTTGCAAAAGTTTTTCCAAAGGATCAGAGAATTTCGGCTGCGGTTGAATTCTCAGAAGTGTATATTCCGTGTTACAGCAGGAAAAATGCTAGGGTTTCTGATTACGCAAAGGGGCATTGAAGTCGACCCTTCCAAAATCAAGGCCATCTTAGAAATGCCACCACCAATGACTGAAAAGGAGGTGCGAGGCTTTTTGGGTAAAGTGCAATTCATAAGACGGTTTATCTCAAAACTAACCTTGACTTGTGAACCACTTTTTGGTCTCCTGAAGAAAGGAAAGAAATTCCAATGGGACGGCCGACGCCACGCAGCTTTTGAACAAATCAAAGAATATTTATAGAACCCGCCCGTGTTGTCACCGCTAGAGCCGGGGAAACCGTTGATATTGTACCTGTCAGTAACTGAAACTATAATGGGCTGTATGCTCGCACAAGAGTTAGAGGGCAAAGTGGAAAGGGCCAATCTACTATCTGAGCAAGAAGATGTTGGATTACGAGACCCGCTACACTCCATTGGAGAAGGCTTGTTTGGCCTTGGTATGGGCTACCAGGAAGCTGCGGCACTACCTGTTAGCTCACTCTGTAATGTTGGTTTCACGACTCGATCCTATCAAATATCTTTTCGAGAAACCGGCACTTACGGGTAGGCTAGCTCGTTGGCTGTTGTTGCTTTCCGAATTTGACCTAAAGTATGTGACACACAAGTCCGTAAAAGGGAGAGTGGTAGCGAAATTCCTTGCCGACCACCCGATTGAAGGGGATAAAGCAGTTGAGTACCTATTCCCAGATGAAGCCATTTTGCACGTCGAAAATGAAACTTGGACGATGTACTTTGACGGAGCGTCAAACCAGTACGAGTATGGGATAGGAGTGTTGTTGATAGTGCCCGACAATTCCCATATCCCTTTAGCATTCAAGCTCCGGTTCAAAGTCTCGAACGACAAAGCGGAATACGAGGCATGTATTGCTAGTTTAGAAGCAGCTCTAGAACTAGGGGCAAAACGGCTGGACGTCATTGGGGACTCGAACCTTGTTGTGTCTCAAGCAAAAGGAGATTTGAAGGTCAAAGAAGAAAAGATGATAATTTACCACCAGACCTTGGATTTGTTAATTCCTCGGTTTGAAAAGCTAAATTTCACTCATCTAGTAAGAGAGAAGAACAGGTTCGCAGATTCACTAGCAACTCTATCTTCCATGATAGACATCCCATCCGGAGTCCGGATGCGTCCAGTCATCATTGACCAGAAGTTTGTGCCAGCATATGAGTCAATTTCTGCCATAGATATGGCTCAGGATGAGAACCCTTGGTATTACGACATTTGGAATTTCTTGGGGAAAGAGACGTATCCACCAGGGGCAAATGCCAAAGATAAAAGAGCAATCAGAAGAATGGCTGTTCAGTTCATCATCTGAGGTCATTTGGAAATGCATAAGCTGTGTGTAGAAGCTGAGGAGTCGAAGCACCTGATGGAGGCCATCCATGGAGGAGAATGTGGTGCACATATAAATGGAGTCATGCTAGTGCGGAAGATCCTCAGACAGGGTTACTATTGGTCCACCATGGAGGAGGATTGTATTGGCTTTGTTCGACGATGCCACAAATGCCAGATCCATGCAAACCGCATGAACATCCCGCCGTCGAAGCTATATAACATGACTTCACCATGGCCATTTTCAATATGGGGAATCGACGTGATCGGGGCTGTTACTCCGAAAGGATCGAATGGGCATGAGTTCATCCTGGTCGCGATAGATTACTTTACGAAGTGGGTCGAGGCCCAATCTTATGCAGTGTTGAAGGCTTCGCATGTCGCAAAGTTCATCAGAAACAACATCATTTGTCGCTACGGAGTCCCAAACGAGATTATTTCAGACAATGGTTCCCACTTCAAGAAGGAGGTGATTGATTTGTTGGAGAAATACAATGTGGCTTTTCATAAGTCATCCACATACCGGCCGCAGACCAATGGAGCGGTTGAGGCCGCCAACAAAAATATCAAACACATACTGCAGAAGATGGTGGAAACCTACCGGGATTGGCCAGATAAGTTGCCATTTGCTCTGTGGGGCTACCGGACTTCGATTAAAACTTCTACTGGGGCGACTCTGTATTCATTAGTCTATGGGATGGAGGCCGTCCTACCTATCGAGATCGAGGTTCTGTCATTACGAGTATTGGCTGAGTGCCAAATAGCCGAAGCAGATTGGCAGCAGAGCAAGTTTGAGGAACTCATGCTCTTCGATGAGAGAAGACTGAAAGCACTGTACCATGTTCAGGGTTATCAGCGCAGAATTGCCCGGGCTTTCAACAAGAAGGTTAAGTCCAGGAATCTAAAGGAAGGAGATTTGGTGCTCAAAGACAACCGAGCTCCCATCCATGACCCAAGGGGCAAGTTCAGACCCAATTGGACTGGTCCCTACATCATCAAAGCTATCTGGTCGGGTGGAGCTGTGGTTCTGATGGACCTAGATGGCCTGGAGTTCTCACAACCGATCAACATGGACAAGTTGAAGAAATATTATCCTTGAGAGGCTCGCTACGCCGAAAACCCGAAAGGTGACCTAGGCAAAAGTTAGAGCATAGAAAATTAGAAAATAGAAAAACTGAGCTCGCAAGGTTGAAAACCCGCAAAGGGCGACCTTGGCAAAAGTTAGAGCGTAAAAGGAGAGTGAAAATACCTGAGTGAACCCAAGCCGAACAACGTAAGGCTTGATTCCTATTTGTGGGATACGTAAGCAGCTTCACCCTGAACTTTAGCCATAAACTTTTTCCCCGATCAATTTTGTCCATTTGATCATCCTAGGCCATCTTTGTCTATTCAGCGTCCGAGGGTTCGGTTATGATCTCCGGTACAGTGTTATTTCAAACTAGGGGCAACTTTCCGTTGTTGTGCAGTGCCGCGGTACTATTCAGACTAGGTCCAACTATCCAGTTGCTGGGACTCAGGATTGTGCATCTCAGTGACAAATTTCAGGCATGTTCAATTCTGATCCATATCGAAAATATTTTCGAAAAGTTTTGATAAAAGTTGACTTTGTTCAAATTAATCTTTTTACAACTAAGACCATTTCTGGACCAAAACCAGAAATTTTCAGTATCACAATCTTCAATTTCATTGATTTCAAACAGTTCTCTCGCTTCTGCATACAATCGGTTGCTTTTTATTACATTCATAACGAAAACTTGAAAGTACTAATAAAGAAATAACCGGCATAGTCGAAGTCAGTGCCCTCGCGCCTCCCGTAGCTGGTCGAAGTCTCTGATGCCAATCTAGGCCCATTCTGTGCCTCTTCATTGAGCCAATCCCAACACTCATCAGACAAAGTGCAATTGAAAATGGGAGCGGGGGCCAGGAGCTCTCTAGTTCTCCATGCTGTCGCATACCGGGCAAGCTGTGCGCCTCAAATCGGGAATGCAGCTGGGTATTCTATCTCTTATGGTAGACAAGTCTGGTCATGACCGAATTGACGTCGGATCTGGAACGAAAAATAGAAGACGCAGTGAGTCAAGCCAATCAGCTAAATCCCAGGTTGGTGAGTCATACTGTAGCTCATTGCCAGTAGATTGAGCCAAGGACATCGCCAAGCAATGCAATCTGCGGACAAGCTACACATCCAGTCAAACCACCAACCCTCATCGAGGGCGTCAACTAGGCGTTGCCTAAAGAAGTAACCACGGGCTGAGTATGTTGGGCAAGAATCCACAACCTGCAATTTGTCCATCAACCACACCTGGGAAGGGATGAAAAATGAGAGAATAAAGAATAAGAGAGGTGTACGATGAGAGAAAAGTAAGAAAAGGGTGTTGTGAGAAAAACCGAGCTTGAGGGCCGAGTGATGTGAGCAATACATGTCAGAGATGGGGTGGGAAACTTCACCTGCAGTAGTAATGGACTCCCTGCGAATTTGGTTGTTTCGCGACAATAGAAAGCATCCAAGCCCATCAACGTCTCAGCCAAAGTCATGACGAAGCAACTCTTACCCTCCTTCAAACCTTGGGCGACTTTAATCAGACGAATGCTAGATCTACCGGAGCCCGAGACAAACAGAAAATGAGATAGCATACATAAACAAAGTGCGTGTTGCCGAAAACCTTGCCAATGACGGTCACCGTGGTCACCGTTGCCAGAAAAACGATAAATCAAACTCGGAATATCCAGCGTTCCGTCACAAATCAGAGATCGAGCATCAGGTACGGAGAACCCGCACATTTTTCCTAAGGCTTGGGCATGGCCAAAATGGGGTTGGGGCAGGATCTCTTCATTACGCTCAGAAACCATTAAAACTAGAAAATCTTCAAAGGTGGGACATACCTCTTGCCCGCCAAAGCTAAAAACATGTGTCACCGGATTCCAAAACCTTGCCGTGGCATGAAGAAACGGAAAGTGCAGCAGGGTACGACCCAAAGTGAATAGTGCGTTTACACCAAAACCCCAGAAATTTAGCTCTTCCAAACCATCCAAGTTGTTAATCCAAGACAAGAGATTTTGGGCAAGAAATTCTTCCATTTGGAGCAAATCAGTGTGGAAATGAGAAAAACTCCGAAGCTGGGGCCTTTTATAGGGGATAAGGTTGAATGAAGGATGTGTCGAGATTCGCCGGTTTTTCCATTTTTGGCCTACCGCCAAGTATAGTGCCGACCGCCATTACTTTTGGCCGGTGGAGTTTTCTCATGGCGGTGGCTTTTCCACAGGGCCTGGTCTTCCCCCTGGTTCCCTGAGTTGTTTATGCTCAGAAGTCGGGAAATCCCACCATTTCCAATACCCTCCAGTGATCAATTCTTGCGGAGCCGCGCCCATCTGCTTATCGAGTTGTTGTACATTTGCTTATCGAGTTGTATTTCACTCTCTTTAAGTCCTTGATTTGCTTATCGAGTTGTACTCGCACTTGGTCGGTTACGTCGAGTTTCTCTTCTTTGTTTATTGAGTTGTAAGTGGGTTCACTACCTGATTATTACGATGCGAATGCTCTATTTTCAAACGAATCTCATTCATATTGTTATGTGATGTCTTGCGATGCGATGCATGGAACGTGCAAATGTAACATCTTTTGAACAAAATAGCAGTTTCATTTCCATCTTGTGTTTTGCAAAAATGCGCAGCTTTGAAAAATGATAACAAACCTGCCTGAGGCAGTGCAATGTGCTTGAACTACCAGTAAAAAAGGAAAGTAAAACAAAAGGAAAGTAAGGCAGCAGAGTATCGGGATTGCTACTGATAACCCCCCTCCTTTTTCTTGAGGTCGATGCACCACCTGTGCCCTTGTTCAGGGTCAACTATATGATTTGGCACCTTCATTATTCAAGATATCGCAAGAAAGCGCGCTTTTGAAACATTACTAGGCTTTCGAGTTGACCTCAGGCCGTATCTTTTTAAGCGACGCTCTGTACGAGCGAGGAACATCCCTTCCCGTATCCTTTCACATCTTGTGAGCTCCACAACACGCTTCGATTGTACTGTGTTGCAGTGCTTTGCATTACATGCTTCAAGTTCTTTTTATACACATTGCTTGCGTAGACCGCATGCTTTACTTACATGTGTTCGAGTCTCTTTTTATACACATTGCCTGCGTAGACCGCATGTTTTGCTTGTGTAGACCGCATGTTTATAACTAATTACACTACTTGCGTAGACTGCATGTCTATGAACAATTCCATTACCTGCGTAGACCGCATGTTTTGCTTGCGTAGACCGCATGTTTTACTTGCGTAGACCGCATGTTTCGCTTGCGTAGATCGTATGTTTTGCTTGCGTGGACCGCATTCTTATGTTCAAATTCATTACTTGTGTAGACCGCATGTTTATAACTAATTACACTACTTGCGTAGACCGCATGTCTATGAACAATTCCCTTACCTGCGTAGACCGCATGTTTTCCTTGCGTAGACCACATGTTTTACTTGCATAGACCGCATGTTTCACTTGCGTAGATCGTATGTTTTGCTTGCGTGGACCGCATTCCTATGTTCAAATTCATTACTTGCGTAGACCACATGTTTTGCTTGCGTAGACCGCATGTTTATAACTAATTACACTACTTGCATAGACCGCATGTCTATGAACAATTCCATTACCTGCGTAGACCGCATGTTTTGCTTGCATAGACCGCATGTTTTACTTGCGTAGACCGCATGTTTCGCTTGCGTAGATCATATGTTTTGCTTGCGTGAACCGCATTCTTATGTTCAAATTCATTACTTGCGTAGACCACATGTTTATAACTAATTACACTACTTGCATAGACTGCCTGTCTATGAACAATTCCATTACCTACGTAGACCGCATGTTTTGCTTGTGTAGACCGCATGTTTTGCTTGCGTGGATCGCATTCTCATGTTCAAATTCATTACTTGCGTAGACCGCATGTTTATAATTAATTACACTACTTGCGTAGACCGTATGTTTGTAATCAATTTCATTGCTTGCGTGGACCGCATTCTTATGTTCAATTTCATTGCTTGCGTAGACCGCATGCTCGTGTTCAATTTCGTTGACTACGTAGACCGCATGCTCCACTTACATGTCTGTGCCTTCACAGCATTGTTATGCTTCCCACTTACTTTGCGTTGTCACGCATTTTCAAGTACATTAATATGCATGTTGCTAATCACATTGTTCCTATTAAGTTTGTTTTCTTCGCAGGCACGATATTATATATACGGTTCATTTGCGACTGGTAGAAAAAGACAAACCGGACAGGTATTGTATCCTTCGCGTAAGACGTATCGAGAATCGCATAATTCTCTTACATCCTTTTTGCATTGTAGTGTAGTTTGGTGTATGCTAACCTAAAACTGTTGCATGTGTGCTTCGTTACAGCTTTCTTTGCATGATCATAAGTTATGCCCGGCTCTGCGCATCATCTTGCATTTTGCCCCTGCCTTCGGGCGCATATCTTTTTTGTCTTGCATGCTTTGTCTAAGTCTTCGGCCTTGTCAAAAATGGGTCGTCTCTGGGATTTGACATTCACTCCCATCATTGTTATGACTTTTGAGTTTTGTTAAAGAGGGGCAACTGTAGACACCCCATTTTTGACCGTCCTCCAGACTTGGACGTCACTGATTGAACACTCAGTGATCACCCTTGTTCGTGTTCGTTTTGAGTTCCCGGAGGCCTCGGCTGCGCGCCTTGCTTCAGGATCTCTTAACTCGTTCGTTTAGTGTTTGGTTTTGCACCAAACACTTGTGTTTTTGCCTTGGAAGGCAGGGAATGGCTTGTTGGTCATCCCCACACTCCACCGACCCTCTCTTTATATCACCAGCCTTTCCTTGTTGCCACCGGCCATTGTTGCTTGTTATCAATGGCCGGTCGGCACTCTGTCTGGCCGGTCGGCACTCTGTGTGGCCGGCCGGCACCTTTTTTGGCCGATGATCTATTTGGCCGGCCGGTGACCCTTCTACACCCCTTCAGGCTTGGTGCATGCCAGTTGTGCCAGCTGGAATCCACCAACACCACTCCCCGTGCACAGGGATGGCTGTTTTGAGCCCTTGACCCCTTTTTCCTTCTAGAAGGATGACCCCTTTGGCCAAGCTTCTTGGGGAAGCTTGGCCAGCTGTCCCAGCTTCTTCAAGAAGCCATGGACCATTTTCACCCTTTGCCCCTTTTCATTTAGCTTCCTTGAGAAGCTTAGAGCCTTTTCTTGGCTTATATAAGAGCCTTTTCTTGGCTTATATAAGAGCCCTTCTTCCTCCTTTGTCTAGGGTTAGAGTCTTTGAAGAAGAAAACCAGAGATATACATATATACATCTATCAAACATACTCTCTCTATATATTTCCCTCTCTCTCCTCCTTTTGTGTGTGTTTTGTGGCCTAAAAGTGTAGTTTTACCTTAGTTTTGCACTAACACACACACTACCACACCTTACTTCGACTTTGATGGACTTGGAGGGTCTTTTCTTGAGTTTTTGGACTTGTTTTGATCAGAAGAGAGTGACTGGACCTGCTGTTCTTGAGGTGTTTTTCAAGGGTAACTACTTTGCTTTAGTTTCCCCAATTTTGCAACAGCTTTTTACCTGTCTTGCATGATGATTTGAGCTTTGTGTATAACTAGAAAAAGTCTTATATTTGCATGCTTTAAATACTTCATTAAGGTCATTTTGTGGTTTGGGGTCGAACTCACCCTCTTAGGCCTTATTTGTCCCTTTTGGTGCTTCCATTGCTAGGCTTTATTTGCTTGGGTGTTTTGTTCTTTTCACCACTGAAATCCAGTGGATTTTTAGTGGTAAAGAAGAGGGTTTGAAGTCTTGTATAGGGGAGGGACACCCCTCTCCCCTTTGTCCCTCTTATATCCTTGTTTTGGCTTAAAGAGCAACATGCATGTTTGGTTTGTTTTTGGTGCCATATCAGATGTTTTTGGTGCTATTTAGGTCACATGTTGTCTCTGTTTTTGGTCAGATTTGTGGCCCTTTGCATGCTTAATGTACTTGCTTTGTATTTCCTTGTTTGTGCCTAGAAGTTCATCATGACTTTTGGCTACCATGCTCTCATATCTTGGCTTTACTTTCTGAAGTTTTTGGCCATATCTTATCATGTTTAAGGTCTGTTGGCCACTGAGTTGGCCTTGTTTAGCATGTTTGGTATGGTTGTTTCACATTTTGGCTTGTGAGCCTGGAAGGTGTGAATCATAAACATGCATTGGCTAGGCTATTTCAATGATTTGGAATCATTTAATATCCTATTTCAGTCCCTATACCATGCTTAGATGTCTTCATTTATCATCTCATTCATGCCTTGAAGAGTTGGCCTTTCATGACTAGGAATAGGTCATTATGCATAGCCCTATATTTGAGGCTTTGGGCCTGCCATATCAGGGGTATTTGGGGCTTATTTTGCATGTTAAAATTCTATTTTTGGTTGTATGGTTCTTGCCATGTTTGCTTGGGGTAGTGGTAGTAGAATGCCCCTTTGTTATGCCTTAGCTTTGGGCCTCTTTGACTAGCATGTTTGTTGTGCATTTTGTCCATCATTTGGGATGCTTTTGGCCACTGTTTTGGGGTGGGCTGAGGTCTCCCCCTTCATGGCTTATGTCCACCATTGCTTGCTTGTCACACGTTTGTTGCATGTTTGATTCATGATGTGTTGTCACATACTAGTTCTTTTGCATACTTGTCATGACATATTGCATTGCATTTGGCATGCCTTGCATCTTAATCTTATGTTGCATCTTTGAGCCATGTTTGCATAACATGCATTACATTGCTTGGTTTCGGGTGTCAAGCCAAGTGTGAGAATTGAGAAGTGTTCATACTTCAAGTGATGTAACGCGTCTCAACTCTCGGTCACCGAGGCCTTTGACTTCGACATGATAGGGTCTTGATATTCATTTGCGTGCTGCATGCATTTTCATTGAATTGCAACCTTGGCCTCTTAGGCCATCATGCATCAAAATGCACAATTGATGGCCCAAGGATCGAGGGCCACGCTCCCTTGAGTCCATTGCATGATGGGGAGTGTGGCCATGCTTACATTTGCTTGAAATTTCATGCCATACATCGTCTTTGTTCTTGTCAAAAACCAGATTCTCGCAGGAGTTTTGGCGGTCGACCGAATCTGATGTCACCGGCCATTTATTTTGGCCGATAGTATAAAAAGGTGGCCGGTGGTCTCCCCCTTTGGCGGTGGCATTTGTGTCTGGCCGGTGGCTTTCCTCAACACCCATAGATTATGTCCCAAGACTTTGGCAGTTTTCAGAAAAGCAGGGTAGTGTAAACAGAGGCAGCGGTGGCATGGTACGGATTTTCCGAGCGAAACGGACTCAAGCATGCATCATTCACGCATTCAAAGGCGAGGCTGTGGCCTTTTCCCTTCTGCATTTATTTTGTTAATTAATTAGGAGTTTTGTAATATTTAATTTGTAATAATTAATTTAGTATTATTTATTCGGACTGTAATATTTATTTAGACCCTCCGAGTGAGGGCAATTGTGTAATAAGTGTGTGTGCGTGCGTGTATGTCTTCCAATCCCACATCTTTCTTCCCTTTTATTTACCCGCTTATGATGGTAGACTAGGGCATGTTTAAATTAGCATACAGTATGATAGCATGTTTGCATTCATTCATCTATTTTGCATGCATCGGGCTCGGCACATCATTCTAACTGCATCTGTATTTCAATTCCAAATTGAATACATGTTAGTTGTAGCATTTCACATGCCATGTTTAGGATAGCCGAGCCTGTGTAGATTGCATCTTTGCATGTGTTGCATTAGCCATTCTAAACATGAACTAGGATCATGCATATGATTACTAACTAGTTCCTGTTTTGGCTTGGAGTACTAGGTGAGCTTTTATGCTTTAGCATACCGCATGCATGTGAGTGTTGCTATGACAGCATGATTACCATGAGGCTAGCTGCTTATGTGATATAACTGCTTGAATGCCTGTGGATGGAGGTTGAATTATCTAAATTGGAATAATGCATTAAAACTGAGAGTTTTAAGCCCACTAGATAGTGGCAAAACCATCTTTTCCAAAAAGCCCACTCAAGGGTGGCAAAATCTGCGTTTTAGCCTACTTACGAGTAGCAAATCACTTTCGAAGCAAACCTGAAATGTTTTGTTCCAATTTGGGCGATTCGGTATATACTTGATTGCAGTGCGCATAACATAGTAAATCTAGGCTAATAACCGGAATAAGAACACATAAATGTTTTCAAAATTGGTTATCACGATTAGTAGAGGCCGATCTTCGGATCGGGCGAGAGGGGGTGCTCATAGCTGACCTTCCCCGATCGTACCCAAGTTCTCGAGCTGAAGCAACTTTGGTGATGACAGACACATGGCCTTTGGCACCGAGTCAAGGTTTCCTAAATTCCCCCATTTAAAAAATATTTAGGTGGCGACTCTGTATCTGGCAAAGCAGTCCATGTTTAGCACTTCTTTCAAAAAATCAGTTTTCCAAAACGATTTGCCGGATTTGGACTCTTTGGTTCAGATTAAGAACCGTGACAATTTGAGTCTGAATTGTAGTAGACGCACAAAACGAACAAAACGAGAGTCATCTTCCTGGGGCGTTCTGGGACGTCTACAATAAGCAACAACAAAACAACTTGATAAACAAACAACATAAAAAGCGACTCAACAAAGGCGGCAAATTACGCCAAGAGTTGAATAAAACATAGGTTCTTAGCACTCTTAACACACAGGAAGACCAGGGGAATTATGTCAGCTATAGGCAGAGGTTGTTGGCGACCAAAAGTGGCCGTCGGCCACTAGTAGTGGCTGGTCGGGTACAAAAGTGGCCGGTTGGCCACCAGTGCAGGGAACCTCCAAATTGTTGCCACCTGTCTTCCACTCAACACCTTATCTTCTACAAAAGTTGAGACTTCGTTGTTTCTTCATTCCAGCTTTGTTTTTGCCACAAATGGAGCCATTCTTCACCGAAAAGCTCTTAAATTAGATTTCAACTCTGGATGGCTCAGAAAAAGTGAATTTTCGGGGTTTCAGGATAAATACACTATTCTTGCTAAGTCGAACCCTGCTTTGTTTTCCATTCCTTCATGCTGCGGTTGGATGTTGGAACCCGGTTACACATGTTTTTAGCTTTGGAGGACAAGGGCTATGCCCTACAATTGAAGAATTCCAAGTTCTGATGGAATCCCAGCGTAATGAGGAAATCTTGCCCCAATCCCATTTTGGCCACATCCAAGCTTTAGGAAGGATGTGTGGGCTCACTTTACACGATGCCCGATCTTTGGTTCACAATGGGGAAGTAGACATATCCAGTCTCATTCACTGATTTTCTGATGCCGGTGACCGTGGCAACTCTGTTTGGCAAAGTTTTCGATAGCATGCCCTTTGCTTGTGTATGTTGGCTCATTTTCTTCTTGCCCCTGGTTTCAGAGGGTCTAGCGTTCGCTTGATCAAAGTAGCCCAAGGCTTGAAAGAGGGCAAAAGCTGTATCAACTTGACACTAGCTGAGACTTTGATGGGCTTGGATGCTTTCCATCGACAGCAGGTGACCAAATTCGCAGAAAGTCCACTACTGTAGACACCCGATTTTTGACCACCCTTAAGACTTGGGCTTTACTGATTGTTTACTTAGTGATGCAGGCAATGCTATGCAAAGGTTCGATTTCTTTGGCAAAGAGAACTCCAAATCCAAACCTCACACCCCATTGTTGGACCAAAAAGATTTTAGATCTTAAAACCCTTTCTTTCAAAATATTTTGAAAAAGGTTTCTGCGATGCTCCAAGGCTCACATTTCGTTAAATGTCGCATTTTTCGGTAAACCGAGCAAGGACAAAGTGGAAATGAATGAAAGAGAGATGAACTCTTTAAAACATCTTGTTTAGGGGTGTGGAGTTGAAGAAAAGAAGAGGAGAGGGAAGAAACCAAGTTAGGGGAAAAGATGGGCATGAATCGTTGAGAGAGAGACGAGCAATCCTCACTAAATCGGGCCTATCTGTCTATAAACTTGGATTTAAGCTATCAAGCCACCACCGTTGGAAAGAAGACTTCCGGGGCTTCATTTTTCACTCAAGAATCTCCTAAAGCCGAGTCCGGATGAGGGAGATATGGTTGTTGGAAGTTGGGTATCAATCTGTTATGATCAAAACTGAGCAGTCTTCACTAAACGAGCATACATTTTTTCACAGTTGGAATTTTGATGCGAGGTTTCTACCATTGGAAAGCTTACTTCTGGGGCTTCATTTTAGACACAAGAATGACTTGAAAATGAGTCCATATGAAGGAGTTATGCCCGTTTGAAGTTGGACCTGCAGAGCAGAATTTGCAGTCGGCCACAAATGTGCACAGTTGGCCATGGAGATGGCCGATCGGCCATCACAAGTACTAGGTCGGCACCAAAGATGGCCGGCTGGCCAAGAGTGACCCAAACTCAGAATGTTTGAGAATATTTTGTCCTTCAGCTGTTTCCAGGTTGTGTCACCTGTTCTAGCTCAGATATTTCGACCAAGCTTGATATTTTGCTATATATGAGAGCCTTATATCTCATATTCAAAGGGATTAGAACATTTTAAAAAAGGCTTAGGGAAAATTTGAGAGCTTCTCACTCTAGAATCCTCTCTCTCTAGAAGCTTTGTGAGCAAATTATCCTCTCTCTCTAGAATTCTCCCTCTCTCCTCTTGTTTTAGGCTTGAAAGTGAGAATTCCTCACATATTTACATACACTTCCTTCATCAAAGTTGCATATCATTGGGCTGAGGTCCCTTGGAACCTATTTTTGGACTGTTGGAAGGTTGTTTGGCTCAGAAAAGAGGCTGATTTGCTACTGTGCTTCAAAGGTAACTTCTTGTCCCTTTTTAGCTCTTTGTGCACTATTGTTTTGCCATAGTTTTCAACTACTCTGGGGCTGTTTTTGGGTTGGTGTTGAACTACAAAAACCTCTGTTTTTCCTCTTTTTTTCAGTCCTAGAAGTGTTGATTTGAGCCTTGTTTGGCTAGGGGGTGGTCTCTCCCTTTTGCTCATTGGCTTGTAAGGCCTTTTGGGCTATCTTTCAAGCTTTTCAAACAACTTCTTTTTGGCCTTAAAACCACTCAAATCCAATGGATTTTCAGTGGTAGAAATGTTTTTTTGAGGTCCTAAATAGGAGGGAGTGGTCCCCTCTCCTCTTGTCTTGTTTGCTTGTGTTATTGGCCCACCAAATGAGCATGTGTTTTTCTCTTTTTGTGGCTTAGTTTGAGCACATTTTTGTGACTTTTGGGACCTACCATAACTCTGTTTTTGGTCAGCTTGGTCACCTTTTGCATGCTTCTTGCACTTGTGCAATCTTGCTCAATAGCCTTGTTAGCCTTACAAAGTAGCATGCTCTTGTGGTTTGAATTAGCTTAGTTCAAGCATGTTTTTGGTGTTATTTTGGCATGTTATAACTCTAATTTTGATTGGTGGACTCACCTCTTGCATGCTTTATACACTTGTAGTGTAATCCTTGCTAGCTAGCCTTGCATGCTTGTCTCTTTAGCCTATTATTCTAGCTCATTTTGGATATACTCTAGCATGATTTTATTCATATTTTGGCATGCTTTAGCTCTTTTTTGAGCCTTCTTGGTCGTATGATGCTTGTTGTGCTTGCTTGTAGTGCAATAACCTTGACTAGTTTTGAGTTTTGAGGTATCTTGCATGCTTGGCTTGAGGTATTTGCATGCTTTGGCCTCATTTAGCATGTTATTTCAGAGCATATGGTGTTGTCACACTTCAATGTTTTTCACCCTTTCATTGTGTTTAAGAGTTGAGCCGTTTGCCTTGCTTGCGAGCCAACATGTGCGCATGATTTTCTTGCCATTTGTGCCTAAGTTTAAGCATATCTAGGCCACTGTTTTAGCATGATTTAGCTCTGTCCAGAGCTGGTTTGGCCATTTGAGTTTGATATTGCATGCCTCTAGTGTAATGCTTGTCACTAGTTTCAATGTCTTTGGCCCTTAACATGTTGTGCATGTGTTGCTTGCATGGTTTAGTGTCTTTAGTATCCTATTTTTTTTAGCACTGAAATGTTTTCCATATCACTCCACTCTTCATTTGTGACTTTGCTTTGAAAGAGGTCTTAAGCCCCTTGTTGGCTTGAGCATGGAATTGAAGCTCTCATGCCTAATGGTTTTAACCTTCTCTCAAGGGTTTCTACTAACCAAAAGCATGAGGCTTCTTCCATGCTCAAGGTGCTTGTGGCTTAGATCCTCTTTCAAAATTAGAGGACTCTCACTTTTGGACTTAACCAGTTAAAAGACTTATCGGTAATCTAAAATGAGTAAACAAAATGAATCAAAGTAAAACATGCCAAGATAATATGTTTGTGTCGCATTGCATGTGTTTGGATCGAACGTTAATCCAAACACAAGAAATGAGAGACGTTTCATACTTGAAGTGATGAAATGGGCCTCATTTCTTAGTCACCGACACCGTTGAATGTGCATGATAGGGTGGAAGTTTCATCAAGTCTATTTGTGCATTCATTGACTTGTACACACTTGGCTTCTCGGTCATCATGCATTGCGATGCTTGGTTGGTGGCTCGAGAGTTAAGCACCATACTCCTTTGAGCTTGAGAAATGATAAGGAGGGTGGTGGTACACACATTTCCATGCAAATACACTGCCATGCCTCTGTTTGTGCTCTGTTGCAGCAAAGGGAGAAATTGCAGGAAGCAGTGGCCGACTGGCCATCAAAGCCAGCCGACCGGCCACCAATATTGGCCGATGGCTATCATTTCTAGCCGATCAGTTCATCAACATGTTCCTGTGATCAAACAGAATCAATCTGGAAGTTGGCACAATTTTCAGAGGTCCAAAAGAGTGCAAACGGAGGCATCTTGAGGCAAGGCGGTGGATTTTCAGGAGGACGCGACCGAGCATGCATGCCTTCCTCACCCACGAGGCCATTTTACCGCTTTACTAGTTGGTTGTAGTTAATTACATGTTTTGTAATTAATTAGTTTAATCTGTGTTGTAATATCTAATTAGCTTAGATTAGCTAGTTGTTCCACTTTTGTAATAAATAGTTATCTAGGAATAGTTAATTAGTTTTGGTTTGTAATAATTAGTCTAATTAGATTATTAGATTAGTTAAGTAGCTTAGCTTAGAATAGCTTAGCTTCTATTCGGACCCTCCATCGAGAGGGCACAATGTTGTAATAAGGATGCGTGTGTGTGTGCATGTCTTCCAACCCCACGTTTTTCTCCCTTTTATTTATCTGCTTTCAGTGGTTAGTTTTAGGGCATATTTCAATTAGCATACCTTATGCTTGCATCATTCATTTGTCTTGCATGCACCGGGCTCGGAGCATCATTCAAACTGCATCGTATTTCAATACTTACTTGAATACGTGTTTCAAAGCATGTTATCGGGTGTTGCATTCATATGCCATCTTAGAATAACCGAGCCTATTTAGTTGCGTTTTTGCATGTGTTGCATTAGGTATTTTAACAGCTAGGATCATGCATGATTACTAACTAGCTTTTGTTTTGGCTTGGAGTACTCGGTGACTCTTTAAGCTTTAGCATCCTTGCATGTGTGTAAGCGACTGCCATGATAGCATGCTTGCCATGAGGCTATCTGCTTAAGTGTTTAACTGCATGAATGCCTGTGGATGAAGGCTTCATTGCTTGAATTGGAACAATTCATCGAAATGTGAGTTTTAAGCCCACTTGAGGGTGGCAAAATCATCATGTTTTAAGCCTACTTGAGGGTGGCAAAATCCACGTGTTAGCCTACTTGCGAGTAGCAACTCCAAACCATTTTCAAAAACAAACATGAGATGTTTTGTTCCAATTCTTGTGATTGAGTCTATACTTGTATGTTGTGCGCATCACTTAGTAATTTAGCTAATAATCAAACAAGAACACATGTATTTTCAAAACAACATATCATGATTAGTAGAGGCTGATCCTTTGATCGGGCGAGCAGGGGTGCTCATTTCATGACTTTCCCCCCTCGTACCTAAGTTCTCAAGCCGAAGCAACTTTGGTGATGACGGACACGTGGCCTTAGGCACGAGTCAAGGTTTTCTAAATTTCCCAAAACAAAATATTTAGGTGGCGATTCTGAAATTTGGCAAAGCAGTCCATGTTTGGCACTTTTTGATTAAAATCGATTTTCCAAAACGATTTGCCAGGTTTGGACTCTTTGGTGATTTATCAGTCTTACATTGCACTTTGTGAGATTAGATTCAGAATTGTGACAGCAGTCTGAACTGTAGTAGCTAAAACCCACTTTGCGCCCTCTCCGAAAGGGGGGTGCACGGAGCGAGTTCGGGCGGTCTACAACTACTTTTGAAGGTATTGTTTCCCACCCTTCTCACATGTGTTTCTCATATCACTCGGCATGCAGGCTCTATTTTTCTCTCAAAACCCTTTCTCACTTTTCTCTCTGTGTACACCTCTCTATTCTTTAATCTTTCTTATTTTTCATCCCTCCCCAGGATATGGCTCATGGACAAGTTGAAGGTAGTAGACTCTTGCATTGCATATTTAGCACGGGGCTATTTCTTTTGCCAATGGCTAGTCGATTTCCCGAATGAGGGATGGTGGTGCCATTGGATGTGTAATAGATTTGCTGCTGACATTACTTGGTGTTGCCCCTGGTTCAATCTGTATGAGATGAGTTACAGCATGTCTCGACAACCTGGCATTCAGTTGATTGGCTTGACAGACTGTGCCTTCTATTTTCCATTCCGATTCTGGTGTTAGTTTGGACAAGACCAGACTTGCCCAGAAGAGGGGGTAGAATACTCGGCTTCATTTCCAATCTGAGGCTCACAACTAGCTCGATATCTCATTACATGGAAGACAAGAGAACTTCTGGCTCCCGCTCCTAATGTCAATTGCGCCCTTTCTAGCGAATGCATAGCTTGACTTGAAGATGAGGCACAAAACGGGCCTACTTTAGCATCTGAAGCTTCCACAAGCTCTGGGAGGGGACGCAGGAACACCTGACTCATCTGTGCCCCAAGTTTATTGCTTTGATCTAACTTTCAAGTTTTCCTTTTGAATATAATAAAAAGCAACTTTGATTTGTATCAATAAGTAGAGAACTCTGTATTGAAATCAATGAAATTGAAGTTGTGGGCACTGAAAATTTTCCTTTTGGTCCAAAAATGGTCTAAGTTGTAAAAAGATTAATTTGAACAAAATTAACTTTTATTAAAACTTTTCAAAACCATTTTCGATAAGGATCACAACTGGACACACATGGAATCTATCCTTGAGATGTACAACCCCAAATCCAGCAAATGGAAAGTTGCCCCTTTTTTGAATAGCACTGCACTGTACTGTAACTAGCTTTCATAGTGAAGACCACAACCAAACTCTTGGATGTAGAAAAGATAAAGATGACTAGAACAATCTCATGGATATAGTTGATTTGGAAGTGTTTATGGTTGGACTTTAGAATGAAGTTGCCTACGTATCCCGAAGATGGAAATCAAGCCTTACGTAGTTCGGTTCGGGTTCACTTGGGTATTAATACTCTCCTTTTGCGCTCTAACTTTTGCCAAGGCCACCCTTTTTGGGTTTTCAACCTTGCAAGCTTAGTTTTTCTTTTTTCTAATTTTTTTTATGCTCTAACTTTTGCCTAGGCCGCCCTTCTGGGTTTTCGACCTAGCGAGCCACTCAAGGATAGTATTTCTTCAACTTGTCCCAGTTGATCGGTTAGGAGAATTCAAGGCCATCTAGGTCCATATGAATGACAGCTCCACCCAACCAGATAGATTTGATGATGTAAGGACCAATCCAATTAGGTCTGAACTTGCCCCTAGGGTTATGGATAGGAGCTCGATTGTCTTGGAGAACCAAATCCCCTTTTTTCATATTCCTGGACTTGACTTTCTTGTTGAAAGCCCTGTCGATTCTGCATTGATAACCTTGGACGTAGTACAATGCTTTCAGCCTCCTCTCGTCGAACAACATTAGTTCCTTGAACTTGTTCTGCTGCCAATCCACTTCTGTTATCTGGCACTCAGCCATAACCCACAGCGACGAAACCTCAACTTCAATCGGCAGAACAGCTTCCATTCCATAAACCAAAGAATACAGAGTTTCCCTAGTAGATGTCTGAATTGATGTTCTGTAGCCCCAGAGAGCAAATGGAAATTTGCCTGGCCAGTCCCTGTAGGTTTCCACCATCTTCTATAGATGTGCTTGATGTTCTTGTTGGCAGCCTCAAGAGCTTCGTTGGTTTGCTGCTAATATATGGATGACTTATGAAAAGCCACGTTGTATTTCTCCAACAAGTCGATCACTTCTTTCTTAAAGTGGGAACCATTGTTTGAGATGATCTTACTCGGGACCCCATCACGACAGATGATATTATTCCTGATGAACTTGGCTACGTGCGACGCTTTCAGCACTGCATAGGATTGGGCCTCGACCCACTTTGTAAAATATTCTATTGCCACTAGGATATACTCATGCCCATTTGACCCCTTCGGAGTAACTGCCCCAATAACATCAATTCCCAGACTAAAAATGGCCATGGTGAAGTCATGTTGTACAGCTTCTCTGGCAGGATATTCATGCGATTTGCATGAATTTGGCATTTGTGGCATCGCCGAACAAAACCAATACAATCCTCCTTTATGGTTGACCAGTAGTAACCCTGCCTGAGAATCTTCCGAGCTAGCAGTACCGCACTCATATTCGATCCGCACTATCCTCTGTGGATGGCCTCCATTAAGCGCTTCGACTCCTTTGCATCAACACACAACTTGTGCATTCCCTAATGGCCTTGTTTATACAATTTAGCCCCGCAGATGATAAACTGAGCAGCCATTCGCCATATTGCCCTTTTATCTTTGGCATTTGCTTTTAGTGGATAAGCCTCCTTTTCCAAGAAGTTCCAAATGTCATGATACTAGGGGTTTTGATCTTGTACTTCTTCTATTGCGGCGATCAGCTCGTAGGCCGGTACATACCTCTGTTCAATAATGATCGGACGCATCTAGACTCCCAAAGGGATGTCTATCATGGAAGATAGAGTTGATAAAGAGTTAGTGAACCTGTTGTTCTCTCTTAATAGATGCTTGAAGGTTAACTTCTCAAACCAGGGAATCAAAACATCCAGGGTTTGGTGATAGATTTTCATCCTTTCTTCCTTAACCTTCCAGTCTCCTTTTGCTTGAGACACAACCAGGTTCGAGTCCCTAATGATGTCCAACCATTTTACCCCTAGTTCCAGGGCGGCTTCCAGTCCAGCGATACATGCCTCGTATTCTGCTTTATTGTTTGATACCTTGAACCGGAGTTTGAAAGCTAAAGCTATGTGGGAATTGTCGGGTGCTATTAGCAACACCCCTATCCCATAACCGTATTGGTTAGACGCTCCGTCAAAGTACATAGTCCAAATATTTTCCTCAACCTACATAATACCCTCATTTGGGAACAAATACTCTACTGCTTCATCCCCCTCCACTAGGTGATTGGCTAGGAACTCCGCTACCGCTCTCCCCTTCACAGACTTGCGAGTCATATACTTCAAATCAAATTCGAAGAGAAGAAGCAGCCAACGAGTTGGCCTATCTGTAAGCTCTGGTTTCTCAAAGAGATATTTGATGGGATCTAATCTCGAAACCAGAATTTCAAAGTGAGCTAACAGGTAGTGGCTCAACTTCCTGGTAGTCCATACCAATGCCAAGCAAGCCTTCTCCAACAGGGTGTAACGGGTCTCATATTCCAACATCTTCTTGCTCAGATAATAGATGTCTTTCTCTACTCTATCCTCAGATGCCTGGGCAAGCATGCAACCCATTGTTATGTCGGTTACTGACATATATAAAATCAACGGCTTCCCCAGCTCTGGTGGTGATAACACGGGCAGGTTCTGAAGGTACTGTTTGATCTGCTCAAAAGCAACCTGGCATCGGTTATCCCATTGGAATTTTTTTCCTTTCTTTAGGAAACCAAATAGTGGTTCACAATTCAAGGTTAATTTTGCAATAAACGGTCTTATGAATTGCACTTTACCTAGAAAGCCTCACACCTCCTTTTTAGTCCTTGGTGGTGGCATTTCTAGAATGGCCTTGATTTTGGAAGGATCAACCTCAATGCCCCTCTATGTGATGAAGAACCCTGACATCTTCCCGGCTGTGACACCAAAAGTGCATTTCTGTGGGTTCAGCCTCAACCAATATTCTCTAATTCGTTGGAAAAATTTCTTTAAGGCGGTGTAGTGGCCTTCTCTTTCCTTGGACTTGACAATCATGTCGTTCACATGCACCTTAACCTCTTTGTGGATCATATCATGCAAGATAGTGGTTGCAGCCCATTGATAAGTAGCCCTAGCATTTTTCAGACCGAACGACATCACCCTGTAGTAGTAAGTTCCCCACGGTGTGGTGAAGGAAGTCTTCTCTCTATCCTCGGGCACTGTCAAGAACTGGTTATACCTAGAAAACCTATCCATAAAGGAGAGCAATGCATGGCCTGCGGTGAAGTCCACCAATTTGTCAATGTGTGGTAGAGGAAAGTCATCTTTCGGACTAGCTTTGTTCAGATCTCTAAAATCCACACACACCCAAATTCTGCCATTTTTCTTCGGCACCGGAACAATGTTGGCCAACCAAGTAGGATACTCAGATACTAGCAAGAACCCTGCATCTATCTGCTTAGTGACCTCTTCCTTGATTTTCAAAGCCCAATCCGGGCATATTCTCTGAAGCTTCTGCTTGACGGGACAGGCCTCGGGGTCAAGAGGGATCCGGTGCTGTATAATCTCAAGATCGATTCTGGGCATGTCTTCGTAGGACCACTCGAAAACACCTTGAAATCTTTTAATAAAGCGACTAAGTGCTCGCGTTCCTCCAAAGACAATGTGGACCCGATCTGGACCAAACGCGGATCCTTCTCAGTACCCATATTAATTGAAATGATTTCATCAACAATGGGTTTTACAAACCTCTACTTCTCTCAATCAATCAAATGTTTCAAAACCAGAGGAACTCCTTCCTCGTTGTTTTTATCAAAATTTTGAAAGTCATGATCACTGCAATATACAAGTGGCACAGAAAAGTACCCAGAAATGACAGTGGTACCATTCTCATTCAAAGCTTCGGCAAATTCCAATTCCTACAAGAAACTCAAAAGAAAAGAAAAAAGACGACCTGGACAAAACAACGGCATCTGGTTTATTAACCCCAAGAACACCGAACTCCGACTCAGAACAACTGGAATCTGATTCTGATTCCACAGACTCTGTGGAATCAAATTCTGGTTCACTACCTAATTCAGAACTGCTGGACAAAAAGCCTTCCTTGAACTGCCAAACAAGGGAGGGTGCAATAGATGCATCCAGAATACCACCAGAAGGGTCCACAGCCGATTGATCTCTGATCATGGAAACAGTGAAGTCATCTCCCAAGCTCTTCGGTTTGATCTAAGGATCCAAAAGGAGACAAGCCAGCGCTGCTCCTATCTCAAGTTCTCTGCCATTGGACTCATCTTCTGTACTCTGTTCAGCCTCAGCTAGTAAGTGAGTCAATTCTTCTACAACTTCATCCCCTTGCAGCTGTAGGTCGAAAAAGATCTCAAAGCCGGGCAAACGCCGTTTCTTAGAGATTAACCATGGCTTAGGAAAACTGCAAAATGGGAAATCTTCCCCCTACCAAACAAAACGGCCATTCAGGGTTCCTTGAATGGGTCTATGCACCAGCTCATAATGCTTCCCACTTTGCTTTGCCTTAGCTCTTCCTGCTATTTCCTTTCCTTTTCTTACCCAATCCTCTCTGGTAGGCATGTAACCTAAACCAAAGGTATGAGGGTTATGTGGCACTTTGACCAATGCAGCAACGCCCTTCCGGCCGCTCCTTCCTAATCCCATTCTGGGTACATGCTGTAGCTTGTTCATGAGGCAAACGGATTGAGCACTGACATACAACCCCTCATCAATAGCCAGGATATCTTGAACTACTTGGGCCTCAGCCAAGGTGAACCCAAATAGGAAAACATCTTCATCGCCGTGTACAATTTCCAGTACTGGTGTAGTGACTTCCGGCGAAGGATGTATAGAAGAGTTCCCAAAAACAATGGCTACCCCCTTCCTATGGGGGTACTTCAACATCTGATGCAGAGTGGAAGAGACAACTTTCACTTGGTGTAGCCACGACCGTCCAAGGAGTAAGTTAAAAGTGACCGGAACATCCAGGACATGGAACTCAATATCCTGTTGTGCCGGGCCAACCTGCGTTCTAATCCGGACTGTCCTCATCACTTCCCAGCTCGTATTGTCATAAGCCCGAATCACTTGGCCCGTTGGTACAAAGTCTGCTGGCTTCAAGGCAATAGCATAGGCCGTGCGCGACAGACACACATTGATTGCAGACCTAGTATCAACCAAGACAACCGGTATCCACTTCTCTTTACATTCAACAGAGATGTATAGTTATTTGTTATGCTCAGAGCCCTCAGGCGGCAATTCCTTATCCGTAAAGGTCAAAGTCGGCGAAGCGTCTCCTGGGAAAACTAGCCCCACTAATTGCTTGGGGGTTGTGTCGATAGAGAGCTTAGCCTTATCCATTGCTGATAGGATGGCTTGTCTGTGTACCAATGAAGGCATGAACAATCCCCAAATGGATATGTCCACCTGAATCTTTTTAGCTGCTTCAGTACAACTTCCTCCTCCAACAGTTTATCCTTATGTTTCTCAGCTTCCTTATCGTTCCCAGATGCTTCTGGTTGGTCCAGGTGTGGGGGCTTAAAATACCGCCCGCTCCTAGTCATGTGATCCACTTCTTCAGAATACCAAGTATTATCTGGCAGATTTTATCCCCAATCTTCATCCGTGTGCGCAAGATGCAAATCATCATCTTCCACCACATTCCCCTAGCAACTGACAAGCAACCATCCGGTTCCATTGTAAGTATTCTCGTATCCACATCACAATCAATCTCCGTAGGGCAGTCAATCCTCGTAGGGCCTTTGGCTTTTTTAGCCTTCTGATCAATCTCAGTTCTTTCATGTTCGAACCACTTCAGTACGGTCTCCTATTCTATATCGACTGTACTAACATTATTCAACTCCTGAGCACAATTCTTAGTACCGGTGCACTCCGGTAACTTTCCCTTGTCGTCGACCATTCTAGCCGTTACAGTAGTTCCTGTTTCCAACTGTTCCTGTTTTTGGTTAAGACCCCTCATTAACATCTGGTTCATCACTGAGCTATCCTGTATTATTAGTTGATCCGTTTACATCAAACCAGTCAATCTGTACACTTCCCAGATCTTGTTCATCGAAGAACTACAAATTGCTGATGTCTTCCTTGAGTGCGACTAAGTCATCCAGTCCCTGGCTTGGTCCGTCCTCTCGAACTACATTAACCTTCATTCCCGTCGGCAATTATACCCTTGGTCCCGCCTGATTGGTTGGCACAATGTAGCAGCACGGGTTGTATTCCTCTTCAGTTAAGCTCATGGAGCCCTCAGGCACGCCTTCTCCTACCACAGCAACCACCACAGGTTCGGGTTGGGATATGGACGCGCTCATCATGCACAAGTTTGTGCCTTCCGGGATGAATAGCCCTGGCTTAGGTAGGTGGGAGGAAGTGATGTATATACTGGGGTCGTACGGGACGGCCAGTGTTTGGATAAGGTTTATTTGCCAGGTGGAGGGGTTTGGTTATGTGGCGAAGAGGATTTGTAGTGACGTTAGGCTTTTGAGGAGGCACTATCATCTTATTGTTAATGAGATCATGAATCTCATGACATAATTTGAAGGATAGGTCGGTGTCATGACCATGCTGTTGGTGGAAGGTGCAGTATTTGGCCAGGTTGTGTGTAGGAGGGCGCGGATTAGGCAATAGGCACGGCTCTAGGGGCTTCAGATGCCCTTTTTTTATTAGGACCCTCAAGGCCGCAGATAGAGACATGTAGAGTGGGGTGAAAACCCTCTGGCTTCGGGGTTGGTGTTTCACGGTTTGTGGGGTCGTGTCGGATGTACCGGCAAAGGGGGTGGCTATTTTCGAAGTGGTGGTAACCATTCCAACATCAGAGGTCCTTACAGCTACATTACTACTCGTAGTTTCATTGGAACTACATGTAAAATCCCTCTTGGGCTGCTCTTTCTTATGGTTTATTAAACCCTGTTTCATTGCATCCTCTATCTGCACCCCTATTTCATGGAGGTCAGCAAATGTAGGTAGAGGTAAGACTATTATCTTCTGTAGCCACCTCGGTTGTAGATTACGGACGACCATTCTGATTTGGTCCTTTTCAGCTGGCCGGGTGGTCATCATAGAGGGCTTGGCCTTCCACCGAGTGATGAAATTGGAGAAGCCCTCCTTCGGCTCTTGGTGAGTTGCTTCGAGATCATGAGTTGTGACCTTGATTTGAGTGTTATAGGAGTATTGGGCAATAAAGGCCTCAACCATCTCTTCCCAGTTCCTTTTTATAGAATCTTCAAGTTTTGCAAACCAAATGGCCGCAATATCTGACAAGGTCCAGCCAAAGAGGGATAACTTCTGTAGTCTAGTTAGGTCCATCGGCCGCAGAATATCTGAAAATAGCCGCAAGTGGACCATTGGATCACCCGAGCCATCAAAACGGTCTATATGTGGCATCCTAAACCTATCCGGCAAGGTCACCGTTGCATCGGTATAACCATCCTCTATATCTGGGATCGAACTGACACCTTGAGCACGTTTGAAGAGCTTCTCATGCTGGCTCACTTTCAGTGCGGTAGGGTTGACCTCAAACTCAAACGGTGCCTCCGTTGGCTAAACCGGCACTTTGGAAGTCTGGGATGGAATCAGATCCACTAGGATGTCCGCATTTTCCTGGACATTGGTTATGGGAGCAAGAGCTCTGGGTACTGGAATGTTTGCAGGAGGTGAATGAGAGGCAGAAGCTGTTGCTTGTTGCGGCTATTGTTGCTGTAGCCTAGCAATCAACTCAGCCTACTGGGCTAAAAATTTTGCTTCGCGGGCAGCATCCAACTGCATATTCTCGATAGTTTGTTGAAGTTGGCGCATTATATCTTCCATGTTGACTGAGGGGTGCTAATCTATCAGAATTGGTGTGTACTCTCTTTCTGAAGTGGAAGCAGAAAACTGGACTTCACTGAAGGAAGGTAACTGCCGAACCGGTGAGTTATGCCTGACTTTCCTCCGTCTTGTAACCGGGGGTAGCGAAGCAAACATTGGTTGTCCTCTTACAAGATCCCCAGATCGGTAAAGTTGCCTTACTCGAGTCCAGAGTGCTTGGGGGGAAACTGCCTCGTCTGACGCAATTGTGAAACATTACCTTGCAAAAAGAAAAATAAAGCAACAAAAATCAGAAAATGCATAGCACCTTGGCTCAGACAGAAACAATATGCAGTTGAAATCATAAGCTGGACGACTGTACTCAAACACTAATTTCTGCCCCCAAATTTCTACCTCAAAACTGATACCCCCAAACTGATACCCAAACCTGTGACTGATACATACATTCCTATAGAGTTTCACTCTAAAAGCACGTATCAAGCAAGTGAGAGCCAAAACACCCTTATGATGGGGTAGGGTTACCTTGTCCTAATCTTGTTAGGAGCTCGAGGCTCACTACGCAAACAAACGGTTTCGTACAATCCTGCATTTGGGTAAGCAGCTTATCCTAGTTTGGAATAGTCTCTATGGCTTCCGATATGCAACTAGGCCGATTGGTCAAAAAGGGTACCTTAGCAAGACTGCCTAATATACCTCTCACACCTAACACCGAGAAGTGAAAGGAGGATCAAACGGTACAGCGGTAGTTCAGATCTAAGGCTTGTGTTCCCACCGTGGCAGAGACCGCAACCGGTCAGCCTTATGGCACGCTTTTCTAAATGAGTCTTCGGTAAATCGCTCAAGAATAGCATATGGCAAATACTGTGACTTAAGCGCACCGATGCAAATGCAATGTAAAGAAACACATAAATGTAGATAAAACAACATATCATGAGTTTGAGTTAAGTTCTCTAAATCCCCAGCAGAGTCGCCAGAAGCTGTGGACTTGCCTTTTTTCATGCCCCCACCTTTTGGGAAGGATTTAAAAAGAAGGCCTCACAGTTCGGACTCCCGTGGTTCTGAATTTCATCTCACAAAGTGCAATGTGAAACCGATAATCACTAAAGAGTCCAATCTAGCAAATCATTTAGGAAAATTGATTTTAGATCAAATAATGCCAAAATTGGACTACTTTGCCAGATTACAGAGTCGCCACCTAAATATTTTGTTTTAGGAAAATTTAGGAAACCCTGACTCGTGCCAAAGGCCACATGTCCGTCATCACCAAAGTTGCCTCGGCTCGGGAACTTAGGTACGAAGGGGGATGGTCCTGAAATGAGCACCCTCGCTCGTCCGATGAAAGGATCGGCCTCTACTAATCATGATATGATGTTTTATAAACCTCATGTGTTCTTATTCCGGTTGTTAGCTAACTTTACTATGTGACGCACACAAGCAAGTATAGCCTAAAATCGCAAAAATTAGAACGAATTCAACTCATGTTTGCTTTCAAAAAATGGTTTGAATTTGCCACCCTCATGTGGGCTTAAAAAATGCGAATTTGCCACCCCAAGTTGGCTTAAAACATAATTTCACCACTTTGCAAAGTGGGCTTAAAACTCACATTTGTTGAATTATTCCAATTCAAGAAACAAAGCCTTCATCCACAGGCATTCATGCAGTTTAGTATTTAAGCAAATAGCCTCATGGTAAGCATGCGAAACATGGAAATATGGCAATCACACTCATGCAAGTATGCTAAAGCATAAAACTCGCCGAGTACTCCAAGCCAAAACAAAAACTAATTAGAAAAATGCATGATCCTCACTATACAAGATGCCTAATGCAACACATGCAATATGAAATTAATAGGCTCAGCTACTAATATGGCATTTGCAACACTTTGATAGCATGCTTTGAAACATGTATTCAAAGAAGTATTAGAAATAATAATGCAGTTTGAATGATGCGCCGAGCCTCGGTGCATGCAAGATAAATGAATGGATGCAAACATGCAAGCATAAGGTAGGCTAATCGAAACATGATCCCTAATCTAACCATCAAAAGCGAATAAATAAAAGGAAGAAAGACGTAGGTTAGAAGACATGCACATACGCACGCACACTTATTACAACATTATGCCCTCGCGAAGGAGGGTCCAAATGAATAAGCTAACTAACTCGCTACGCTAATTAAGCAAAGCTATTACAACACAATAAAAACTAATTAACTAACTTATTCTAAGCTAATTAATTACAACAAATCGAAATTAAGTACAACACTTGAATTGAATAATTAGCTACAACCAACTAATTTAAGCAAAGCAAGTAAATGGCCTCAAGAAACGAGGGATGCATGCATGCTCGGTTGGTTTCCTCTTGAAAATCCACCGCCTTGCCATCGGACAGCTTTGTTTGCACTTGCTTGAACACCAACAGTGCTACCAACTTCTAGAACATATCTGCTCCAACTCATGAACACACTTGTACAAAATTTCATTTCTGGCCGGTCGACTGCTACTAGTGGCCGGTCAGCCACTACTGGTGGCTGATCGGCCATCCCTTCCCTGAACTTCCATTTTTTGTTGCAACAGAAAGCAAACAGAGGCAAAGTAGTGTATTCTTAGGGAGTATATGTGCTGCTACTCTCCTTATCATCACACAAGCTTAAAGGAGTGTAGCTCTTGGCCCTCAAGCCATCAACCAAGCATTTTCAAGCATGATGGCCAAAGAACCAAGCTTGTACAAGCTTAATGAGTGCAAAACAAGACTCAATCAAAACCACAACCCTATCATGTATGATCAAGGGTGATGGTGACTAAGAAAAGTGGCACGTTTCATCACTTTGAGTATGAAATGTCCCATTTTTCTCGTGTTGGAATTAACGTCCTATCCGAACACATGCAATGCAACATGAAATATGCTTATCTTGCCTTTTTTTCTTGTCATGTTTTATTTACTCATTTTAGATTACCAATCCATTCTTTAATTGATTAGTCCAAAAGGTGAATGTCCTCTAATGGAAAGAGGGCTTCAACCACAAGTGTCTTAAGCATGAAAGAGACCTCATGTTGTTGGTTAGTAGAAACCCACAAAAGAGGATTAAAACCATTAAGCACAAGTGTCTCAATTTCACACTTAAGCCAACAAGGGGTTCAAAGCCCCTTTCAAAATAAATGAAAGAGTGAAGAATAGACGAAGATTGTAGAGATTTCAGTGTTGAAATGGAGTGCAGAATGACACTAAAACATGCAAGCAACTCATGCAATTCATGTTTAAAACACCAAACTAGTAAAGCCATTTGCACTACAACTATGCAAAACAAGACTCATATGACCAAAGCAGCCCAAAATAGAGCTAAAATAGTCCAAATCAGAGCAAAAATATGCTAGAAATAAGCTAAGTTAAGCTACAAAAATATGCTACCATGTAAAGCTACATAGGCATGCAAGTAAGACATAAGGAAGGGAGGCTAACCCCACCAATTTTGGACTTCAAAACAAAGTTTTTACCACTAAAATAACTCTGAATTTCAGTGGTTTAAAGGCCCAAAAAGTTTGATTTGCGTATGCTAAAAGATGGCACAAAAGGCTTCACAATTAAGTAACAAGAAGGGTGGACTATCCCTTAACACAAAATAGCCTCAAACCACCATTTTTAAACCATAAAAACAGAGTTTTTTGTAGTTGAAAACCAACTCAAAAATAGTGTAAAAAGATGGCAAAACAAGTAGTCAAAACAAAGCTCACAAGGTGAGCCTTATACATCTTGAAGCACAACACTAAACAGCCACAATTTCAGGCTCAAACCTCCTTCCAAAGCTCAAATTAAACCCCAAAAAACCTTAGCTCAAAGGTGAGACTGTTTGGTTAAGGCTTGATGTACAAAGGTGTAGATAAATAAGGCTTTAAGGCACAAAACAAGAAGAGATAGAGAGAATTCTAGAGAGAAAGAAATTTGATCCAAATTTTCTAACCCTTCAAAATGGGGGAGGACACCTCCTATATATAGAAAATTAAGATTAAAGCTTGAATTCATCTCTCCATATATGTGTATGGAGATGCACTTCAGTGAACAACAGCTGGCACAGCTGGCAAACAAATATCTAAAAAACGAGAAAAATGGCCATTGGCCACCACTAGTGGCCGACTGGCCTCCACTGATAGCCGACAGGCACAAGCCATGGCTGATGGACTGTGGAGATGGCCGACAGGCCACCCTCTCCTCCAGACTTGAAACAACAAGCTCTTGGTCCACAACCAAGCACAAAACAAACAAGTTTAGAGGCTCAAAGGCAAGATGCTCGGCTGAGAACTTCAGGCACTCAAAATGAACACGAGCATACGAAACCATCGAGTGTTCAAACGATGACGTCCAAGTCTTGAGAGCGGCCAAAAATGGGGTGTCTATAGTGAGCATAAAACCCAGTAAGAAATTCTTAACAAAGTATATACATTTTTTACAATACTCAAGAGATGAAATGCATATGCCATGCTATGCTTTTAAAAAAAAGTCACATCTTCATCCTTTTGAAAACCATCATGCATAATGAAATTTTGAAAATTCAACAATTCAATAATTTTAAAACAAGTTCAAGGGGCGATAAATACGACTCAGGTAATCCCTAGGTTGGTGTCTACAAGTAGGCATAACTAGCACTACCAAATCCCCACTATACTGGTAGTTAACTGGAAGGCACGTGGCACCTCCTCTGTATGTGTTTTCGGTCTTTCACCCTGGACACTTAGGCCAACTTAACTAATATCAACTACATCCCCTATCCGGACATTTCAATGAGATCTTGTATTTCTTTCTCAATGCAAAAGTTTTCAAATCTCAATTCAAAATTCGTAACAACCAAATGAATTGAAATACCAATGCAACATATATCAAAGCATTATAATATTCTTCCATTTTCAATCCTTCCACACAAATTTTCCATTGTGATCACAATTCCCATTTCTCTTTCCAATGCAATTTCACAAGATAAACATATATTCATTTATATCTATCTAAGAGTTATAACATTTTCATATTTCATGCATTTTTTACAATTTAGTCATTTCTTGACTGTGGGAGCCAAATACATGTGACTCTGTCCAGGTACTTAGGAGTGCCGAGAAGACTGATGAGGTTAACTCGGCACGACTAGACCCATCTGAACAAGGCCAAGTTTGAGCAAAACCTATCTCGTGGGCGAGTATGCCGTAAATCTGATGGCATATCTAAAGGCCCAACTGTGACAGTGAAAGGCCATAATGGGAAAGCGGGACCCTGAAGAGCACTATAAAAAGGAGGAGCATCAGCCAAAGTGAGGTATGTGAAAACAAAAAGATAACTTGAAATAAAAGTAAAACTTGAGAGGATACTGACTTGTCTGTCAGAGTGCTAATTTTGGCACCCCCGACCGGAGTGTTCATTCCTTTTTCAAGTAGCAACCAATGGATCAAAAGCGTTTACCTAGATACAAGAGTATTCCTAAAACCCCTTTTACCATAATTGGCAGCGTCTGTGGGAATACTCAAGTGCATTTATAGCAGGCGTAACAGATGATCTTTCTCTCATTGCTAACGATGGCACACCAAAAGATGATGTTACTCCAAGAAACATGCTTGGACCAAAGATTATCACCCCGCGAAAGGCCCTGAACTTCGACCCAGTAGCTTAAACCCCACCTTCAATCTTTATGCAGGAGACCATGTAGACGATCATGGATCAAGCAAAACGAAACGAACGTCTGGAAGATATGGCAGTTGATAATGAGTGCATACGTAAGGAACTAGCCCTAGAGTTAGCCAAATCCCAACAGACCGCACGTCATGATCGAAGTCGATCACCAGAGAAGAAGAAGGATGATCAACGGCGTCGACATCAGAAACATGATAGCGACAGTGATTCTGACCCACCATCTCAAGAACCCAAAAAGAAAGGGCAAGTGGATGTATCCAGCTCATCCGAGGGAAGTCCGTATGTACGGCACAGGCGAGGAAAATGAAGTGATGGTTTGGATGAAGAGGACAGGCACAACCTTTTCATACGATGCATTGAAAGGGTTGTACTGCTTAAAAAGTTCAAAACACCACCATTCACCCTATACGACGGAAAGTGAAACCCCACGGACCACATTTGTCATTACAAGCAAGCGATAACAATGCATGTTGACGATGAAGCCCTCATGTGTCGAATGTTTCCAAGTAGCCTGGGACCATTAGTCGTCAGATGGTATTACAAATTGGAGTCAGCGTCAATAAAAAACTTTTACCAGCTCCAAAAATCCTTCAGGGCAAGATTCATCACTAACGAGGTTCAGCCGATGCAAGCCGACTCTCTCTGGGCGATGCAAATTAAACCAAAAGAGACCCTCCGTGAGTATTCGGCGCACTATTGGGCGTGTTTCAACTTGGTGGATGATGTCTGCAATGATTCCATAGCGTTTACCGCCTTTAAGATGGGGTTACAACCCGATAGTCCTCTCTGAAGTTCATTGACCAGACGGCCTTCCAAAACAGTCTAGGCACTAATGAAGAAAGTTGAAGCGTATTGCAAGGTGGAAGACGATGCCCTCCACGTCAAGGACGGACAAAAAGTCACGAAATCGGTGCAATCTGGTCTGGTTTAGCCGATAAACGCCATGCCACCAAGGAGCCCTGAACCTCGAATTCAGGCTAAACGAGACAACTGGCGTGATTCACGTCGATCAAGCGGCAGGGTTTGCACCATTTGAACGAGCAGTATCAAGTGGATAGTAGGTGAGCCAGACGTTCGAACAAGAAGTATACGGAGTTGGCAGAGCCGATCAGTAAGATCCTACCCAAAGTCCAACATCTTCCATTCTTTTTGTCCAAGATGATGGGGAACCCTGATACTAGAAAGAGGGATAGGCAGTGCGAGTATCACAAGGATCATGGCCATGACACTGATAGTTGTTACGCACTAAAGGACTGCCTAAAGGAGTTAGTGCAAGATGGCCGGCTAGCACAACATATCCGGGAGAACAATCCACTGAACATAGTAGCTTTACGGCCAGATTCACCTCCATTTGGTGTAATTCACTTGATATGCAGTCTATCGTCGCCAGCCCAAGTACATACAATTCAGTTGCAACCTAGCCTGTCTAAGTCATTCACACCAGCCAAACGGCCCCATGAAACTAGCAAGATTAGCTTTGATGACAACGATCTAGATGGTGTAACTCTTTTCCACACTAATGTCCTCGTCATCGAGCTATGCATGAATAGATTCACGGTTGAGCGTGTTCTCATCAATTAGAGAAGAACCTCAGAAATAATGTATTAGAAGACATTCGTTAAACTCAGCTTCATTGATTCGGATCATCTACCTGCCAATTACCCACTGTTCGGCTTCAACGGCAACCCCAAGTACCCTTAGGCAAGATCTCACTACCAGTACGGGTGGGTACCAAATCAGTCGATGTGGAATTTTTGGTCGTCAAACTCCCGTCACCATACAATCTTATCATGGGAAGAACCTAGCTGCACGCTATGCAGTCTGTGCCAAGCACCTATCATCAACTACTCCACTTTCCAACTGAATATGGCATTGAGCAAATTCAGGGTTCCCTGTGCACATGTATAGGCAGGGGGTGAGCAATGACTGGCTCACTAAACAATCTCATATTAAAATATTAGAATATATGCAAGTACCAAAATACTCATACATATACGTGAAATCATATCATGTCAAAATCATATGATTTTATTACATATTGTCTTAAATTCAATTTATTTAATTAACTACAACAAGTTAACTTAAATAAATAAACATGTTTTAATAGCAACAGGACATCCTTTTCAATTCATTTAATTATCTCATTATCAATTGAATCAAATAATTAAACAAGTCATCAAATCCATTTTATACAGTCTTATGAGATAAATGCATATGCCATGTCATGCTCAAAATATTTTTCTCATCTTTTGAAAATCTTACACACAATGCCAGTTTGAAAAATACATTAATCCAACAATTTCAATAAAATTCCAAGGTGGTAAATACGACTCAGGTAATCCCTAAGCTGGTGCCTGCAAGTAGACTATATAAGTACTACCAAATTGTCATTTTTACCGGTATTAACCGGAAGCCCTGACACCTATCCGCGCGGGTTTTTGGTCTTTCACCATGGACACTCAGGCCAACTTAACCAATATCAAACAACACCCCCTAGCCGGACTTACCAACATATTTACCCAAAACAATTCAAAATGATCTTGTTTCACCAAAAACAACTCCTTTCTCAAAACATTAGTTTTCCATTGCAATTCGAAATCCTTGATAACAATAAAATGGAATGGCAATGCAATATGTAAGAATGCATTAGAATAGTTCTAATTTCAATTCCACCACACAATGCTCCATTGTGATCAAATTCCATATCTCTATCAATGTAATATCATAATACAATTCCAAGAGATAATACAACCATATCCATATTCATATAGTCTCCACATGTTAATCAACATTCCAAATTTAGTCATTTCAAGACAAATTTATAACATATTATATATCAAACTTCCAAAGTTCCATCATTTCTCATCCTTCCAAGAAATCTCTCATTTAAATGCAACATGGTAAATTTTCACCAATAGCCAAAATAGTTATCTCTAATATATTAATTAAAAGACAATAACCTCGACATATGGTCCAACATATAACCATAACCTGGAATCTCCCATGATTCCCAACATTTAGAAACAATCCACATTCCACATTTTAAAGACAACTTTTCAAGACTTATATAACTTTTCCGTTAAACTCAACATTTCAAAGGAATAACTAATACTCGATATTCCAAAAGTTTCATAAGTGTTTTCTGAATCAAAATCCTAAATTTTGAAACCAACAAAGTCTTTTCTCAATAATCCGACAATTCCCAAAACATTACTATTTAGAATTTTTCACAAATTGGGGCTTTCTCACCTTCAAATATCCACGTGTAATTTTATATACAAAAATGCATTAAATAGCAAGATTATACGTAAACAACTCCCAATTTAACCAAACTCTCAATTTACACTTCAAACATCTCGTATATGAATTTGATGTTCAAAAACAACATATTAGCATACACCAAATATTAAAACTATTTATCAATTTCCCAATTGTTTTGACTCACACAAAACCTTGAATCAATTTTTGTTTCACCTCAACCAAGATAACTAATATGATTTTCACCAAATCCCATACTTATTAAGTATTACCATTTCCATCCTACTATGTCAAAAATTATGGTATAATTTCAATAACACACTTTTAACCATAACGGATATAACCTTTTAACTAAAACTAATTTAATCCACTAAATTAGTAAGTTTATTATATTAAAAAAATTTCAAATTAATAATACCAAACCTAACTTCACATGCCTCATCCCTCAAATATAACTATATTTCAACATAACCATTTTTCATGCCAAACTACTTAAAGAGGTAATATTTTTCCCAAATTCTCTACCAATAACAATTCCACCACTTTTTCTAAAATTACCTAACCAACATGATATTTACATCAAAAATTATGAAATATGCCCAAGAGTAACATTTTCAAGGTTATGAGTTCAAAAGTCCATATTTCACATTTTTTCATTTTCACAAAAATAATGAACACAACTTAATCATCAACATATCATCTTCCATAAAGTTTCATGAATATAACACTTTTAAAGTTTTAATCCCAAAACAACTCTATAATCTCAACCTAACAATCTACATAATATTCCTCATCATCAATTTATTTTTCTCAAAAATAAATTCTAAATCAAATATAAAAAAAAATATTTTAACTTTACATTTCTCAAAATAAATCACTTTATCATAATATGATGTAGATACAATCCATACATCTTTTAAATTTTATTTTCGGATTTATTTTACAAAATTATTAACACAAAATGTTTTTTTCCAAATCAACCTCAAAATGCCAACATTCTTAACATTTCAACATAATTTTTCTTCCAAAAATTACCAAACAAAATATATATATATAATCTGAAAATATATATATATATATATGTGCAATACTGTATACACCCCATTTTTTACGGACCTTAAGACTCAGACGTCATCGTTTGCGCACGCGATAATTGTGCATGTTTGTGCTCGGTTTGAGCGGCCAAGAGTCTCAGCTATGCGCCTTGCCTTTGAGCCTTTAAAACCTCTATGTTTTGGCCTTGTTTTGGGGCCAAACCTTATTGCCTCTTGCCTGGGAGGGGGGGGAAGGGGGAAGGCATTACCGGCCACTTTTCTTCCTTGCCAGCCACTTGAAGTGGACGGTCGACTAAGGGAGGTGGCTGGCCGGCCACCTAAAGTGGCCGGCGGCCAATTTTCTCATTTTTTAGATATTTTCAAATCTTTTGAGCCAACTGTTGTCACTGAGGCTCATCTCCATACATGTGTATGGAGGGATGAAGCAAGGTTTTTTCTTGCTTGCTTGCTCTATATAAGGGAGGTCCCTCTCCCTTTAGAGAGGTTCAGAAAATTTAGGAGCTAAATTTTACTCTCTCTAGAATTCTTTATCTCTCTCTCTCTGTATATATATTGTCCTTAAAAGTGAGTTTTCTTCACATATTTGCACTAAAACACCTAGTCAAACACCTTCACTTTGGAGCTGAGGTCCATTGAAGCTTGGTTTGAGGTCTTAGGCTTGGTTTTGGTTCAGAATTGTTGCTGTGCTTCAAGGGTAAGAACTTGTCCCTTTTAAGCTTTGTTTCGATTAAGTGCTTGACCACCTTTGCATACTATTTTAAGGCTGGTTTTAACTTCTTAAAAACTCTGATATTAAGGCTTTAAAATGTTGATTTGAGTTTTGTTTGGTTAGGGGTGGTTTTCTCCCTTGGCTCTTTGGCTTGTAAAACCTTTTGAGCCACATTTCTTAGCTTTTGTAACCCTTTTTGTTTGGCCTTTCTACCACTGAAACTTAGAGGTTTTTCAGTGGTAGAAAGTTGGTTTTGAGGTCCTAAATGGGAGGGGGTGGTCCCCTCTCCTCTTATCTTGTATGCATGTGATAGCTCTGTTTTTGGCTGGTTGGAGCACCTCTTGCTTGCCTCTTACACTTGTAGTGTAATCATGCTTGCTAGCTTAGTTTACTTGATGTTATAGCCTATTATTCTAGCTTAATTTGCCTACGCTCCAGCATGTTTTTGCTCATGTTTTAGCATGCTTTAACTCTATTTTGAGTGGTCTTGGTCCTTTGAGGCTTGCCTTGCATGGTTGTAGTGTAAATGGCCTTGACTAGCTTTGAGTTTCAAGGCCCTTAACATGTTTTGTATGTGATGAGTGCATGTTTTGGCATCATTCAGCATGTAATTTCAGTGTATATAGTGTAGTCACACTCTCACATGTTTTACTCTTTCATAGCTTTTAAGAGTTGTGCTTTATGCCTTGTTTATGAGCCAATACATAAACATGAGTTTCTTGCTTTTTGTGCTTCCATTTCAGCATGTTTTAACCTCTGATTTGGCATGATTGAGCTTTGTCCAGAGCTAATTTGGTTATTTAGGCTATGTATTGCATGCCTCTTGTGTAATGCTCATTACTAGCTTTGATGTTTTTGACCCTCAACATGTTATGCTTGTATTGCTTGCATGCTTTAAGGTCTTTAGCATGCCATTTCAACACTGAATTTCTGCCCCCTCCCTCATTTCTTCACTTTTCCTTTTGCTTTGAGGGTGTGTTTGGCCTTAAGGTTGTGTTTAAGCATGAGTTAGAGTTCATGCTCAAATGGCTTTAACCCTCTTTTGAGGATTCCTCCTAGTCAAGGGCGTACTTCCTCTCTCATGTTTTAAACCCTACTTTGGTTGACCTCCTCTCCTTAGAGGACTTGCACATTGGACTTAACCAATTAAGGAATGGCTTGGTAAGTTAAAATGAGTAAACAAGAAATGGATCAAGTAAAACATGTGAAAGATAAACATGTTGTTTGCATTTCATTGTGTTTGGATCCGACGTTAATCCAAACACAAGAAATATGGGATGTTTCATACTCAAAGTGATAAAACGTGTCACATTTCTTGGTCGCCAACCCCCTTGATCATGCATGATAGAGGTGGAGGCTCTTTGTGTTGTTTGTGCATTCACTAAGCTTGTACAAGCTTGGTTCTCAGGCCATCATGTATTGAGATGCTTGATTGGTGGCTTGAAAGCCGAGCGCCACACTCTTTTGAGCTTAAGAAATGATAAGGAGTGTTGTAGTACACACATTTCCTGCAAAATAAATTAATGTGCCTCTATTGTCCTCTGTTGCAGCAAAACCAGAAGTCTGGAACAGCATGTAGCCGACCGGCCAGTTAAGGTGGCCGGCAGCCACTTTTTGTAGCCAACTAGCCACCAATCCAATTTTGTGCAAAAATTATCCTGTTTTGGAGCAGAAACAGTTTTGAGGTTTGGTTCAATGTTCAGAAACTGAGGCGAGTGCAAACAAAGGCAATTGACGACAAAGTAATGGATTTCCGAGATGACACCAACCGAGCATGCATGTTTCCCTCGCCCGCGAGGCCATTTCATTACTTATGATTAGTTTATGTAATTAATCATTCAATTTGTTTGGTAAAATTCTAATTAGCTTAGCATAGCTATTTATTTCAATTTGTGTTGTAATAATTAATTGGCTAGAGTTAGTTAATTAATTGGTTTGTAATAATTAGCTTAGCTTAGATTAGCTTAGCTATTTATTCGAACCCTCCTTCGCGAGGGCGCAATGTTGTAATAAGGGTGCATGCGTGTGTGCATGTCTTCCAACCCCACATCTTTCTCCCTTTTATTTAACCGCTTTCGATGGTTAGATTAGGGCATGTTTTGATTAGCATACCTTATGCTCGCATGTTGGCATCCATTCATTTGTCTTGCATGCACCGGGCTCGGCGCATCATTCAAACAGCATTGTATTTCAATACCTATTTGAATACATGTATCAAACTTTCGCATTCATATGCCATCTTAGATAGCCGAGCCTATTTAGTTGCATTATTGCATGCGTTGCATTAGGTATCTTGTATAGTTAGGATCATGCATGATTTCTAACTAGTTTTCTGTTTTGGCTTGGAGTACACTGTAAGTTTTTACGCTTTAGCATCCTTGCATGAGTGTGAGTGCTACCATGATTGCATGCTTGCCATGAGGCTATCTGCTTACTTGATAAACTGCATGAATGCCTATAGGTGAAGGCTTGATTGCTTGAATTGGAACAACTCGATGAGTGTGAGTTTTAAGCCCACTTTGCAAAGTGGCAAATCATCATGTTTTAAGCCCACTTGAGGGTGGAAAATCCGCGATTTAACCTACTTGTGAGTAGTACTTTCAAACCATTTTCGAAAACAAACATGAGTTGTTTTGTTCCAATTCTCGTGGTTTAGTCTATACTTGTATGCTGTGCGCATCACATAGTAAGTTAGCTAATAACCGGAATAAGAACACATGAGGTTTATAAAACAACATATCATGTTTAGTAGAGGTCGATCCTGTGATCGGGCTAGCGGGGGTGCTCATTTCTAGACCTTCCCCTCTTGTACCCAAGTTCTCAAGCCGAGGCAACTTTGGTGATGACCGACACGTGGCTTTCTGAACGAGTCAGAGTTTCCTAAATTTTCGAAAAAAAAAATATTTAGGTGGCGACTCTATAATCTGGAAAAGCAGTCCATGTTTGGCGCTTTCTGATTCAAAATTGATTTTTCAAAACCAATTGCCAGATTTGGACTCTTTGGTGTTTATCAATCTCACATTGCACTTTGTGAGATTAGATTCAGAACCGGGACAGGAGTCCGAACTGTAGGAAGACCAATTTGCGCCCTCTCCGAAAAGGGGGCGCGTGAAGAAAGTTGGGTCTACAGTTTTTGGCAACTCTGCTGGGGATTTAGAGAACTTGACTCGAAACTCATGATATGTTGTTTTATCTACACTTTTGTGTTTCTTTGCATTGCATTTGCATTGGTGCACCTAAGTCACAGTGTTTGCCATCTGTTATTCCTGAACAGTTTGTCGGAGGCATGCTTGGAAAAGTGTGCCATAAGGTTGACCAGTTGTGGGCTCTGCCACGATGGGAACACAAACATTGGATCTGGATCACCGTCGTACCATTTGATCCACCTTTCACTTCTCAGTGTTTGGTGCGAGAGGTATATTAGGTGATCGTGCTCAGGCACCCTTTTTGACCATTCGACCTAGTTGCATATCAAAAGCCTTAGAGACTGTTCCAAATTAGGACAAGTTACTCACCCGAATGTAGGTTGTTTGAAACCATTTACTTGCATAGCAAAACCCTAGCTCCTGACAAAATAGGACAGGGAAACCCTATGCCACCATAGGGGTGTTTTGGCTTTCACTTGCTTGATATGTGCTGTTGGGGTGTGTCTCTACAGGATGTATGTATTAGTTGCAAGTCTGGGTATCATATCTAAGGACATCAGTGTTTGAGGGTATCAGTCTTACCTGAGGGTATCATATTTGAGGCAGTGATTTAGGGACAGGAATCAGTGTTTGAGAATAGATTATCCGTCTTATAATTTCAGCTGTATGTTGTTTCTATTTGAGCCGGGATGCTATCTGTTTCCTGATTGCTGTTGTTTTCTTTTTGCTTTATTTTTCATTTTGCAAGGTAGTGTTTCATCATTGCTTCCAACGAGGCAGATACCCCCCAACACTCTGGACCAGAGTTGGGAGAACTCATTGATCTGAGCATCTAGTTGACGGACAACCAGTGTTTCTCTATTACCCTCGGTTACGAGACAGAGGTCATCAAGGCACAAATCACCAGTACAGTGGTTACTAGATCAGCGGTCATTGTCCATCTCACCTGTGCACAGTTGGGCTGAGATATCTGCTTCCACCTTAGAGAGGGAATACATACCTTTTTCAGTCAGATCAGCACTTTATAGTCAGTATGGAGGACATGATGCGTCAACTCCAGGAGACCATGCAAGCCATGCAGCAAGATACTGCTTATCAGGCGAAGGTCACCGCTCATCAGGCAGAAGTTGTAGTGCAGCAGGCAGAACTAATTGCTAGGCTTCAATAACAACAACAACCACAACAAGCCGAAGCATCTGCTTCACATCCACCCCCAACCCCGCCTAGACTTCCAACACTTGAGGATGCAGCTACCGTCTAGAAGAATACGGATGTTCCAACAGGGCCGGTCCCACCACTAGTCCTACCACAGATTTCAAAAACATCGGCCTTCCCAACAGATACACCGTTTGAATCTGAGGTTGATCTAACCGCTCTGAAAGTCAGTAAGAACGAGAAGTTGTTCAAGCGAGCTCAGGGAGTTAACTCGATCCCGGACATTGAGGACGGTTACACTGATTCGGCGGTGACATTGCTGGACAAGTTCAAAATGCTTCACATAGATCGTTTGGACGGCTCGGGCAATCCTATTGTTCATTTGAGGCTGTTCTCGGATATTTTGCGCCTAATGGGCTTGACCAGACTCCAGAAACTTTCTCTCTTCGGTCGGACCCTATCGGGTATTGCGGCCATCTGGTACGCCAAGCTGGAGGATTCAGTGAAAAGGAGTCGGGAGGAAATGGCCAAGGCCTTCGTCGCCCAATATGCCTGCAACACCCAAATTGAGGTCACGACCCGTGATCGTGAAGCAACCAGTTAAGAGCCGAATGAAGGCTTTTTTGACTTTGTCACTCGATGAAGGGCCAAGGCCTCCATGATGACAACTCAGCCACTTGAAAAGGATCAGATAAGGATGGTTGTGCGTAACCTGAAACCCAAGCTGATGCAAAAAATGATCGTCTTACCCCTCCTCACCTTTCCTGACTTGTATGAGATTAGGGTATAGATTGGAGATGCTAGGAAGCAAGGTCTGATTGACCAGGAAAGGGAGTAGCCCAAGACGGCGTTTACGCACGATTTGAATGCAGCTACAAGTAGTAGTGCAGCCGCCAGAACTTCTGATGTCGGCATGGTCACCACCACACCCAAAACAGCTACACCCTTCACCGGTGCATACGGAACTAGCTCGTAACCAACAAAAAACCCGCCTAGGGGTTAGAGGAATTTCTCCCCGCTCTATATGCCTTTATCAGCGGCCTTGAAGGTCTTGATTAGGAAGGGGCATCTGAAGCCTCTGGAACCACGCTCACTACCAAATAACCTCCCACCAACATATAACCTAGCCAAATATAGTGCCTTTCACCAGCAACATGGTCACGACACCGACCTTTGCTTCAAACTGCGTCATGAGATCTAGGATCTCATTGACAACAAAGTGATTGCACCTCCCGAGAAGCCAAATGTCACCACTAACCCACTCCTACCACATAACAACACCCCATCTCTGCTCAGGCAGATAAACCTGATCCAAACCACGGCCGTTCCATACGACCCTAGCATTTATATCACTCCCTCCCTCCTACCTAAGCCAGAGGTGTTCATCTCCGATACCATAGCTTTGTGCATAATGAGCACCTCTCCAACCTAGCCCAAGCCAGTAGTAGTGACTGTCGAAGACAAAACTGGGGTGACCTTGGAGTAAAATGGGAATGTTGGTTCAGAACCTAAGAGATTTGGGAGCTTTACTGAGGAAGCATATAACCTGTGCGGTTATATTGGGTCAATTGACCAAGCTAAGCCAAGGGTAAAATTGCTAACTGGGGCAGAGGTATCTGTTGTTCGAGAGGATGGGCCGAGTCAGGGGCTAGATGATCTTGCCGAGCTTGAGGAGGACATTGTTAATCTACAATTCTTTAATGAGTAGGATCCGGGTGATGTGAGCATTAATTGGTTCGACCTGAATGCATCGACAGATAATGCATGGTGGCTCAGTGATGAGCCCGATGTTGTTGAGGTGCCTCAATCAGAACAAGGTCGGTCAGAGACAGGAACATTTGCTATGGATGGAACGGTCGAGAACATGGAAGAATCGCCAGAGAGCACTAGTGCGAAGAATTTTTCTCAAGACTTAGGCAGTTTGAGTATAGCAGACACTGAGCAGGAAGCCGCGTTGAGGCGATTTGAGCAGGAGAGAATCGAGAATGATAACAGGGCTAGAAAAGCCAAGGCACCTGAGGGGGCAAAATGTGTGGAGAATACAAGAATAGCTGCAGTAGAACCGGACAGTTGTCTGTTAGTTGCCAATAGGATGTGGTGGGAAGATAATGACTTACGTCTTGCCCATACAAATGAAGACTGGGGTCAGAATCAACCCAATGACACTTGGTACACCGAGGAGGTCGACCATATGACCCAAAGTGCACAGTACTTCAAGCCCCCACATTTGGACCAGCCGGAGGCATCCGGGAAAGACAAAGAAGCAGAAAAGCAGAAAGACAAACTGCTGAGGAGGAAGTTGTACTGAAGTAGCTAAAGAAAATTCAAGTAGACATCTCCATCTGGGGACTGCTTATGGCCTCGAGGGTGCATCGACAAGCTGTCCTTTTAGTCATGGACAGGGCCAAGCTTTCAATTGATACAACGTCCGAGCAGTTGGTGGGGTTGTTTTTCCCGGACAGAGCTTCACTGACCTTGACATTCACAGACAAAGAATTGCCGCCTGAGGGTACTGAACATAACGAACCGTTGTATATCTTTGTGGAGTATAAGGAAAAATATATACCAGTTGTCCTGCTTGATACAGGATCTACAATTAATGTATGTCCATCAAGAACGACATATGCTATCAGATTGAAGCCTGCAGATTTCGCACCGACAGCCCAGGTGATCCGGGCTTATGATAACACCAGTCGGGAGGTAATGGGGGCAGTATGGATCAAAACTCAGGTTGGCCTGGGGCAGCAGGACATTGAGTTCCATGTCTTAGATGTTCCAGTGACCTTTAATCTACTCCTTGGGCGACCGTGGCTACACCAGGTGAGAGCTGTCTCTTCCACCTTACATCAGATGCTGAAGTACCCTCACGGGAAGGGGTTAGCAATTGTTTTTAGGAACTCTTCAATACATCCGCCACCAAAGGTTTCTACACTAATTTTGGAGATTGAACACGGCGTGGAGGATGTCTTTTTATCGAGATTCACCTTGGCTGAGGCTCGGGTAGTACAGGACTTGCTGGCTGTTGATGAGGGACTGTATGTTAGTGCATAATCTGTTTACCTCATGAACAAGCTTCAGCACATGCCCAGAATGGGATTAGGACGAAGTGGCTGGAAGGGTGTCGCTGCATTGGCCGAAGTGCCACACCACCCTTATACCTTTGGTTTAGATTACTCGCCTACCAGAGAGGATTGGACAAGAAAATGAAGGGAAATGGCTAAAAGAGCCAAGGCTAAGCAAGCAGGGAAGCACTACGAGTTGGTTCACAAACCTATCCAAGGAACCCTGAATAGACGCTTTGTCTGGGAGGGGGAAGATTTCCCATTTTCTGGCTTTCCGGAGCCATGGTTGAATTCAGAGAAGCGACGTTTGCTCGGCTTCGTGATCTTTTTTGACCTGTAGTTGTCAGGGGATGAAGTTGCGGAAGAGAAGGCCGACCCACCAGCTGAGGCTGAGCTGTGCAAGGAGGATGAGTCTGAGGGCATAGAAATTGAGATGGGGGTAGTGCTGGCTTGTGTCCTCTTAGATCTTCAGATCACACCAGAGTGCTTGGGGGATTACTTCTCAGTTTCCATGATTGGGGATCAAGGGGCTGCGGGCCCTTTTTCTGGAATTCTGGATGCATCCATCGCACCCTCTCTCGTCTGGTAGTATGAGGAAGGCTTTTTATCTAGCAGTTCTAGGTCAGGTAGTCAACTAGAGTTTGACTCCACAGAGTCTGTGGAGTCAGAATCAGATTCTAGTTCGTTTGAGTCAGAGTCAGGTATTCCTAGGGTTCATAACCCATATGCCATTGTCCTGTCCAGGTCGTCTTTTTCTTTTTCCTTTGAGTCGGTTATAACTGAAGAATCAAACGAACTGGATGTTGTTAATGAGAATCGTACTGTTGTGGCTTCTGAGTAGTTTTCTATGCCTTTAGTTTATTGCATTAATCAGGACTTTCAAAACTTTGATAAAAACGGTAAGGAAGAAATTCCTCCAGCTTTGAAACATTTGATTAATCAAGAGCAGGAGAGGTTTGTAAAACCTTTGGTTGATGAAATCACCTCAATTAATGTTGGTATTGAGAAGGACTCACGGTTGGTCCAGATAGGGTCCACATTGTCTTCTGAGGAGTGCGAGCGCTTGGTCGCTTTATTAAAAGATTTCAAAGATGTTTTCGCGTGGTCCTATGAAGACATGCCTGGAATCGATCCTGAGATTGTACAGCACTAGACCCCTCTTGACCCAAAGGCCTGACCTGTTAAGCAGAAGCTCCGAAGGATCTGCCCGGATTGGGCTCTGAAAATCAAAGAAAAGGTCACCAAGCAGATTGATGCAGGGTTCCTGTTAGTATCTGAGTATCCAACTTGGTTGGCCAACATAGTTCCAGTGCTGAAGAAGGACGGCAGAATTCGGGTATGTGTGGACTTCAGAGATTTGAACAAAGCCTGTCCAAAGGACAACTTTCCTCTACCACATATCGACAAATTGGTGGACTTTACTGCCGAGCATGCGTTGCTCTCGTTCATGGATGGGTTTTCAGGCTACAAACAGATTTTGATGGCACCCGAAGACAAGGAGAAAGCTGCTTTCACTACCTCGTGGGAAACCTACTGTTATAGGGTGATGTCGTTCGGTTTGAAGAATGCTGGGGCTACATATCAATGGGCTGCAACCATGATTTTTCATGATATCATCCACAAAGAGGTCGAGGTGTACGTGGATGACATGATTATCAAGTCCAAGGAAAGAAAGGGCCACTACACTGCCTTGAAGAAAATTTTCCAACGGATCAGAGAGTATCGGTTGCGGTTGAATCCTCATAAATGTACTTTTGGCGTTATAGTAGGGAAAATGCTGGGGTTCCTGATCACACAAAGGGGCATCGAGGTCGATCTTTTCAAAATCAAGGCCATCTTAGAAATGCCACCACCAAGGACTGAAAAGGATGTGCGAGGCTTTCTGGGTAAAGTGCAATTCATAAAATGGTTTATTACAAAATAAACCTTGACTTGTGAACCACTGTTTGGTCTCCTGAAGAAAGGAAATAAGCTCCAATGGGATGATCGATGCCAAGTTGCTTTCGAGCAGATCAAGCAGTATGTACAGAACCCACATATGTTGTCACCACCAGAGCTGGGGAAACTGTTAATTCCGTATCTATCAGTGATCAACACGACAATGGGCAGCATGCTTGCGTAGGAATCTGAGGATAAAGTGGAGAAGGCTATCTACTACCTGAGTAAGAAAATGCTGGAACACGAGACCCGTTGCACTCCGCTAGAGAAGGCTTGTCTGGCCTTGGTATGGGCTACCAGGAAGTTGAGGCACTACCTGTTAGCTCACTCTGTAATATTGGTTTCGAGATTAGATCCCATCTCTTTGAGAAACCAGCGCTTATGAGTAGGTTATCTCATTGGTTGCTTCTTCTCTCCGAATTTGATCTGAAGTACATGACGCGCAAGTTTGTGAAAGGGAGAGCGGTAGCGGAGTTCCTAGCCGATCACCCAGTAGAGGGAGATGAAGCAGTAGAGTATCTGTTCCTGGACGAGGCCATTCTGTAGCTTGAAGAAGAGGTCTGGAATATGTACTTTGATGGAGCGTCTAATTAATACGGGTATGGGATAGGGATGTTGCTGATAGCACTCGACAATTCCCACATACCCTTAGCTTTTAAACTCCGGTTCAAGGTATCGAACAATGAAGCAGAATGTGAGGCATGTATCGCTGGCTTAAAAGCTGCCCTGGAACTAGGGGCAAAAAGGTTGGACGTCATCGGGGACTCGAACCTAGTTGTGTCTCAAGCGAAAGGAGACTGGAAGGAGACGGAGGAAATGATGAAAATCTATCACCAAACTCTGGACGTGCTAATTCCCAGGTTTGAGAAGTTAACCTTCACCCATCTGTTGAGAGAGAGCAACAGGTTCGAGGCTTATCCACTAGGGGCAAATGCCAAGGCTAAGAGGGCAATTCAAAGAATGGCTGCTCAATTCATCATCTACGGGGGTAAACTGTACAAGCGGGGTCATCTTACGATGCACAAAGTGTGTGTTGATGCTGAAGAGTCCAAGCGCCTGATGGAGGCCATCCACGGAGGAGAGTGCGGAGCGCACATGAGCGGGGTAATGCTGGCTCAGAAGATCCTTAGATAGGGTTATTACTGGTCAACCATGGAGGAGGATTGTATCCATAACCACAAATGCCAGATCCATGCAAACCGCATAAACATTTCGTTGTCGAAGCTGTACAACATGACTTCGTCGTGGCCATTTTCAGTTTGGGGGATTGATGTGATTGGAGCAGTTACTCCGAAGGGGTCGAACGGGCATGAGTATATTCTGGTGGCTATGGATTACTTTACAAAGTGGGTTGAGGCCCAATCCTACGCCGTGCTGAAGGCATCGCATGTCGCTAAGTTCATCAGGAACAACATTATCTGCCGCTATGGGATCTCGAATAAGATTATTTCGGATAATGATTCCCACTTCAAGAAGGAGATGATCGACTTCTTGGAGAGGTACAACGTGGCTTTTCATAATTCATCCACATATTGACCACAAACCAATGGAGTTGTTCAGGCCGCCAACAAGAACATCAAGCACATTCTACAGAAGATGGTGGAAACCTACAAGGACTAGACAAATAAGCTACCATTTGCTCTTTGGGGCTACCAGACATCAATTCAAACTTCTACTGGGGCAACTCCGTATTCCTTGGTTTATGGGATGGAGGCTGTTCTGCCTATTGAAGTTGAGGTTCCGTCATTGCAAGTAATGGCTGAGTGCCAAATAGCTAAGGTAGATTGGCAGCAAAGCAGGTTTGAAGAACTCATGCTATTTGATAAGAGAAGATTGAAAGCACTGTATCACGTCCAAGGTTATCAACGAAGAATTGTCAGGGCTTTCAACAAGAAAGTTAAGTCTAGGAATTTGAAAGAAGGGGATTCGGTGCTTAAAAACAACCGAGCTCCCATCCACAACCCTAGGGGCAAGTTCAGACCTAATTGGACTGGTCCCTATATTATCAAGTCTATCTGGTCGGGTGGAGCTGTCGTTCTTATGGACTTGGATGGCCTTGAGTTCTCCCAGCCGATCAACATGGACAAGTTGAAGAAATACTATCCCTGAGCAGCTCGCTAAGCCAAAAACCCGAAAGGGCGACCTAGGCAAAAGTTAGAGCGCATAAAATTTGAAATAAGAAAAACTGAGCTTGCAAGGTTGAAAACCCAAAAAGGGCGGCCTTGGCAAAAGTTAGAGCGCAAAAGGAGTGTTAATACACGAGTGAACCTAAACCGAACTACGTAAGGCTTGATTCCCATCTTTGGGATACGTAGGCAACTTCATTCTGAAGTCTAGCCACAAACATTTTCAAGATCAACTTTGTCCATGTGATTGTTTTTGGTCATCTTGGTCTTTTCTGCATTCAAGAGCTCGGTTGTGATCTCCAGTGCAATGCTATTCAGACAAGGGGCAACTTTCCAATTGATGGATCCAGGGTTGTGCATCTCAGTGATAAATCTCAAGCATGTCCAGTTGTGATCCATATTGAAAATGGTTTTGAAAAGTTTTAATAAAAGTTGATTTTGCTCAGACTAATCTTTTTACAACTTAGACCATTTTTGGACCAAACGGAAAATTTTCAATATCCACAACCTTCAATTTCATTAATTTCAATATAGAGTTCTCCGACTCTTGATACAAATTGAAGTTGCTTTTTATTACATTCAAAAAGAAAACTTGAAAGTACAAATTAAAGCAATAAACTCGGGGCATAGTCAGGTGTTCCTGTGCCTCTTCCCAAGCTTATGGAAGCTTCTGATGCCAAAGTAGGTCCTGTTTGTGCCTCATCTTCAAGCCAAGCAATGCATTCGCCAAAAGGGCACAACTGAAAGTGGAGCAAGGGCCGGAAGTTCTCTTGTTCTCTATGTTGTGGCATACCGAGCTAGCTGTGAGCCTTGGACTAAAAATAAAGCTGGGTAGTCTATCCCCTTTTTTGGGCAAATCTAGTCGCGCCCGAACTAACGCCTGAATCGGAATGGGAAGTGGAAGACACAGTGTGTCAAGCCAACCAACTGAATGCCAAGCTACCGGGACATGCTGTAGCTCATCTCAGGTAGATCAAACCAGGGGCAGTGCTAAGCAATGTCAATTGCAGATCTACTGCACATCTAGTGGCACCACCATCCCTCGTTCGGAAAGTCAACTAGCCGAGGGCGAAAGAAATAATCGCGCGCTAAATATGCTGGACAAGAGTCCACTACCTTCAATTTCTCCATCAGCCATACCTGGGGAGGAATGAAAAATAAGAGAGATTGAAGAATAGAGAGGTGTACATTGAGGGAAAAGTGAGAAAGGGTTTTGAGAGAAAAATAAAGCCTGAGGGCCGAGTGATGTGAGAAACACATGTGAGAAGGGTTGGAAACATTACCTGCGACAATAGTGGCCTCCCTGCAAACTTGGTTGTCTCCCAACAGTGGAAAGCATCCAAGCCCATCAAGGTTTCGGTTAATGTCATGCCGACGTAGCTTTTGCCCTTTTTCAAGCCCTAGGCAACCTCAATCAAATGAATGCTAGACCCTCCAAAGCCAGGGGCAAGCAGAAAATGGGCCACAATGCACAAGCAGAGGGCATGTTGCCGAAAGCTTTGCCAAAAGTGGTCGCCGTGGTCGCCAGCTTTGGAAAATCGATGAATCAAGCTAGGGACGTCTAATTTCCCATTGTGGACCAAAGATCGGGCATCCTGTGAAGTGAGCCCGCACATCCTTCCCAAAGCTTGGATGTGCCCAAAATGAGACTAGGGAAAGATCTCCTCGTCGCGCCAAGATTCCATCAAAGCTTAGAACTCTTCAATTGTGGGGCATAGCTCTTGTCTGCCAAAGCTAAATACGTGCGTAACCGAGTTCCAACATCTTGTTGCGGCATGGAGGAACGGAAAACACAGCGAAGTACGGCTCAACGGGAATAGTGCGTTTAGCCCGAAACCCCGAAAATTTAACTTTTCCTAGCCGTCCAAGTTTGCAATCCATGTTGAGAATTTTTCGGCAAAGAACGGTTCCATTTGGAGCAAAAATAGAGCAAGAATGAGAAAACCACGAAGCTGGAGCTTTTATAGAAGATAAGGCACTGAGTGGAGGACAAGTGGCAGCAATCTAGAGATTCTCAGAATTTCTGGCCGACCAGCCAGTTCAAGTAGCCAGCCGGCCACCTTTACTGGCCGACAGTGAGAATAAGTGGCCGGCAAAAATAAAAAGTGGCCGGCAGCCACCCCTTGTCTCCAGCAAAGAGCCTTTAGCCTTCCTGTGTGCTGAGGATGCTGAAAAGCCTGAGTTTGATTATAATTTGGGTGCGTATCGTTGTTCTGTTGAACAGAGAGCCTTTAGGCAATTGTATTTGCTTATTGAGTTGTTGCAATATGCTTATCAAGTTTGTTGCAATCTATTTATCGAATTGTTGAACTTTGATTATCGGGTTTGTTGTAATTTGTTTATCGAGTTGTTCTTTAAGTTGTCTTACTTTGTTTGTTGTGTCGGTTCACTACCTGACTTTGCAATGCACAAATGTTTAATTTCCATCAAATCTCGTTTTTGTGTAGAATGGTGCGATGTGATGCTCAGAATATAAAATGCAACACTTTTTCAATCAAAAAACTGTTTTTCATTCCATCATGGTTTCTCTTTACAGAAAGTACAAGTTTTAAAGAAAATAAAACCGCCTAAGGCTATACAATGTGCTAACATTGCTAGCAAAAAAAGAAATAAAGCAAAAAGCATCTGAATCGGTGCCATCCAGCTCAGGATTAAGAGGCCCTCTTCATTCTCTTCCTCGGCTGAGCAGACTTTGCGCCATTACCATTGGCACCGCCGTCCGAATCTGAGCCTGAGCCGGAACCAAAGTCACCTCAGCTCCCATTCTCGGAGCCCTCCTCAGCATCATCACTACCCTTAGAACCTAAGCCAGTGCCATCGCCTCCACCCTCAGATGACTCTGACTAGGGACTCGCCGGCTCCTCCTCCTTGTTGGACTTGCCATCATCATCGTGCGTGGCAGGCTCTCGACATCTCCCTGGACTGTGCGCCAAAATCTCTCTCTCTGCCACTCGAGAAGGCTTTGAGGGTCCTATCTGCAAAGGTGTGACCTGAAAAGACAGTTTGAATTTATCAGCAAGTATCAAGTGCAAGTGCGGTTTGTAGAGTATATGCAGAAATCAGATACAGTATGTGCATGCAGTGTGTTGTCTCAGATGTGATCTATACATGCGGTGCATCAGTGCAATGAGGTGTCAGTTTCCATGTATCAGCAGAAGTATGATTAATGCAAGAAAACTGAAACTTACCAGGATCCCGTGGGAGGTCAACATCATCTCTCTCCTGAGGATCATGCTCTCGAATGAGGCCATCACCTGGAGTAACCCCTCGACATACTCTACGGAGGGCTGCAAATGCAAGTTGAAATCATGAGTACATAAATGAATAAAAATCTAAGTAAGACTGAAATGAAATGCATAAAAGCTGTAAAGTGTACCGGTGGTGAGCCAGGTGTCTTGACGTATCGGTGATCAGGCAATGGAGGCTTGAGCGGAATCTAATAAGGCACTCCAGAGAGCCGCCAACTGGTCAGCTTAGTCGGGGGATCAGGCCATCCAACACACTGCCTAGTAGAAGGCATCCCTCTAGTCTCACCCCTTGGAGCCTGAGCCCTGCTCGTCGAAGGGGCATCTGCTGCCCAAGCTCTACTCGTCGAGGGAGTGCCTACTGCCCAAGCCTTGCTCGATGAAGCAATATCAGATGTCCTCCTCATGGGAGCACGAGCGCCTGCCAATGAAGGCATGAGGTATGCCTGGATGTAAGTCACGTAGTCCCCCTCTCCAATGAACCGGTCCGCATCTGAGCCTTGCATGACGTCAGTAAGCTCCTGAGAGGAGAAGCTCTCTGTGGTTCGCATAGATGGTAAAGGTGGCAAAGGGACCGACTATAATGGCAAGCCCAATGTCTGGCGCATGAAGTGCTCACCTAAGAACCAAGCTCGGCCCATGGGTCTCCCGAGCACAAGCCGATATCGGGAGGCGCCCCGAGCTCCGGTACAATGAAATCGGGCAAACTCTGGCATCACCGCCCAGGGCTGCCATGTGATCTGCAGATAGCAAGTGCAGGAACTGATTAGTTACCATTAGATATGCAAATTGAATTGAAGCTGAAAGCAGGAAAAACTATGAGTTTTGAATTACCTCTATCGTTCTCACTATGTCAAAATACTGGCGCAGGTATGAGAGGGTCTCTCGGGCCCTAGGCTGACACCGACCATCGTACCGATGTGAGTAGGGTACCTCAGAAGGTGTCTCGACCTCCGGCTCGGGGGCAAGTGCTGGGAAATAAGCGTATCTCCACAACTGTGCAAAGCAAGAGGGTGGCAATGAGAATATAGATAAACACAGATAATGTGGAAAGCAGAGTATGTGTGCAATGTGCAGAATGCAGAAAAATACAAGACCAGCATGGAAAATACAGAAAGCAAAGTATGGCACAGTGTATAGAAAGTACAAGTGTAGAACATAAATTAGACTCTGTGTGTGGGCAGTGTGCAGTGTACAGAAGGTGCAAAGCCGAAAGCATAGCAAAAACTGTAAAACTGAAATGTACAGCATACCTCCCAGGCTCGCCAATAGCCACCCAGTACGTTCCTGTTCCTGTGGGAGGTCGAGCTTATATAGCAGTAAAGGGTAGTGAGGCCTGCGCCACCGCAATCATAGTGCCGCACCTGGGATAGGTCCACTAAGGCACCCAGAAGATATAGTCCAACAGTGTTCCCCCTATCAGCAAACAAAGTAGTGCCAAAGAGGAACATGAGGAAACCTCGAGTGTACTGCTCTGTAGCCCCTACTGTCGTGAGCTTCGTCCCTTTGAAGTGGTCGGCAAACCAAGTATATCGGACCAAGCCTGATGAGCGGTAAATAGGTAGATATGCTCCACACAGATATGTCCAAGCAGCCTCCCACTCGCCTATGTCGGAGTCATACGGAATCGGCTGGCCTCCAACCTTGAGGCCTGTCAGCATGGCAAAGTCGTATGGGGTCATGGTCATGTCCTTGGTGGTAGAGAAATAGAAGGAGTTGGTTGTGTCCCACCATCTCTCTACCAATGCTGCTAACAGGGTCCTACTCGCAAAGAGACGCGAGAGCCCCGTGCAAAATAAGCCAAACCCCGCCTCGTCAATAATCTATTAGATGCCATCAGGGAGCTCCAAGTACCACTCCCTCGCCATGGTTGACCCATACCCGCGAGTGAAACGAGTGTTAACCTGTGTGGAGGAGCAGAAGTACAGTGTGTGAATGTGTTCAGAATGAGTAAAAGTAAAGGTACGGTGTGTGAACGTGTTCAGAATGAGTAAAAGTAAAGGTACGGTGTGTGAACGTGTTCAGAATGAGCAGATGAAATACAGTGCAAAAGTGCGAGCTATGCAAGAAATGTAGAGTACAGTGTGTACCTCAGGCACGTTGTGGGACAAATGGGACTCAGGCTTCCATAGTAAAAGATCTATAGATTTGCGTCGTGCAAACCTAGTGTAATGGCGCACTGTGCTAGGTAGTAGCACATGCACCTCAAGATGGTACGCCGCAAGGTCAAATGGCCGAACTCGGGGCGGCAACAGGATGTGCTCCAACTCCTCCTCCATCCTCGGAGAACCCCCGTCGTGTGGCATGTCATTTGCCATCTACAAAGAGGGTGAAAAATGAGCAAAATGGGTAGAAGTGCCAAAAAGTCAACAAAAGTCAACTCTTGGGAAGAGAAAAACTAAAAGAAAGCCTGGGAAAAGGTGCCAAACTCAGGAAAAAGTCCAGGGAAACAAACCTCGGAGGGTAAAAATGGGGAAAGAGGCTCCGAAAATGAATTTTGATTGGTTCAAAATGAAGAGAACTGAATAGTTTTAGCAAATCAACTTCGCGAGGAGCGTTGGAAAATGCGTGTGGAGCACAGATCTGAGAGGAAAAATTGTTTAGAGGCAAAGAAGACGGAGGTTCGGCACTGTGGGTGTGAGAAAAAGTGATTTGGGTTTGTGTTTTTAAAGCCCTCCATGCAAAAAGACAAAGCTGCCCCGAATCTGTTGCAGAATCGGCCGACGGCCGCTTTTGTAATAATAGCTTTTGAAAGTGGCCAGCAGCTTCCCCTGATGGCTGGCAGGCCTCCACCAGCTCCCCTTGCCTCTTTTACCTTGATATGTGTCCTTGGGTTCCAAGAAATGCAAGGTATGCTCAAAGTTTGATTCAAATGCCTCCGCGGAAGCCCAGAATTGTGTTCTCCGTGCACGGTGATCATCGCTCTTCAACACACATAAGGTGTATCCTTTTTAACATAGTGCAACTCTCCGAGAGGTAAATCGGGAGTTACCTTTGAGTTGTCTCTATCATACCCTTTTGTTGTTGCTTAGAATGAACATCCCTTTCATCGCTGCATGGAGTATGCATTTTGAATTGTTGCATTGAACATGCATTACAATGTTGCATTGAATATACATTACCATGTTTGCATAAGGCATGCATTCTGCATTGAATATGCACTGTTGATTATCTTGCATTGAATATGCATCACTGATTATCTTGCATGGAATATACATTGTTGATTATTTTGCATTGAATATGCATCTTACATTGCATATATATCGTTGTCGTTCGTCTTGCAGGAGACATGCATTACATTGCATTGTATCTATCAAGTTTCTCTCTCATACATGCACGATATTGTATGTACAGTTCATTTAGAGGAATTCCAGGTAAAACCATTCCTCTCCCCTATCTCGTTGGTTAGAGACATTCGGGTACGCCCGCTATCTGCACCGACATCTCGTTGGTTAAAGACGTTCTGGTACACCCGATGTCTACACTGACATTCCGTTGGTTAGAAACACCCGGATACGCCCGGTGTTTACACTGACACCCTATTGAAAGCATTTGGGTCGTATGCCCGCTATTTTCTTTTCCCTCTCTCGCATGTGATACGCTGAGAGGTATTTCCTTCCCTCTCTCGCGTGTGATACGCTGAGAGGTGTTTCCCTTCCCTCTCTCGCGTGTGATATGTTGAGAGCTGCTTACCTTTCCTCTCTTGCGTGTGATATGCTGAGAGGTGTTTTTCCTTCCCTCTCTTGCATGTGATATGCTGAGAGGTGTTTCCTTCCCTCTCTCGTATGTGATATGTTGAGAGGTGTTTCCTTCCCTTCTGGCGAATTGGGGGAGAGATTCTCCTCCCATCTCTTCGACTTCTAATTCAGCCCCTGTTAGATCTTCCAAACTGGTGAAAATATTGTCCTCGGGAACAAATAAGTCTACTCGGTCAAAAGTAGAAAAGTTGTCAATATGGTCAGGGCTGATGTGCTCAAATGCCAAGTCAATCTCCCTGTTCAGCTCTTGGTCCTCCGCACGGCCTTCTGATTGTGCGTCTTCGCATACTTGTTCGCCTGCGTCAGCATTAGAACCCTCGACACCAATATCCCTTGGGCTTTTGTAACTAGGGAATATGAGAGCAATAAGTTGTCATTCACCTCTTGGCACAGGGATGTTATCTACGACCGAGAAAGCGGAGTAGTTAGGATCGTACTTTAGCAAGACGTGGGCCGCTCGCCTTTGGCCTTAAAGGTTTGCGTGACCTTTGTAATTGAGAGCCGCCTTCACTTGTTCAAGGACGGCTTCGTCCGCCAATGTCAATGTTCTTTTTAAGTTGTTACCTGCAAGATAGAATGAATTCAACATCTAATAAGTAAGTTGGATGAATTGTTTGTACAAAACATAACATTTTTAGTCGGCCACCTGGCTTGCCTTGTCGCCTTAGCACTAGGTCTTCGCGATCTTCTCCTTCGCCAAATTCCCAATTACTTCAGACGGCAACCATAACGTCATCAACTCTTTTGCCAGAGCTACCGAGCATAGTCACTAAGTGATTATCGATATCTTTGGCTCTCAGGAAGTAGCAGCCTTGCTGGCTGGTTGATTTCACCATAACATAGCAATGCCGAATAGTTAGGATCCCTAAGTTAAGACCTAGTCAGCGGTTCAATTCTACTATACCCATGATTATTCGGTAGAAGTTCACGTTAGGTTGGGAGGGAATTAGCCCCTAATAACGTAGCACAGTCCTTACGAAATGGTGAATGGCGAATCAGACTCCACCCTCAGCAATTGCCAAGAGTGGGAAATTAATCGTGTTCATGTCAGCCTATCCATATCCACCACACTGTCTATGACAAGGGATATGTGGACATCGTCTAGGATTGAAAAGTGATGATAGAAGGCTGCAACTCGATCCTCTAAGAGGAGAGCTTTCAAGTGCCTCACCATTTGAGATGGAATGAAAATAAAATATATAAAACAAAACAAAAACACGTAGGGAACTGGAATGAAGAATAAAGCGAGAAAAGAAAGGGAGACTTACAGGTTGAGGACAAAGATGAATAGTGGGAAACAGGGTTACAGAGGTCTCGAAGGAGGTTGGAATAAAGAATGGTTAAAGGATGGGCTTCCATTTCAAGAGTATACGGATGTACATATTTCAAATCGCATTAAATGAATGTCAAATACAAAGGGGCGGGAAGCTGTAATGATTAACACGTCTGCTCTTACGAATCAGTATGAAAAGGAGTGCAACTGCCGTATTTCTAACTTCTGAGGATTTTCTGATCTGTTAGCCGAGAAACCAAACACGCCGAATGAGTAGGTTATTCGGATGTTTGGGGGAAAATTGTGGGAGCCGAATACATGTGACTCTATCCAAGTACTCAGGAGTCTCGAGAAGACTAGTGAGGTTAACTCGGCATGACCGGACCCATCTAAACAAGGCTGAGTTCAAGCAGAGCCTATCTTGCAGGCCAAGTATGCTGTAAATCTTATGGCATATCTGGAGGCCTTGCTATGACGGTGAAAGGCCATAATGGGAAAGCGAGACCCCGGAGAGCACTATAAAAAGGTGGAGCATCAGCCAAAGTGAGGTATGTGAAAACAAAAAGATAACTTGAAATATAAGTAAAACTTGAGAGGATACTAACTTATCCATCGGAGTGCTAATTCTAACACCCCCAACCAGAGTGTTCATTCCTTTTTCAGGTAGCAACCAAAGGATCAAGAGCGTTTACATGGATCCAAGAGTATTCCTAAAACCCCTTTTACCACAATAACTATATCCACATTTTTTGAACAATAAACTTCAAAACCAATTATTTCTCATATCCTATGGAATTTCTCATTTATATACAACAACATGAAATTCCCCATCACTCATTCATTTTAACACTTTAACGAGTAAAAACCCATGAATTCTCAATATCTCTCCTAATATCCCCAAATTTCTAGGTTTTCACCAAAAACTAGACATTTATCCATTTTGAAAGAATATCTCCAACACTCCAACACAATATCCATTCTTAACAATGTAGTTCAAAATCTCAAGAACCTTTTTGAAAACAAAGTGTGACACCACTTTTAAAATCATCAACACTCATGAAACCAAAATCAAATTTCAACACCACAAGAAAGAGTTCCATAATCAACATGACCTTGCAAATATATATATATATATAACTCTAAGAGATCCCTACCTCAAGTTTTGGAGAAGAAAAGAGGAGAAACCCCCAAATTTGACAGTATTGAAATCCAATCTCCGCAGCACAAAACAAAGCCCTCGGTTAGCTCTCCAAATTTAATGAAGGATGTTGGGTCAAAACTCCAATGGATTGGAAGAAATCAAGAGTTTATGGTGTTTTGGTGGAGGTTTTTAGAGAGAAGAGAGAGGAAAAGATATTTTAGAAGAGAGAGAGAGATGTGTAAAAAGTGAGATACGCTCAGCCCAAGAAGAAGAAAAAAGGCAGATTTTCGGACTCAGCGGACTTCCGCACGTGCGGCACTGTAAGAATAATATTAGTATAGTATATATTATGTGAATATTTGTTTCCTATTTAGGTTTGGTTTAGGTTTATTCTTGTTTCCTATTTAGGATTAGTATAGGTTTATACTTATTTCCTATTTAGGATTAGGTCTAGAATTGCTATATATATCACATGTACACATTGTATTAAAACAATTGGATATATAGTTTTATTCAAAAAACTAACATGGTATCAGAGCTTGGTTCGAAACTTAAAGGACTCGAAACCCTAGCAACTATCTCTGATTCTGATCTCTGGTCTTAGAAAGTCGACCCATCTGAGTTGGGTACTTCATCTGGTCGTTTCGTCTGGTTCGTCTAGTCATCGCAGTTCATCATCACAATTCGTCTGGATCTTTAATGTTTGTTTCCCTACCATTGGGTGTTCATCGAAGTTGTATTTGTCACTAGAATTGCAATCTGACAACACGTTGACCCATCTGGTTCGTGCGAGGGATCTTTCTCTCTCTCATTTTGGTTCACGAAGTTCTCTCTCTCTCTATCTCGTACCTCTGTCTGACCTTGTTCTTCTTGCTTAACTTCTGGCTCTCTCTCTCTCTCTGGTTGTGTCGATCGAAGCTCTTCGTCATTGGTCTCTGGTTCTCTGCTTCGACTTGCTAGACTTTACTTCAGCTTCTGGTTCTCTGGTTGGTTTCAACCCCTTAGCTTTCTTGTTATTATGTTGTCTCTAGCTCTGAATGAGTGTGTCTTCTGCCATCAGATGGGCCATTGAAAGTATCACTGTCCCAAGAAGGGATGTCTATTTGGCTCCTATTCTCAGCAGTGTCAAACCCAGTTTTGCCTTTCGTCTCCGAGTAATTTTCAGGCTTCTGCCAGTTCTACTGCATCTGCTCTAGCTCCTGATCCTGACTTGGCTTCCTTGAGTGCTCAGATTAGTCAGTTTTAGCATACACTGTCTACCTCCCAGCCATCCCCGTCTACCTCTATTGTTTCCACTCTTCATTCAGGTTTGCATGGGTCTTCATCAAGTATCTCTTTGTCTATCAGGATTTTTGACTCTGGGGACTCTTATCATATGACTCCCCATATCTTCTTACTTTAAAATTGTACTCCCCCCATTTTCCTACTATTGTTAATGATGCTAATGGGTCTGATATGTCTGTTATATCTGTTGGGTCTATCTTACCGTCTACTATGTCTACTATCTCTATTCCATCTGTCCTTTATGTTCCTTAGTTATCTATTAGTTTATTATCTATCAGTCAGCTTGATACTCCCGGTTTTGATGTTATCTTTTCTTCTTCTATCTGTTCTATGCAAGATTAGATGTCCAAGCAGCAAATTGGGACTGGCCATAGAGTTGGAAACCTCTATGTGGTGGAGAGCTTGCATCTACCTATGACAACTTCTCCAACTATTTTTTCCTCTTTTCAGTTAGATTCTTTGTCCACTCCTTTCTACTTGTGGCATTCTAGATTAGGGCATTTGTCCGCTGACCGCTTATGGTCTTTAGCTCAGTCAGGTTTATTGGGTAAAGTTTCTCCTGGTGAACTTACTAAATGTCGGGAGTGTAAACTTGCCAAAATGACAGCCTTACCTTTTCATAAAAGTACTTCTATATTTGATACACCGTTTTCTTTAGTTCATACTGATATTTGGGGCCCTTCTCATGTTCTCACCAAAGGGGATTCTGCATACTTTGTGTCATTTGTTGATGACAGCACCCGTTACACTTAGGTTTATTTTATGACTCATAAGTCTGATTTCTATCAGACATACCGTACCTTTCAGTCTATAATTACTACTCAGTTTGGATCTACAATTAAAGTGTTACGGTCTGACTTGGGTGGAGGATATTTTAAAAATGACTTCTGTGAGTATTTGGCCAATTTAGGTATCATTCACCAAACTTCCTGTACAGATACACTTGCCCAAAATGGTCAAGCCGAGCTTAAACAATATTATCTCCTTGAGACAACTAGGTCTCTGTAATGACCCCAAAAGTCGTCCTTATTTAAGTAGGGGGTTAATGTGTTTTAATTCAATTATATTCATTGGAATTGAGAATGTTTTATCCATTTTGGAGTATTGATTGAGGTAGTGGTGTGATGGTAAAGTAAGATTAGATCAAAAACTGTAATTCGAATAATTCGACTACGATCAGCCATCACTCTTTTGTCCTTTTCTTTTTCCACACTTTGAATTTGGATGGGAGGATAGAACCATTGGAAAGATTATTTTCAGGGCTTCGATTTGAGCACAAGAATGACCTAAAACGGAGTCCGGATGGGAAAGTTATACCTGTTCGAAGTTTGGAAATCTTTGGGACAGTCCGCTCTCGGGAATAAGGACGCTCGGAAGGAATTGCGTGACATAAGTTAAAACGGGATTTCTAGAGCATTCTTGCTATTTTTCTTTTCTCTCTTCTCTCCCTTCTCCTTAGGTCCAAAAACCTAAGGTTTTGATCCCAATCCTCACCATTTCTTTTCCATCTTTTTTCCAAGATCTTTCACCAAGAAGTGAAGAAGACAAGAAGAGGAACATTTTCAACCGATTTGATTTTGGAATTTCAAGTGATGCTCTTGACCTAGCTTCCTTGCCTTCAATCTTGAGGTAGGAGATCTTATTTGTATTGATTGATGGAGTTATGGTATTTTGGGTGTAAATTTAAATTTATATTTTATGTATATAACTACAAATCTATGATTTTATGTATATTATGTCCAATTTGTGATTGGGGGTTTGGGTTTATTATGATTGGAGATGCAATTGATTAAGGTGATGGATTATGAACTTTAGATTTGTAATCGATGAGAAAATGGAAGAAGAAGTAATGGTTTGAGGAGTTTGGATTTTTGTCTTGTCTTGAAACCCTTGATTTACTTGAAAACCTAAGTTTTAATAATGATAATAACTAATGAATTGGCCAAATTGAAGGTAGAATCTATGTAATGGTAATGTTAGATTAACGTTGTGTCTCAAATTCACCTTGTATTGCATGAAATGACATGAGAATGGTTGGAGTTGATTTGGAACCGAATTTGAAATTTGGCTTTTCGCTCGAGAAAGGAAAGCTGGCGGAGAAAAACCACCTCCGCTTTGTAGATTTTTTTAGAAATTTTCGGTTGCGCCGAGCGGGAGGGGCTATTTTCGTAAAAAATAAATGTTGTTCCATTTTGCTCCTTGTCCTCGGTAGTTTTGGAATATTTTTCATGACTGACTAAGATAAAGATAAATTCATATGAAGTGTAAAAACATAGGGAATGGTTTCAATGATTTAAGAGGAAGAGAACTAATGTACAAGTATAATTGTGTGCGAGGACACACTGGGAGGAACTAGCACATCATCACAAAGACTGTGAGTAGTAGTACCTATAAATGTTGTGCAACTATATTAATGTTTCAAGCATGTTTCAAGACAAGCTCATATTAAAGCAAGCATGTAATGTATTCACGCATGTTTGTATTCACTTAAATGTTTCGTTGAAAGTTAAAGTATTAAAGAAAAAATTTTCAAGTAATAAAGTGCCATTTTTCAAAGCTTTAATGCCAACAAGTGCCATTTTCATTTTATGCCATAGCGCCATTTTTCAAGGGCTTTAATGCCATCATGTTTACAAGGGCCTTAGTGCCACAAGTTACAAGGGCCTTAGTGCCACAAGTTACAAGGGCCGCCACATGTTCAATTACCTTGTGTGATGTTGCGAGTAGATTGGGCTTAAGATCGACTCATGATAAGATGACTAATGATAAGTATGTGTTTTAAGTTGCTTAAGTTAATGTTTTACGATGATCAAGTTATTATGTTATGAAGTTTGTTCAAGTTAATATGATGTAAGATCCTCAGTCGACACATGTTTCTAGATGGAGTCTAAGACCAGTATAAGACTAACTCTGTAGTTTTGCATTATGTGAAGTGTTTTGAAAATGATAAGTATATGACTTAAGTTCGGTAAGTACATGTTATGAAGTGTAATGAGTATATCGTTATGTATATGTTTTGAAGAATGATAAGTGTATGTTAGGAAGTTTACGATATGTTTTCAAGTACATGTTCTCGCTTGATAGGTATATGCTTTCAATTGTGGGATGTTAAGTATGAATTGTAATAAGTTCATGATTCTTTCTTCTTTCTCCCCAAAGAACTTTGGACGATGAATGTAACAAGTGTTGACAAGCTACGAATTTATTTGTTTTCTTTTATTTTGATTCATGTCAAGTATTATATCAATTAAGTATTACTATTCACCGAGCTTGGCTCACCCTCTCGTATGTTGTTTCTATAGATAATCAACCAGAGGACAGATCTACCGGACGCCTGTTCCCTATGAGTCGAGCACTAAGCGAGACCACCAGAGTTCCGTGAAGTTTTCGTTAGGGTGTTGGTTGTATTTTGTTGACTCATTGAAAGTTGTGTACATGTAGCTTTTATTGATGCCCGATTATAGGGCTAAGTCTCAGATATGTAACTCTATATGACCGATGCTCACGGTATAATTTTTTTGAGTCCTGGTTATTATATTGTATGTAATGAATGTGATCCTGGCATATTAGTAGTAGCTCAATGGAGTTTGCTATTTTATTTGATTATAGTGCTTCCGTCAAGGCCCCGTATCCTATGTATCTTAGGTTATTGGTCTGTTTTTGAGTAGGTCATGCCCAAACTTTTAGGGGCGGGTTTGGGGCGTGACAGTCTCTTTTTCTCTCTGCCTTAGTTCCGGCTCTATTCTAGGGGGAGGCAATTCTTACTACTGATTTTTTTCTCAACCGCATGCCTACTCCCTTTCTTTTTTGTCGGTCTCCTTATAAGGCTTTGCTCTCCCAAATTCCTAATTACTCCCTCCTTCGTGTGTTTGGGTCTACTTGTTTTGTCCTTCTGTCCTGCAAAGATAGGACCAAACTTAATGTCCAGTCTATCCTCTATGTCTTTTTGGGTTATAGTCCTACTTAAAAAGGCTATCGGTGTGAACCTGTTTCCCGTCATGTTTATGTCTCCCGTCATGTTTCTTTTTTCAAACGTCTACCTTACTTTCAACTTCTTCCTCTTATCACCCCATTTTCCAAAGAGGATTTGGTTCATATTGATCCATTTCCTTTTGAGGTCCTGTCTAATGAGTACATCTCCATAGTTCCTCCTAAGCTTGTTCTATCCTCTCCTCCTGCTTCTCTTCCGGTTGCTTCTTCTCTTTTAGTTTCTTCTACTCCTCCGTTGTCAGTTTATTCTCGTCGCAAGGCTACTCCTCCACCGGTTGTCTCTGCCCCTGCTGTTGATCCTCCTGCTTCTGACGACTCTGATCCTGCTGCACATCGATATCCTACTCGAGTGCGTCATCCTCGAAACAAGTTAGGTTGGTCTAATACATGTTTTTCTACTTCCTATCATACTTTTCTGTCTTCTATTCACTCTTTTTCAGAACCTCAGTCTTACAAGGAGGTCTGTCAGGATCCTCATTGGGTTCAAGCTATGAAGGATGAGTTGTCTGCTATACAGAAAACTAGTACTTGGGAGTTGGTTCCTTTGCCTGCTGGTAAGAATCTGGTTGGTTGCAAATGGGTCTACAAAGTCAAGACTCATTCTGATGGTTCACTTGAGCACTATAAAGCTCGTCTGGTTGCCAAAGGTTTCTTATAGGAGTATCGTATTGATTATGAGGAGACTTTTGCTCCTATTGCCAAGATGACTATTGTCTGTACTTTGATCTCTGTTGCTACTGTTCGTTCTTGGCCTCTTTATCAGATGGATGTCAACAATGCTTTTCTTAATAGCCATCTTACTGTGGAGGTTTACATGCGTCCTCCCCTTGGCCTTCACCATTACCCTAGACAGGTTTGTTGCCTTCGACGTGCTCTATATGGTCTGAAGCAGCCTCCTCGTGCTTGGTATGATTGCTTTCAGACTGCTATTACTGAGCATGGGTTTCATCCTTGTGCCCAGGACTCTGCTTTATTTTTTCTCCACACCTCTATTGGATTTGTTGCGTTATTACTATATGTAGATGATATGATCATCACTGATTCTGACTCTTTTGCTATATCTAAGGTCAAGCAGCATCTTTTCCGCACTTTTGAAATGAAGAATTTGGCCCAATTGCGGTATTTTCTTCGTATTGAGGTAGCTTATTCTCCCAAGGGCTACTTTCTCTCTCAGGCCAAGTATGCCAATGAGGTTATTCATCGTGTCAGTCTTACTAACAGTAAGATTTCTGATACCCCTATTGAGCTTAATGTAAAGCTCAACACTACTGATGGTGTTCTTCTGGATGATCCTACTTTATATCGAGAGCTCGTAGGGTGCTTAGTCTATCTAATGGTTACTCGTCCTGATCTTGCCTATGTTGTTTATGTGGTCGGCCAGTTTGTCTCTACTCCTCGCTCCACACAACGGGCTGCCTTCGTTCGGATTATTGGCTACCTCCGAGGTACTATATTTCAGGGTTTACTATTGTCCTCTACTTCCTCTCTGGATTTAGTGGCCTATGCTGATTATGATTGGGCTGGTGATGTTACTAATCTCAAGTCCACGTCTGGTTTCTGTATGTTTCTTGATGATTTCTTGATCTCTCAGAAAAGTAAAAAACAAATTGTCGTTACTCGCTCTACTATTGAAGTTGAGTATCGTGCTATGGCTCATGCTACTGCTGATGATATTTGGCTTCGTTGTCTTTTCTTTGACTTAGGCGTCCTTTTGTCTTCTCCGACCTCCCTGTATTATGACAGCTGCAGTGCTATTCAGATTGCATATAACACTGTCTTCTATGAGCGGACCAAGCACAATGAGATTAATTGTCACTTTGTTCGTTAGCATCTATAGTCTGGCTCTATCTTGCTTCCTTCCGTCTCTTTGGCTCTGCAGCTTGCTGACTTCTTTACCAAGACTCACACCACTACTCGGTTTCAGTTTCTTCTTGACAAACTCTTACTGTCTTCTGCAAACACCTAGAGTTTGAGTGGGGGTGTGAGAATAATATTAGTATAGTATATATTATGTGAATATTTGTTTCCTATTTAGGATTGGTTTAGGTTTATTCTTGTTTCCTATTTATGATTAGTTTAGGTTTATTCTTGTTTCCTATTTAGGATTAGGTCTAGAATTGCTATATATATATTAGTGTAGATACCCCATTTTTTACCGCCCTTAAGACTTGGGCACTATTAATGGTTTACTTGGTGGAGAAAGATGTGCAGGGCAAAGGTTCAGTTTCTTCGGCAAGGAGAGAGTCAAATCTCAACTTCATACCCCTTTTGGACCAAAACAATCTTGATCAAAAGATTTTAGACCTTAAAACTCTCTCTTTCAAAATGTTTTGAAAATAAAGTTCCTACGATGTTCCGACGCTCGCATTTCGTTAAATGTTGTGCTTTTCAGTAAACCGAGCAAGGGCAAAGTGAAAATGAATGAAAGAGAGATGAAATCTTTGAAAAATCTTTCAAAACACTTTGTTTATGGGTTTGGAGTTGAAGAAAAGAGGAAATGAGAGAAGAAAACTAGTTTGGGAGAAGTTTGGCATGAATCCGGGTAGGACCAAAACTGTGCGGCTTCACCAAAACAGGCATAACTTTTTTTACAATTGGAATTTTGATGCAAGGCTGTCACCATTGGAAATCTTACTTCCGGGGCTTCAATTTGGACACAAGAATGACCTGAAAAGGAGTTCATATGAAGGATTTATGGCCATTTGAAGTTGGACTGAAAGCGAATTTTCTCCGCCGACCGTAAAAAACTAGTGGTGACCTTGAAAAACTAGTGCCGACTGAAAAGTGGTCGGTCGACCAGAAAAGTGTTCGGTTGACCAGAAAAGTGGCTGGAAGGTCCCAAACTCAGATTCTTTGAAGATATTTTCTCTCCAGATGTCTTCTATAACCTCCAGCTGTTCCATAGACAGATATTTTCAAGCCAGCTCTCATTTTTGCTATATATGAGGCTATATCTCTCATTTTCAAAAAAAAAAAACCTTCTTGGAGAAGCTTGGGAGCTTCTCACTCTAAAAAGTCTCTCTCTCTCTACATCTTCTGGGGCTGAATCTCTGCCCCCTCTTTCTATATACTCCACTCCTTTGCCCATTTTGTGGATAGAAGTGCTTGAAAGTAAAGAAATGCTTCTGGTTTGCCTAGGCATCCTTCATCAAAGTTAACCACCATTGCGCTGAGGTTCTTTAAGGATCATTTTGAGCTTCAAAAGCTGGTCATGGCTCAGATTTTGGGCTGGTTTTGCAGCTGTGCATCAAGGGTAACATCTCTCTCCCTTTAAGCTTGTTTTGCACATTTGCTTGGCCATCTTTTCACACTACTTTGGGGCTGTTTTGGGGGTGGTGTTGAGCTACAAAAACTACTGATTTTCCTCTATTTTTCAGTCCTAAGAGTCTTGGTTTGTGCCTTGGTTGGGTAGGGGGTTGTCCTTCCTTTTGCTCCTTGGCTTGTAAGGCCTTGTGAGCCAACTTTCAAACTTTTAAAACAACTTCCTTTTGGCCTTAAAATCACTGAATTCTAGAGGAATTTCAGTGGTAGAAAACTTATTTTGAGGGCCAAAATGAGTGGGGGTTGTCCCCCCTCCTCTTTTCTTGTTTACTTGCATTTTTGGCCTATCAAAGAAGCATACATTTTCATACTTTCAAGGCTTGGTTCAGGCACTTTTTGGTGACTTTTAGGGCCTTCCTAGACTCTGTCTATGGCTGGTTTGGTCACCTTGGGTTTGCCTCTTGCATGTGTAGAGTAATCCCTTTTGTGGCTTATCAAAGTAGCATGTCATTCTTGCATGTATTAGTCATATTTCAGTGGGTTTTTGGTCATCATTTGGCACGCCATGACTTTTTTTTTTCAGCTAGTTTGGTAGCCTCTCACATGCTTCATATGCTTGTAGTGCAAATCATGTTTACTAGCTTAGAATGCATGATGTTTTGGCCCTCTATTCTGGCATATTTTGGCCATGCTCCAACCTAGTTTTGTTCATATTTTGGGCTTTCTTAGCTCTGTTTTGAGGCCTCATGGTCGAAAGATGCTTGCCATGCACGCTTGTAGTGTAATAGCCTTGACTAGCTTCGAGTTTTGAAGTCCCTTGCTTGCTTAACTTGAGGTATTTTCATGTTTTGGCATCATTGAGCATGATATTTCAGAGCATATAGGGCTGTCATACTTCCATGTTTTCCACTCTTTAAGTGCCCTTGAGAGTTGTGCTTTTATACCCTATTTTGTGAGCCATTGCATGGGCTTCATTTTTGTGCCTTTCAAGCCATCATCCCAACTCATTTTGCTACTGTTTTGGACCTGCATAGGGTCTGTTTGGAGTTGGTTTGGCCATTTGAGCATTGCCTTGCATGCCTATAGTGAAATATACTTCACTAGTTTCGATGCTCGAGCCATTCAACATGCATTACATGAGTTGTTTGCATAATTCAAAGTCGTTTGGTATGCCATTTCAAAGCTGAAACATGTGTCATTGCACTCCATATTTCATCCTCTCAATGCGTTTGGAAAGTTGTGTTTTGTGCCTTAGACTTGGGGCCGTTGCATTGTGCATGATCGTATGTGTTTTGATGTCTTATTTCCATCATCTATTGGCCACTGATTTGGGTGTGGTTGAGGCCCATCCATTTTGGTTTAAGTCCATTTTGCATTGAGTATGCCATTGTAGTTCATAGCATTGAGTATGCTATGTTGTCGCATGATTGATCATTGCATTGTGCATGCCTTGTTCATCTCGTTGTGTATGTTAGTTTCTATGTGCATTGAGCATGCCATTGTTAGTTCATAGCATTGTGTATGCCAGTTGCATGTTTGCATGTTGTCCCTTGCATGTTTGCATGACTTAGTTGTATTGCATTAAGATTGCATGCTAGAGTTGCATTGTGTTTGGAATAGGGGTTAGTCTAAACATGGGGAACGAGGTACGTTTCATGCTTGAAGTGATGAAACGTGCCTCGATTCCCCGTCGCCGACACTCTTGACTACCTATGACGGAGTTGTTGGCTTTAGGTGCTTGTATGTGCATTCATTTCACATTGAGTCGTGCAATTCGACTCTTCGGCCATCATGCATCAAGATGCGTGATTGGTGGCCCGAGGGTCAGGGACTACACTCCCTTGAGCTTATACAATGATAGGGAGAGTGGTCGTGCACACATGTGTTGTGAATACTTTGCCATCTCTCTCTCTCTCTTTGCGTAAAACCGAAACCGAGTAAACTGGTCAGCCGACCAGATTTAGTGGCTGGCCGAACACTTTTTCTGGTTTTTCACCACAAAAGTGGTCGGCAGGTGGTCTCCAAGGCCAATAGCTGGTCTGCAGCCTTCCCACAGATTTCCAAGGTGGAGTTTCAGCCTTCTAGAGCTTTGTGCAGTGTTCTGAGGTCAATTGCAAATAGAGGCAAGTCGGGGCGTCGCGAGGGATTTCCGAACTAGGCAATTCAAGCACGCATGCATCCTTTGTCATTCAAAGCAAAGCTGGGGCAACCCACATTCATTTAGTTTGCATGCTCATTTAGATTGCTTACTTAGTTAATTTGTTAATTAATTAGAATTGTGTAATAATTAGCTGCAGCTTGTTATTCTTTCCGTTGTGGAATAACTAGTTTAATTAGATTAGATTAGACTAGCTAGTTGGTTCTGTATTATTCATTCGGACCCTCCGTCAAGAGAGCCAACTATTGTAATAAGTGTGCGTGTGTGTGATGCATGTCTTCCAACCCTACGTCTTTCTCCCTTTTATTTACCAGCTTATAATGTTTAGTCTTAGGACATGTTTTAATCAGCATCCTTATGTTCGCATGTTTGCATCCATTCATCTGTCTTGCATGCACCGGGCTCAGCACATCATACTAACTGTATTGTATTTCAATTCCAAGTTGAACACATGTTATCTGTAGCATCTCATATGCCATCTTAGAATAGCCGAGCCTATCTTAGTCGCATTTTGCATGTGTTGCATTAGCCATCTTAACATGAACTAGGATCATGCATTGATTACTAACTAGTTTCTGTTTTGACTTGGAGTACTCGGTGAGTGTTTTTGCTTTAGCATCCTTGCATATGTGTGAGTGACTGCCATGATAGCATGCTTGCCATGAGGCTAACTGCTTATATGATATAACTGCCTAAATACCTGTGGGTGAAGGTTGGATTACCTGAATTGGAACAATTCATTAAATGCGAGTTTTAAGCCCACTTGAAAGTGGCAAAATCATGTTTTCCTAAGCCCACCCGAGGGTGGCAAATCCACGTCTTAGCCTACTTGTGAGTAGCACCATCAAACCATTTTCAAACAAACCGACATGAAATGTTTTGTTCCAATTTAGGCGATCCAGTCTATATTTGTGTGTTGTGCGCATCACATAGTAATTCTAGGCTAATAATCGGAATAAGAGCACATGTGTTTTCAAAAACAAGATATCATGCTTAGTACAGGCCGATCTTTGATCGGGCGAGCGGGAGTGCTCATTGCATGACCTTCCCCTCTCGTACCTAAGTTCCCGAGCCAATGCAACTTTGGTGATGATGGACACGTAGCCTTAGGCACGAGTCAGGGTTTCCTAAATTCTCCCAAAATAAAATATTTAGGTAGCGACTCTGTATCTGGCAAAACAATCCATGTTTGGCACTTCTTTCTAAAAAATCTGTTTTTCAAAACGATTTTCCGGATTTGGACTCTTTGGTGATTTATCAATCTCATATCGTACATTGTGAGATCAGATTAAGAACCGTGACATTGAGTCCGAACTGTAGTAAGCCCATTGAACAAAACGAGATTTTCCCAGGACGTTCGGGCGCGTCTACAATTAGATGTACACATTGTATTAAAACAATTGAATATATAGTTTTATTCAGAAAACTAACACACCCTTTTGCACGTGCGGCACTCACCCCCGTACGTGCTGTTCATCCCTCCGCACCTGACCTCCACTCGTGCAATAAAAGCAATCTTGCACCATTAACACTCCCTTCTCACACCGCTTGGCTCACCTCTCGTGCGACGTATACTCGAGTCCCTATACGTGCGATTTTGCCTCCCAGCTAGAAATTTCACCAGCTTGACCCATGACACCCCGGATCCAACCTCACACCTTCCGAAACAAGCGAAACTCGACTCTGTAATAAAATAAGGACGAGAATTTTGAAAAAAAATTTCAAAAATGATAAACCCAAATGATTGACAAGGCCTCAAGTTAATCCCCGACACTCTAACATGGGTAATCCCAAGAAAAATAAAAGAAGAATGAGACAGGTTACGTACCCAGTCATCACAACCTCCCTACCATAGGAAATTTTGTCCCCGAAATTAAATCAAACTACTCAAACAAATAAGGGCTTCAAACGACCAAAACCACGCTAAACACAATTTCAATTCAACAATAATAGTAACTCTCATACTAGTACGGAGATCTCAATTCTTAACAAAATTCACTATTAACAACATGGTCGTCATGCGCCTTAGCCACAATATTAACAACAGTTCATGATGAGCATAAGCTTGAAATTTTCCAACAACAATTATGCCAACAACAATTATGATAATTCATAATAATCTCATGCTTTGAAATAATAGCATACACAATATCAAGTGGTTAGCAACTTAACATATTTCCCTCAAACACTAGGGTCTATTACAAATTAAAACAACTAAGCATTCTCAAAAAAATTTGGATACTTGGAGTGGACCTCTGCCTCCCGCTCCCAAGTAGCTTCATTGACCCCATGGTGTCTCCACAACACCTTTACTAATGGTATAATCTTTTCCGTTAACACTGGCTCCCGAGTATGTAAAATTTGAACCGGTCGCTCTTCATATGAGACATCCTCACCTACCTCCAAATCAACTCAATCAAGTACATGAGAAGGGTCAGGTTCATACTTCCTAAGCACGGACACATGAAACACGTTGTGAACCCCCGAAAGCTGCGGGAGTAAGGCTAAACAGTATGCCACTTCCCCAATTCACTCCAATATCTCGAAAGGCCAAATGAACTTGGGAGATAATTTACCACTTTTACCAAATCTCATCAAACCCCGCCTTGGTGAGATTTTAAGGAACACATGGTCACTAACTTCGAAAGATAAAAGTCGTCTTCTCTTATTGGCATAACTCTTCTATCATCTTTGAGTCGTAGCTAACCTCTTCCGAATGAGAGCAACTTTCTCAGTTGTCTCTCTAACAATTTCTAGACCCAACAACTATGCATTACCCACCTTGGCCCAACAAACCGGCAATCTACAAGGTCAACCATACAAGGCCTCAAAAGGTGCCATCACAATACTAGTTTGTTAACTATTTTTATAGGAGAACTCAATCAATGGTAAGTGTCTCTCCCATGACCCTTTAAAATCAAGGACGCAAGATGTAACGTCCTCAAAATTAAAACCCATTAAACATAAAACAAGACATGCATTATTAAAGGTGTCATAGAAAACATTAGACAATGGTTATTTAAATCATCGAGTATAGTGAAATAGAACATCAAAATAAATGCCCTACGGGGCTTACATCTTGCCAAACACAATTTCACAATGTCCAAGTGTCTTTCCAAGATGTAAGCCCTCAGAGGCATTTATCACTTTGATGTTTTATTTCACTATATGATGATATCAACAATAAATAATAATATTTTTTCTTTAATAATGCATTTGTCTTTGTTTATGTGATTTAATTTTGAGGACGTTACAAAAGATCTAAGCATGTCCTCTAAAATCTGAATGGTACGCTCTGACTAACCATTGGTTTGAGGATGGTAAGCGGTGCTAAAGGTCAATTTAGTTCCCATTGCCTCTTGAAGGCTTTTCACAACCGGGTGGTAAAACGAGGTTCTCTATCCGATACAATGGTCACAGGGACCCCATGAAGTCAAACTATCTCTCTAATGTACAACCCTACCAAATGCTCAACTGAGTCACCAGTGCGCATCGGAATGAAATGCGTAGACTTAGCCAACCTATCAACAATCACCCAAACAGCATCATTGCCCCCATTGTGTTTTAGGAAGCCCAACTACAAAATCTATGGTAACTTGCTCCCATTTCCACTCGACTATCGGTAAGGGTTGTAGCAAACCCGCTGGCTTTTGGTGTTCAGCCTTTACTTATTGTCTAATAAGGCACTTCGATACAAATAAAGCGACATCCTGCTTCATACACCTCCATCAAAACTTGCGACTAAAATCGTGATACATTTTGGCGCCTCCCGGATGTACCACAAGGCGTGAGCGATGGAACTCTCGAATTAGCTCCTCTCTACAAGATTTTGGTACAAACAAACGGTCTAGATAATGTACACTCATATCCGAGTGAATGTTCAAACCTTCTCTTCCTTCCCGTTGGAGATCCTATCACGGATTGACTCCACCTCACAATCACCATGTTATGCCTCTATGACCGTACTAATCAAGGTAGGTTGAGCAATTGAAGTAAACAAGGTAGCACCCTTGCTAGACTCACCTAAATACAAATCAAACTCACTGATATCGCCTAGCATAACCCACTCTTGAATGGCCACACTTCCCAAACTACTCACAAATTTCCAACTCAAGGCATCGGCCACCACATTGGCCTTCCCTGGATGATAGTGTAACTTGAAGTCATAATCCTCCATAAATTCCATCCACCTCCGTTGACATAAATTCAAGTCTTTTTGGGAAAACAAATACTTTAGGCTTTTATGGTCGGAGAAAATATCAAACTTCTCACCATACAAATAATGTCTCCAAATTTTCAAGGCAAAAATTACCATTGCTAACTCTAGATCATGGGTGGGGTAGTTTTCTCATTAGTATTCAATTGTCGTGAACCATAGGCCACAACCTTCCCCTCTTGCATCAAGACACAACCGAGCCCATCCCGGGAGGCATCACAATAGACGATATAACCTAAACCTCTTTCTAAAATTATCAAAAATGGTGCGGTGGTCAATCTAGTCTTAAGTTCTTGGAATGACTTTTCACAAGCCTCGTTCCATACAAATTTGACACCCTTCCTTGTCAACCAGGTCAAAGGTGCGGCTAGTCTAGAGAAGTCCCTTGCAAAACGACAATAATGCTCGGCTAATCCCAAGAAACTTCGGATCTCAAAAAGATTTTTTGATTGTTCCCAATCCTACATGGCATCTATCTTAGAAGAGTTTACAGTTACTCTTTCTCTCGACATTACATGCCCTAAAAACTTCACATCGGTCAACCAAAACGCACATTTCTCGAATTTGGCATACAATTGGTGCTCCCTCAGCAAATCAAGCACTAACCGCAAGTGGTTCTCATGTTCCCCCTCAGAGGCTGAGTAAATTAAGATGTCATCCACTAAGACGACCACAAAGTGGTCTAAGAATTCTCAAAAAACTCGGTTCATCTAATCCATAAAGGGAGCAGGTGCACTGGTCAAACCAAAAGGCATCACAAGGAATTCATAGTGGCCATAACATGTGCAAAAGGCCGTTTTCTGGATGTCCTCCTCCCGGACTCTCAATTGATGGTACCCTAACCTCAAGTCTATCTTCAAGAAGCAACGAGACCCTCTAAATTGGTCAAATAAATCATCTATTCTAGGTAGAGGATATTTGTTCTTAAGGGTAACTCAATTCAACTTGTGGTAATCAATACATAACCGCAACGACTCATCCTTCTTTTTTGCAAAGAGAGCCGGCACTCACCAAGGTGATGTACTAGGGTGAATGAAGCCCTTGCCTAAAAGTTCTTGGAGTTGAATCTTCAACTCATGCAATTCGGCGGGTGCAAATCTATACGATGCCATGGAAATCGGTCCCGTGCCAGGCACTAAATCAATGGAGAACTCGATCTCCCAGTGGGGTGGCAAACTAGTAAGATCCTCGGGAAAGACATTCGGGTATTCACAAACTACCCTTGGCAAATCAACACGAGCCCCGTCACTCTCACTATCCAAGAGAGTCACAAAAAGGTCACCAAGCTCACTCCTACCACGAGGGTCAAAAACTGGGGACAAGACCCTATCAACTTGGTCCCTGAGAAAATAAAAACAGTCACCACTTGAGGTGCACACTGTAACTCTTTGACGATAACAGTCAATCATAGCACAGTACAAAGATAACCAGTCCATGCCTAAAATGACATCAAAACCCGACATGTCTAGCAATACAAAAGCAAATGGAAGTCAGCGCCTGGCAACCTCTATCTCACAACTGCAACATCCTCAGTCTAAGTCAACCGCACCCCCAACTGGTGACTTTATCCTGAGTGGGGGCGCTAACTGTGCCACCTCTAACCCCAATATAGAAGCATATGCAGCAGATATAAATGAATGTGACACACTCGTATCTATCAACACATTAGCCAAAGAATTACACACAATGAAAATACCTCTCACAACTGAGGATCTTGGTAACTGCTCTAGAGCGGTAACAATATACACACGCCCATGTGCCTCTTATCAACATGCTCATCTCTCAAAGCATAGGCCTGCTGCACTGATTAAGCCGAAGCGGCTCCCAGATTAGCGAGTGAAGTCTGAACTGAATAAGTCTACTGGTGGGTTTGAGTCTGCCTCAATCCTGATGCACCAGATGCACCTCCCAATTGTGGGTAAGCTCTTCTCATATGCCCCGACTGACCACACCGAAAACAAGTAAGTCCTTGCTTTCTATTATGGGACTGACTCTGAGATGTGTTAGGTAGTCATGGTAACATCTGCTACCCTCCTCCCTTCTAGGGGCAAGAATTGGCCTTGTGACCCGGTTGGCCACACTTGAAACACGATAAACTACCCAGTGCATTCTTTCCCAGGCCCGCACTAGGTAAGGGAAAAGTAGATCTAGACTGCTGTGACTAGGTTTAGGATAAAAAGGAGCCCTTATTCTTCTTGTTGGGTCTATAATCCCCCTATGACTCTTGGACCCTAGACCTCGAACCCCGAAGTCTCTCCTCATCAGCATGCACAATGACATCTACATGTGCCGCCACCTCCACAAGAAGGTCATAGTTCCGAATCATATTTCCAAAAACCTTGAAGAAAATCTTAGTTCTCAACCTCTTTTCCAATTCTATACAACGGCGTTCTTCCATTGCCACCAACTCCGATGCAAACTAGGGCAAACTAGTGAAGGCCGCCTCAAACTCAGCCACGGATAGGTTAAGTTGCTTGAGGTCTTGAAACTCTTGCCGTAATCTCTCCCTAGCAATGGGAGGTAGATACTTGTCTTGGAAAGCAGCCACAAAGGCTTCCCATGTCGGTTCCACTTTACACCTGGCGTACTTCCACCATTGGCCGGCATCCCCCTTGAGGTAATAACTTGCTAGCAATTAATATGCATTACATTTGATTGTGTCTATATACAAAGAGTAAAAGAATGACAATACCTTTCTGTTAAGGAATTGAAAATTTTGTCAAACTGAAGGAGGAAAGTACAAAAGGAAAACATGGTACAATATTCACTAGGTAAAAGAAGGCTCTTTAATAAAGAAAAAAACAAGCACAAGAAAATAAAAGCTATACATTTGTCAAAGAATTAATGGAGAATTTCTATGGATGTAATGACCGGGTACGTAACCTCTCTCATTCTTCTTTTATTTTTGTTGGGATTACTCATGTTAGAGTGCCAGGGATTAACTTAAGGCTTTGTCAACCATTTGGGTTTATTGTTTTTGAAATTCTTTTTCAAAATTCTCATCCTTATTTTATTACAGGGTCGAGTTTTGCTTGTTTCGGAACATGCAAGGTTGGATCCAGGATGTCACGGGTCAAGCTGGTGAAATTTCTAGTTGGCAGGTAGAACTGCACGTACGAGGGCTCGGGTCGCACGTGCGGTGATGAGGGAGTGTCGATGGTGCAAGACTACTTTTATTGCCCGACCGGAGGTCAGGTGCGGAGGGATGAACCGCACGTGTGGGGGTGAGTGTCGCACGTGCGGAAGGGTGCGCCACAAGTGCAGAAATGGGTGTTGCACGTGCAGAAGTCCGCTGAGTTCGAAAATCTGCCTTTTTCCTTCTTCTTGGGCCGAGTGTATCTCACTTTTTACACATCTCTCTCTCTCTCTAAAAATATATTTTCCTCTCCCTTCTCTCTGAAAACCTCCACCAAAACACCATAAACTCTTGATTTCTTTCAATCCATTGGAGTTTTGACCCAAAATCCTTCAATAATTTTGGAGAGCTAACCGAGGGCTTCGTTTTGTGCGGTGGAGATTGGATTTCAATACCGTCAAATTTGGGAGTTTCTCTTCTTTTCTTCTCCAAAACTTGAGGTAGGGATTTCTTAGAGTTATATAGATATATATATATATATATTTGCAAGGTCATGTTGATTATGTAACTCTTTCTTATGGTGTTGAAATTTGATTTTGGTTTCAAGAGTGTTGATGATTTTAAAAGTGGTGTCACGCTTTGTTTTAAACAAGGTTCTTGAGAGTTTGAACTACATTATTAAGATGGATGTTGTGTTGGAGAGATTCTTTCAAAATGGAAAAATGTCTAGTTTTTGGTGAAAACCTAGAAATTTGGGGATTTTTTAGAGATGTTGAGAATTCATTGGTTTTTACTCGTTAAAGTGTTAAAATGAATGAATGATTGGGAATTTCATATTGTTGTATATAAATGAGAAATTCCATAGGATATGAGAAATAGTTGGTTTTGAAGTCTATTGTTCAAAAATGTGGATATAGTCATGAAATGACTAAATTGTTGAGAATGCATGAAATGTGGAAATGTTACAACTCTTAGATAAATATAAATGAATATATGTTTATCTTGTGAACTTGCATTGGAAAGAGAAATGGGAATTGTGATCACAATGGAAGAATATTATAATGCTTTGATATATGTTGCATTGGTATTTCAATTCATTTGGTTGTTATGAATTTTGAATTAAGATTTGAGAACTTTTGCATTGAGAAAGGAATATTCGTGAAACAAGATCTCATTGAAATGTTTTTTTTTTTGGGGGGGGGGGCGGGGAGGTAAATACGTTGGAAGTCCGGATAAGGGATGTAGTTAATATCGGTTAAGTTGGCCTGAGTGTCCAGGGTGAAAGACCGAAAACACGTGCGGAGAAGGTACCACATGCCTTCTGGTAAGCTACCAGTAAAGTAGGGATTTGGTTGTGCTAGTTATGCCTACTTGTAGACACCAACCTAGGGATTACCTCAGTCATATTTACCGTCCCTTGAACTTGCTTTAAAATTATTGAATTGTTGAATTTTCAAAATTTCATTGTGCACGATGGTTTTCAAAAGGATGAAGATGCGACTTTCTTTTAAAAGCATAGCATGACATATGCATTTCATCTCATGAGAATTGTATAAAATGTCTATACTTAGTTAAGAATTTCCTACTCTCACCCTATGGGATTTTGTGCAGGAAAAGATATGGTGTTTCCGCCAAACTAAGGGCTTAGAGTGTACCTTGAGAGCACAAGGCTCTTGTTTTTTTGTGACTATTTTTGCAAGCCAAGGGCTATATACCATTGTGTGTAACCGGGCTTAAGCCTTGGACTTTGTAGCCCTTGAGGGCAATTATTTACTTTTGACTAGTTATTTCACATGCTATAGATTCATGTACTAAGGTTGTTGAATGTATGCTGATCAAAAAAAAAAAGGTTGTTGAATGTATATTCGCATGTGGAACTTTTGTATATCTCATATGACTATGTATGCATATGTTGGAGATTTGGGGTTAACGTGGTTATTGAAAATTGATTTTTATTTATTTTTATTTTTTTTTTGGGTGTTACAACTTGGTATCAAAGCTACTGGATTTGAATTCTTGGGTCTCGTGGGAAGTGGTTGTTTTGCCATAATAGGTTCATTTCACTTGATTGGAAGATGTTTCATATTTTAGTGGTTATGTGATAACATGGTTCTATGACTAGATGTGTGAGGACTCTGTTCCATGTTATTGTAATTGATCTTAATTATGATTATGATTATATGCTTGATATGATTTTGAGTGATAATTACATGATCATATGTGTTTTTGAATTTTTATCTGTTCACCGTAAGAAAATCTGTTTGATTTTCTGCTTTAGAATTTAAATTGAAGGCCTAATTGGCCACAAAAACCGAAATTGATTACGCCATTATGATTAGCGTAATTTTTAGAGCCTACGGTGAATTTAATTAGAAATTGATTCGAATCAAAATAATTAGATTCAGAATGATCAAATTTGGATTAATTACTTAGCCTTAATCAAATTTGATTAGACAAACATACATAAGGGCCATATTACACTTAACTTCACTCCTTTTGAACTCAAAATCTGAAAATCACTCTAGAGAGAAAGAGGGCCGGTTCTAGAGAGAGGAAGAGGGGGAATTATGCATTTTGGCTCAAAGTTGTGAATATGGAAGCTACACTCAAGAATTAACTACATTTGTGAGGATTGAAGCTCCTAGGTGAGTAAATGAGCATAGATTCATGAGTTTAAGTTTGTAATTTTGTGAAATCAAAATTAAGTGGTAATCAAGAGCATGGATTAAATTGATTATGATGAATTTGAAGTCTATATGCATATGCATGTATAGAATTGTCAAGATCTTGCATACTCAAGCATGAATCGTGTTGAACATGAAGGATTGAGCACCAATTTCCACATGCATGCATAATTTTCATGAGTTTCATAATTATAAGCATCATTGGTATCATTTGAAATAGAAATGAAGTCAAGAATTGACATGCATGCATGATAGATAAGGATATGGAATTTATATGAAGTTGAGTACATGGATTTTGAAAATTATGAAAAGAATTCAAGGTAATTTATGAGGTGGACCATGATTTTAGTCAATTGGTTCCAAATTACTAATGTTCTTGTGTTATATGATGTCCTTCCATCCTCTTGTAACAAAAACCTGAGTTTTGAACCTTTGAATGCTAAGTTTGAACTTCAAGAGCAATTCTGGAAATTCCAGAATTTGGCATGTCCGTTCGAGCGGGGAGAGTGCCGCTCGAGCGTGAAATGTTAGCTCCTAGAACTTTTGCAGACATTGATGTCCGCTTGAGTGGGGAGAGTCACACTCAAGCGCCAGTGACTCTAAGCTCAAGCATCCAAAGTTATGCTCGAGCTCAAAAATGAGGCAACTAGTATTTTTGCAGACCAGATGGGTCCGCTCCAACGGAGGAATCCACACTCGAGCAGGTAGCCCTGTTTCAAAATTTTTGAAAAGTTGTTTGTGCTTCATTTTTCGTTCCCTTTTTTTTTCTGAGCACTCTTAGGCATACATTGAGCATTGTAAACGAATCAAGAAGATAAGAAAAAGGCCTAAGAGGAATGTATAAATTAGAAACAGATTGAGTAGTTTGTGACCCAATATGTGTTATGTATTGTGTAGGGTCAAGCACAAGGGCGAATCCACCAGCAGAACACTGTGAGTAATATCTTAGTAAAGATATTTTGAAGTATGCCATTTGTTTAATTGCTTACTCTTATTTGAGTTTACAAGTTCATTAATTGGAATTGTGGATAAACATTTGTTATATCATACGATTGGGCCAAAGGCCATCTGACATGAATAATTGGGCCAAAGGCCGTCTAACATGAATAAATGGGCCAAAGGCCGTTTAACATGAATAATTGGGCCAAAGGCCGTCTGACATAAATAAATGGGCCAAAGGCCGTTTGACATAAATGATTAGGCCAAAGGCCATTTGACATGAATGATTGGGCCAAAGACCGGCAGACATGAGTGAATTAGGCCTAAGGCCATCTGTTGAGAACAAAGTGGGCCAGAGGCCGCTTGATATATTCAGGTGTGAAGTCGCCTATTGTACTAGATAGAATCATAAATGGGCCCAAAGCCGTCTGATATATGTATATTTGTTTCGAATCTCATTCATGTACCTTCACTATTTGATATTATTCACTAGGCTTTCGCTCATTCTCATTCATGTGTATGTAGGTGAGCAAAGAGATGTTCAAACCCAGCCTCGGTGAAGTTATATGAGAAACAATCGAAGTTTTGGAGATTCAGCCCTAACGTCTCACGCACGAGACTCGTTTTTGCCCTTTGATTCTTTTGTTATATTTTTGTTAATGTTGGCGAAAATGTTGAATTACTTTTGTATATAAGTTTTGTTTAGCTGACTACATAATTGAAAATTCCTGGATATAGATTAACTCTATGAGTATGTGTGAGTTATTATGAAATACTTTTGGAGAGATTTTGCTATACCATGTAAGCACAGCTCTATGGACAATCTGTAAGTTTGCTTCTGTTTTGGCCCCTCAACTCTGATGAAATATGTTTTATTTGGTTTGAGGCTGTAGGTAATCCCTTGATTACTGGTCGGTTATGACCATAATCCATAGGGACAGGTTCGGGTCATGACAAGATGGGTATGGGATTGAACTTTTAGGATGTGGTTTGCACCTATTAAATTCCTTGAGGTCTTACTAGAATGGAACCTGATCAATACTCATTCGACTAAGGATTCTTGTATTTCGTGGGGTAAATTTCATCGTAAAGGAATAATCTGTATGTGTTTATGTGACTAAGTGCTTATGTGGAGTGAAACTAAGTTGCTTATGTGGTAAGGAAATATATAGAATTATTGTCATCGAGTGTGTGAGATGAATTGCAAGCACATTTGAATTCGTGTGCTAAATTGTTTACTTTATTCCTTAATTAGGATGTTAGGAAAGGGTCAAGCTCGTGGTTGTAGAGGCGGAAGGTGCAGTAGGCCTTGCTGAGGTGTACATGAAGTAACGGTCCACGAGGTTTTGGTGCAAGAGAAAGGGTTAATACGGCTGACCAAGCGGGCCAAGCTAATGTGGCCGAGCAAGTTGGGCAAGCGGGTCAAGCCGTGTAACGCCTCTAAAAATATTGACCTCTGATATATCTAGATTAACTCATAGGCATAATCTAAATCTCATTACTTCTCATTATTACATACAAGGACATCGAACAATATAGGCATTTCAATAGTCAACATTCATACTAAATCACCATTTTTCTATTAACGATATCCAACATGAGATTTCACAAAAGAGAGACCACTTGCATTAATACATTCATCACCCTTAAGATATGAATTTTTATAGCATATGATAATAACAAGTTAAAGCAACGAAATACAAATTAATGCCTTAACGGCTATAAGTTCCAAGGCTTTGCCTGGTTATAACAAAGTGATTTTCAAACCCATACATAGATAGCCTTTGGCTTGCAAAGAAAACAAAACAAATAAATAATAAAGCCTTGTGCTCCAAAAGATCCTCCACACCTTCACTTTGGCGAAGGCACACCACAATCACCTGAAAAATGGTTTCCACTAAGGGATGAGCATAAAGCCCAGCAAAGATAATATAAATAAAGTGCATGCAGTTTAACAATATCATGAGGTGCAATGCATATGAGATGCCAATGCCAAAATCATAGGTTTCCTCATTTTGAAACTCTCTTGCCATTCACTTGTTCAAAAGCATAACCAATTTAATTATCCATTTCATAGAACAAGGGGTGGTAAATACGACACTGGTAATCCCTAGATTGGTGTCTACAAGTAGGCATAACTGGCACTACCAAAACCCCACTTTACCGGTGACTAACTAGAAGGGACGTAGTACCTCCTCCGCGCATGTTTTCGGTCTTTCACCCCGAACACTTAGGCCAACTTAATCAATTCCAATCTACACCCCCTATCCGGACTTACCAAACGTATTTACCCCATAACTCAACACATTTCAAATATTCTCAATAAATCAATTAAAAAAATCAATTTTTCAAATCTAATGCTAGAATTAAATCATGAGATTATGCAATCTTTAATGTCACGGATAAATTTGCAAATATTTCAACTTACCTATTTCAAATGCAATTTCTACAATAATCAATACAACCCTCCACGGTTGCCCAAACCATTATCTCTATACAAAATGTAAATTTTAAGAGACAAATATGACTCATCATCTCATGTTTTCAATCATTTCAACATAAGAGTAACAATCACACGTTCAATCTCCTCTTTTCCAACTTAATCAAGAATTATAATATTCTTCCAAAAATTTCGTCAATTATCCCTTTTATTCAAACTCAAGAATTCCCCAAGAATTTTCAAAATGTAAAAAATAAATAAATAAATAACATAAGTTTCTTTCAACATTTCTCAATACCACAACATGATAAATATTTTTCATCTTTCTCAACAGTTCAATATTTTTAAATTAAACAATTTCTAAAAGGAATCTCAATAGTTTTCAATATTCTCAACAACATTCTCATCAATCTCACTCCCTTTGAACATCCACTTTCACATTCTCATTTGCTCAATAAACACATACTTTCAACACTTAAAAATTTCTCATAAGTTTAGCCAAACATCTAGGTTTTTGACTTTTCAAGTTCCTAGGGTTTTATCAAAATTTGGGGATTTCTCATTTTTAAAAAATAAATTTCTCAAATTCTTGGATCCCACAACAACCACATTTAACAAGTTGAAAACTGAAAAATACATATAGATATATATACATATATATATTTGAGAATCTTCCCCTTTTTTGTACATTAAATATATTTTTAATAAAAACCCTAATCTCTTATCAAAGTAACACATAATAAAGCTAAAACACATACACAATGTTTAGAAAATCCCTACCTTAAAAGCTAGAAGAGGAAACAAGCAAAAATTCCAATTTTCGACTTTGTCGAATTTTGATCTCCACCGGTCAAAACGTTGTTCTCACCAAGCTCTTCACTTTAGTCTCAAGAACATGGGTCTAAAACCTAATAGATTTTGGTGGATCATAGATTTTGTGTGATGAATGTTTAAAGGAAAAAAAAAATGAAAGAGAGAGTCAGCCGAGAGCAGAGAGATGGAGAAATGAAAAGAAAGAAGAAGAAAAGAGAAAAAGAAATGAGGGAAAGGAGTGGAGGTGCAGGCCCCCACGTGGGTTGCCTCTCATTGCATAAATATATATATATATCAATTCCAGTATATTTTCACACCATCATAATATTTTGCAACATAATTGATAAAATGATACAATATTTTCTTACCACAAAATATATTTCGTTTAATGGTGCACACCATAAATATTTGTAACTCTCTCAAGATTATAAAATAAATAATAATAATAATAATAATAATAATAATAATAATAATAATAATAATAACAACAACAACAACAACAACAACAATAACACATGGTTACAAACGGGTCATGTTTCAATCAATTGGATCCGAAATGAATTGAGTTTAATAATTTAAAATAAATCTCCAACTCAGATTAAAGTATAAATAAATTTTAAAATACTTAAGGTGGTCCCCACTATTCACATAATTAAATATGAACCAAAATGATTAAGTATGGGCTAATCAAATAAATCCCCAAAATTAAATTTATATCTCATTTATTACTCAAGACCCAAGAATTACCATAACTAAAACTAAAAGAAAATTTGCCAAGCGGGCCTTACAAAGTCGAAATCAAGAAGTAATATAATTTATTTTCATCAAATTTAAATAGAATGGTCCACGACACCACAATTATAACATTAACAACTAAACAATCAAACGATTTGGAAATTCATACCAATCCAACTCTAATCAATATCCAAACCCACAAACATATTTTAAAAAAAAAATTACTACACAGATATTGTTAGAAATGGGCGCCCATGTGGCATGACCCTTATCAACATTTTGAACTTGATCCAAATGGGTTTTGAATTCGAATTCAAACCTATATGGATAACTACTCTGCATATATATCTATCATCTTCTAATATGGATAGATGAGAAAGATATACGATATTATCTCTAGTAACTAATGTGGATAAATGAGATAATTAGATTATATATCTTATATATGGGATATGGGTGATTAAGAGATTAAGAACGTATGTTTTGATCTTTTCCCATACACAGACTCTCTCCTAAAAAATAACGATCAAAGCCATTTGCACTGTGGATTGTGTGGGTGATATTCAACACTGTAATATCACCCCATTGCTGGGTTGATTGACAAGAGTAAGGAAGCACGTGATTTACCCAGAGATCCTTCAATTCGGATCAGATTCGAAAAGTATGACCACTACCGCTGCGTCATTTTTGTTTACATTGGTATCAGAGCAATCATGGGTATTTTCGTGTTTTTCCTATTAATCATGTGTATAGTTTTTTTTTTTTTTTTTTTTTTTTGTATATGTATACATTATATACATGATTGTTTGTAGAGAAAAAAGAAAAAAAAAATCTATTTTATTAGATTAAGAGCATAAATATTTTTTTTTATGTTCATTAATGCCTTTTTTAAATACCATAAATGGTTTTATTTTAAAAAAAAGGAGTCCCAGAAGACAAAAAAAAACCGAAAAACACCGGCGTGGTGTGCGGCGCGTGGTGTGCCATGCAGTACGCTTCCAAGCTCCGCCTTCGCAGCCACGCGCCTTACCGCGCTGCGCCCACGCTGTAGCGCTCCATCGGCTGCCAGACGCGGCGCCTTCAGCGCCATGGAGCCGGCGGCGAGCCAGCGTCTGGCCGAGCTGCGGCGAGCCGAGCCGAGCAGCGTGACGAAGTGAGCAGCCGAGCCGCGCCGTTTTCCCCGGCCAAGGCTTGGCGATGATGCCTAAGGCCTTTGTTTGTTCTGTTTTTAATTTCGTATATGCTAAATGGTCATAATTAATTCATTACTTATTTGTTTTATCGTGGTTTGTCTTAGACTCGTAATAATTTTTTCTATGTTACGTAAAATTTTGAAAATTTTACGAAAATAAAAAATATTTTTTATGTGTTAATAATTCATTTTTTATGCTTTAAAATGATTCTAGTATTGCATAAATAATTTTATGGGGTTGAATTTTTTATTGTGGACTTCTGAAATGTTTTACTATTTACTGGGAATATTTTTTCTGTTTATCAGTTTCTGGATTTTTTATTTCTAATTTTATGTGTGTTTATTAGTTATTTAAAATTCCAGAATATTTCAGAAAAAAAAATTTCAGAAAATTTCAGAATGATGTACATTTTTAATTATGACATAAGCTGAATATTGTCTCAGTTTATCAGTTTCTGGATTTTTTATTTCTAATTTTATTTGTGTTTATTAGTTATTTAAAATTCTAGAAAATTCCAGAAAATTTCAAAATAATGTACACTTTAATTATGGCATAATCTAAATATTGAATACAGTATATTTTTTTGGATTTGTAATATGTTGTAATTAGAGAAGCATGATTAGTTATTTATTTATTTATTTATTTGAATTCCATTGTTAAATAAATATAGCATGAGTTGTTTGTAAATTTACAATGAGATGTTATTGTATGGATTTTATCATGTTTTGTATATGCCATAAGTAGTGGGAGATTGTTTGATTGTTTTTGCGCATGGAATTAAATTAAATTTTGATAATTATCACTAGAGGCGCAAGAGATGATTACGAGCTTAGCAAATTTTCGATCTTGAGACATGTGTAAAATTATCAAAATTTAATTTAGATTCTTTTTGCTGCAAAATATTTTTGTTTTGTGTTGCTATAATTAATATCCCTAGACTTGTTTACTCAGATGTAGAAATGGTCGCTAAGGCAATTGGTGGCAGACTTAACTAAGGAGAGAAATTGGATGGCGACAATTATGATATATGGCGCCAGAAGATCCAATACCTCTTCAATGAGCAAGAAGTCTTGACCACACTTGAACAAGTGATGGTTGAGCAGGCGAGAACATCTGACTCAACATCGTCATGATCTTGAAGCCTTCGGACTTGGCGTAACAAAGATCGGTGGCGCTTTACTATGTTGAGCAAAGATGCACAACGACTTGATTAGTGAGTTTGAGCATTGCCCGATGCATTTGAGATGTGGGAAGCTCTCAAGCAAAAGTTTGGTATTACCTCTTTGGCAAAGCTACGTAATGACTATGAAGTTTGACTCATATCGTAAAAGGGCATCACCGATGAAGCAGATTTGAGAGTCATGTCGACCATGATACGTGAGCTTGGGGCTGTTGGGCACAATTAGACTCAAGAGCAGAAGTACAAGTCAGGATCGCTCTCTGCCAAATTCTTGGGAGCAGATGAAGCAGAACATGATGCATAATGAGAGTGTGAAAACATTCGAAGACATATCGCGTCATTTGGAGCTAGAGGCTGAGCGCCTTGAGGCGGCTAAGTCTGATGGTTCTGCCATGGTGGTTGAGTCAAGCTCACGTAGGACTTCTCAGTTCAAACGTGGAAAAGCAAAAGGTGCCCCTAAGAAGCAAGCAAGCGCTTAAGCCTAATGGCGCTAGAAATTTCAAGCGTAGGGGCAAGAGAGGTGGTAAGAAGGCAAAGGCTAAGTTGACATGCTTTAACTGTAACAAAGAAGGACACTTCGCTCGGGATTTCCCTGAGTAGAAGAAGGTACTCCCTTACTTAATTTCTCGCATTCAATGCTTTGTGTCTAGTCAAGCATTAATTGCTCATTCTCCTCATTTTTGGGTTGTAGACTCCAGAGCAACAGACCACATCGCGAGGGACAGAGTAGGGTTCGTTGAGTATCACCGAGTACCTGCTGGGAGCAGAAAAGTTTACATAGAGAACGAGTCCAGTGTAGAGGTGCTTGGCATTGGCACATTCAAGCTGGAAATGCGACGAGGGCGCACCTTGTATCTTCATGATGTTCTTTATGCTCCGGATATTCGGCGAAACTTAGTTTCAGTTATTAGCATGATGAGCCTTGGTTTTAGCTTTTGTTTTGAGAATAATGGTGTTAGCATTTATTTGGGAACTATTTTTGATGGTTTTGGTTATCTTTCAGATGGTTTTTTAGTTTTGGATGTGAATGATTCTAGTCTTAATAAAAATGCCAATGGCTCTGTTTCTAATATTGCATCTTTTTGTGATAATGATTCTATGAGATGGCATGCTAGATTAGGCCACATAGGGCAAGACAGGATGACTAGATTGGCTAGAGAAGGTCTTTTAGGCCCACTCGCTAGAGTCACTTTGCCTACTTGTGAGCATTGTCTTGCTGGAAAGGCAACAAGGAAACCATTTGGGAAAGCCATAAGGGCATCTATCCCATTGCAACTTATTCATTCTGATATATGTGGACCAATGAATGTGAGGGCAAGGCATGGAGCCCCTTATTTCATCACATTTATAGATGATTGCACGCGTTTTGGTCATGTCTATTTGATTTCTCACAAGTCAGAAGCATTGGATTGCTTTAGACGATATGTTAATGAGGTTGAGAATCAATTAGACAAGAGCATTAAGGCTCTAAGGACTGACCGAGGACGTGAGTATCTATCTGAGGAATTTAAAGTGCTCTGTAAGGAAAAAGGAGTTATCAGGCAATTGACAATTCCTAGGACTCGGCAACAAAATGGTGTAGCGGAGAGAAGGAATCGCACATTGCTTGACATGGTTAGATCAATGATGGCGCAAGCTAATCTTCCAATTTCTTATTGGGGAGATCCTTTGTTGATGGCTACGCCTCGTCTTAACCGTGTGCCCTCCAAATCGTTCCTTCCACCCCATATGAGATGTGGATGGCAAAGCCTGATTTGGGCAATTTGCGGCCTTGGGGTTCGGCAGCTTACATACACAACACTTCTCATAAGTTTGGGAAGTTGGGCCCTAGAGGAAAGAAGTGTATCTTCTTTCGCTATAGTGAGCCTTCTTAGGGCTATGTGTTTGTTGGGAGCATCCGGATGGAAGTGTGGTAAATTGAGTCACGAGATGTGGATTTCCTCGAGGAGGATTTCCCTAGCAGAGGTGAGGTAACTAGAGAAGTAGAACTCTATGAGATGGAGGATCTACTTGAAGGCGCACCTAGTAGCCTAGTAGAGAATGAGGAAATAATTCCTCAAGCTCCTAGGGACAGTGGGAGCGATCTACCTGCCCATGGATTAGATCCAATGGATGAGGATTCTCAGGATTCTCAACTACGTAGAAGCAAACGTGGAGCTATACCCCGTCGTCGTTTTGAGATTGAAGGGGAAGCATTCATGATTGCTCCGAGTGATGAGATGGAGCCTAAGAATCTCAAAGAGGCTCTCTCATCCCCTGCTAGTAAAGAATGGAGTACTGCAATGGATGAAGAAATAGAGTCTATGAAGAAAAACCATGTCTGGGACTTGGTTGATTTGCCGCCAGGGCGCAGGACTATTGGGAACAAATGGGTTCTCAAAGTCAAGCGCAAGGCGGATGGTTCCATAGAAAGGTATAAGGCTCGCCTAGTGGCGAAAGGTTACACCCAACGAGAGGGTGTGGACTATGAGGAAACTTTTTCACCAGTTGTAAGGTTTGCCTCTATTCGCCTAATCCTGGCCATAGTAGCTCAGTTGGACTTAGAGTCAGTCGGATGGACGTTAAAAGCGCATTTCTCAATGGAGGTGGATGAAGAGATCTATATGGATCGACCGAAGGCTTTGTGGCGATGGAGTCGAGCGCAAAGTTTGCAAGCTTCAACGATCTATTTATGGCTTAAAGCAATCATCCGCAGTGGAATCGAGATTTCATCGAGCCATTGTTTCTAATGGGTTTACAATGATTGATGAAGATCCTTGTGTATGCGTTAAGCGGTCCAAGGACATTTTTACGATATTGTCATTATATGTAGATGACATATTATTGGTCGAAACGACAAAGAGATGATTGTCGCCACTAAAATGTGGTTGTCCTCTACATTTGAGATGAAGGACATGGGTGAGGCGAGCTATGTGCTCGGTGTTAAGATCCTTAGGGATCGCTCTAGGAGACTTCTTGGTTTGTCTCAAGAGACTTACATTAAGACTATTCTAGAGCGGTTCCAGATCTGAGCTGCAAACCCATTGACACTCCTGTTGCAAAAGGCGAGAGCCTAAGCCTTGATATGGGTCCTAAGACTCAAGAAGAAAATGAAAAGATGGCCCGTGTTCCCTATGCAAATGCTGTTGGAAGCTTGATGTATGCTATGATGTGTACACGTCCTGACATTTGTTATGCAGTCGGATTGGTGAGTCGTTACCAATCCAACCCAGGACTAGCTCATTGGAAAGCAGTTAAGAGGATATTACGATATCTTAGAGGGACTGCAGATTACACACTTTGCTACCAGAGTTCAGATCTACATCTAGTTGGCTATTGTGATGCTGACTGGGGAGGAGACCTAGATGAGCGTAAGTCTACTTCAGGATATGCTTTCATGCTTAGCGATGGTGCTATTTCTTGGAGCAGTAAGAAGCAATCCTGTATCGCCTTATCGACTATGGAGGCTGAGTTTGTGGCTTGTTCATCTGCCGTTCAGGAAGCCGTATGGTTGAGGAGATTCCTTCAGCATTTGGATGTTGTCACACACACTTCACTGTGACTATCCATTGTGACAAAGATGGTCGCACTTCGCCACGCTAAGGATCCTAAATACCATGGCAGAACCAAACACATTGATGTGAGGTTCAACTTTATCAGAGACATTTTGGCGCAGAAAGAAGTGATCCTGGAGCACATCCCTACGAGTCGCATGGTTGCGGACCCTTTGACTAAGCCCATTGCTAGAGATGTTTATCTTACTCATGTTAGGGCTTTAGGACTACGTAGGTGGTGATTTTTTATGTGTATTCAGTTGAACTCTTATTTCTTTGGGGATATTTATGCCATTAGTATTCATATTTGTTTCTTTTACACATTTATGTTTACTACTTTTAGCAATGGTTTGTGAATTAGCATACACAAAATAATTAAATTGATGTTAGCAGGCAAGATTGGCTCACTCACACGAGCAATCGCCCTTAGCGCTAGGTAGCGAGTAAGGATGAGACTAGAAGCTAAAATTATCCACTAGCTATGTCGTCTTGGTTGGAGCCAAGATGAGGTCTTGATTGGAGACCGACCATGGATATGAAAGTACACATTTTCCCATGATGTGCTGTTATGGAAAGCAGATCTGAGATCTCATTTGATGCGAGAGGCGAGCAAATAGAGAATTCGAGTTAGGCGCTAGGAAGCGACTTGTGCGCTTAAGAGCGACTAGACTAAGATCTGTATAGTGTGTGAGTTTAACATCACTCTTTGGAAGAGTAACTCCACTATAACATGCATTAAATTGCATGTGCTTATCGACCGTTAGCGAGGTGAAAGAATGGATCCTGATTCTTCACTGTGAGTCCTAAAAGTCATTTTTCCTAAATGACTTCACTTTGTGCCTTTGTGACCTTTGACTATGTCATAAGATGAGAAGTTGATGATCACTACTTTGGTATGTTACTGCGGTCATGTATGATTCGGCTTTAAGGGACATTCTTGGGAAAGCGGTCAATTTCAAATTGAATGATATAAGGGTGAAGGGGAGATCATCTAGTTCTACATCTGCTTTATATTCACTGTCGACAACTCACATCACTCTTTATAGGATGCTGATTGGGTGTGAATATAATACGGGACCTAGGAGAGTCAAACATGCTCTTTGAGGGATTAGAGATGTTTTTGGACTGATGTAGCTAGATGGAGTGCAGGTACATGAGACACTATTTCTGTTCTTTTGGGGTGATGTCTCTATGCTGACTCATATTGAGTTTCTAGTATAGAGCTCCCACTTGCAGGTGTTCTCAGCGGTCGCACGGTGCATTGGCTAGTATGAGATTGTTTATTTTTGGCGAGATTGAGATAGCGATGTGGCAGTGTCATGCCAACTCATGTGCGAGTGGGAGATGTTAGAAATGGGCGCCCATGTGGCATGACCCTTATCAACATTTTGAACTTGATCCAAATGGGTTTTGCATTCGAATTCAAACCTATATGGATAACTACTCTGCATATATATCTATCATATTCTAATATGGATAGATGAGAAAGATATATGATATTATCTCTAGTAACTAATGTGGATAAATGAGATAATTAGATTATATATCTTATATATGGGATATGGGTGATTAAGAGATTAAGAACGTATGTTTTGATCTTTTCCTATACACAGACTCTCTCCTAAAAAATAACGATCAAAGCCATTTGCACTGTGGATTGTGTGGGTGATATTCAACACTGTAATATCACCCCATTGCTGGGTTGATTGACAAGAGTAAGGAAGCACGTGATTTACCCAGAGATCCTTCAATTCAGACTCTGTATCTGAAAGGTATGACCACTACCGCTGCGTCATTTTTGTTTACAGATATTGAAAAGAATAATAAATAAATAAATTCAATTTGATTCAACTCGTTACAACCTTCCCCCCTTAAAGAATTTCACCCCGAAATTTGCCCTGATAAAAAGAATAATGGGATTTACTCTTAACATCATCATTTGAGCCTTAGACTCTCAATAACCATTTTCACATCGAGACATTCTTTCAATACCCCAAACATGTACTAAGCTCACTCTCAAGAATTTAACGCTCTCTTGCCTCCCGTTGTAAAAGACACCGTAACCAAAATCGAAACTCTCAAACTCATTTTTATCATAGAGCTGTAAGCACAACAATAACTCCTCAATGATGGTACTATTATTTCTTTTAACTTGAATCAAACAAGAATGACGAACGGTCTAATCTAGTCGGTCGTACAATCGTGATAACATCTCATTCTAATTACATCCGCAAAATTATTTTACCAATATGAAGTAAAAAAAAATTCAATAGACGCAAAAACAAAATTTCTACACCCACCAGCTGTCCATGATATTAAGATACATTGTTTCATAGAAGCCACCCCTCAACTTAAAACCACTCGTACTAGAATTTCGACAAAAATTTATAATAGAAGGGAAAATTGTAGGTGATTCTTGCAACATATAAGGGGTTAATTAAAATATATTGAACTTGCAATTGGAATACAACCGTACTCGCAATCTCACTTGAACACGTTCAAACACACCTACAATATTTGCTTACTCCACACAACTAACTCACCAGGCCACAGCAACAAAAGAATCCCACTATTTTAAATAGCACTCACAAAAGTATTCAGACGTTACACACCATTAAAGATAACTCACCACAAACAATCTTTTCCATGATCTAGTGCAACAATTTACTTGAAACCAATCTAAAGTGATTATCTCAAGACTCTTAACCCATGAGAACACCCTCTCTTTAAAGATACAATTCAATAATATATTTTGTAATCACAACCGTCATACGACAACTAAATATTAAAATGAATTCATACTTGATTACCCAATTGAATAAAACTAACACAAACTACAACTTCAAATATTTCATCCCATGAGAACCTCCATTCATCCTTTAGTACAATCATATTCTTCCCTGAATTATTCCAAAAAAATAAAATAAAATTCATGGATCACCTTAGCCTCAAGTGCTTCACTTGAACAACAAAAAACACCAATCCTTATAAAACATAATGCAATCACGCCAAACACATTACTCGAAAATTCTCAACCACAACTTTAATTTCCCAACCGAGCAATTTCTGTATTATTTTTACCCATCCACTCTATTTCTTTCACTCGACGAACCGACCAACAGTTTACGCAAACTTGTCTACATCCACCAATACAATTTCACTCCAACATAGAATTTACCCAAACGCTCACACAATGCACTTTGAGTCCACATAGAAATCATCAAGAGTAGGTATAAATTCTAACCATACCAAGGTACTCCTAATAAAAGTTAATTCAAAACCACTCTCATTCTTTAAAACCCAAGCCATGACACTAACTCCAAAGTTACAACATGATTCAACATCACACTAATATTACGATAACCCACGAGATCAAACCCAAATTAAACAACTTTTACTATACTGACTCACTTATTGACAAGTATTAATATTGCTCTTGAGGCCAGTTAACAAAATAGTCTACCTCTCACCTTAGAAGTATACAAAACCAATCACAATAAGACATATAAATATTAACACTGGAACAGTTCTAAAATTTCCAAATCGCTAATAAATTGATTAACCTCAAATTGTAATAAAATCTCTCCAAAGAAAATTCAATGTACATCCCTCGCCAAAAGAAATAATTCTACACTTCTGATTCAGAATTCTAACTAAAATATCTTCAGTACTTCAATCCAATCACTACGAAATCTGCTACACACTTGAAAAACAAACAATTTAACTCGAGAAGTAATCCACCACAGCTTACTAAAGTACAAAGAAAATAAAATTGAATCCTCATAATTGCTCATGTCACAAATAACAACACCAGTTACCATATCAAACCCACCACGAAAGCCTACATAATTCAAGACAAAAGATTACACTAACAAATATTCAATCTTGTTGTTACTTCAAAATCTCATTCAATACCTCTAATCAAACTCACCCTTGCACAACTCTAAAAAGGCACTACTACTTGCTACAATGTCACATGTTCACTTTAAGAATTTTCTAAGCCAACAATAACCATTCTATAACAATTTGCAAGACTAACCAAAATAACAAAAGTACTTTATATCAATTTGTTCCCTAATGAGGGGTCCGTCGAATAACTTCTTCTGAGATAATATCACCACAAACACAATGGAATAAAATTAAAATAAAAAAGCATCCTCTATCAAGCAAAACTAAATACCTCTCAATTATGACAACCATTAACTGCTCAATGTCAAATGCACTCAAATTAAACCCAATAATAATATTAGATCAACTTACTAACAACACAAATTCTCACCGCACTTAAAGCAAAACAAAGGATCCAATATAAGGGATTCACAACTCTTACACAAAGGATACAAAACAATCTTATAGCTAAAGGACAAGGGAAACAAAATTATCTTCATTTCCATTACATGAACCACACCATCACAACACACACCAATTTTAACCCAAAACACTCTCCTATACATTCCATCTTCACAATTTCTAACTCATACATAAAAACAACTATAAAAAGTTAACATCAATCACTCTTTATGGGTCAAGCATAAATTCCCATGAAAATACTCAAATTACCACCATACTAAATGTCCTAAAGCACCTAGTTTAGAATTATAATATCCTCACACAGTAATATTAATTTCCTCTAAGAACATTGGTTGCTAACACAACTCCATAACATTCATCACATCATGTCCCTTAAGACTCATTTATTACACTCGAGAACATCAACAACTAACTCTGAGACAATGGACTCCACCAATCTTGAAGGCACTCGGAACTCCTCTACATATTCTAAAATATCGACTCACAGGTCACTATTTTTACTACTAAAAATCCCATCAAATGGCGCAACCCAAATCAAATTTAATCTCATTCCAATCTATCTCAAAATTATTTATCTCGTTCGCCTTTTAGGATTTGCAACATGATTATGACTAAAATAACTCTCTAAGAAACACACCTCTTACTACACTATAATTTCTATCATGCTAACACCACGTTTATTCCCAAACACATACAAAATGATTGGCCTAAGGCGCATCACTAACCTCACAAGTAGTCAATTAAGCAAGTGAAACAACCCAACCATAACTAACTTCATCTATCCCAAGAAAATTTAAAACTAGTTTTACGTGTTCCAATGTCAACAATCCAAAGCATGTTATCTTAGATTACTTTAATCATCATTAAAGTAACAACCAAACCATACTATTACAATAAGGTTAATCTCTAACTCATTTTACTTCTAAGATTTTTCATCCAGTCCACTTCTACAAACTTGATATAAAATTGAAAAATAATTAACTCCTCATAACAACAAATCAATCACTACACAACACAAACTCTACTATTTGAAGGTCACATTTACACTCATAATCATACAAATCGGTTAACCTACGCTTCAAAGCTAATTCCATAACATCTTGACCAATCATCCCAGCCATACTAGTCTAACTTAGCCCTTCTTCCTGGGAAAAGGTATCCTCCTGAATGGAAACACCCCGGGCACCTTGATGGCCTCCCCTGCTTTATGACATCTTATATAAGAGATAGAATTTAGCTCAGAAGTATGTACTCCATACTAGTTCTCATACGCCACATACGGATTAAACATAAACTTACATATGTATCTACATCACATAAGGCAAACCACATAAGCACATAGTCACATAGAGCACATACGAGTTACCCCTCCAAGATATTGGTTCGTCCCACAAACATTCAAAGACTTCCAAATAGAAATAGCAGTGATCAGGTGTATTTCTAAAAAGACTTCGAAGAATTTCATAGACGCAATTCACATCTCAGAAGTTTAACCCTATACTCACATAGTCACATAAACATGTTATCACATAGCACATAAGATATGCAACATTTCTGACTAGCGAAATGAACCCATTGTGATAAAAACCACTTCCCGCGAGCCCCAAATATTCAAACTTGGTAACTCTAATACAAGTTGTAACGCCCCCAAAAATATTGACCTCTAATATATCTAGATTAACTCGTAGGCATAATCTAAATCTCATTACTTCTCATTATTACATGCAAGGACATTGAACAATATAGACATTTCAATAGTCAACATTCATACTAAATCACCATTTTTCTATTAATGATATCCAACATGAGATTTCACAAAAGAAAGACTACTTGCATTAATACATTTATCATCCTGAAGATATGAATTTTTATAGCATGTGAAAATAACAAGTTAAAGCAACAAAATACAAATTAATGCCTTAACGGCTACAAGTTCCAAGGCTTTGCCCGATTACAACAAAGTGGTTTTCAAACCCATACATAGATAGCCCTTGGCTTGCAAAGAAAACAAAACAAATAAATAATTGAGCCTTGTGCTCCAAAAGATCCTCCACGCCTTCACTTTGGCGGAGGCAAATCACAATCACCTGAAAAATGGTTTCCACTGAAGGATGAGCATAAAGCCCAACAGAGGTAATCTAAATAAAGTACGTACAGTTTAACAATATCATGAGGTGCAATGCATATGAGATGCCAATGCCAAAAATCATAGGTTTCCTCATTTTGAAACTCTCATGCCATTCACTTGTTCAAAAGCATAACCAATTTAATTATCCATTTCATAGAACAAGGGGTGGTAAATACGACACTGGTAATTCCTAGACTGGTGTCTGCAAGTAGGCATAACTGGCACTACCAAAACCCCACTTTACCGGTGACTAACCGGAAGGGACATGGTACCTCCTCCGCGAGTGTTTTCGGTCTTTCACTCCGGACACTAAGGCCAACTTAATCAATTCCAATCTATACCCCCTATCCGGACTTACCAAATGTATTTACCCCATAACTCAACACATTTCAAATATTCTCAATGAATCAATTAAAAAAAAAATCAATTTTTCAAATCCAATGCAAGAATTAAATCATGAGATTATGCAATCTTTAAAGTCATGGATAAATGTGTAAATATTTCAACTTACCTATTTCAAATGCAATTTCTACAATAATCAATACAACCCTCCACAGTTGCCCAAACAATTATCTCTATACAAAATGTAAATTTTAAGAGACAAATATGACTCATCATCTCATGTTTTCAATCATTTCAGCATAAGAGTAACAATCACAGGTTCAATCTCCTCTTTTCCAACTCAATCAAGAATTATAATGTTCTTCCAAAAATTTCATCAATTATCCCTTTTATTCAAACTCAAGAATTCCCCAAGAATTTTCATAATGCAATAAATAAATAAATAAATAACATAAGTTTTTTTCAACATTTCTCAATACTACAACATGATAAATATTTTTCATCTTTCTCAACAATTCAATAATTTTAAATTAAACAATTTCTAAAAGGAATCTCAATAATTTCCAATATTCTCGACAACATTCTCATCAATCTCACTTCCTTTGAACATCCACTTTCACATTCTCATTTGCTCAATAAACACATACTTTCAACACTTAAAAATTTCTCATAAGTTCAGCCAAACATCTAGGTTTTTGACCTTTCAAGTTCCTAGGGTTTTATCAAAATTTGGGGATTTCTCATTTTAAAAAAATAAATTTCTCAAATTCTTGGATCCCACAGCAACCACATTTAACAAGTTGAAAACTTAAAAATATATACTCCCTCCGTCCCAAAATAATGGTCCTTTTTGGGGAATCCAACTTTTTTTGGTAGTACAATTATTACATTTGAAAAAAGTTGATTTTCCAAAATTATCCTTTTGATAGTACATTTTTTGAGAATATCAATGTCATAATTGTACTTTTTATATTGTTTATTAATTTCAAAGAAGGGCAAAATAAGAAATTTATATTATTTTTGTACTTTATTTTTGAAGAGGGACTAATATTTTGAGACAATGAAAAATAGAATAAGGGACTAATATTTTGGGACGAAGGGAATATATATATATTTGAGAATCTTCCCCTTTTTTGTACATTAAATATATTTTTAATAAAAACCCTAATCCCTTATCAAAGCAACACATAATAAAGCTAAAACACATACACAATGTTTAGAAAATCCCTATCTCAAAAGCTAGAAGAGAAAACAAGCAAAAATCTCAATTTTTGACTTTGTCAAATTTTGATCTCCACCGGTCAAAATGTTGCTTTCACCAAGCTCTTCACTTTGGTCTCAAGAACATGGGTCTAAAACCTAATAGATTTTGGTGGATCATAGATTTTGTGTGATGAATGTTTAAAAGAAAAAAAAAATGAAAGAGAGAGTCAGTCGAGAACAGAGAGGTGGAAGAAGAAGTGAAAAGAAAGAAGAAGAAAGAGAAAAAGAAATAAGGGAAAGGAGTGGAGGGGTAACCCCCCGCGTGGGTTACCTCTCATTACAAATATATATATACTAGTGGTCACCCGTGCGATGCACAGGTTTTTAGAAAGTTAATAATTACTAAAAAAAAAATTTCTATTTGTTTATATTTCTAACATTTTTATTTATTTGGTTTGTATATATAAATCTTACTTCACATCATTAAAAATATTTAATATTTCACATTATTAAAAATTTTTAAAAACTATCATACATTAGTAAATCATCACATATATAATAGCTAATTTATCTAAGAATTACTTCACACAACCAAAAATAGAGTAATAAAGGCATATTATAATTAATCAAAATGACTAATATATTAAATTTAAGTAACACTAATTTTGCTTAATCAATAGTAAATATTACATTAATCATCTCATATAATATAATAAATTAAAATAAAATTAATTTTAATTCCCACTATATTTAGTTAGTAGTTAAAATTTTTACATGCTATTTGTTTTTTCGTTATATTGATTTATTAAACACAAATAGGTTTGGAATGATTATTAAAAAAAAATTTAAAAAATGTTTGAAAATGCATTATACTTGAATTGACAAACATAAAGAATATGAATATTTAAATTATTCAAAAAAAAATTAACATTTTAAATATGAGATATCTTCCATTTGCTCAAACTCTGAATCTAAATAAATAAATAAATAATTTAAACAAAGAGGAAATTTGTGGTTTAGTTCTCAAAGGAAATGAGTTACTAAAAATAAATTTAATCATGAATTATTTCAATAGGATAATCAACAATAAAAAATCAACTGATGAATACATTTAAAGTATAACCCATATCCAATAAATTTTGATGTGTTCTTCATTTTCAATCTAACATCTACACCAAAAAAAAAATTAAACACAAATAATCAATAAGTGGGAGAGTTACAAATTAATAATTGCAGTGCTTTTATAAATATAAAAAAAGAATAAAATCTCAATTAAATGACACATTATTAACAAAAAGAAAGAAATAAGGAAAAATATAGATTGTAACAAAAAATAAATAAATAAAAATAATAATATCCATTTATATGAACTCACTTTCTTACAAATGCAAAAACTCACGCAAGTACGCATTTCAAATGTAAAGCAAATATTTAAGATTTTTAGGCACCGAAAAGAAATCAGAAATGGCTCAATATTGATTGTTTTCCCCCCAATTTTCTATTCACGGTTTCTTTTGCAGAAACTTGTTTTTATATTAAAAAGATTATGCTTAAACAAAAGATATATATGGAATTTTATCATGTTTAAAATTTGTATGGATAAGTAATTGATGATTTTAAAAGATAAAATATTAAGTTCCACTTAACGATAAACTTTAAAAAGATTAAGTTTAAATATATGGAAATTCTATAACAAACTAACAAAAGATAAATATAGATCGTTAAAAAAATTATCATCTTTTTGGGATATTTATATCCCAATCTTATTCTTTTTTTTATTTAAATATTTTGTTATCTTTTATTTGAATTTTCATTAAATAGTTATATTTTTATTTTTGTATATTTTTTCATCTATATTTATTTGTTATTCATATATACATAATTACCTTTTTATTTAAAAAATCATTTAACTCTTAATATTTTTTTATTTAAATTTTTTTTAATTGTTCATATATAAATAGTTAACTTTTATTTTTATAATTAATTGACTCGTAATATTTTTTTATTTTGTTATTTTTTTTATCTTTTATTTGACTCTTTATATTATTTTGTAGTTGAAATTTGAATAGTTATCTTTTTATTTTATTTATTTTATATTTTTATCTCTACCTCTTTGTTGTTCATATTTAAATATTTATCATTTTATTTAAATATATATATTCCTTTTGGCTTTTGAGATTTAGATAATTGACAAATGATTAAAAGTTAGGAAAAGTGAGAGGGGAGACTTGAGAAGTGACACGTAGGAGAGAAAATCCATAAGAATTTAGTATTAAGAGTTTAGAAAATTCTGATACTACACTACACTTGTTTATATACATAGTATAGATATATATCAATTCAACTATATTTTCACACCATCATAATATTTTGTAACAGAAATGATAAAATGATATAATATTTTCTCACCACAAAATATATTTCGTTTGATGGTGCACACCATAAATATTTGTAACTCTCTCAAAATTATAAAATAAATAATAATAATAACAACAACAATAATAATACATGGTTACAAACGAGTCATGTTTTAATCAATTGGGTTCAAAATGAATGAAGTTTTTTAATTTAAAATAAATCTCCAACTCAGATTAAAGTATAAATAAATTTTAAAAGACTTAAGGTGATCCCCACCATTCACATAATTAAATATGAACTAAAATGATTAAGTATGGGCTAATCAAATAAGTCCCAAAAATTAAATTTATATATCATTTATTACTCAAGACCCAAGAATTACCATAACTAAAACTAAAAAAAAAAATTGCCAAGCGGGCCTTACAAAGTCGAAATCAATAATTGATATAATTTATTTTCACCAATTTAAATAGAATGATCCACGACACCATAACTATAATATTAATAACTAAACAATCAAATGATTTGGAAATTCATACCAATCCAACTTCAATCAATACCCGAACCCACAAACATATTTAAAAAATAAAAATAAAAAATAAAAAAAATAAAAAAAATTACTACATAGATATTGAAAAGAATAATAAATAAATAAATTCAATTTGATTCAACTCGTTACAAGCCGCAATAGGGGCCCTAGCCCGAAAAATGGTGGGTGCTTTGAAGGAATCGATGAATTTGTTGAGAGCGGAGAACCAAGCCTGAGAGAATGCCGTGGAGTCAAGGTCAAGCTTTCTCACTAAAGAGTTCTTGCCAACCAAGCCGAATGAGTTCCACGGTGGCCCGAGCCCAAGAAAGTGGATGAGCTACTCGAACAAACCGTGAAGACATTTGAGATGCTTTACATCGAAGATAGTGAGCTAAGAGTGACTAAATGTTAGTTGCAGTGAAATAGTCACCACACATTTATTAAATTTTATATCAAATTTAAGATGTATTTCAAGATAATTTCTAGAGCATATCATTAATATTCAAAAGTTTCTACAGAAGTTTTATGTACTCATAAAAGTTTTGAACCACATAGCAGCACATGCTTCCTTACAATTGCTTCTGCTCCTTTTGTTATGCCTCTCAGGGCAAGAGATATGGACAAACAGTAAAACTTTGCTGAATAGGAACTTCAACCCATGTAGTTCGATTTGATCAACATGTCTAAACTAGATATTTTGCTTTCTAAATTCTAATACACTTACATACAAGTGAATTTTAAATTCAACACCAAACTTTGCAAAGAAACCTACAATTTGTGAGATACATAACAGACAAAACACAGTGGATATGACAGAGCATCAAATGTAATAATCAAACTCAAAGGATATCAAAAATTTCTAGTTGGTTAATGGGCTCCACAGCATACTCCTCAACATCATCTGGTGCAGTTCTAGTTCGACGCTCCTTTTTTTCATAGACAATGGGATTGGGCATTGATTAAACTGGAAACCATTTTCCTCAGTTAGCCTAATGCAGTTTGCAGAACCTTCACATCAAAAACATTAAAAACTATGGTCCATGCTCAAAAGCGACCAAATTGAAGCCAAATTGATATTGAATTATTCCATAAGCATTGAACACTATTGTTCCATTGTTCATAAATCATAGGATGATGTGCCAAAGGAAACAGAGTAACAATAAATTAGCAGATTACACATTCAATTCCAATTGAAATTCTTCGCGGCCTAAATCTGCTTAACAAATCGTCCTTTATTATAATACACGATCACTCACCGATACATCATTAACCCCAAATTGTAAAAAATAGCACATTGAAGCAGGGATATCTAATGATTTCTATATTCAAACTCATAGAAAAGAAAAAAGAAGAAAGAAAGATGGGGAAATTACAACAACAAAACAAAAAAATCCAGAGTTTGACCGTTGTAACAAAATAAAAACCTAAGTTTTTAATTTTGTCCATTTAAACCCTAATCTTTTGATTTCTTTTCAATCTAAACCATTAGTCAATTTTTGTTAAGTAAAACTGACCAAAAAATTATATTTTAGACATTAAACTCAATGTAAATGTACATAAAATGTCTAAAATATCATTTTTCATTGAGTTTAATGATTAAAATAGTTTCTTTTTTTTGGGTCAATTTTACTTAACAAAAAAATACAAATGGTTTAGATTGAAAACAAATCAAAAGTTTAGGGTTTGAATTGGTAGAATTAAAACTCAATTTATTTTGTTACAAGGGTCAAGCCCTAGTTTTTTTTTTTTCTTTTTTTTTTTTTTTGCAATTTCCTTAAGAAAATCACTTGGACTTATTCGACTAGACAAGAAAGGTCTGTTCCTTCTTCATTGGAAGAAAGTAGATGATCACGTAGGGTGCATCAACCAAAGAAAGGGAATACTCAGCTTGAGAGATTGAATTCCTCAAGTTCGAGTGTCTGCGCATTGGAGGAGGACATAGAGAAGACTAATACCTTAATATCTTATTCTGCTCATTTTTTATATAGATCTTTAGTTAGCTTTTTAGGGGATTCTTTAGGATAAGTCTGATATTCATGAGAAAAAGACAATACCATTAATTGGTTTCATCCTCATTTTTGGTTCCCTCATCCATTACCAAGCTTTCATTCATGATTTTCAACCCATATATGTGATTTTTATATATTTTCCCAAGTTGACAGCTCAACTGCTAAAATTTGTTATTTCTTTCCTAAACAATCCTTTGTCAAATGTAATTACTAACAGTATAAATATTTGTCCTAGTGTACCCAAGTGCAGAAACTAGGGTTAAAAAATGTTAATCTTAATCATGGTTAAGATATGTCAATTTGGGGGTATATTAAAACATTTATTATTAGAATAACAAAATTATATTGCCTATACACCCCTACCTGAACATAACAGATCAAATTATAAACTAAAACAACCTCCAAATCAAAGAACATGTCTTCAAACCAAAAAAATCAAATATAGGGTCTCACATACATATATATACACACATTATAACTTACAAATCTACAAGAAAATACACACATGCGTGTATACATACATATACATGTGTGCTTGTTTACATATTGGATTTTCGAATGACAATGATTATCTCCAAGATTCTGGGAACTTTTATTGCTTTTTACGTGAAAATTAACATATGAAAGTTCACTTTTAGAGCTCAGATCAGATATAAATTACAAGTACACACACACACAGATATATATATATATATAACATACATATAGATAGGTAAAGATTTATACCTTTCGATGTGAGAGAGCAGAGCAATGTAGAGAGAGAGAGAGAGAGAACCGCCTAATTGAGGAAGAAACAAGGGATAGAGGCTGAAAAAAAAAACCAAAAGGTATATTTATGAAACATAAACCCTCAAGAACCATGATTCGTAGCTCGAAAGTCTGGCTCGAGTTTGGCTCGAGGGGTCAAAACGACGTCGTTTTGACCTCTTTTTTTTTTTCCGGTTTTGTTGCGAGAATGAGAAGGAGAAGGGAGGAGGAGGAGGAGGAGGGGAGGGGCCATAAAATCGGCTGGAGGAGGAGGAGGAGGAGGAGGAGGAGGAGGGAGGAGGAGGCGAGGCTGCTGCGACGACGATGTGAATGGGCGGCGATCGTGACGATCGGCGATGGTGGAACGTGACGACGATCGACGATGGCGACGATCCTCTCGCTCTCCCTCTTCTTCCCCTCTGCATCTCTCTTTCTCTCCCTCTCCCTCTTCTTCCTCTCTTCTCTCCCTCTTCCCTCTTCCTCACAGATTCGAGCCAAATATTCGAGCTACCAGTCTTAATTCAACCCTCAATTACTACTTATTTATAAGAAATAGACACTTATTTATAAGAAATAGACACCTAAATTATTACACATTATCATATTTACCTCGTTTTCCATGAAATTTGGCGGGTAAACTATTTAAGTTCTAATAGTTGAATTTAATTTTCAATAAGTCGTATTGAAAATAAAATCTAGTAAAATCATCGTCAAAATTAATTTTTATAACGATTTTTTGTACATGTCACTAAAATTGATAATTAGTGACTTTTTTTTGTCACAATTTTTATAAATTGTCACTAAAACTTACAATTAGTGACTTTTTTTGTAACAAAATTTTCAAACTATAATTGAAAATTGGAAATTAGTAACTTTTCTGTGACAATTTTTTGAATTGCTACTAAAATTTATAGTTAGTGACATTTTTTATGACAATTTTCAAACTGCATAATAGTTTTGTTATTGCTACAAATTAATTTACCAATTTTTTTTACTTGTAGATTCTCAACACATGTAAGTAATTGGTTAAAAAAAATTGATGAATTAGTTTGTACCTCCATTTTTTTGTTGGGAAAATTACCACACGATGGTGGTTTGACAAAATTATTACAAATTCATGAAATTTTTTATAATTTTAATTATTAATATATATATAACAAAATAGCTCTGTTTTTTTACTCCTGATGGGACTTTTGTCCCTTTGTCAAAACAATTATTGACTTTTTTTTGTCACGATTTTTATAAATTGTTGCTAAAACTTATAATTAGTGATGTTTTTCTGTGACGAATTTTTCAAATTATCGCTAAAAGTTAAAAATTAGTGATTTTTATGGCATTTTTTTTAAACTGTTGCTAATACTTATAATTAGTGATATTTTTGTGACAATTTTCAAACTGTTACTGAAAATTAACAATTAGTGACGTTTTTAAATGGGTAAATTACACTTTGCACCACTGTACTTTGCACCAAATCTCACTTTGGCCCATGCACATGATATCATGACAATCAACCCCCGGCACTTCTGGTCAAATCACACTGTGGTCCCCACATATGAAATTGTAACAGTCAACCCCATGTACTTTTGGTAAAATCTCACTTTGGTCCTTATACAACTGTCAATGTCCAATTTCTATTACTCAATTGTTTAAATCTTTAACAAAATTTACTCATATTATAAGAATGTGACTACGAAATAAGGGTAATAACGGAAAATCATCTACATTTTCCACCAATACACAATTTATCCCAAAATTTACATCAAAATATGACTGTATTAAGCTAAAACGAAACACTAATTGTGAACAATTAAGAAGATTTTGTTTAATCCTAGAAATATGAAAAATAAGTATTTTTCATATTTTATTGCCTTGGACTTGTCGTTTGTTTTTTCAAATTATAGCAAGATTTCACTCCTATAATTACTTATTCGAGCTAGGATTTTGCATAAATTGGAACTACAAAACTCTATTTTTCACGGTAACATAGTCTTCTGTCGATTCATCTTTCTTTCTCTTTGATTACTTTGTCACATTTTTTAATTCAAAAGCCTTACTTTCTTGCATTTTCATCCCAAATTTTTACCATATGAATATTTATATATATATATATTGTATTATATAACTCTCATGTGCTTATCATGTAGGACAAAGTGTATTGGTGAGAAACATAAATGATTTTCCTCTCTTACTCTCATTTCGTAGTCACATTTTTGTCACATAACTAGATTTTCTTAAAGATTTAAAAATGAAATAACAGAAGAGGGACATTGATACTTATGTAGGAACCAAAGTGGGATTTGAGTAAAAGTGCAGGGGGCTAACTGTCACGATTTCGTGTTTAGGGACCAAAATGGGATTTGACAAAAAGTGCAAGGGGTTTACTATCATGATTTCATGTATAGGGGGCTAAAGTGAGATTTGGTGCAAAGTGTATGGATGCAAAGTATAATTTACCCTTTTTTAATAATATTTGATGAAAAACGTCATTAATTATCATAGAATCTATTAGACAATAAGTCTACATATTAAGATCTATAAATAAGTCCCCCAACATTTTAAGTTTGACATTTTTTTTAGGGGATTTTTTTTAAGGTACCTGGTATTAAGATTTTATAGGATAAAGGACATCCAATATTTTTATAATGTCTAAGGTCCTCAAATCGATCCAGAGAAAATTCGATCTAGAGAATTTCTCTAGACTTCCCAGAGAAATTCTCTCCAAACCAGAGATATTTGCCTCATTACGTGTAGAGAATTACTTTGGGTTTAAACCAGAGAAAATTAAAATTTCTTTGATTTTGTTCACAAATTTCTCTAGCTTTGTTCAAAGAAAATTGAAATTTCTCTGACTTTGTTCACAGAAAATTTCTCTAGCTTTCTTCACAAATTTCTCTGTGAAGAAAGCTTAACAATTCTACTCCCAAATTTATACTTATCACAAAATTCAAAGACCATCCAGATAGTGAAACAAATTGAAAATAATATCTTCTAGAACTCAGTAGTATGATCAAAGCCACAATTCAAAATCGCCATAAGACCAGCATTGCTTACCTGAAGCCTTTCCAAATGGATTTCGACCAAAGAGTTGTTTCGATTTGCAATTATTTCCAAAAGCCTATCCTAATCACCTAAACATTGCAACAATTTCAGAGTTTTCAAATTCTTCGCTCCAACGATGAGTAGTCCAAAGCATTGTCCATTGCAGAGATCCTAGAGGCATATGGTTTTTAGAGACGAAACGGCGGCACCGGGGCCAATAGGCTTGTCGTTGATGCCACAGAGGCGTTGACGTAGAGCTCTTAGAGAGAGGAACAGAGATCGAGCACTGCGTTCATGCATTTGAGTCCGAACATGCAAGATCCACACGAGAACTTCTCCAAACCCTTGCAGTTCTTGGCGAAAATGGCCATACTGAGGTCGGTGAGCTCGCGGCAGTAACGGAGTTTGAGGCACATGAGGTTAACATAGTGGAGCGCGATAAGAATCAAGGCATCGTCGTATAGGTTCACAGATAACCAGTTGCATTGGAAAGTGAGCTTTGTGATGGTGCCGAAGCAAGAGAAGAGAGAGGGGATGCGATGGAGAGAGAAATAAGGTTTGATTTGAGAGTCAAATTTCTTTGTGATATATGAGTGTGGGGTTGAGGGACCATAGACAGCACTAAATAATATTGTGGATTTCTTCCATTACTAAAAATGGGAGAGAGACCTTAAACAAATTTTCTCTTTTTATAATTTTTTATTTGTTTTGATTTATGAAAAAACACAAAATTTCTTTTACTAATATTTTGTTACGAGCTTAACTAATGTGTTATTTGTTTTGATGGCAGTGGTGTTGATATGATAATTGTGCAGTAGTAGTAGTCGTAGTGGCAATGGTAGTCGTTGAGGTGATAATACTTGTGCTAGTGCCAGTGATAATAATAATGATAAGGGCTTGAGGTGGTAGTGCGGCAATAGTGGTGGTGAGACACTATTATTAAAAGATTCTGAATAAATTTTATTTTTTTAGTTTAAAAATAAAAATATTCTCTGTCCAAATAAATTTATTTTTCATTGACTATAAAAAATAAAAATTTGTTAACTTTTATTTTCTCGTATCAAAAGCCAAAAAATGTCAATATTTAAAATTAAAAAAAAAATCGTTAAAATAAATGGAGTATTGGTGCTACAATAAATTTTAATTAATACATGTAATTCAGGAGTAATTGTAATTATTTGATGTAGAGGTTCACATCAAGAGAAAAAAAATCATTAATATATTTGCTAAATACGTTTACACCATATTAATTTCTTAATACTATTCTAATGCAAGAAAATTTAATCGACTGTTATAATAGTTGTTATTTTTAACTTTACTCAACTTAATTTTTTTGGCAAGTTATTAATTGGATAGTGAAAAATTGTTATTGCAAATTTGTTAATAATATTTATGCTAAATTAAAAGAAATAATTTTGATACAATTTTGTGGATGCTGAGAATCCAACTCCGTAACTATCCCAAACCCTCCCTCTTCTCTATCGATGTTGCTCTCGAACTCGGCTCCCTTCGAACTCGCACCTGCAAGGTAAGATTGAGAATTGTTTCATTGTTTTTTTGTGTTGTGTTTCACTCAATTTCTGGCTCTCCCTTTCTCTCTCTATTTTTGCTTTCGTGGCTATGTCTGTTTTTTTGTTTCCCTTGCTACAATTCAAACCCCATAACACCTTTGATTCTATCAAGGAATGGGCCGTCGATCACGACCTTCGCACTTTTGATTTTGATTTGATTGTTTTGGTTTCAAATTTTTTTTTCAAGGATGTTATTTGCTAAGCGGCATAGCGGGTTCAATCGCCTACAATTGGTCCCGACCCAACATGAAAATTAGTGTTCAAATCATTTACACTAGGTATGATTTTGCATAACCCATTTAGAAATCCGAGAAAATATAGGGGGAAAAGGAAAATAAAAGTGAAAAGTTTATACTTCTACTTGGGATTTGTTAAAACAATAATTCGATCGATTTAGGGTTTTATGAAAGGGCCTAGCAGATTTTGTGAAATTTCTATTTTTGTGCTTTTTGGGTTGATGATAATCTTCTAAGGCTCCTTCAATGGCAGCACAGAAATACCCACTTGGTTTTTTTGGGGTATTTGAGGTTTATGTTAATTTTTAATTTTAATTTTAACTTTCTATTGTTTGGATGTGTCTAACATTAACTTTGAATTAAAAAAAAAAAATTGTGTAAGGATCAAGAATTAATTGAACTTGAGAACGAACTCAATTATCATTAGCCAAATTACCATGATTCATGAAAGCTTCATTTGTCTTTTTATACACTCACATGCAAATCTTAGATCATTCATATTTCATTTTTGTTCTACCAAAATCAGGCATACAATTCCAAAGTTATATATACTAAAAAGGTATGTCTGTATGTGTGTGTATGGGTACTCTAGAATCAATCTTGCTTGAGGTATTTGCATATTTAAATGCTCTTTTCCTTTCAAACCAAAATCTTTAGTCAATCAGGATATGAACTCCCTGAGCCACTAGGTTAATGCTTGATTTTATTTTCCTTTTTTCTTCCCTTACTATATCCAAAGAAAAAAAGTATTAACCTGCAAGGGCAACAATTTGGATATAGCAAGGGAAGAAAAAAGGAAAATAAAATCAAGCATTAACCTAGTGGCTCAAGGAGTTCGTATCCTGATTGACTAGAGAGCTTAGTTTGAAAGGAAATGAGCATTTAAATATGCAAAATGCTAACTCCAACACACATGAAGGAGTAGTTGGAGGTTGGCTAGTTGGCCCTCCAAATCAAGAAGTAGGAGTGGAGATGGCAAGTGGCAGCCCTCTCAATTACTCATCTTCCTTGACTTTGTTCCCTACCGTTTGTGTATAAAATGGAAAAAGGTGAGCTAAGTTAGATTATCAAAAAGAGAAAGACAATGGAGAGAGTGTAATCTGTGAGTGAGAGTACTATAGAGAGAGAGTGAGGTGTAAGTGTTGTAAACTCCCTTCGAGAAAAATTCTATAGTGTATATCTCGCCCGTGGACATAGGGTATTGTCAAACCACGTAAATATCTTGTCTCTTTTATGTGTGTGATTGATTTTTGAATGTTCTTAATCCTAACAAGTGGTATTAGAGCCTTGTTTGTCGATTTTCAGAAAAACATGGTGTATTTTTCAAAATTGCACAGAAATCAAGTTGCTCGAAATTCACTTTTGAGCATATAAGAAAGAAGCTCTCAACAAGTGGAGTCCAAAACTGCAAAGTCGAGCCCTAGACACACTTTCACGTGCTCTCACACGCCACCTAAAAAAGGCACATGAGTCTAAGTCTCAAACACCACACGCGTCGTTGACAGCACCGACGCGTCACACTAGTCTCAACACGCGCCTGACGTGCGGCAGAAGGAAGAAAAAGAGTCCTTTGCACGTGACAGTGACGTCATCACCCCACCAGTGCCTTGTCATCGACGCGTCACTGCTATGTCATCGCCACGTCAGCGACACGTCACTACCATGTTACTGCTACGTGCCATAGACATGTTTGCCACGTCAACGCACTAGTTGACCAGTCAACCAATCGAGTTGACCCGACCTAGAAGTAGAGGGATTATCTGGTGCTATGCGACTAAGGTATATCTGTAGATCTGAACCGTCGAACTTATTTTATCTAGAACTAAGCCATTTGAAGTTCGATTTTGACCATCCAATAGTGGTTTCCAACTATTTGGAGTATTTTGGAGCGATCCATACAGTTAGATTTTTGAATCAGAGTTTCTGTAAAAAGTAAAGAAGACGATGGAGGAATTCACATCAACTTCAGGATCCATGATCAAGTTGAATCCTTCCAATTATGTAATCTAGAAAACATCCTATATTATAAAGATCTGTTTGTCCCTTTTGCTCCAAAAGGGGTTAAACCGGAAGAAGTGAAGGATGAAGACTGGATAAAGATGAATCGAAAGACTATCGGTTGTATCAGACAATGGATAAACTATAGTGTGTTCCACCATGTCGCCCAGGAGACAAATACATATGTCTACTGGACAATGTTAGAGAGAATGTACTAGTCAAAGACCGCCCGGAACAAAGCCTTGGCAATGAGAAGGCTCGTAAATCTGAAGTTTGAGAGTGGTGTGTTTGTCACCGAGCACACTAGTGAATTCAAGAATCTGGTGAATCAACTTGCAACCGTCAAGATGCCCTTAGATGATGAAATGCAAGCCGTACTACTATTCAGCTCTTTATCGGACAGTTGGGAGACATTGGTAGTTTCTCTCAGTAACTCTGCACCAGAAAGGAAGTTGACCATGAGCATGGTCACTGACGCCATGTAAAATGAAGAGACAAGGAGGAAAGACATGGGTAGTAATCAGTCCCATGCTCTTGTCACAGAAGATAGAGGCAGAGGCAGAGGAAGAAGCAAGAGTAGAGGCAAATGGAACAGCAAGAGTAAATCCAGAGACAGTAAAAGTCAAGGTAACTCTAGCTTCACTTGCTTTCACTGTGGCCAGGAGGGTCACATAAAGAGTGACTGCCCAAGTCGAAAAGATAAAGGCCAAAGCAGTAAGTCAAAAGGAGATGAGAACACGACAACCACAATAACTGATGAAATACTTCTTACAGTTGGTAAAGAGAGGAATTACTTTCACGTGGTTGACCACAGCTGTATAGAGTAGGTGATAGACACCGCTGCATCCTATCACACTACTTCCCATAGAGAACTCTTCAGCTTGTACAACGTTGGAGATTTTGGCATTGTTCGAATGAGAAATTCCAGCTATTCGAAGATTATGGGCATTAGAGACATTAGTATTTAGACTAATGTCAGACACAAGATGGTTTTCAAAGATGTAAGGCATGTTCTAGATTTGCGGCTCAATCTTATCTTCGAAAGCGACCTGGACCGACAGGGCTATATAAGTACATTCAAAAATGGCCGTTAGAAGCTAATAGGAGGGGCTTTGACAATCACCAGAGGAGAGATGTCTTCAACATTGTACAAGACTCAAACGAAGATCTGTCTAAGAAGTCTTAATACAGCAGAAGATAAGGAGTCATCGGACTTATAGCACAGAAGACTGGCTCATATAAGTGAGAAGGGATTGCATCTGTTGGCAAAGCGATCCAAGATACCCTTATCCAAAAGGAGTGCTCTGAAGCCGTGTGATCATTGACATTATGGCAAGCAGGATCAAGTATCATTTAGTTCAACGAGCAAGAGGAAAACAGAAGTGCTCAGTATGGTATACTCAGATGTTTGTGGCCCAATCGAAGTGGAGTCATTTGGCGAAAGTAAGTATTTTCTGACTTTCATTGGTAATGCATCAAGGAAGTTGTGGGTGTATTTCCTAAATATAAAGGATGAGGTATTTTAGCACTTTCAAGAGTTCCATGCAATGGTAGAAAGAGAGACCGGGAAGAAGTTGAAGTGTCTTCGCACAGACAACAGTGGCGAGTACACTTCCAATGCTTTGAAGCATATTGTGCTAGCAGAGGTATCTAGCACGAGACAACAATTCCCAGTACCCCACAACACAATGGTGTGGTAGAAAGGATGAACCGCACTATTCTTGAAAGAGTCAAATGCATGCTCAAAATGGCAAAGTTGCCAAAGTCATTTTGGGCTGAAGTCGCTTGTACAGCCTGTTATCTCATCAACAGGTCGGCTTCAGTCCTTTTGAACTTTGCGATACCTGAGAAAGTCTAGTCCAGAAGAAAGATATCATATTCTCACTTGAGAGTCTTCGGGTGTAAGACGTTCGCATACATCTCCAAGGAAAACAGACAGAAGCTTGATGGCAAGTCCACTCGTTGTATATTTCTGGGCTATTCAGATGCAACATTTGGGTACAAGTTGTGAAAGCTAGTGAATAAAAAGATGTTCAAGAGTAGAGATGTTAAGTTCCAAGAAGACTAGGCAGTAGCAGATTTTGAGAAGTCTGCAAAGTCCAGAGATGTCATCACTCCAAACTTGTTCCCATCTCCCGAGCCATCACAAAATGCTAGATGTGATGATGTGCAACAAGAAGTGCTAGAGTTGCAGGATCCTATGCTAGATATTAAGGATCAAAAGGAAAGAGATGAAAATCCGGATGAAAAGGGTGTTGAGCAGGGGGAGCAACCCCCTCAACCAGAGGCAACTAGGCCTCAGTTGCGGAGATCTGGAAGAGCTGACGTGCCATCAACCAAATATCTCGCTTCTCAGTATATTCTGATTACTAATGAGGGGGAGCCCGAAAACTTTTTGGAAGCAAAGAGTCATACAGAGAAAGATTGTTGGATGCAAGCCATGAAGGAGGAGATGAGTTCTTTGTAGAAGAACCACACTCATGAGCTTGTTTCACTTCCAAAGGGCAGAAAGGCATTGAAAAACAAATGGGTGTACAAATTGAAGAAATATGGCAACAGTAAAATACTGCAGCATAAAGCTCGCTTGGTGGTCAAAGGTTTTGGGTAGAAAAAAGGCATTGATTTTGATGAGATCTTCTCCCCAATTGTGAAGATGACTTCCATTCGAGTAGCTCTAGGATTAGCAGCTTGCTTCAATCTGGAGGTAGGATAGATGGATGTCAAAATTACCTTTCTCCATCGTGATTTGGAGGAAGACATTACAAGGAGCAACCAGAAGGATTGGAAGTTAAAGGGAAATAGAACCTAGTCTACAAACTGAAGAAGAGTCTCTACGGCCTGAAGCAGACGCCGAGACCATGGTACAAGAAATTTGATTCATTCATGGTGGATCACGAGTACACAAGAACAGTAGCAAACCAGTGTGCATATTTTCGAGGGTTTTTGGATGGAAACTCCATTATCCTACTGTTGTATGTCGATGATATGCTGATCATCGGACATGATATTGCTTTGATCAACAAATTGAAAAAAGATTTGTCACAGTATTTTGACATGAAGAATTTAGGCCCAACACATCAGATTGTGGGCATGAAGATTGTTCGTGATAGGAAAGCCCAGAAGATATGGCTGTCACAGGAGAAATATGTTGAACGGGTGATTGAAAGGTTCAACATAAAAGATGCCAAGCCAGTCAGCACACCACTGGCCAACCATTTCAAGGTGACAAAGCATTCGTGTCCCACAACCAACTATGAAGGGAATGAAATGGAGACAATCCCCTATTCCTCTGTAGTAGGAAGTTTGATGTAGGCAATGGTGTCTACCCAGCCAAATATAGCTTACGCAGTTGGCGTTGTGAGCAGATTCCTTACCAATCCAGGAAAAGAGCATTGGGAGGTTGTCAAATGGATTCTTCAGTACTTGAAAGGAACTTCAAAGATGTGCTTATGTTTTGGGGGAGCTGAACCAATTTTGGAGGGTTTTACAGATGCCGATATGGTGGGTGATCTTGATGGTAAAAAGTCTACATCAGGATTTTTATTCACCTTTGCAGGGGGGCTATTTCATGGCAGTTCAAACTACGAAAGTATATTTCTTTATCTACAACAGAGGCAGAATACATTGCTGCCGCAGATGCTGGGAAGGAAATGTTGTGGTTAAAGCGGTTTTCCCAAGAATTAGGTCTACAGCAGGAAGAGTACAAGGTACATTGTGATAGTCAGAGTGCAATTGATTTGAGCAAGAATTCCATGTACCATTCACATACAAAGAACATTGATGTCCAGTATCATTGGATACGAGAAATGATGGAAAAGCAGCTAATGAAACTAGTGAAGATTCACACGGACAACAATCCTTCTGACATGATGACCAAGGTTGTCACTGGAGACAAACTAGAAGTTTGCAAGAATCTGACCGGGATGGACTTTAAGTAAGAAGTCAATTATCCATTTGGGCATGTATAGACACCTAATTTTTGATCGACCTTAAGACTCAGATGTCACCGATTGAGCACTTGGTGATAGTGCATGTTGTGCTCGTTTCGAGCTTTGGAGTTTTGGCTGAGAGCCTTGCTTCCAGGTCTCCAAACTCGTTGTGCTTTGGCTCGATTTGCAAACCAAGTCTTGTTTTCTCTTCCCGAAGGAAGGGAGAGGTCTCGTAGATCATCTCTCAGTGGTCGTAGGCCACTTTTCGTGGTCGTAGGCCATTGTTCCCATTTGGAGACTAGTTTTCGATTTTCGGAGCCGTCGACCGTGCGCCTCGGTTCGGGACCGCTTAACATTCTCCGTTTGGCACGGTTTTTGGAACACACCTTGTTTCCTCTGTCTAGAGGGGCACTGTGGCTCGGGAGACCACTTTTGTGGTCACACGCCACTTTCGGTGCTCAACAGCCAGTTTTCGAGGCACCCGGCCGTGCGCTTTGCCTCCCGAACTCTCGTTTTCCATCCGTGTTGGTTCATTTTTGGCATGAACCTTGTTTTCCTTGTTTGGGAGGTGGTACAAGGGTGGGAGACCACCTTTTCTCTTTGGAGAGCACTTTTCTCCTCGCCAGTCGATTTTCTTGTCAGGAAACTGGTTTTCTTGATCTTTGCGCCACATTTACTGGTCTCCCACCACACCACTGGCTTGCTTTCAGTGTGGAGACCACCAATTACCCCTGGAGACTACTTTTTTTCTGGGAGACCACTTTGGGTGGTCGGCCGACCACTAAAAGTAGCAGGCCGACCATCTTTTCTGGTCGGCCCCTTTCCTCCTGTTTTGTCTGACTATGTAGATGCCAGCTGTGCCAGCTGGAGGGCACAAACTGTATCCTCCATACACGTGTATGGAGGGATTGCATCCATGTTTAGCTTCTCAAAGAATCTTGAACCCTTGCTTTTTCTATAAGAGAGGCCCTCCTTCTCCTTTGCACAGGTTGAGAAATTGGTTTAAGGCAAAAAACATATATCTCCCTCTATATCTCTCTATTTTGGCTCAAAGTGTGTATTGTTCTTGACCTCTTGCACCACACCTCATAGCCATACACCTCCACCATTGATCTGAGGTTCTTGGAGGGTATTTTCAGAGGTACAAGAGTTGATTTTTGGTCCCAAAACCTGCTGGTTTTGCTGAGCTTCAAGGGTAACTCCTTTTCCCTCTTTTTAAGCTCTATCTTGATCATTCTCTTACCCATACTTGCATGCATATTTATGCTTTGTTGTCAACTGAAAAAAGGTTCATATTTAAGTGTTTTTCATGTTTATTTAAGGCTATTTTGGTGTTGAGGGTCATCTACCCTCTTGTATGCCCTATTTAGCCTTATTTTGTGCCATGCTATGAGACCTTTGTGCTGATCTTTGCTTGGCCTTTTAGCCACTAAAATCTCACAGATTTTCAGTGGTTGGCATGTGGTTTTGAAGGCCTAATCCAGAGAGGGGAGACCCTCTCTCTTTTGGCCTTGTTTGTTTGCATTTTTGGCCTTTCAAAGGAGCACATACTTTCATACTTCCAAGGCTTGGTTTAGGCCCTATTTGGTGACTTTTGGGACCTCTCTAGACTCTGTCTATGGCTGGTTTGGTCACCTTGTGTTTTCCTCTTCCATGTGTAGAGTAATCCCTTTTATGACTTATCAAAGTGGCATGTCACTCTTGCATGTATTGGTCATGTTTCGGTGGATTTTTGGCCATCATTTGGCATGCCATGATTCTTTTTTTGGCTGGTTTGGTAGCCTCTCATATGCTTCATATGCTTATAGTGTAAATCATGGTTCACTAGCTTGAAATGCATGATGTTTTGGCCCTCTATTCTAGCATATTTTGGCCATGATCCAAACTGATTTTGTTCATATTTTGGGCTGCCTTAGCTCTTTTTTGAGGCCTCATGGTCAAATGATGCTTTCCATGCATGCTTGTAGTGTAATGCTACTTATTAGTCTAACATGCTCTATACTTTTGATCATCATTCTAGCATCATTTTGGCCGAACTCAAAGAAGCTTTTACTCATATTTCAGCATGCTTAAGCTCTGTTTGAAGTGTTTTGGGTCATGCATACATTGTTGTGTATGGTCATGGTTCAATCTAGTTTACTAGCTTTGTATATCGGGTCCACTAGCATGCGTTGCTTGGGCTTTTGGCATGATTTAGCATCATTTCTACCATGATTTCAGTGCATATTCTGTGGCCATGCACTCACATTTGTCACTTCTTCCATGCATTGGAAGGTTTATGCTTTAAGCCTTAAGAGTGAGCCATCATGTATGCATGTTTGCCTAAGCTCATGAGCTCCATTTCAACATGTTCTTGACTCTTAATTTGGCATGATTAAGCTATGTCCAGAGTTGGTTTAGTGGTCTAAGCTTGGTATTGTATGCTCCTTGTGTATTGCTCTTGACTAGCCCTATGCTCTAGGCCTTCTAGCATGCCTCATTTGTGTTGTTTGATTGATTCGGCATCATTTAATACTCCATTTCATAGCATGTGGTGTTACCATATTCTTGTGCATGTCACTCTTTAATCGCACTTAAGAGTTGTGCCTTTATGCTTTACTTTTGAGCCATGAGTTGAATGTGCATTTCATGTTCTTTGTGCCTAGGTTTTGTTGAGTTTTGGCCACTAATTTGGTTGTGGTTGAGGCCCACCCATTTTGGTTTAAGTCCATTTTGCGTCGAGTATGCCACATTGTTGCATGATTGATCATTGCATTGTGTATGCCATTTTCATCGCATTGTGTATGTTAGTTTCCACGTGCATCGCATATGTTAGTGTCATGAGCATTGTGTATGCCATATAGTTCATAGCATTGCGTATGCTAGTTGCATGTTTGCATGTTCATCCCTTGCACGTTTGCATTCTAAGTTGTATTGCATTAGGTTGCCTACTTAAAGTCGCATTGTGCATGCCATGTTTGTTGCGTTATGTTTGAAATAAAAGTTAGTCCAAACACGGGAAATGAGGGACGTTTCATACTTAAAGTAATGAAACGTGCCTTAATTCCCGATCGCCGATGCTTTTTACTATACATGACGGAGTTCTAGGCTTCATGTGTTCATGTGTGCATTCATTCCATATTGAGTCGTGCAATTCGGCTCCTCAGTCATCATGCATCGAAATGCGTGATTGGTGGCCTGAGGGTTAAGGACTACACTCCCTTGAGCTTATGCAATGATGGGAAGAGTGGTCGTGCACACATGCGTTACAAATACTTTGTCGTGCCTCTCTCTTTCCCTTTGTTGCAGAAAACCAGAAACCAGGAGAGGAAACTGATCGGCCGACGAGATTTACTGGCAGGCCGACCACTTTTTTTGGTTTCCACCACAAATGGTGGTCGGTAGTTGGTCTCCTATGCCTATAAGCTGGTCGGCAGCCTTCCCATAGTTTCCCAGGGTGGAGTTTCATCTCTCTGGAGCTTTCTGCAAGTTTCTGACATCAATTGCAAACAAAGGCGAGTTGGGGCATCGCGAGGGATTTTCGAACAAGGCAATTCAAGCATGCGTGCATTCTTTGTAATCGAAAACAAAGTTGAGGCAGCTCACTTCATTTAGTTTACATACTTATTTAAATAACTTACTTAGTTAATTTGTTGATTAATTAGAGTTATGTAATAATTAGTCGTGATTTGTTATTCATTCCGTCATGTAATAACTAGTTTAATTAGATTAGCTTAGATTAGCTAGCTGGTTCTGTATTATTTATTCGAACCCTCCGTCGAGAGGGCGAATTTTGTAATAAGTGTGCGTGTGTGTGATGCATGTCTTCTAACCCCACGTCTTTCTCCCTTTCACTTACCTACTTTCGATGGTTAGTTTTAGGGCATGCTTCAATTGGCATCCTTATGCTCGCATGTTTGCATCCATTCATCTGTCTTGCATACACCGGGCTCAGCGCATCATACTAACTGCATTGTATTTCAATTCCAAGTTGAATACATGTTATCTGTAGCATTTCATATGCCATTTTAGAATAGCCGAGCCTATCTTACTTGCATTCTTGCATGTGTTGCATTAGCCATCTTAACATAAACTAGGATCATACATTGACTACTAACTAGTTTCTGTTTTGGCTCGGATTACTCAGTAAGTGTTTATGCTTTAACATCCTTGCATGTGTGTGAGTGACTGCCATGACAGCATGCTTGCCATGAGGCTAACTGCTCATGTGATATAACTGCCTGAATGCCTGTGAGTGAAGGTTGGATGACTTGAATTGGAACAATTCATTGATTGCGAGTTTTAAGCCCACTTGAGAGTGGCAAATCACCATCTTTTCTAAGCCCACTTGAGGGTGGCAAAATCCGTATTTTAGCCTACTTGTGAGTAGCAAACCGCTTTCAAAAACAAACATGAGATGTTTTGTTCCAACTTAAGCAATCTAGTCTATACTTATATGCTGTGCGCACCACATAGTAATTCTAGGATAATAACCGGAATAAGAGCGCATGTGTTTCCAAAAACAAGATATCATGTTTAGTAGTGACCGATCTTTGATCGGGTGAGCGGGGGTGCTCATTGCATGACCTTTCCCAATCGTACCCAAGTTCTCGAGCCGAGGCAACTTTGGTGATGACGGACACGTGGCCTTAGGCACGAGTCAGGGTTTCCTAAATTCCCCCAAAATAAAATATTTAGGTGGCAACTCTGTATCTGGCAAAGCAGTCTATGTTTGGCACTTCTTTCTAAAAATCAATTTTTCAAAACGATTTGCCGGATTTGGATTCTTTGGTGATTTATCGATCTTGCATTGCACTTTATGAGATTAGATTCAAAACTGTGACATTTGAGTCCGAGCTGTAGTAAGCTCCAATGAACAAAATGAGATTTTTCCCGAGACGTTCGGGCGCGTCTACAGTTTCTGGCGACTCTGCTGGGGAGTTAGAGAACTTGACTCGAACTCATGATATTTTGTTTTGACTACACTTATGTGTTTCTTTGCATCGCATGTGCATTGGTGCGCCTAGGACACAGTGTTTGTCGTCTGCTATTCCTGAACGGTTTGCCGGAGGCTCGCTTTGAGAAGCGTTCCATAAGGCTAACCGGTTACGGGCTCTGCCACGATGGGGACACAAACCCCGGTTCTCACCGAGGCACCCTTTTTGACCATTCGACCTAGTGCATATTCGGAATCCATAGTGACCATTCTAAGCTAGGACAAGTTGCTTACCCGATTGTAGGTTGTTTGAAACCGCTGCATGCGTAGTGAAACCCTAGCTCCTGACAAAATAGGACAGGGAAACCCTACCCCTCCATAGGGGTGTTTTTGGTTCGCACTTGCTTGCTATGTGCTGTTAGAGTGTGTCTCTACAGGTTACACGTATCGGTTTGCAACTCTGGGTATCAGGCTTGCGGGCATCAGTATTTTGAGAATCAGTTATATCTGCGATGTCAATTCGATTTTGGCGATAATTTGAGGAGCATGATCACGAATTGAATCTGATTATTGATTATGCTCATATCTGTTTTGGTGAAATTAGGCTCAGATGCTGTCTGTTTTCTTCTTTTGCAAGATAGTCTCGGAACCATAACTTCAGAAGGCTCCAACATCCCCCGAGTACATTGGACTTGTGTTGATAGACTTTGTCAGGTCAGAGATTCAGTTCAAGGGCAAATCAGTGTTCCTTTGCCAGAGGCATGATAAAAAGGCCAGTCAGGCACAGATCATTAGTTCAACAGTCTTCGAACCAGCGGGCACTATCCATCTCACCTGTGCACAGTCGGGTTGAGATATCTGCTTTTACCGCAGGGAGATACACATGTTATTCAGCTAGATCAGCACGATATGGCATCTATGGAGGAGATGATGCGTCAGCTCCAGGAAAGTATGAAAACCATGCAGCAAGACACTGCCCGTCAAGTAGAGTTTGCCAAACAACAGGCCGAGGTCATGGCTCAACAGACAGAGTTAATTGCCAGGCTACAACAACAAATCAGAGCATTCGCTTCACACCAAGCTCCTCCCCCGCCAAGAGTGCCAATACTCGGGGAGGCAACTAATGTCCAAGAAGATACAAACATTCTAACAGGGTCGGCTCTGCCCTCGATCCTACCCCAACTATCCAAGGCACAAATCAACCCACCAAATTCTTCCTCCGAGTTTGAAGTAGACCCCACAGCATTAAAAATGAGCAAGCTTGAAAAGCTGTTCAAGAAGTCTCAGGGTGTGAAGTCCATTCCAGATGTTGAGGATGGGTACACCGACTCGGCCGTGACGCTACCAGACCGTTTTAAGATGCCACCTATTGACCGCTTTGATGGATCTGGGGATCCCATGGTGCATTTGCGGCTGTTTTCGGACATACTAAGACCTATGGGCCTCACCAGGTTACAAAAGCTTTCTTTGTTCGACCGGACCTTGTCAGGTGTAGCGTCCATTTGGTACGCAAACTTAGAAGACTCTGTTAAGAGGAGTTGGGAGGAGATGGTTGAGGCCTTCATAGCTCAATACTCCTATAATATGCAGATTGAGATTACGAATCATGATCTTGAGACAACCAGGCAGGAGCCAAAGGAGAGTTTCTCTGATTTCGTGACCCGGTGGAGGGCCAAGGCCTCGATGATGACTGTCAGGCCTGCCGACAAAGATCAGATTCGGATGGCTGTGTGTAACCTCCAACCCAAGCTTATGCAGAAGATGATCGTCCTCCCCCTACCCACCTTTGTAGACCTCCATGAGATTGGGGTACAAATTGAGGATGCTATGAAGCAAGGCCTCATTGACCAAGAGAAGGAGCAGCCCAGGAGGGCGTTTTCCCGTAGTTTGAATGCGACCACCAGTGGTGATGCAACTACAAGATCTTCTAAAGTGGGCATGGTCACCACCACCACATCAAAACAGCTACCCCATTCACCAGTGCGTCCGGAAGTAGCTCACAAAAAACCAAATATCTATCTCGAGTCAAGAGGGTTTTTACCCCACATACAGACATACCTTTTTAGTATGTACAACGTTGGAATTGTATGCCTGATTTTGGTGGAACAAAAGTGAAATATGAATGATCAAAGATTTGCATGCGAGTGTATAAAAGGACAAATGAAGCTTTCATGAATCATGGTAATTTGGCAAACGCTATAGACCCCAAATGAATTACCAAATATTCTACCAAATCTCTCACATGGGTGTGGGACCCACACAAATCACGTGTGTGGGTCCCACACCCATGTGAGAGGTTTGGTAGAATATTTGGTAATTTATTTGGGATCCCTAGCATTACTCTATATATTTTCATATAAAGGATATATATTTTCAAAATTTATTTAGTTTCAATTTATTGAATTTAATTTTTTAGAAATTAAATTTTTTATGTTTCATATTTTTTTAAATCAATTAAGTTTTTGCAACGAGTTTAAGGATCGTCGCAAACGAGCAAAAATAAAATCTTTTTGCGACAGACTAACAAAGGGCGTTGCCAAAAAAATAAAAATAATAAAAGAAGAGAAAAAAACAAAAAAAAAAAAACAAGAGGAAAACAGCTAGATAAAAGGTGGGAAAAAATTAGTAGCCTATTTTGTTTTTCATTGCCGCATAATTTTCCTTCTGAAATTGGTGACAAAATTATTTCTTCACCTAAAGACAAAATTATTGACCACGAAAATAGTTTTCTCACTAAATGATATCAAAATATTAAAAATTATTGGTGACGAAAATATATTCGTCACTAATAATTTTATAATTGGTGACCAATTTTTTCCTCACCAAAAGTCTCAAAATTTTGGCGCCACCCAAAAAAATTAGTGGGAAAATCTTCAGTGACAAAAAAATAAAAATAATGACGGAAAAGAATTTTGTCACCTAATTAATTTTATTATGTATGTAAATTGGTGACGAAATTTTATTTTTCTCTCGAAAAATAGTACATTTAGAAGTAAAATATTATTTTCTTCATTAAAAGGTACGTTTTTTGTGACAAAATTTATTTTCATCATGTTTTCATCTCTAAAGACTCTTTTTCTTGTAGTGAATATTCTCTATCTAAATAAATTTATTTTTCATTGACTATAAAAAAAATTAAAATTTTGTTAACTTTTGTTTTCTCGTATCAAAAACAAAAAATGCCAATATTTAAAAAAAAAATCATTAAAATAATTGGAGTATTGGTGTTACAATGAATTTTAATTGATACATGTAATTTATGGGTAATTGTAATTATTTGATGTAAAGGTTCACATCAAGAGAAAAAAAAAATCATTAATATATTTTCTAAATACATGTACACCATATTAATTTATTATTACTATTCTAACGCAAGCAATTATTTTTTATTTTACTCCACTTAATTATTTTGGCAAGTTATTAATTCGCTATCAGTGCCCACAACCATCGCCGATCACCTATGATCATCCAATACTCCTCCAATCGCAAAAAAAACTATATAATCCTCTCTCTCTCTCTCTCTCTCTCGACCAATAGAGAAAGAGTAGATGCCACCACTCACCATCACTGCTGTTGCTCATCATCACTGTTGCCATTGATCCAACTCCGTAACTATCCCAAACCCTCATGTCGAACTTATTTTGGCTAGATTTGAGCCATTTGAAGTTTGATTTTGATGATCCAATTGTGGTTTCCAACTATTTGGAGTATTCCAGAGCAATCCATACGGTTAGATTTTTTAATCAAAGTTTCTATAAAAAGTAAAGAAAATGGAGGAATTCGCTTCAACTTCAGGATCCATGATCAAGTTGAATCCTTCCAATTATGGAATCTGGAAGACATCCTATATTATAAAGATCTGTTTGACCCTTTCGCCCTAAAAGGGGTTAAACCGAAAGTAGTGAAGGGTGAAGAATGGATAAAGATTAATCGAAAGTCTGTCAGTTGTATCAGACAATGGATAGACCACAGTGTGTTCCACTATGTCACATGGGAGACAGATGCATATGTCTTCTGGACAATGTTAAAGGGAATGTACCAGCCAAAGACCTCCCAGAAGCAAGCCTTGATGATGAGAAGGCTCGTAAATCTGAAGTTAAATAATGGTGTGTCTATCGCCGAGCACACTAGTGAATTCAAGAATCTGGTGAATCAACTTGCAACCATCAAGATGCCCTTGGACAATGAAATGCAAGCCGTACTACTACTCAGTTCTTTATCAAACAGCTAGGAGACGTTGGTGGTTTCTCTCAATAACTCTACACCAGAGGGGAAGCTGACCATGAGCATGATCACAGACACCATATACAATGAAGAGACAAGGAGAAAAGACATGAGAGGTAATCAGGCCTATGCTTTTGTCATAGAAGATAAAGACAGAGACAGAGACAGAGGAAGAGGCAAGAGTAGAGGCAGATAGAACTACAGGAGCAAATCCAGAGACAATAAAAGTCAAGGTAACTCTAGCTTCACTTGCTTTCACTATGGCCAGGAGGGTCACCTAAAGAGGAACTGCCCAAGCCGGAAAGATAAAGGCCAAAGTAGTAAGTCAAAGGGAGATGAGAACACAACAGACACAACAACTGATGAAGTACTTCTTGCGACGTGAAGAGGAGAATTGCCTTCACGTGGCTGACCACAGCTGTACAAAGTGGGTGATAAACATAACTGCATCCTATCACGCCACTTCCCATAGAGAACTCGTCAACTTGTACAACATTGGAGATTTTGACACTTTTTGAATGGGAAATTCTAGTTATTCAAAGATTGTGGACATTGGAGACATTAGTATTCAAACTAATGTCGGACACAAGCCGGTTCTCAAAGATGTGAGGCATGTTCCAGATTTTTGCCTTAATCTTATCTCCGAAACACCTTGGACTGACAGGGTCATACAAGTACATTCGAAAATGGCTGTTGGAAGCTAACAAGAGGAGCTTTGAGAATCGCCAGAGGAGAAATGTCTTCAACACTATATAAGACTCAAATGAAGATCTATCTACGAAGTCTTAATGCAGCAGAAGACAAGGAGTCACCGGACTTATGGCACAAAAGACTGGCTTATATGAGTGAGAAGGGATTGCATCTGTTGGCAAAGCAATCCAAGATACGCTTATCCAAAGGGAATGCCCTGAAGCCGTGTGATCATTGTCTTTATGGTAAGCAGCATCGAGTATTATTTATTTCAACGAGCAAGACGAAAACAGAAGTGCTCAGTATGGTATACTCGGATGTTTATGGCCCTATCGAAGTGGAGTCATTTGGCAGCCACAAGTATTTTCTGACTTTCATTGGTGATGCATTAAGGATGTTGTGGCTGTATTTTCTAAAAACGAAGGATGAGCTATTCCAGCACTTTCAAAAGTTCCATGCAATTTTTGAAAAAGAGACCGGAAAGAAGTTAAAGTGTCTTCGCACAGACAATGGTGGCGAGTACACTTCCATTGCTTTTGAAGCATGTTGTGCTAGCAGAGGTATCTGGCACGAGACAACAATTCCCGGCACCCAACAACACAATGGTGTGGCAAAAAGGATGAACCGCACTATTGTTGAAAGAGTCAGATATATGCTCAGAATGGCAAAGTTGCCAAAGTCATTCAGGGCTGAAGTCACTTGTACAGCTTATTATCTCATCAACAGGTCGCCTTCAGTACCATTGAACTTTAGGATACCTGAGGAAGTCTGGTCCAGAAGAAAGATATCATATTCTCATTTGAGAGTCTTCGGGTGTAAGGTGTTCGCAGATATCTCCAAGGAAAATAGACAGAAGCTTAATGACAAGTGCACTCCATGTATAGTTGTGGGCTATTCAGATACAACATTTAGGTACAAGTTGTGGGACCCAGTAAATAAGAAGTTGTTCAGAAGTAGAGATGTTGTGTCCTAGGAAGACCAAGCGATGTGATTTTGAGAAGTCTACAAAGTCTATAGATGTCATCACTCTAAACTTGTTCCCATCTCTGAGCCATCACAAAATGCTAGATGTCATGATGTGCAACAAGAAGTGCGAGTTGCAGGATCCTATGCCGAAATTGAGGATCAAGAGGAAAGAGATGAAGACCCGGATAAAGAAAGTGTTGAGCAGGGGGAGCAACCCCCTCAACCAGAGGCAACTGGGCCTCAGTTGCAGAGATCTGGAAGAGTTGCCATGCCATCAACCAAATATCCCACTTCTTAGTATATTCGATCAGCGATGAGGAGAGCACGAGAACTTTTTGGAAGCAAAGAGTCATATAGAGAAAGATTCTTTGGATGCAAGCCATGAAAGAGGAGATGAGTTCTTTGTAGAAGAACCACACTCATGAGCTTGTTTCACTTCCAAAGGGCAGAAAGGCATTGAAAAACAAATGGGTGTACAAAATGAAGAAAGATGGCAATAGTAAAATACTATACCAACTCGCTTGGTGGTCAAAGGTTTTGGGTAGAAAAAAGGAATTGATTTTGATGAGATCTTCTCCCCAGTTGTGAAGATGACTTCCATTCGAGTAGCTCTAGGATTAGCAGCTTGCTTCAATCTGGAGGTAGGATAGATGGATGTCAAAATTACCTTTCTCCATCGTGATTTGGAGGAAGACATTAGCAGCTTGCTTGAATCGGAAGGTAGAACAGATGGATGTCAAAATTTCCTTTCTCTATGGTGATTTGATGGAAGAGATTTACATGGAGCAACCAGAAGGATTGGAAGTTAAAGGGAAACAGAACCTAGTCTGCAAACTGAAGAAGAGTCTCTATGGTGCAAAGCGCCGAGACGATGGTACAAGAAGTTTGATTCATTCATGGTGGATCACGAGTACACAAGAACAGTAGCAGACCAGTGTGTATATTTTTGAAGGTTTTTGGATGGAAACTTCATCATCCTACTATTATATGTCGATGATATGCTGATCATCGAACATATATTGCTTTGATCAACAAGTTGAAAAAGGACTTGTCGCAGTATTTTGACATGAAGAATTTAGGCCCAGTACAACAAATTTTGGGCATGAAGATTGTTCATGACAGGAAAACCAAGAAGATATGATCATCACAGGAGAAATATGTTGAACGGGTGATTAAAAGGTTCAACATGAAAGATGCCAAGCCAGTCAGCACACCACTGGCCAACCATTTCAAGGTGACAAAGCGTTCGTGTTCCACAACCAGCTCTAAAAGGAAAGAAATGGAGGCAATCCCCTATTCCTTTGTAGTAGGAAGTCTGATGTATGCAATGGTGTGTACCCAGCCAGATATAGCTCACGTAGTTGGCATTGTAAGCTAATTCCTTGCCAATCCAGGAAAAGAGCATTGGGAGGTTGTCAAATGGATTCTTCACTACTTGAAAGGAACTTGAAAGATGTGTCTATGTTTTGGGGGAGCTGAACCAATTTTGGAGGGTTTTACAGATGTCGATATGGCGGGTGATCTTGATGGTAGAAAGTCTACATCAGGATTTTTATTCACCTTTGCAGGGGGGAACCGTTTCATGGTAGTCCAAACTACAAAAGTATGTTGCTTTATCTACAACAGAGATAGAGTACAATGCTACCGCAGATGTTGGGAAGGAAATGTTGTGGTTAAAGCGGTTTTCCAAGAATTGGGTCTCTGACGAGAAGAGTACAAGATACATTGTGATAGTTAGAGTGCAATTGATCTGAGCAAGAATTCCATGTACCATTCACGTACAAAGCACCTTGATGTCTGGTAGTGGTGGAGCCAAAAAATTAAATCAGAGGAGGCACCTATTAATTACAACATTAAAAATTTTTACAAAAATATTTCACATAAATTTTTATGATTGACTTCAAGAAAGATATAATAATAATAATAATAATAATAATAATAATAATAATAATAATCGGTCTGTTTGGTTTGAGTTTTTTGAATTAAGTTTTTTAAAAATTGAGTTTTTATTTATCGTGTTTTTTGTTTTTTTGTTTTTAGTGAATATTTTTTAAATTTTAAGTATTTTTTTTTTTACCTTCTTAGATGCATCTTACTTAAATGTGTCTAAAAAAATAAAATATTTGTGAAAAAATATTTTAAAAATTAATAAATACATAAAAATACGAAAAATGTACTGATTTTTCATAATTTCTTTTTGTTTTTATGATATTTAGTTATTTTTTTACAGTTTCTTTCCACAAAAATTATACTTTTCAAGGGTATTTATGTTAGGTTTGTATAAAAATAAAAAATAAAAAATAAAAATTGCTTAAAATATTAAAAAAATCAGTAAAAACAAAAAAAAATCCGAAAAACAAAAAAGTAGAATTTTATAAAAAGTGTTTTTAGAAAATTCAAACCAAACAAAGTGAATGTTATTTGAAATTAGTGTATTATGGACAATATTAAAAAAAGTCATGGATATAAGTTTTAAAATAAATTATATAATGATAAAGTAATTTTTTATACAAAATATTCGTAAAAGTTTAATATAATAGTCATACTACATCATCATTGACATGTGATATCACCAACCAATAGTAAGAAACACATGGAGGATGAACCGTACGTGTCAAATGTAACTAACAATTTAATAAATTCTATATTTTTGTTAAGATTAATTATGTTTGTATGTCAATAATGATTGACGTCACCATTATATTGAAATTTACATAGACAATAATATCGTAGTCTCTTTATTTTCAATCAAAACAATCATTATTATTCTTATAATTTTAAAAATGTCATTAACATTTCACTCTAAATAATATTTTTATAAATTTTTTTATTTAAAATATTTTCTTTAAGTTTGTCAAAAAGAAAAAAAAAATTCCAAAACCGAGGGCACATGACCTCCTGGCCCTTCTTCCCTCCTACGATGTCAGTATCATTGGATACGAGAATTGATAGAAAAGCAGCTGATAAAGCTAGTGAAGATTCACACGAACAAGAATCCTTCTAACATGATGACCAAGGTTGTCACCAAAGACAAACTAGAAGTTTGCAAGAATCTGACCGGGATGGATTTCAAGTAAGAAGTCAATTATCCATTTGGGCGTGGAGGGGGAGAATTGTTAACTACAGCCCACATAGAGAAGTAGTTGGAGGTTGGTTGGGTGGCTCTTCAAGTCAAGAAGTAGGAGGGGAGATGGCAGGTGGCAGCCCTCCCAATTACTCATCTTCCTTGACTTTGTTCCCTACCGCTTGTGTATAAAATGCGAAGAGGTGAGCTAAGTTAGATCATTAGAAAGAGAAAGACAGAGCAGAGAGTGTAATCTGTGAGTGAGAGTGCTATAGAGAGAGAGTGCTATAGAGAGAGAGTGAGGTGTGAGTGTTGTAAACTCTCTCCAAGAAAAATTCTCCAATGGATGTCTCTCCCGTGGACGTAGGCTATTGAGCATAAATTTCTTGTCTCTTTTCTGTGTGTGATTGATTTCTGACTATTCTTAATCCTAAACCCTTCCTCTTCGCTACCAACGTTGCTCTCGAACTTGGCTCCCTTCAAACTTGCACTCGCAAGGTAAGATTAAGAATTGTTTCAGTATTTTTTTATGTTGTGTTTCACTCGATTTCTGGCTCTGCCTTTCTCTATCTATTTTTGCTTTTGTGGCTGTGTCATTTTTGTGTTTCCCTTGCTTTAATTCAAACCCCAAAACACCTTTCATTCTATCAAGGAATGGGCTGTCAATCACAAGCTTCGCACTTTTGATTTGATTTAATTGTTTTGGCTTCAATTTTTTTTTCAATGATGTTTATTTGCTAAACGGCATAGCGGGTTTAATCGCCTACAATTGGTCCCGACCCAACATGAAAACCAGTGTTCAAATCATTTACGCTAGGTAGGATTTTGCATAACCCATTTAGAAATCTGAGAAAATATAGGGGAAAAGGAAAATAATAGTGAAAAGTTTCTGTTTTTGTTTGGCATTTGTTAAAACATTAATTCGATCGATTTAGGGTTTTAAGAAAGGGCCCAGTAGATTTTTTGAAATTTCTGTTTTTGTGCTTTTTGGGTTGATGATGATCTTCTAAGGCTCCTTTAATGGCAGCACAGAAATACCCACTTGGTTTTTTTGGGGTATTTGAGGTTTATGTTCATTTTTAATTTTAACTTTCTATTGTTTGGTGTGTCTAACATTATCTTTGAATAAAAATTATGTGTAGGGATCAAGAATTAATTGAACTTGAGCGAACTCAAGTATCATTAGCCAAATTACCATGATTCATGAAAGCTTCATTTGTCTTTTTATACACTTGCATGCAAATCTTAGATCATTCATAGTTCATTTTGTTCTACCAAAATCAAGCTTACAATTCCAAAGTTGTATATACTAAAAGCTATATGCGTATGTGTGTGTATGGGTACTCTAGAATCAATCTTGCTTGAGGTATTTGCATATTTAAATGCTCTTTTCCTTTCAAACCAAACTCTTTGGTCAATCAGGATATGAACTCCCTAAGCCACTAGGTTAATGCTTGATTTTATTTTCCTTTTTTCTTCCCTTGCTATATCCAAAGAAAAAAGTATTAACCTGCCAGGGCCGAAGACGACCCATTTTTTACAAGGTCGAAGACTTAGACAAACAGGCAAGATAACAAAGAAATGTGCCCGCAGGCAGGGGCAAAAATGCAAATGATATGCACAATACCAAACATAACTTATGATCATGCAAAGAGGGTTGTGATGAAGCAATTATGCAAAATAAATGCAACATTTTAAGCGAATGCTATGCAAGCAAGTAAACATAAACCAAACTACTTCTCATGCAGAAAGGATGTAAGAAAATTATACAATTCTCACTGCACCTCACGCGGAGAAGGCTAAAAACGACTACGGAGAATACCCAGAGTCTCAAACGGAACAACGTCTCATAGCGTATCACACACAAGAGAGGAGAAAGCAACATCTCTCAGCGTATCACACGCGAGGGAGGAAAGGGAAACCTCTCGGTACCACACGCAAGAGAGGAAAGGTGAACCTCTCAGCGTATCACACTTGAGAGAGGAAAGGGAAAACCTCTCAACGTATCACACGCCAAAGAGGAAAGGTAAAACCTCTCAGCGTATAAACCTCTCAGCATATTACACGCGAGAGAGGAAAGGGAAAACCTCTCAGCGTATCACACGCGAGAGAGGAAATGAAGCATCTCTCAGCGTATCACACGCAAGAGAGGAAAGAAATCATCTCTCAGCGTATTACATGCAAGAGAGGAAAGAAAGCATCTCTCACTGCATCACACGCAAGAGAGGAAAAAAAGCATCTCTCAGCGTATCACATGCAAGAGAGGAAATGTAGCATCTCTCAGTATCACACGCAGAGAGGAAAGAAAGCATCTCGGCATATCACATGCAAGAGAGGAAAAGGGCAAAACGTCTCAACGTAGCACACGCGAGAGGGAAAAAAATCTCTTAGCATAGCACACACGAGAGAGGAAATGGAAAACCTCTCAGCGTAGCACACGCAAGAGGGGCAAAGAAAAAATCTCTCAGCGTAGCACACGCGAGAGAGGAAATGGAGCATCTCTCTGTGTATCACACGCAAGAGAGGAAAGGTAACATCTCTCAGCATATCACACACAAGAGAGGAAAGAGAAAACCAAACGCGTCCCAAATGCGAAAGGGATGGAAAACAAACGTGTGCCAAACGCGAAAGGAAGGGGAAAACCAAACGCGTGCCAAATGCGAAAGGAAGGGAAAAACCAAACGCGTACCAAACGCGAAAAGAAGGGAAAACCAAACACGTGCCAAATGCGAAAGGAAGGGGATCAGTCGAACTGAACCGGAACTCCTCTAAATGAATAGTACATACAATACTGTGCATAACTGAGAAAGGAACTTGATAGGTAAAATGCAATACAGTGCATGATGTTAAGGATTACAATAAACAAACAAAGCGGCACTTTAAAAAAGCACCTTATGAGATGAGTGGCGTTGAAGAACCTCTACTCGATGGGGATCTTCCTTTGCATTGTGTTGTTTGAACACTTACCTTCAACTCACAAGACAAAGGTCTTTGAAATGCTAACAAGGAGCAACATCTACTAGGGAAACCATGGATGCCGCTTTTCTTCCTGATCATATTCACAATTTTCCCTATTCTTCAACAGGGTGACAGACTAGGTTGGTTCAGCATCCAGAATCAAGGAACGTACCTGATACCTCAACCTATGGGGCTTCCATATAGATTTCAAGTCGGGGATACACCCTTGGGTATTTAAACCAGACTTTAATCTCGAAATTCCAAAACTTTGTGTTCTAGGCAGCGACCATTCAAACTCTAGTTTCCACTAACGCAATTGATCTCCTAGGAACTCATTGCAAACCTGACCAAGATGCCTCTAGCAAGAACTAGTGCTTAGGGAGAGCACTTCTGATTGCCATTCTGGCATAGAAACATCAACACAGTATTCTGTTCACTTTTGAACACACAGCTCGTACAGCAGACTGCTCATTCTGAACACACAACTCACAACACAGTAACCGATTTGTTTGACACACTCATTTTGAACACACAACTCATAACACAGTAATCGAATTATTTGGCACATGGCTCATATAGCATACTGCCCATTCTGAACACATAGCTCAAAACACTGTACTCGATTTATTTGGCACACGGCTCATACAACGCACTGCTCATTCTGAACACACAGCTCAAAACACTGTACTCAATTTATTTGGCACACGGCTCATACAACGCACTGCTCACTCTGAACACACAGCTCATAACACAGTACTCAATTTATTTGGCACACGGCTCCTAGCATACTGCTCACTCTGAACACACAGCTCATAACACAGTACTCGATTTATTCTGCATACGGCTCATACAGCGCATTGCTCATTCTGAACACACAGCTCAAAACACTGTACTCAATTTATTTGGCACATTGTTCATACAACGCACTGCTCACTCTGAACACACAACTCATAACACAGTACTTGATTTATTCGGTACACGACTGATTCTGAACACACAGCTCATTCTGAACACACAGTTCATTCTGAATATACGGGATGCAATGACGAAACTTGCAAAAGTTGAAACAAACTCAGATGCTCCAAAATTTCCCCTCTTTTTTTTTTGCTTTGCAGTATGGAACCCATACAGCTTCAGACAAGTCCTGGTTCTACTGTTCTCACATGACCTAGGTTGAACCCTGCGGTTTTATGTAAGAACGAATCCTGTTTTACACAAATGTGGAGAATGGCACAGCACTCTGTACACAAAACGATTTTATTTTGAAATTGAGAAATGAATTCTCAACCGGGTATTGAGCCTACGACTAAACACAGCGAAAAAGATTCAACAACGAAAAATAAAGGTAAACAACCTAAACACATCTATTGACATTCAAAACGACTCAAAACAAGAATCGAGACAAACTAAACAACAAACATGACACTCTGACGTGTTCCAAAGGCGAGAAGCCACTCGGTTGACGAGGAGCCCAGTTTCTTCAGGTATTGTTTCCCACCCTTTCTCATTTGTGATTCTCACATCACTCGGCCCTCAGGCTCGGTTTTTCTGAAAAAGCCATTTTCTCACTTTTTCTCTCAACGTACACCTCTCTATTCTTTAATCTCTCATTTTTCATCCCTCTCCAGATATGGTTGATGGATAAATTGAAGGTTGTGGGCTCATGCCCAGCATATTCAGCTCACGGCTATTCCCTCCGGCGACGTCTAGTCGATGCCCCGGATGAGGGAGTGGAATACATTGATCCATTCCATTTTGTGCTTCGCTTGGCGATACCTCTTTGCTTAGAAGATATGAGAGCTTTTAGCCCTTTGTTGTTAGCTTGAGTTGTGCCCTTTTCAAGGGTAAAGTGCCCTTTTTGGCAAGTATGTTGATAATGGAAAAGAGAGAACACATGACTCAAGCTGTGCCCCTAGTTCATCACTTTGACCATTTTTGTTTTGGCTTTCTACTAAAACAATTTTGACCAATATGAGAGTTAGATTAGCATACTTGTTCAATTTTTATTTGAAATCATGCAAGTTAGGCTATGAGCACTAAAAATTTTCCTTTTTCTGTTGGGTCCAAGAAATGGTCCAGTTTTGGAAAATATGGAATAAATTTTCGTGAAAATTAGTCAACTTTAGTAAAAGTTCTCAAAAACTGTTTTTACAAATGGTCACTGCTCAACGAGCATGGAACATACTCTTGAGATGCACAACCTCATATCCAAAACAATGGAAAATTGCCCCTTATCTGAAGGACACTGCATGGCAATGGAAAGTTGCCCCTTGTTTGAATAGTACCGCAGCACACTGTAACCAGTTCTCAAAGTGACGATCGTAACCGAACTCTTGGATACAGAGAAGACAACGATGGTCAAAACCATTACATGGTCACAGTCGATTTGGAAGTGTTTATGGCTGGACATCATAATGAAGTTCCCTACGTATCCTAAACATGGGAATCAAGCCTTATGTAGTTCGTGGTTAAGGAACACTCGGGTATTAACCTCTCCTTTTGTGGTCTAACTTTTGCCAAGGCCGCCCTTCCGGGTTTTCAACCTTACGAGCTATGTTTTTCTTTTCTTTTCATTCTTGTGTAGCTGGTCCTTGTCAAATGGTTTTGAGATCTCAAAGCCATCTGAATCGAGAGAGTGGTTCTTTGTTCCTTGATGATGTAAAAGTCCATCCAATGAAATTTGCCCCTAGTATTGTGGATAAGAACGCAGTTGTCCTTCAGCAATACTTTCTTCTTTCCTGCCTCCTAGGACTTGGCATTCTTGCCGGTCTTTGTTAACTTGAGAAAAGTCCCAATTTTGACTCTTCGAGCTCATCTGACACTTTTTGTTTGCCCTTAGTTCGAGGGGTATTTCTGACTTAGCTTCACAAGCTTCTATTGACGACGTCTGACCTTCTTGATCTGACTTTCTTGCCTCTTGTTCGAGGGCTGCTTCAAATCTGGCCACACAGGCCTCACATCATGATATACCTTCAAACATTCTGAATTGAGGTTCAAGGTTTGAAAGCGAGGGGTCGAGTCTCGAGACTGAGAGCAATCCTAAGCTACACAATCTCAAGAGCGATTCCACACAGGTCTTCGTAGGACCGCACAAAACATTTTTTTGAAATCTTTTAAAGCGACTAGTCGCTGGCACAAGACAATCTTGAAACCAATCTGGATCAAGCCAGATCTTTCTTAGTACTCAAATTAACAAGCATGATCTCAATCATTAAAGGCTTAGCACGCCTCTCTTTCTCTCAATTGATCAAATTTTTGCAAATCTCGAGGAATTCCTTCCTCTTTGTTTTCACTACAGTGTTCAAAAAGTTTTGAAAAACTTAGGTCAACGCAATAATTTCAAGGCACAGAAGAGCAGGTGGAATGCACTGCCGTTTCATTCTAAACTTGCTAGCACAAGCTCAAAGTAGAAACAAACACAGAAACATGAAAACCACAGTTGTTTCATTCAGATCTTACGGCATAAGCGGCTCCACGCGAAAGCAGACCCAAAATAAAGCAAAAAGACAAACACAAAACAAAATATTGATGCCCGAGGTAACATCCCCGGAATCACCCGACTCCTATACAACAGGACTGACTCGATACAACAAGACAGACCCCAAACAAAAAACTGACTTAAAGCAGAAAGACAGACTCAAAACAACACAATAGAACTGACTCAATGGCCAAGCCAGAACGTAAAATAAATAGCATTCGCAAATGCTCAAAACAGTGCATGCCATACATAATATCTGGAGTAAACTAAACGCTATCCGCAGGTGGTTTGTCCCCCGATCACATACTCGTACTATCCCCCAAGTCCACTAATCCAGTGACGATAGACTTTGCTGAGCTTAGTGGGATGATAACCTCGTCATCGATCAAATCTTACACTTCGTGGCAAAGACGAAAGCAATTGTTGGTGCTGTGACCGGTTTGTTAATGGTATACACAGTACTGGGTACCATCATGCTTAGCTGAAAGGGGATTCAAGAGGGGCAAGGCTCAAGAGGTTTGAGATGGCCTTTCTCAACAAGGATTTGAAGAGCTTTGGACAAAGGCATATAAAGGGCATGGAAGACCCTGCAACCCCGAGGTTGGTACTTCGAGGTTTGTGGATTTTTACTGAGCACACTAGCAAAAGGGTCGGCAGGCACTGGCTTGGTCTACTGATTTCTCCCAGATGCAAAATTAGGGTTGGAAGAAGTAGTTCTGGTACAACGGCCCGTCTCCTGATTTTCCCCTTGGTTCAAACTGCCCTCGTTTTGAGTGATGAAAGTGTCATCCACAGTTTTCGCAACAACTGCAAGCACTTGCTGTTTATTCAGTCCCCCGGCTTTTAAAGCCTCAACAGCCTATAGAAGTTGTTCATAAGGATCAATGTATGCCCCTACCTTGTTCTTACCACTCGCCTCAGCTTGGTCGAAGGTTTGGGTTGCTACATCAGTGCGAAGCCCTATTGTTGTCGACATGTTATTGCCGGAACTTGGGATGACTTCAGGTTGGCTAAGTTCAATTATAATCCGCCTCAATAGTAGGGGGTTCATCTGACATGAAGTTCCCGGCATGTGATATGATCGATGGCGAAGCTGACATTCCATAGGCTAGATCAGCCACAGACCTCTGAAGATCGCCGATCATTCCCATCAGCTCAAAAGTGGTGGGCTCACGGGTTTGGAATAATTGGGGTTCCCAGATTGGATGTGTGGTAGGTGACCTGGGCAAGCATTGCATTTCAACATCGGTCTCACCTTGCATGGCGATTCCTTGGTTTAATGCTGCTGTCATGACCACAATTTCTTCTAAATTTTGCGTCGTCACGAATCTGCTGAACTGAACAAAGGGGATGTGATCGGTGACTGACGGATCAAATGAACTGGTGAGCCTTGACTGACCTTTCTCTGCCTTACCTCAGCGAAGGAGAACACTGGTTGCTCTTAATCGAATCTCTGAACCCCCCCTTGAAAGAGAAAACAGGCAGCATCTCAACCCAATTTCATCAGAATAGATATAAGCATAAGCAATAAGCTGTTTTTCGACCATTGATCCTTTCAAATTATTGACCCAAAACTGAATCTGATACCCACAAATATAACAAATTCTCAAAATACTGATGCCCGCAGGCCTAATACCTAGACTTGCAAACTGATACGTACAACCTGTAGAGGTACACTCTAACAGCACATAACAAGCAAGTGAGAGCCAAAACACCCCTATGTTGGGGTAGGGTTTCCCTGTCCTATTTTGTCAGGAGCTAGGGTTTCACTATACACACAGCAGTTTCAAACAACCTACAATCGGGTAAGCAACCTGTCCTAGTTTGGAATAGTCACTATGGATTTCGAATACGCACTAGGTTGAATGGTCAAAAAGGGTGCCCCGATCAAAACCGAGGTTTGTGTTCCCATCGTGGCAGAGCGAGCCATAACTGATCGACCTTATGGCACGCTTCTCAAAGCGAGCCTCCGGCAAACCATTCAAGAATAGCATATGGCAAACACGGTATCCTAGGCACACCAATACAAATGATGTGTAAAGAAACATGCAAGTGTAGTCAAAACAAGATGTCATGAGTTCGAGTCAAGTTCTCTAATTCCCCAGCAGAGTCGCCAAAAACTGTAGGCGTACCCGAATCAGGCTTGCTGCTATAGTTCAAACTCAAATGTCACGGTTCTAAATCTAATCTCACAATGCGATGTGAGACCGATAAATCACCAAAGAGTCCAAATCCGGCAAATCATTTTGGAAAACTTATTTTTGTAAAGAAGTGCCAAACATGGACTGCTTTGCCAGATACAGAGTCGCTACCTAAATATTTTATTTTGGGGGAATTTAGGAAACCCTGACTCGTGCCTAAGGCCACGTGTCCGTCATCACCAAAGTTGCCTCGGCTCAGGAACTTGGGTACAATTGGTGAAGGTCATTTAATGAGCACCCCCGCTCGCCCGATCAAAGATCAACCTGTACTAAGCATGATATCTTGTTTTTGAAAACACATGTGTTCTTATTCCTGTTAATTAGCTAGAATTACTATGTGATGCGCACAGCAAAACAAGTATAGGCTAGATCGCCTAATTTGGAACAAAGCATTGCATATCCGTGTGTTTGGAAAATGGTTTAAAGTTTGCTACTCGTAAGTAGGCTAAAATGCGGATTTCAATGAATTGTCCCAATTCAAATAATCCAACCTTCACCCACAGTCATTTAGACAGTTAATCAAGTAAGCAAATAGCCTCATGGTAAGCACGCTTTCATGGCAACATTAACACACATGCAGTATGCTAAAGCATAAACACTCACAGTGTACTCCGAGCCAAAACAAGGAACTAGTTAGAAATCATGCATGATCCTAGTTCATGTTAGAATGGCTAATACAGCGCATCTTGAAAATGTATTTAAGATAGGCTCGGCTATCCTAAGAATGTCATGTGAAATGCAACTTGGTACATGTATTCAAATTGGAATTGAAATACAATGCAGTTAGTATGATCTTGTAGAGGGTGCATGCAATACAAATGAATGGATGTAAACATGCAAGCATAAGGTATGCTAAATGAAATATGCCGTAAAACTAACCATCATAAGGGGTTAAGTAAAAAGGAGAAAGAAATGGGGATTGAAAGACATGGATCACACACACGCACACTTATTATAACAATTAGCTCTCTCGAGGGAGAGACCGAATAAAGAGATAACTAGCTAATCTAAGCTAATTAAACTAATTATTACATAACAAATTAATTAACTAATCCTAGTTAACTAATTATTACAAAATGAATTGAAAAGTTAACTCATTAACTAATTAAAGGTACAAACCAAAGAAAAAGCTAGCTATCTAAGCATGGCAGCTAAGGAAAGCAATAAATAAGGAGCCTCGAGGTAGAGGCGCATGCATATCCGTTAGCCTCATTCAAAAATCAATGCGATGCCCGATTTGTCTCTATTTTCATCCATTCTCGAAACTTGCACCAAGCTCCAAAAAGTGAAAATCCACCTTGGGAATCCGGTGGGAGGTGGCCGACCACTTTGGTCTCTCCAAATACCGACCACTTTTGATTCTTTGAAAACCAAGAAAAGTGGTCGGCCGGCTACTTTTTCCGGTCAACCGATTATTCTTCTTTGAGCGCAATTTGTTGCAACAGAGAGCAAGAAAGGGCATGGCAATGTATTTGCAAAATATGTGTGCACAACCACCCTTTCTATCATGTCATGAACTCAAGGGAGTGTAGGTTCTCGACCCTCGGGCCACCAATCGCGCATTTTCATGCATAATGGCCGAGAGGCGAAGTTGCACAATTCAATATGAAAATGAATACACAAGTAAACACATAAAGCCTGAAACTCTATCATGGATGATCAAGAGCATCGGCGATCGGGAATTAAGGCACGTTTCATCATTGTAAGTATGAAACGTCCCTCGTTTCCCGTGTTTGGACTAACACCTATTCCAAACACAATGCAAGCAAGCACGGTATACACAATGCAAATGAACTACATGGCATACTCAATGCAATGTGACATAATTAACTTAACAAAGCTAATGGCATGCGAACAATGCTAATGCATGCATGCACAATGCAATTCTACAAGGACAAATTAGCAATGTTAGGGACATGCACACACAATGCAAATATCAGTTAGCATGCACAATGCAATGATGAAAACTAAGCATGGACAATGCAAAGTATAAGGCATACATAATGCGATGAACAATATGGCATACTCAATGCAATATACATGGCATGTTCAATGGACTTAAACTAACAGGGGTAGACCTCAGTCATGCCCAAATCAGTGGCCATTGGTGATAACAGAGGCACCAAAAGCAAATACAAACATGCATGCCAATTGGCTCACCAATTAAAGGCACTAAGGTGCAACTCTCAAGAACACTTAAAAGCTAAAAAGCATGAAAGTGTAACAACACTAAGTGCACTAAAATGAAATAAGAAATGATGCCAAATCATTCAAACAACATGAGTAAAGCATGCTAGGGTCCTAAGGTATGAAGGCTAATGAAGAGGACTATAAAGGAGGCATGCAATACAAGGCACAAATGCATAAACTAAGCATGGACAGAGCTTAAATAGGTCAAAACAAGGACCTAAACATACTAAGATAAGGGCCCAAAGGCCTAGGCATGCAAACATGCAAGCTAAGGCCATAACAAGGCCATAATGCACAACACTTAAAGACATTCAAAGCATGAATGAAGTGGGAACATAAGCATGCTATAAGCTCTGAAATGTCATGTTAGATGATGCCAAATCATGTACATAACACAAATGAAGCATGCAATGGTGCTCAAAGCTTGAAGCAAGCAAGAGCACTTGTACTATAAGTATACAAAACATGAAGCATGTGATTAAGGCAACCCAAAACAGTCCTAGAACATGTTAAAATGAGTCTAAAATATGCATGGAAAAAAGCCAAAACATGCTAGCATGAAGGGTATAAGGCATGATTCATACAAGGCAAATAAGGTGGATTACACTACACCTATTAAGACCAAGCATGGGATAACTTAACCAATAAAAATCAGAGTCATATCATGGCGTAATAACCCCAAAAATACATTGAAAAGGTGGCTACTTAAGCAAGGGCATGAAGGCATATGCAATGGTTCATGTTAAGACCTAAAGGAAACCCTCCAACACATTGAATAAGTGATAAATATGACTACATGGACATGAAACATGTACTGAAATCACATTATGAATGATGCCAAATCATTGAAATAGGCCAAGTAGAGCATGCTAGTGGACTTTGTGTACAAAGCTAACAAGCTAGATTGAACTATATCTATACAAAGCAAGTCATGCATGGCCAAAACAACCAAAATTAGAGCTAAAAGCGTGTTAAAACATGGACAAAAGCTTCATGAAGTTAAGCCAAAATCATGCTAGAATGACATGTCACAACATGATGCATGTTAGGCTATTTCATGGAAATGCACTACAAGGGCAAGGGGCATGCAAAGGCTAACCAAACCAAACCTAAACAGAAGTATGACATGATAAAACAAGCCCAAGGACATGCTAAAATAGACACAAACCTAGCTAGAATGACATGTTACTTCATGAAGCATACAAAGCTAGTGTGTGTGATTTACACTACAAGTGTATAAGGCATGCATGGAGTGACCAAGACAAGTAAAACAATGGTATGCCTCAAAGAAAATAACCACAAATACAAGCTAATACATGGTCAACATACACTTAACAAAGGTGCTCAAACATGAGGCATATTAAGGCATGTATAGAAGATGCAAGAAGAGGATCGCCCTCCCCTTTTTAGGACCTTAAAATACCATCCCACCAGAAATCCTTTGGATTTGATGGTGAAAACAAAACAAGGTGGTCCCGAAGCTCACAAAAAAGGCTCAAAAAGAAGGCCAAACAAGGCTTAAGAGGGGGTAAACAACCTCAAACACAAAAGTGATCTTAAAAAAACTTTTCAAGCATGCAAAAATAGAAATTTTATCAATTATGAGCTAAGCTTAAAACAGCATGCAAGAGGATAAAAGCTTAAGCAAGAAAGGGGGATTTAAAGGTCAAAAGCTCAGCGTTGAAGACCTTCTTTATAAGTGCAAGTTCAGCAAGTTTTTCAAGCGCAAGGCGAACCAAGAAGAGCAAAATCATCCGCTAAGCACCGCAGTAGGAAAAGGATGGTGTTTTAGTGTATATTTGTGTGTTAAAGTAAGACAAATCTACACTTTAAGGTACAAAAATGAAGCAAACAAGGCAATATAGATACAACACTATATCTATCCTCTTCCCTCAGATTTTCTGAATCTGGAGAAAGGAGGAGGTGCCTCCCTCTTATAGAGGAGGAAAGGCAAAGCTTCTAGGAGAAGCTAAGCACCAAGGCAATCCCTCCATACACGATGGGTCTAATGTCCTCCAGCTGCTCAAGGAACATATCTCCAAAAATGTGCCAAAAAGCAGGTGGCCACTTGAAGTGGTGGACCGCTAATTTAGTGGTCGGCCGACCACTTTAGGTGGTCAACCAAAGCAAAAACTGGTCGGCCATAGGTGCGAGAGGTCAACACACTAAATGAAAAGTGGTGGTGTCGTGGCCGACCAGAAAAGATGGTCCAAAGACCAAGAAAGCCAGTTGCCTGACAAGAAAATCGGCTGGAAAAAAGAAAAGTGGTCTCCAAGGAGAAATACTGGGCTCCCACCCTTGTACCACCTTCCAAACAAGTAAAACAAGGTTTGTACCAAAAACAAACCAAAAGCATGCAAGGAAATCGGGAGGCGAAACATGCGCCAAAGCCAAAACTAGGTACGAGCATCAAAAGTGGTATGCAACCACAAAAGTGGTCTCCGGACCACAATGTTCCTCTAGGCAGAGGCAACAAGGTGTGGTTCAAAAACCACGCCAAACGGAGAATGTTAAGCGGTCTCGAGACAAGGCACGTGGCCAAAGGCTCCAAAAATCGGAAACTAGTCTCCAAATGGGAAAAATGGCTTACGACCACAGAGAGATGGTCTACAAGACCTCTCCCTCCCTCTGGGAAGGGAAAACAAGACTTGGTCCGCAAACCGAGCCAAAACACAAAGGAGTTTCGGAGCCTGGAGATAAGGCTCTCAGCCAAAACTTCGAAACCTCAAAATGAGCACAACATGCACCATCACCAAGCGCTCAATCGATGACGTCTAAGTCTTAAGGTCGGTCAAAAATGGGGTGTCTACAATTACTCAATAAATTTCTAGTAAATTCTTAGTCAATTCTCAGTAAATTTCTCATTAAATTTCTAGTAAATTCTCAATAAATTACTCATTAAATTCTGAGTAAATACCCAGTAAATTCTCAGTAAAGTACTCAGTAAATCCTCAGTAAAGTACTCCGCAAATTACTCAGTAAATTCTCAGTGAATTACGAGTAAATTCTCAGTAAATTACTTAGTAAATTCTAAGTAAATTGCTCAGTGAATTCTCAATAAATTGCTCAGTAAATTACCAGTAAATTCTCATAAAATTCTCAGTAAATTACTAGTAAATTACTCAGTGAATTCCCAGTAAATTATTAGTAAATTTTCAGTAAATTACTAAGTCAATTCCCAGCAAATTCTCAGTAAATTACCAATAAATTCTCAATAAATTACTCAGTAAATTACCACTAAATTCGTAGAAAATCACTTAGTGAATTCCCAGTAAACTCCTAGTAAATTACTCAGAAAATATGCAGTAAATTCTCAATAAATTCCTAGTAACTTCCTTAGTAAACTCTTCGTAGATTACTTAATAAAATCCACAGTAAATTACTTAGAAAATTATTCAGAAAATTCTCAATAAATTACTTAGCAAATTCTCAATAAATTGTTATTAAATTTCTCAATAAATTCTCAGTAAATTCATTGTAAATTAATTTGTAAATTCTCAATAAATTTTTAGTAAATTACCAGTAAATTCTCAGAAAATTATTTAGTGAATTCACTGTAAATTCTTAGTAAATTACTCAGAAACTTATCAGTAAATGCTCTATAAATTCCTCAGTAAATTATCAGTAAATTATTCAGTAAAATTCTCAATAAAATGCTTAGTAAATTACTCAGGAAATTCTCCAAAAATTCTCAGTAAATTTCTAGTAAATTTAGTAAATTCTCAAAAAATTACTCAGTAAGTTATCAGTAAATTCTAAGTAAATTACCAGTAAATTTTTAGTAAATTACTTAGTAAATTCTTAGAAAATTACTTAATAAATTCTAAGTAAATTCCCAGTAAAATTTTCAGGAAATTCTCAGTAAATTGTCAATAAATTCTCAGCAAATTCCTCAGTAAATTCTCATTAAATTACTCAATAAATTCCTCATTAACTTACTTAGTAAGTTCTCAGTAAGTTACTCTGTATATTCTCAGTAAATTATCAAAAAATTATCAGTAAATTCTCAGTAAATTCCCAATAAATTACTCAGTTAACCTGCCAAGGCAACAATTTGGATATAGCAAGGGAAGAAAAAAGGAAAATAAAATCAAGCATTAACCTAGTGGCTCAAGGAGTTCGTATCCTGATTGACCAGAGAGTTTGGTTTGAAAGGAAATGAGCATTTAAATATGCAAATACCTCAAGCAAGATTGATTCGAGTATCCATACATACACATACAGACATACCTTTTTAGTATATACAACTTTGGAATTGTATGCCTGCTTTTGATGGAACAAAAATGAAATATGAATGATCAGAGATTTGCATGCGAGTGTATAAAAAGACAAATGAAACTTTTCATGAATCATGGTAATTTGGCTAATGATACTTGAGTTCGTTCTCAAGTTCAATTAATTCTTGATCCCTACACAAATTTTTTTATTCAAAGTTAATGTTAGACACAACCAAACAATAGGAAGTTAAAATTAAAAATTAACATAAACCTCAAATACCCCAAAAAAAACTAAATGGGTATTTATGTGCTGTCACGACCCAAACCTACCCCTATGGGTTTAGCATCTAGGCGATGTCTGAGATTACGAAGGCTTATGCAGAAAAAAGATGTCTGAGTATAGAGAGTGGCGGAAGCCAAAACAGTAATTAAAAGATGTCCAATGAGCTGTGACAGTCTGTATGCAAAAAGACTTTTCATAACATATACACAATCGATACAAAAACAGTATGTACATACAACATATATAGGCATTCGGGTTAGGGACCAAATCCCTAACATAACAGTACAGTACGAGTCTATACAGTATTTACAAACAGAGACAAAAAGGGAAAATCTAAAACACCCCAAATAGCCTTGGCTCGGTCAGGCTTGGAACCTCTCTATGAGACACAGTGGTTGGCTTGACAAAAAAAGAGTTAACCCGACACCCCTAGCTCCGATCCGATACGGACACCTATATATATATATATATATATAAATAGTGAGCTAAAGCCTAGTGAATAACATATGCGTAAAGAGGTTAAGAATGAATGTCCTTTCAGTATTTAAATCAGTCATTTAAAACAATATATCAGTCATTCAGTTTGTGGCTCATATTTCATGCCCAACCAATCATTTATAAACCATAACAGTCATATGTGGTACATCCAATAGCAAAACAGTACAATAGGTCTTAACAGACCGAGCGATCGATTGATGGCCATCATATCGATAAATAGTAGTAGTTCAACATAGGGAACCGACAGAGATCTCTGTGATAAAGCGATCTGATGAATGATGAGTTGCCATGGATGCCACGAATACAGTTCACAAATAGGACATCATTCATTTAGTAACAATATCGTTTCATAGCGATAGTCATTATTGAAAATAATTTCAATTGAACATATCTTTACAACATTGTTACTCACAGTCTTGGAGCTCTGATAGGCTAGGCGTCTCGGATGCCAACCCTACGATTCTGAGAATGAACACACACTAAGCTACGGTTGGGAAACAATAACTTAATCCCTAATTTGCCTCGGTGTGGTTCTACATCCATATCCTCATTAAGATGCCTTAAACTAGGCCTAGAATGTCTAGGATGAAATGAGGATGCAGATGTACTTTAAAATACTTTTGAAATTTTTGAAGCAGGGGTCCCGCCGGCGTGTATACCTCCACTCAGCGAGATATCTGCGGACAAAAGGTCTCCACTCGAGTGTGGATTAATCCGCTCGGCGATGCAAACTTCTGATAAAAATCTTGGATGCATGAAATTCGCTCGATGGTAGCTCGATACCCGCCGAGGAATGCAAACTTCTGATAAAAATCTTGGATACACGAATTTCCAGAGCGTAACCTTACAGCCGAATTTGCATGAATTCGGTATGTATGCTCGAGCATGGAATCACCCTTCGGCGTGAGTCCAAAATCTGGAAATTCAGTTGAACCTCAACTCAAAACTCAATTCTAAAGCATCAAATTCGATCCTTTTGAGCTAATTTTTAAAACACTTCAAAACCCATAATATTACATGTTTCAAAGATCAATTTGAGAAATCAAAGCCCAAAAGGTAGTTCAATTAAAACCATTTTGAGAAACTTCAAGAACATAGTGAATGTGTAATATGCATGAATTTAAAACAACTTCAAAGCTTCAAATACATGATTAAGTGAGTCAATTTCCTCAAGAACAAGATGAATTCATGAACTAAACTCAAGATGTGAACATGCATGTGAAGATTCCCATGAAATCAACTCAAAATTCAACAATGTAAACATGCATGCATGAATCAAGCTCTCAATTCAACATGTTAAGCCATATTTTGGCTCTAGACGTCAAAATTAACATGGACCATGCAACATAAGACCAAAATTCATAAATAAGAAGGTAATTATCCTACCTTAGGTCTTGGAGTACAAGTGTAGAGGCTCAATTATGCAAATAAACCTTCAATTCTCTTAATTTCCAAGCAAACCTTCAAGTTGAACTCAATTTCTCTCACTCTCTCACTCTAGTCGGTTTTGGTCTCTCTCACAAATAAACAAGAATGATGTATAGCATAGATAAGCCAAGACTAAACAATTGTCTAGCAAAACCCACTAATGGCAAAATGGCAATTAAGTCCAACTCTTGCAATTTATCATTATTTAATCTAATTTAATCATACCATAACATCACATAATTTCCAATTAGCACATATCACCAATCAATTTCGGATTCAGCCGCCGATAAGGCCTTTAATTTGTAATTTAAACATAAGACATGAACAGGTAATTTAACAGTCCAACAGATAGATATGCATTTCAACTAATACACTCAATCAATTAACTCAGAATTTCAGTCAATCATTCAGTTAACATGCTTAATCATAGATTAGCACTAATCGGTGGTCTTATCGATTAAGCATAGTGGGGTTGTCACATGTGCTACCATTGAAGAAGCCTTAGAAGATCATCATCAACACAAAAAGCACAAAAGCGAAATTTCACAAAATCTGGGTCCTTTCATAAAACCCTAAATCGATTGAATTAATGTTTTAACAAATCCCAAAAAAAAAAAAAAAAAACTTTTCACTTTTATTTTCTTTTTTTCCCTATATTTTCTTGGATTTCTAAACAGGTTATACAAAATCATACCTAGCATAAATGATTTGAACACTGGTTTTTATATTAGGTTGGGACCAATTGTAGGCGATTGAACCTGCAAAGCCACTTACCCAATAAACATCCTTCAAAAACAATTTGAAACCAAAACAATCAAATCAAAATCAAAAGTGCGAAGCTTGTGATCGACGACCCATTCATTGATAGAATCAAAGGTGTTTTTGGGGTTTGAATTACAACAAGGAAACACAAAAGCAGACAAAGCCACAAAAGCAAAAAGCAGAGAAAGAAGAGATGAGCCAAAATAGAGTAAAAACACTGAAACAATTCTCAATCTTACCTCGAGTCACGAGTTCGAAGGAGCCGAGTTTGAGAGCAATGTTAGTAGCGAAGAGGAGGGTTTAGGGCGATTCTTGAAGTTGGATCAATGGCGATAGTGATGATGAGCAGCAACGGAGTGATAGTGGCGATGGCATCTACTCTTTCTCTTGGTCGAGAGGAGAGAGAGGATTATATAGTTTTTTTGCTATCGAAGGTATCGGATGATCATAGGTCATCGGCGATTGTTGTGTGCACCGATCTCCGATTGGTAGTGGTCGCTCGTGAAGCATAAAGAAGGGTTAATGCAAGCACATGATCATATCGACTTGTCTCAAGACTTTATCAACTCATGCTTCCACCCTCATTCACTTTGCCGATGATCGCAGAGATCAGGTTCTTTTGATTTTGAAGAGAGAACGTGAGAGAGAAACTATAGAGAGGGAGTTGAAGAGACGTGTTTGGGCAGACGTAGGAGAGATAAAGAGAGCAGAGAGTGTTTGGGTGGGAAAAAAGTTGATCTCAACCATTAGATATTGATTAGGATTCATTTCACCCATTCAAATGATACATTTTGATACATTTACAAAAACAGTAGCCGCCGTGCTTGGTATGGTCTGGGGGATGCTCTTACACTGCAAATCCCTCTGGCGATTGAATAGAGTGAAATTTGAATCAAAGCCCTCCTCGAAGAAGTAGAAACGGCGAATGCACCTCATGACCTTCGTCGAAATCGCTAATCTGCTATAGTCTGGCGAGCCTTAGTCTTCGCGATCCAAAGTCTTCTTCAACGCCTATTTCATGGCTTACTTGGCCTCTCCCAAACTCGTTCCTTTGCATTGTAGGGTACCTTCAAGAGAGGCTTTGAATTCTTACTGAGTTTTGGAATGATTTAGAAAGCAATGTGGAAAAACGCGTGCACCAGCCTATTGCTATTGATTATTGGCAATTGCCGGAATCGACTCTCCGAGATGTTATCACAATCATTAGAGAAGACGAGGTGCACCACCGGGATCTTAACCATTCTACATCGGTAAGTTTTTTGACGTCGCTGTAAATTATCAAATCATTTTCTATATTTATACCCATCTTTTTTCTTAAAAAAAATTAAAAAACTAATTACTAAAGGAAAAATTAGTTAAACATTCCTCTCTAATTTTGGATAGTAAGAGAAGTCCAATATATATTTTTATTAGTTACGATCCCTCAATGAAATTTCTCTTTGAAATCAAAGACATTTCTCTGTGTCAAGGCAAAATTTATCTGTGTCGAATTTTCACTGTGAAATTGTTGAGGGATCTCAACTACTACGAAAATATTGTATATCTTTTATCTTATAAATTCTTAATATCGGAGAGCTTAAAAAAAATTCTCCATTTCTAGATAGTCCTGAATAGATGCTAAATAGATGAAATTAATAATTAAAAAATAAAATTAAGAAAATGTATAATTTACAGAATAAAAAGTGAAATTAACCCTGTTTCTTTATAACAATTTTAGGATTCAGTGGACAAGATAAAAACATTTTATTGGCAACAAATGGCATGGTGTATTCAGTGCTTTAATTTTTTGTTCTTTTGTACTATGGGATTATTTGGGAATAGTGTCTTAAATAAGTGTATTTTTATCTTTTTAGACTAAAAATTGAGAAAAAAAAATATGGATGTTTAGGTTAACTTTTGACTTTTTATGAAAAAATGTGTATTAAAAATTATATAAATTAGTGTGTAAAAAATTAGAATTGGAAATTGTACTATAATTGTTGATTTTTGGTGAATAGTGTTAACTTTTTAACTTTTGGATAACTTTTTGACTTTTTAACTTTTTCTGAACTTGTCAAACTTGGCCTAAATATAGTCTTAATTGCATTATCAAATTTCAAAATTCTTATATTTTAAGATTTATTGTAAGAATAAAGGTTGGGACCCCTGGAGGTCACCCTTTACCCCCTTTGCCACGTGGCAAGAGGTGATTGGAGGAAGCGGAAAAAAAGAAAAAGAAAAGAAAAGGTGACCAATGAGAGAGGGGTCCAAAGGAGTCTAAAATGGATGAATCATTGTTGTTATTGTAAAATAATATGATTGTGAGTACATTAAGTAGAAAATGAAATGACATAAAGGATTTGACTACTGACAAATTGGTGCATATAATCAATTAAAAATGTTTCAAAATTTTTACAAATACATAACTATCTATTTTTTTGTGATTAATTTTCTGTCGGTTGAATTATTGAAATTATTCAACAAATGCATTCATGTTACCTACACAATATTTTGATCATACTTTTCATATGCATATCTATATCTTTTCAATGGGTAAATGTCTGATACAAATTCATAATGATTTATATATTATATTTAAATTGCAATTTGCAGGACATTCAATGCCAAGGACATGAGCTGAGGGAGTATCCTGCCCCAGTTGGATAACACTAAAAAATCAATCATAGTAGCTTCAAGAGTCTTGTATTGTAGGTGTGCATGTATTAATCAACTATCACATATTTCTATTCAATTTAATTTTATAGTATATTTGTATTATTTCTTTTTTTTAAATTGTATGTAAAAATGTTAAATGTACTGCAAAAGAAATCTCCCCAAAAATAAATGAAGATGATGTTTGGAAAGCTAGACGAAATTATGATTGTTCATGACCATCTTCATCTCTCTTAATGATATTTTAGATGGGTTGTTGTTAATTGTTAATTATCAAAATGCTGCAAGAATAATGTGTAATTTTACAATTTCTTAATCTCAAGAATTTTTATACTAATGGGCGGGATCGCTTTTGGATGTATAGAAAAACAAATGGAATATCTACCTGCACATAATTTATGCACAGAAAAGAAAGTATTGAAAAAATATACATTTTTCTCAAAATTTGATAGCGTGATTTTATTCCTCTTCCTTCCCTTAGCACCTCAACCATCATCCACCATCGACCGATACTGCCATTCATCACCTTTGGACATCGGCAAGTTAATGGCAACTTATTTGTGCATGTTTTATTTTTATTTTTATTTGTTTTAGTATTCAGTTGAACACCCTTAATTTTGGCTTTTAAATATAGCTAATAATACCTTATTTCTGTTGTACCCAGTATACATAGCTAAATTTCGGCCCAATTTTGAATATTCAGCCCATCAAATTTGCATACCCAGCCAGCCCACTGCTCAGCCCATTTGCCCACATGGCCTAACCAGCACAAAAAAAAACAAAACAAAAAAAAAAACAAACAAACAAACAAAAATACAAAGGATCTGTTTGATAACGTTCGTTTTAGGTTTATATTTACAAAATTTTATAAGCGGTTTTATTTATTTTTAGAAAAACATAAACTACAAACGTGTTTGGTAATTGACAAAATGTTTAAAAAATTTTAAAAATATAAAAAAGAGTGAGAAATGACAAGTGGTGGCGGAAAACGGTGGTGGAAAGTGGTGACGGTGGGTGGTGGGTAGCGGGTGGTGATGGGTGGTGGCGGGTGAGTGGTGGTGGTAGTGGACGAGTGGGTGGGTACGGTGGCGGGTAATAGGTGGTGGTGGCGGTGGTGGCGGATGGTGGGTGGTGATGGCGAGTGAATGGTGGGTGGTGGTGGGTGGGTGGTGGTGGCGAGTAGGTGGAGGGTGGTTGTGGGTGGCGGATAGCGGGTGGTGATGGGTAGTGGCGGGTGAGTGGTGGTGGTGGTGGTGGTGGTGGTGGGCTAGTGGATGGGTGGCGGTGGCGGGTAATAGGTGGTGGTGGTGGTGGTGGCAGTGTGGTGGTGATGGCAGTGTGGTGGTGGGTGGGTGGTGGTGGCAGTGGGTGGTGGTGGTGGTGGTTGTGGGTGTGGTGGCAAGTGGGTGGCGGATAGCGGGGATGAGTAGTGGTGGGGTAGTAATGGTGGTGGGTGGGTGTGGTGGCGGGTGGTGGGTGGTAGTGTTGGGTGGTGGTGGTGGTGGTGGGTGGTGGTTGTGGGTGGGTGGCGGATGGCGGGTGGTGATGGGTGGCGGGTGGTAATGGTGGGTGGATGGGTAGCCAGTGACGGGTGGTGGGTGGTGGCCGGGTGGTGGTGGTAGTGGTGGGTGAGTGGGTGCGATGGCGTGTGGTGGGTGGTGGTGGCGGTGGTGGTGGTGGCAGTGATAGATGGTGGTAGC